>CM056171.1:21743694-22213108 GCA_029691765.1 Entomobrya proxima
CCCCCTGATTGACGAAGTCAATCTCTGTGATCCGTTCCAACTGCCTTCACGTCCAGCTTTGCCAACTTGACCACAGGTCTGGTGTAAATTCCCGTTGCTGTCTTCACATCCGCCACCCTGACGATTCCGTCCTTTCCAGGAAATGTCTGGACAACAAGTCCAAGTGGCCATGTGCTCCTCCTCAGGCTTTGGTCCAGCACAACCACCATGTCCCCCTTCTCTATTGATGGTCGCTGCTTATGCCATTTAGCGCGGCGCTGCAATGTAGGAAGGTACTCCTTGAGCCACCTCCTCCAGAACTGGTCTGCCAAAGCCCGAGATTGCTTCCAGAGTTTCTCCAGGTCGACCCTGGTCTCCTCAAACTTGCCTGGAGGACTGCTTGCGCTGGAGCTCCCAATGAGGAAATGAAATGGAGTGAGCGCTTCTGGAGACTCCGGGTCCACTGGCACTTCCACCAAGGGTCGGCTATTTACAATGGCCTCCGCCTCGGCAAACACCGTTAGTAAGATCTCCTCTTTAGGTGCTCTGCATTTGAGTACAGCAGACAATGCCACCTTCACGGATCTTACTAGGCGTTCCCAACTTCCCCCCATGTGAGCTGCTGATGGAGGAATGAAGTGCCACTCTATCTGCTTGGTCTCCAGCTCGTCACTGATCCTTTCTTGGTCCAAGTCCTTTAGCGTCTGCCTCAGCTCTTTGTCCGCACCTCGCAGATTCGTCCCGTTGTCACTATAAAGCTGGAACGGCTGACCTCTTCTTGCAATCATGCGCCGGATTGCCATGATGCAACTGTCGGTGGAGAGACTAGCAGCTACTTCCAGATGGACTGCTCGGGTGTTCATACAGGTGAATAAAACACCCCAACGCTTTTCGTGCCTCCTTCCTATGGTCACGTCCATCGGTCCAAAATAGTCCATCCCTGTTATGTAGAATGGACGAGGCTGCGGCTGGATCTTGACCTCTGGCAAGGCTGCCATAATCGGTGGATGGGTCTGAGCTCGCTTCTTCCTGCAAACTAGGCATCCCCCAATGCTTCTGCGGACTGCACTCCTGATCCTGGGAATCCAGAAACGCTGGCGCACCTCGTTCCTCACTAAGTCTTCTCCAGCGTGCCCAAAAATCTTGTGGTAGTGTTCCAGTAGCAGCACTGTCAGCTGCTCTTTCGGGTCCAGTATCACTGGTTGGCGCAGCCCCTTGCACTTTGAGCTGGCTAGTCGGGAGTCCATCCTAAGTACCCCATCCTTGTCCAAAACAGGAGACAGCTCATACAACCGGCTACTTTTGTGCACCGGTTGTCCGTTAGTAAGAAGCTGCATCTCTTGCGGAAATGAGGCCCATTGACTTCGTCTGCACAACAGCATTTCCGCCCTGCGTATTGGTAGCTGTCTGGTCACTGGCAGCTTCCTGAGCCTGTCCGACAGTCTTAGAATGTAACCCGTGCTCCTCAGCAATCTCATGTAGTTTGAGAAGCGAGCAACTTCCGGTATGGCAAACTCCTCAGCTTCCACTATCACGCCCACAAATTCCCGTCTCAGCTCCAGTTCTTCCTCGTCCTCCTCCACGTCATCCTTCCGTCTCTCTTGGGGAAAGTCTTCCGGAGGAAGCTTGAGGAAGTCTGGTCCGCACCACCATCTGGAGCCCTCACTAAGGTCAGCCTTGCCATCCCGTGTTCCATCGTCAGCAGGATTCTCTGCCGAAGGGACCCAGCGCCACTGTGAAACTTCCGTTGTTTCCTGTATTTCACCAACCCGGTTGGCCACGAACTGCTGGTACCTCCGTGCTTCTGATCTGATCCACTTCAGCACAGTCATGGAATCAGTCCAGTAGGTGACTCCGTGGATCTTGATATCCATTTCAGACTGAATAAACTTTCCAAGTCTGCATGCGATGAGGGCCGCAGTCAATTCTAGACGTGGCACCGAGCAAGGCTTTACTGGTGCTACTCTAGTTTTGGACATGACTAAACTGACGGTCACCTCATCGCCCTCCACAACGCGTAGGTAGGCTACGGAGCAGCTTGCGGCTTCGCTACTGTCGGCAAAAATGTGGAGTGTCACGTTCGTGCTGGAACTTGCGTGGTTGGAGTAACAGCGGTCAATCCTGATGCTGGCAAGCAGTGGCAAATCCTTGACCCAAAGCTTCCATTTCCTAAACTGCCGCTCCGTCAGCTGGTCGTCCCATCCAATTTTCGTCCTCCAGAGATCCTGAATTAGGATTCTTGCCTTAACAATGTAGTGGCCAAGAAAACCTAGTGGATCCCAAACCAGCATCACAAGTCTCAGGACGGCTCTCTTGGTGGGGTTGACCTCTCCAGTGGCAATTCCTTCTCCAGCACGCTCCAGGTTCACTCTGAATGTGAATGCGTCCACTTCTGGTACCCAGTGGAGTCCTAAGGCTCGCTCCGTCTGGACTTCAGACCATTCAGCAAAACTTTTACTTTTGCTCGTTTTACTGTCCCCGAGCAGAGCCTCCAGCACCTTGTCCGAATTTGACATCCACTTTCCAATGTCGAAACCGCCACGTTTGTGTACCGTTGAAACCTCCATCGCCAGGTTGAGTGCCTCTTCCTCTGTGTCCTGTGAGTCCAGATAATCATCCATATAATGTTTATGGATGATTGCTGCGACTGCCTTTGGAAACTCTTCCTTGGACTCCATGGCGTTCCTGTTCTTGACGTACTGGGCACAGTACGGAGAACATACGCTCCCGAACATCATGACCTCCAGCTGGAACGTCGATGGCTCGGCATTTCCGTCATCACGCCACAGGAACCTCTGCGCTGGGCAGTCTTCGCGTCTGATACGCACCTGGTGGAACATCTCCGCGATGTCACCGCTGACAGCGATTTGCCTTTGCCGGAACTTGAGTAGGACGCCCACGAGTGATACCAGTAAGTCTGGACCCGTAAACAAATGGTCGTTCAGACTTACTCCCCGTGACCTGCTCGCAGCATCAAATACGATCCGTATTTTACCGGGTTTGTTGGGATGCTGCCGGTCAAAATGGGGCAAGTACCACTCCACATCAGACGGCTGTCGCAGCTCCTCCTCCGACAACTTGCGTGCGTATCCAGTTTCCAAGTAGTGGGCAATTTTATCCTTGTATTGCGCTGCCACGCCCTCATTCCGCTTCAGTTTCCTTTCAATTGAAATGAGTCGTTTGACCGCAACTTCCCGACTACTTGGCAGCTTTGAGTGTTCCCGTTTCCACAAGAGTCCAGTTTCCCATCTGTCACCAACTCGGCGGGTGACTCTTTCCATCATCTCCTCAGCAGCTTGATCCTCCCTTGACCTCGTGGAGACAGCAGTCTTTATCCCAATGCTTTCCAGAGCGAACGACTCCTTTACCAGGTTGTGCAGGATGTCGTCGTCTGACTCATGATAACAGACATTGGTAGACTCTTCCTCAGATCTCCCGTTCCGTGGACCATGGACTACCCAGCCAAGCTTGGTTCTCGACATCATTGGCGAATGCTCATCCTTCTCGACAACTTCTCTGGTGGTTATCAGGTGGGCGTGCTGCTGTCCTACCAGGATCATTGGGCGTTCACCTGGAAGGTATTTTAGCTTCCTACTCTGCAAGTGGGGATAGCGCTTGACAATGTCCCTCAAGTCAGAGCGCTGTGGTGTCAACTTAAGCTTTTCCACGGTACGGACACTTTTTATTTTGTGTCCGCTTCGCCCACTGGTCCAATCCAAAGATCCACCTTCTTTGACAAGTTGTCCTGTTGCAAAGACTCGTCTGTCCACCGTATTCTTAGGGGATCTGTTGCTCCGTCAAGTCCCATTTCTTTCGCCAGCTCCGCACACATGAGGGTCACCGAGGACGCTCCGTCCAGAAGAGCGTTGACTACCATTTCGCCCGATGGTCCGTACAAACTGACCACAACGATCCGTAGTAGCCCTGACCCTCCTGCTACCGAATAGGATGAGTTGATCTCCTCCACCTTTTTGACTTCCTTCCCTCTGGATGCGTCCTTGAAGGAATCAGCTGATTCCGAATGCAGCAAAGTGTGGTGTCTTCGGCTGCACCCATCTACGCCGCATGCTGTTTTGACTTTGCATGTCCTCAGGCTATGACCACCACGCAAACAACGAAAGCACCGGCCCTTCTTTCTGGCAAGATTCCAGCGTTCGTCGTAGGTAAGCTTCCCGAACATCTCACAGTTGTCGATGCCGTGTGCCCCCTTCTCACAAACCCAACATGGTTTTGGTCCAGTCCCGCCTGAGGATGATGATGGCTTCTCGTTCTGCTGCTTTCCTCCACCAGCCCCCTTGTCCCTGCTGGTGGAGGTCTCTTCCTCGAGCATGAAAGTGCTTTCCTCCTTCTTCTCCTTGAAGCTCATCTTGGGGGTGACCACCATGCTCGCTGCCATTGATGCTGTCTCTATCCAAGAACAGAAATCTTGCAGATTTGCTGTCCTTCCCAACCCCAGTGCCTGCATCCCCCATTGAAGCTTCAAGTTATCCGGCAGCTTATCAACTAATTCTTGTAGCAGCTGGGGATTCTGGAGGTACACGTATTCCCCAAGCGTGTTGATTGTTACCACCAAGTTTCTCACAGCAATGGCAAAGTCGACCAAAGTGGATAGCTTGTTTTCCTTTGGGGTTGGGGTCTTCCTGGCAAGGTCCACCAGAGCTTGGATAACGTACTCCGGCCTGCCATAGCGCTGTTGTAGAGTTTGCATTACAGCTTCCGAGTTCCCCGGGATGATCATGAGGGATCTGACCGTTTTCCGTGCTTCCCCCCGTAGCGCCTTCTCCAGTCGAGCCATGTTCTGCGCTGCGGTGAACCCACAATCCCTCGTCGATTGGATAAAGTGGTGCGCAAATAATGGCCAGTCCAGCGGGTTCCCGGTGAAGGTAGGTAACTGGCTGCCGTGGCTTTGGCGAGCCACAAACCTCTCAGTATTTTGACTCTGTATAGTCAAGGCCTGCACCAGTGCTGCTGCCAGTGCATCCACCCCAGTTGGATTCTGCGCCTGCTGAAAGGGCACCCCCGGTGTAGGTCCAGGCGTTAGTGCTCCTCCCCATCCAGGTCCTCCAGTAGCTCCAACTGGTCCAAAATTCCCATGCCCATGAGTTCCGGAACTTGCTCCAGTAAATAGGCTAGCCGCTTCTTGTTTCCAACCCTGGCCACCACTGAATCTTTGCTCCTCTGCTTTCCCTCCATACCGATCATCTGTGGCGCGTTGTGCTGACGTCTCAGCAAATAACCGCCTGCCACCGTAAAATTTACCCCTCTCGTGACCACCAAACGTCTTTAGATGGCCACCACCATCCGCCTGGCTCCGTGCCTTCTGACCCACCATGGGATCACGCGTTTCCTCCGCAGATTTAGACATAGTCATCGTCTTTGGAGGTTCCGCCAGACTTGACAACGGATAACCAGGCACACCTCCTCTGGGTAAACCTACGTTACTCACCGGTACTGGAGGTACGACAGAATCACTAAATCCAGCAGCGCCAAAGTCGTCATCTTCCTGTTCCATGTCTGAAAACTCAGGCTGCTCCAACAACTTGGACATCTCCTCCTCTCGCCTCTGCTTCATGGACTCCAACTTGGACAGCTTGTCTGCTATGCTAGCCTCCAGGTTGCTTATGTCCATGTCCATCTCGTCCACGATGGTACCGCGGGATCTTGCTGATCCACTGGATCCGACCGAGTCGTTGTCATCCGCCCTGCTTGATATGATTGCATCCGGCGGCACAACAATAGTCGTCCTCCTCAAAGGTGTACCACATGCGTCGAGCCTCGTGCTTGTGAGCGGAGTGCTCAGTCCTTGGGTCCACTCCCCGTAACGGTTGGGGGGTTGACCAATGTTGGTACGGCTGCTTCTTCTGACCCCTCCTGGACGGCTTCCAGGATTGACGTGGGGTCCTGCTACTGCAGGTGTCGGCTTCCTTTCCATCCTGGTAGATGACGGATGCTTCCACCCTCGCTATTCCCACAATTGACTAGGGAACTTGAGACTCCTTCAAGACCTGCACCCTCTGGGGCAATTGGACCACTTGAAGGTCTCCGGACTGCTTCTCCAGAGCGCTGGGGATCCGGTTCGAAGGACCACTTGTTACCCCCGCCTTCGATAAGCTCAGTGTAAATATGGGCCACGGGGATAACAGAGAAAATGATTGGACAGCTTAACTCCGCCGTATTAACTAGCGAAGGCTGTTCCCTAGAAATAAATAATGATTCCCAACAAGACTCTTTAGAAAATGCAGTACTTGACTTTATTGTTGCTTAACCCACGGTGATTGTGTTAAGACTCAGCTACCGAAGCAATTTTGGATTCTGCTTTTATAGCGATTCTCACTTCCACTCTGACAAAGAAAATGGTTTCGAAACTTCGAACCACAAAAACGTTACAAACAAAGCATTTCCGCTTTTGGGCAAAGCAGTACAAAGAACTTCCGTTCCAGTCACAAAGAGAAACAAAGAAAATCTGGAACGGTCACAAGAAAATATATTGAACTATGACCTGCTTGCCCCGGAAGTGAGAATTCGAACAGTTTTACAAAGAAATAACGACAGGAAAATTACAAAATTTCATCTTAAACAATATACATAATATTTGATACCTAATTTACAATAAGTATCCAATTAAACTTAAATATTATGCATATAACTTCCTGTCCTCAACGTTTGGTTGGAACACTTACAGTTTATGAATACATGTATTTTAATGTGGAGCAAGGCCACTCAGTGGTTTCCCTCTTCATATCTACTAATATGAATGGTTGGAAAGATGGGAATGTAATTAAGCATGCCTTTTACAATTTACACCAGAAAAAAAAGCTGATACACGGCTCGTACCTAGTATATATGTTTGCACTTATACATACACGTACAACAGGGTGTGGTGTCAGAAAGGAATATTTAATTCGGTTCCAGTTACACAGTTCAGCAAGTATGTAAAATTAACAAAATTTTAAGTACTTACGTCTCTCTCTTCTCTGTGGTAGCAGAAGAGGCACTATATGAAGCATAACAATTTTCCAAGTGGCTGGTTCTCGCAATGGAAGGTAATTTTCGCGGGACTTTCACTTTTCTCTCTCCTTTTCCTTCCGAGTAACTCTAAACGCCTCTCTGTCAGCAGCACCAGTAGCATCCAAAAATTTTCACGTGTGTGATTACCTACACTACAGGCACACTTTGCATTATACCTATCTTTCACTTTCCTCGAAGCAGGACATGTGATACAGGTACCCGTAGAGAACGAAACAAGGTTTCGGTTTTCAGGCGTATTTCTATTTTATTCACTCTGGTGCTTTCGCTCATCATCATTTTCATTTCCTGGGTACTAGAGAACCAGATACGCTGCTCTGGAAATTACTTCTTGGAAACTGTATACACATATTGTAGCAGCGGAAGCGCGTCTGTTGCAACAACCACGTTATAAGCAGCATAATAATACATTTTTTGTTATTGGCAGCTGTGGCGGTGGTGTATGTTATCATCGCATTAAAGAAAATTTCTTAGAACTCTGCCGGATTTAATATTATTCACCGGAGGAAAGTCGATTTGTGGATTATAATAAAGCTTGAGTTATCATCACGCGGAATTTTTTGGTTTATGCTTTCTAAGTAAGCAAAGGAAAAAATCAAAAGCGTACTTACAACTAAGTTTCTTTGAAAGTTGCTGGATGGGGAATATAAATAGGATTCTAGCGAAAATTGGTTTCGTCATTATCAGAAAGCTGGTTCAGCTGAGCTCTTCTCGAGCATTTTTTTTGTAATATAAAAATCCTATATCCACTCAATCCTTTTGCCATGTGGAGAAGGTAACCCAATATGCCACACTTTGGTTAAAACTTGTCAGCGCACTTCCGCATGTGTTGAAATAACATGATTATCCAATCTCCCTCCATGCATATTAGATGAAAAACAACTAATTTAGATTAGGTCGCTTGCTAGCTCTCTTCAATTACACAAGATGTTTTTACAGAAGCAGCTTCAAAATCCATGTCTGCTGTTTTATAAAAGCTTGAAAAAATGTTGTTCATACTTTTGAGCTTATTGATTCTAAACCGAAATATTTATTAGCTTTTTGTAATGCAAATTTTCTATATACCTAGGTAGCTATTAAATTTTTCCCCTTGAAACGAATCACAATCAACGTGACAGGGAAAAATTGCCTTTGTGATGGCATGAAGGATGGAATATTTCCCTGTGATGACTTTATTGCTTTATTGGAAGCCTTTACGATATTTGCCCTTTTTCTTTGTCACAAGCACCGATGCATCATGCCCATCTCATGAAGAGAATAAAGACTTTCCAGACATTTTACATGATGAAACATGTACTTATTGAGGAGAAGCATGTGTGCATCCCCAAAATCACATCAATAAAATGACATGCCATCGTCAATCCGTCCATAAAGTAATCAGACGCACGCACCAAAAGACTCTGCAGTTTTTCCTCTATTAAACCTTCTGCCATAAAATAATAACAATCAAAGCCAGCAATAAGTAGGATGGCATGCAAAGGAGCAAGTCTTCAAAGTATTTCATTTTTACGACCGTCATATCATCATCCTATAACATCACATCAGATCACACAGGGCAGGGTGCCACTTTTATGCTGATGATATGCTTCATGTACTAACCACCTATTATGCTTTATAGGCTCAGAGAAACAAGTTCAACGAAATCAATCTGCTTTTCACTTGCCATCCTTCTGGCAAAACTTCAAGGGAGAAAATGAAAATTGTTTGCAGTACAATTCCATCACACACACAGCCAGCTTCCACCATACCACTACCATCATTTTCTCTCTTCCACAATGACGATGACAATGACAATTTACTCGTGTTCAAGTGCGCCCTGTTACGGATCAATTTGATGATGGGTTATACATATTTTTGAGCCAAAATCGACTCAAATGACAATCTTGATGATGATGATGATAGTAAATTGTATGCATACTTTACATAAGCAATAAGCATGCATCCCCATCTCCACTTTCTCTTCTGTTTGCGTAACCATTTTAAGCATATGCAACAATATGCAAGCAATCCAAACAGCTGTACATGCTTTCAAGGAGGAAAATCATCATTTGCAAGCTCAAGCATTTCCACCCTTTTCAGTTTACTTATTGCCTGTATTAAATATCAGGGTTTATTTTACATACTCATGCGACAAGGATGATACGTGCACTCGAAGAATATACCTTACTACACGCGTATATTCCCTCGTTGCATTGAGCAACGAAGCAAGACGAGAAGGCTTTGTTGATCTGATAGTTATAAATGATCTTTTCCCCTTTTATTCTTTCCTTCTTCTTCATCCTGATCGTCTCGGCTTTTCCTTCTTTTTCTCTTTTCATTCGATTTCTCGTTATGTGCGTATGCATATTGTATACTCCTTCTTAAAAATGTACGTATAAAGCCATGTGTGTGAGTTCGCAATGTCACAGGCAACCGGGTATTAATGTTTTCAAGTAGTGATCTACAATTTTTATGGTGTGCCTTTTTATTTCTCTGTTCCTCTAACGCGTATATATTCAGTCTTTATCTCCTTTCTTCAAGTGAAATGCAATGCATCGACATATGGATTTATTATGTGTATCTTCTTTCTTTTCCATTCTACACAGCCTTTTACTTTTGGTCGTAGTGGTGTCGTTAAGTCCTTTTTCTCTCCTATCTTTTTCCTACTGTGAATGTCGCAGCGCGAGTGATCATGATGATGACAGTGGTGGTGTGTGGCGTTTTAATACTTTTTTACTAACGTATATAGTTTTTGTGTGTGCGGGTAAAATAAACCTTCTTCCTTGGCGAAAGTATGAGTGGCGGGCGTGTATGTATGTGTGTGCAATCGGTATTGAATACGATATCCTTTGATAATGATACTTTTACTTTTTTCACAGCCAATAATATTCTATTCTTTTATATGGATACTACAGAGAGAAGATAAAAATATATAGTATAAAAGTATTATTCACATTATAGCCACGTTGAATGTAACATGGCATCGTAAAACGACTTCTTTTCTACTTTTTCTCTTTTCCACTGTCACCATTGAGAGCATCCACCTTTTTATTATGTATTATGTGCATAGTGCACTATAATACCGCACAGTGCACATTTTTCCATATTATCGTTGCATCGTCGATATCGTTTCATTCAGCTAATAAAATGTATTTTACGACAAGAATATATAGATGAAGGAATGAAAGAAGTAGTAGTCGCGAGCTGCGTTTTCTCTTGCTTTGTACGGTTTATCTATCTTGTGTGCATTGTGCCTTTGTGTATTTTCCCCTCTTCCTTCCTTATTGGCCTTTTGTACTATGTGTCTTGTTAAAACTGTGAAACTGTCACTTTTACACAGACAATGAACTAGCTTTGTGTGTACTCACATGTGTTTGGTTAGAGACGCCGAATAAGGTAGGTTATATATAAGCCTTCGTTAAACATGCCACTTGGCCAAAAAGAAAGAGAAAATCTCAGGAAAAAATACAGCCTCCTTTTCCTCTTGGCATACAGCTTTACGGTGATGACGATAATAATAATGCTACTCATTCGTTATTATTATCGCCAGCGGTAGTGAAACTGCTGCACCAAAGCGCATCTTTGTGCATTTCTTATTTTCTTTTAGATAAAAGTGTGGCAACGACTACACTGCCAAAATGGCTTATTGCGTCGACTACAAAAATTGTGCAAGGTATACTATTATTATTAGGTAGGCGGAAAAGATGGGAAGCGTGGCGTACTAAATAAAAAAGAATTGCCTCTAAATGGGAATAGTAAATAGACGTGGAGTTTTTGGAAGATGGATATACTGCTCAAGCACCAGAATCTGCTTTTCTGGGTGCTCTCAACAAACTCAAGTAAAATGATGATGGTGACAGTCATTACAGTAGTTGTGATTCTTAAGTGGTGCACTTACTCGTTGCGCCACAGCATTGGTGAAGAAGCTTCAGAAAAATAAGAAAATATTAAGCATTGATAGTGACAATGCCAAAAAAGGGGATTCGGGATGCTGCTTAAGAAGCTCTGTCTCATTTTATCCTTGTCTGATTGTTATTGCATCTTTGGGGGTATTTTTTGGTGTTTTCAAGTGGCCAAGAAACATTCGATGAGGGGAAAAGTGAGTGTAGTGCTTGCTCTCTCTCTGGGTTCATTATAGATAGGTATACATTATGGAATGGTATTGGTTATTGGTTTTGATAGCCACATAAAAACGAGAGATAGACACGTAGAAACGTATGGAGTTTGGTGATATGATGATGATAGTAGCACAACTTTATTATTACAACTACTTATTATGATGATCTTCGTATTTTTGAGGGAGTATTACAAAAAATAAAGTTGATAGAAAACGCTTTATACTTATCGAAATTTTCATGCCCCATCCAAAATAATGGTTGGGGGAAGGGAAGCTGAATAAGTAATACGTAAGCTCGAATATTGTCTATATACCGCTACCTATGTGAGCAAATAATATAGTAAAGTTAGTAAGCTTTATCTTTACGGGAATAGGTTATTCCAATTGTTTTTCAAAAAAGAACTCCTTTCTGCAGATTGATTAAAATCAAGAAATGCTAAACAGTAAGACTTACATTGAAACGGTTCTTTTCAAGGCACACAGTTTTCACCAAGTTTCTTTTTTAATTTTTGACTCTTCTTTTTTTTACCCTAGTAGTATATGAAAATGTACAATGAAAACTTAAGAAAGTGAAAGAGTGGAAGAATAAAAAGAAAGAGAAAGGTATGAAAATGAAACCTTGTCTGCATGACTAAACCATCACGGCTTTTTGGAAGAAAAATAAAACGTATCACTTTTTTGTTCTACGGCTTTGTTTTGATAATATTCTCAAACTAAGAAGACTTGTGTTTTATCTGAATCTGAATACGAAGAGATAACAGGAGAAAAATGCAGCAGTCAAGTCAGCGACGAAGAACAAAAGGAAAATGAAAAGGGAAGAAAATACGTTCGGAAAAGCAGAAAAAGAAAAGCCGCTGTTGAATTTGCGTTTCTCTTTTGTTCTCAAGCAATATATGAATACGTGAGCTGGCTTTCTTCTAGCCTGCATGCATAGTTGATTTCTTAAAGGTTTGGATATCCATGCATAATGTGAACTTATTTGATCATCCAACAATTCTCGCGTAAAGATCCAGAGAAAAAATGTATGATGATGAAAATGATATACGGGGAAAAGTATTGGGTGACTCGTGCCGCACACCAGCGGAAAGCGAAAAACATGAAGGGAAAGCGGTATATCATCATAACATATCGTTATACCATAAAATATTATCTTACCAATGATCTTGATAATAATCATGATAATCGTGATGATAATCATCATATCATCTTCATATGAAAATTGTTTGCAAAAGACAACATGAAAATTTGTGTCTGTTCATTCGTTCTTTTCCTTGCAGAATACAGTTTTCAGCAATTCTGAAATAGGAGCTTCTGGCTGGATAAAAAACGATTTAGCCAGTGAGGCAAAGGAACATGTCGACAAGCATTTGTTTCCTAAAAAGCAAAAAGTGGATTATGTGACTTCAGCAGAAACTCCTTTTTCTTTTTAGTTATATAAAATGTATCCAATTTTAGCTTTCGTTGTCATTTTTGCATGAATAAGGTGGAATTTGAGAAAGAGCATTGTGTCTACTTTTCTGTCATGAACATTGGTTCAAGCAAATCCTGCCTTGCAAGGAAAGGATTACATAACTTGTTATTTAGTAAATTACATAACGATTGTTATGTTGTGGATTTTATTACAAGGATATAATAATAGAAAATTTCAAAGAAAGCAATATTATGTTTCTGTACTTATTTAATGACATTCGGGATTCATAGTTTGACGGGAAATTTTAAATCTACTTTTCCCTTTACAGTGTTCATTATATGATATCTACACCCTACTACACTAGTTCAACCATTGCAGATACATAAGTCAAAAGTCTCTAAAAACGCAATTGTTAAATATCGGTTGTTTCTAGAACTCACAATTTCAAATTTACAACTATGGTAAAACTTGAAATCCAGGTGGCAATATATTTTATTTAAAATTTTCTCTTAAAATTTCAGAATACCATGGTGCTGAAGCAGCATCAGGACTGGTGATACCGCCAATGGCCCTAAGCCTCACGTCCTCCGGAACTCTCACAGAAGTATCTGGTCTAGCAGGCCAAAGCGTCCGACTCTCGTGTCAACTTAGTCAAGACACCTGCGGGAAAATCCATTCAATCAAGTGGTATCGAGCTGATAGAAGAGTTTATATTTACAGTGATATTGCGTCCATATCCAGAGCGGAGGATGACTTGGCCGATCGGTAAGATCCCATTTTCTTCTTCTTCTTCCAAGTTTTGCATTCATCACTCCAGACTTTGCATACTCCAGGAAAACATCTTTTGATAAAGTTATCACGACAAGATTTTGCATTCATAGTATATTATCCTGAAAAGCTTACATATTATCATAAAAAGGCTACTATAATTTTCCAGACATATTTTTCCTTCTACCTACCGCAAAGCATGCCATTCTCCTCATAAAACACAACGCATTATTTTCCTAAGCACTCACTTCAAAACTACAAACTTTTCAACTTATTTTCCACTGACAAACTTTGCAACTTTATCAGACCCGACGAGAAATGAAAAAGAGAGAGAAGCAAAGAAAGAGTCAAGTCAAGTCAGACAACTACTATAATGGTCTACCGGGGGACAACAAATTCCATTCTCATAACGGCCAAAACCAAAAAAGGACACAAACACACACACTCACTCACACACAAATATACATGCATAAACCGCACAAACCGAAAAGGACCGCTATGATGATTATGATCATCATCATCGTCGTCCTCAGCATCACGATGAAAAGTAGAGTCACAAACTTCTATTTGCCATTTTTTGCTCGACTTCCTTCCTCCCTTTCTCTCTGCACTGGGGAGAAAGCAAAAGGCAAATTCCAAAAAGGGTCTTGCTCACTTCAACTGCTCCATTAATAATAATAATGTCGGTAATATCCTCAAAATTACAAGACTTCTTGACAGTTTAAGACATTTCCCGTTTCTTTATGCCATTCCCCTTTCCACAGAGAAAAGGTCCTCTGCTTGTTCCGCACACGCATATTATTATTATGCTGCTCTGTTACTGCGTACATGTTTATTCTGGGGTTTGGCAGCTGGGCGCTTGTTGTTTCGCTTACTGCTTTCTCATCTCCTTTCATTTTCATCTGATCTTTCAAAAATATATGAAAATAGGTACCTAATATGCCTTTTCCACAAATTTACTATTATTTTCATTATTGCTATTAGTATTTCTATATATTTTTTCAAATACATGTCCTTCATAAATTCACATTTTGTATATTAAGAAATTCTATGCACAGTTGTTACTTTTTCCTTTAATTTTTCCTTCTAAACTTTTTTATGAATGGAAACCACATTCACCTACTTTACAGAAGGAATACAGTCTACAGTGTTGTGTTGCCTGCTTCCTACAAAGTTCATAACATGTAGGCTATTTTTAAGCAAAAGACGAGATGATGAGAGGCAACTACCAAAAAGAGTACAATATTTTTTCCCCATTCCAATGCTAGATGCTTACATGACCAAGATCGAAGAGAGAAAGTTGACTTGTTTACTACTTTTCCATGGCTTTGGCATTGGCATGAGATACAACATCCCGCACATGCATGTTGCTCACTCTGCTGCTGTTCCAGGCGGCTAGGATATGTGATGTCTTTTACAAAAAATTATGTTGCTAAAATATAGACATTATAGGACACGCATGCATGAATAACAGATATCTTTTCAATACACATCGTATTTGTAGCAAAGAAAAAAGAAGACAAGAGAACAAAAAATGTGAATGAATGCTGAGATGTCGTGCCATGTGAGAAAGGCAGATATTTGGCTTTTCTTTTCATTTTATTTTTTTGCGTGTGTGTGTCTGATGTACAAATTTCCCCCTTGGTTCCAGTATCTTCTGGCATAACTTGTTTTCTCTAAATGTGAAAGAAAGAGTAAGGTACCATTCTTTGTATATAACGTAAAAACAGGCTAGATAAGAATTTTCGGCTTTTGCAAATAATTTTGCCAGAATTTCTATGTCATTAGTTGAGAGAACGATGGGAGAAGTTTTCTTGGCTACTTGGTGGCCTACAAGGAGGCACATAATGTACGGCTAAACTGCTACTGCTGTTGCTGCCGAAGCTATAATATTATTCGGTCATGGAATGGCCTAGACATGAAGATCCTACACGCTCATTCTTTTTCCACTAATATGCATACATTTATGTACCTTTGTACATGTTATAGAGCAACAGCAAAGCTCTCAGAAACTTTTATTCCTGTGAATTGAATGGCGAGGAAAACGAGGCATGTTTGAAAACGTGTAATAATAATATAATGCATGCGAGAGAGCGAAAGAAAAAAGATTTTCGGTTCATCGTAGTTTGTTGCCAGTTTTTCCTCCATGCCACTTTGCCAGAGTTGCCTGCTGCTGGTGGTACTACTACAACAGACAGTAGTGGGAAGCGGGAAAGGAGTTTCCTTCTTCCGAAAATTGTTTTGTTGGTTTGTGTGTCTATGTGTCTGTCCGTGTGGTATGCACACAACTATACAGAGAGGCAAATTGTTAGCAAATCTATTGAGATTGAGTGAAAAAGAGGAGTTTTGTAGTGAAAAGTAGGCTACTGCTGCCGCGCTGTGTGCCTCTTTCTCGCAAATTTTATTGCTTGCTCTGCCTCAACTAACCAGTCAAACGAACAAGAGCCTCATATACACACACAGGCAAGAGGGAAATATACGAGAATTGCTGACGAGAAAAGAGAGTTGTTTCATTCGGACCAGTCATGCATGCTGCGGAAAGTAGTGGTGTATCCATTCATATAATAAACACATTGAAAGAGAAAGCTACACACAAAAAGGGCCATGTTTTTTGCGGGTCCTTCGTAGTAAAATAAGGGTGCAGTGTATTGTGCAAATGCCAAATGAGAATAATAACAATAATAATAGGTACATATACAAGCCTATTATATAACACCATAATAGCTTGTTATATAAGTGGACCTTGTTTCTGGGATTTGCGATTTGTTTGAGCAAAAAAACCTCAAGTAAGCAAAAGGAAAGTAAAAGCAAACACAGAGCTTCAATCTGAATCCACATTCCACACACTGGTTATTGCTGTGGTGGTGATGGTGGTCCTTCACTGTTGTAGCCTTGATTATATTGTTATGAGCGAAAATGGAAATCATTTTCATCCACATCATAGCATCCAAGCCATCAGCACCAATGCTACCCAGTCCAAGTAAGATGGACATGCATGTCGTACAAAAAGGGAAAATCATATTTTGGGTACAGCTGGGCTCAATGTATGAATATACACACCATTGTGTAAACAAGCACACATAACACCAAGTAGGCAAGCAAATGCCCTTGCTTTTCCAATCATTTTCATGCAATGAAACGGAGCATGGTGGTATATTGCATGAAAAATATTACTATACGTTGGAAAGCGTGGCATGTTTTTCATTCCTTTTGGCAAACAAACAAAAGGAAAAGAAAGTAAGTTTGGCAATGGTGAGGATGATGATGATGGCAGTAAGGCCTTGATGATGATGGGTTGTCAGTTGAATGAAGGGCTTTGAACTGATTGAAATCGCTTCAATGTTACGGCCCACATACCAACAAACAACAGGAAGCGCTTATGTACCTATACAAACGCGTGCACTAAGAGTTTTAAATTTAGCTTTCGATTGAGTTGTTTTTATTCTGATTCCTTTTCCACATTCAAGAAAAATGAGTTGTGAGAATTTGAGGAAAAATGCATTTGAAGGTTGATGCTGATTGCAATTTTCTCTGATGCTAGAAGAAATAACGATCGTACATACTTGGAAGATTTGTGATCATACCAGGAAGCAGGAGCAATTGCAGCGTGAAACTTTTAAAATTGCCTTTCCTCCTACGCTCGCTTCCCAAATTTCCTAAACTGCATACCAACCAAAGAGAAAGAGAGATAGATGCTTCTTGTATTATTTTATTGAGTGGAAAAGCCGAGTTGTTATTAAATGTTCTGGCTTTCTTCCTGCTTCTATCTGATTTAATGTGCTTTGTGCGTGAGAGGAAGGAAGAGTGCAATAGTCCATTCTCTCATTTCTACTATGGCACAAAACCAGCCCAACACACTCCTCGTAGCAAAGCCATTATTTGCAGGCCAACAGCAGCGGCAGTAATAACAAGCTATTATCATGCATCGGGCCAAAGCATTTTCACTTAAAATATACATCAGTACACGCAATATCGATAAAAAGGAAAATGAGAGGAATTTTGGGTAAATACTTCATGCGTACGAACCAAGTTTTCACTCCATTTTCCAGAATGGGCAACGCTTCCAAATTTCCACGAGGAGAACGTAATAAACTTTGATGAATTCGGAAGAAAGGCACAAAATATTTGCTTTCTACTTAAGTTGTAAACAGTGTTTTTTCAATCAAGTTTTCGTTTAAATGCTCATTGTGTTGCTGGTAAGGAAGGCGTCTTCTAGAGCACAGGTGGAACGTAAGTGACTATCAAAAAATAATCTTGTGGGAGGTTCCGGGGTAAACAAACGTACAACACGTGTAAGAATGATTTTTGTTTCTGACAGGCAGTTTTGTTTCTGATAAGTTCAATGTTCAATAAAAATAATTTACCCCAAAAATTGCATGTCTAAAGTAGACTCTATTTCTGTTTTGAATTTCATAAGTAAACTGCTGTTCAGTAGAATATATCGTTTTTTCTAGCTTGCTGCTGAAAATCTCAAATCAACTTTCTTTTTTCGGCTATGATCATTATATACCACGATGATGATGACAAAAAAACTCGTCTTTATTACATTCTAGCAAGTCAACTAAATGACATGGGAATGTCAACCATGAAAAATATACAATAACAATAAAAACAAAAGAGGCACAAGGAGCTTCTCTTTTTTTCTCGTTGAATCTTTTTTATCACTCAGATGTCAAGATATTTTCTAAAGTCTCCGGTATACATAATAATAGCACAACATTATTGGGCAAAGTTTTTATAATAAAGCTTTCCTTGAACTCTCGCTGCTTTTTATGTGGGCTACATTAAACGTCCCCATTTTCTCCATAAAGTACACACGACTCCTTTTTTAATATTAGCATATATATACCACCAGAAAGGATCCCTTCCCATTAGACAACGGACCAGACCACGACGACTAAGCAGTAGTTAAAAAGTCTAAACCAAAAAAAATAGTTTGGTTGGTTTGACGCAAGTTGTAAAAACTTGTCTCTTTTGTGACCGTCAACGTTTGAAAAAGTTTTTGTGTATGTAGAGGATCAGATTCAACTTTGCATAATACTTGGTTCATGCAAAACGCAAGAGGATTATGTGCAATCTTTGCTCTTTAGCTTTTAAGCGTAGACCTTCTGCTACTTGCATACTTGCATTGCTTAAAATATAAAGTACCGCTTGAAATGAATCGTCATAAGTATAAACTAGATTTTTGTCTCAACTAATATAGGCGCACATGTGTGTGCATACAAATGACCAACAAGTACCTAAGCATGTCAACAAAATCTTGCTATCATACTGTTTCTGTTTTCTTCGTATCAAACTTTCCAATTGGTTTCCTTTACCACAACGTTGTATATTAATATATATTAAAGATGCTAAAAATGGCTAAAACTGCATATATATTAAGTCGTCCTTTGGTTGCCCTTTGTTATACGAGACTTTAAATAAAACGAATGCTACTAGAATGGTGAAAAGATTTTCAGATTCAAATATGCCAAAGGGGGCTTTAATGCTTACAATTTAAAGGATTTTTCTAATGAGAAGTCAGTCTCATTTCATAAAATTTTCCATTTAAATATTATGAAAAGTTTTGCTTGATCTTTGGTCCAGAGACACGGTAAGGGAGAAACTTTCCCAATGCAAAACATAGTTTCCGCAGATTCACTACTCGATTTAGTTAGTTTTCATCCGTTGTCTCATATTCTCTCGCTTGATATTATATATGTGTGTAATATATTCTTGCCAAACTACTAGCAGCGCTCTTTATTCCATTCTAAACGGCTACAACTTTCTTTTTTCTCACTTTTCCTTTTGTTTCTCGCAAATTTCGCGGATAAAAGGGCTTAAACTAGAAAACTAGATGTACTTATGCAGATGGAGTGTTTTCCCAACTATTTTCCTTTCTCTTTCTATCTGCTTGTCTCTAACAAGTCCTATAACTCACCTCGCTTGATGAGATCGCTCGTAGTATTATTCTCCAACCAATGCAAAATCCTTTTTTTTGCGTCGTTTCCCCTTCCCTCATCTCATTCCACCATCGCATCTTTCTCGGCGTTATCGTCATCAACATGATCAACGCTGCCATCGTCAGTTTCCCTCGCCTTTCGCTTTCCCTTTTTATTTGCACACACTATCCATTCTGACCGAGCAAAAAGGAGAAAAAGAAAATGAAGACAGCTAAAAAAACTGTTACTACTTTACAAAATGAAGACCAAAAAAGAATAAAAAGAGAGAAGAGATTGTAAAAAGAATCAAGTAAACGAGTAGTTTTCTTTAAGAAAACTAAAAAAAGTACGACTCACGCCAGTTTACCGTTTTACAGTAAACCATATAGGACAACCACCACTACACACTAAACGAAGTTTTTCGAAGAAAGGAATAAAGTTCAGTGTTGTCCTTGTCGAGGTTTGTTTTTCATGCTTATTATAAGTTAAAATTGGATTTCTTCTTTACATCTCTGGCTATAAGCATAAGAAACCGTTACCATCATGATGATCAACATTTTTGTGAAGAAAGAGAAAAAGAGAAAGTAAACAATTTTGCGGACGAGTAGAGGTACAAAAGCGTCTTACAAAAAGCTTCCTTCATCTTTTCTTCTTGTTTTAGTAGAAAACTACAGAATTTTAAGCTGCACGCACTTTTTCTCGTTTCTTTGTCTCATTTTGCGTCGTTTACAGCAAAGCTTAAACTTTTCAAGCTGATCACATCATTTTTTGTGGGGAAAAGAAAGATGACGTGCACGGAAGGTACCACTCTGAATTCTGCTCAAGGCAAGAAAGCGGAAAATGGCCTTGAAAGAAGAATAAGCTTAAGCGAGGGAACCAACTGCTGGTTTTGTTTAGCCAGGTACATATAAGGTTTTTGGGTTGTTTCATGGCTGAATTGGTGCACCTACATCTCCGCTATGCATATCGATTTCGTACGTAGGCTTGACACAATTATTCTAGCCAGTTTGCCTTCGGTGGTTGATTGTGGAGCCAAACATATATCACCCACCCACACCAAGGAAGTTCCCTTTGTTTCTATTTTACAGTCTCTTCCGGAGAAATAGAAAGGCCCACTCTTTAGTTATAGTCATGTGTAGTGGGATCATCGTCAGTATTCTCATTGTTTTCATCCAAATCCTCATCACAATCTGCCTACGCATCACTGCTGATGAGACATGCTGATAAAATTTTTGTACTATTTGCAGTTTTCCTTGGATTCAAACTCATTCTCTACTCATCCGTTTTCATTTTCTTTATGTTTTTCTCTGTTGTCAATCCCACTCGTCTGGCTGAAGTTTCGCCAGATTCAGTTTCCTTCCTAAAACGGATTTCACAATATTTAATTCTCGTCTGAATGAAAATACGAAATACAAGAAATGATTGTTTCATTGTTCTCGTTTCCTTAAACATTTTTTGTATATATAGGCAGTGTTTTGAGCTGTGCAAAACACTGCCTATGCAAAAAATATGTGCCGGATGTTGGGACAAAAGGGAACACCAACTGTCTTTCCCTGGTGGAACTCTTGTTAAAGTTTTGTCTTGATTTGTCTTCCATATGTGCAAAAAATCATACCAGTCCAACGAATACAGAACATAATGACATTTTCTTAGAATGAGGAACTTTGTACGAGTAGACGACAATGTAATAATAAAAAATCAAAATTTCTTGCTCTAAATTTTCCTGTAGAAGGAAACATGTCAGGGGGTCGGAAGTAAGGACAAAAAATTTGAAGGAATCAGATCCGAAAATTGAATAAAAATTAAACATATGGAAGCATACAACAAATTGATCAAACCAATAGTATGTTAGTACTTATTACTTGTACCTTTCCGACCTAAAATCTACACGCTACAGCAAAATTCAACTACAAACTCTGTACAATCCGTAGCTTTACACACATTTAAAATACGAAGTAGCATTGGGACAAAAAAGAGTTTTAAACTTTAAAGACGATAATGGAATACAATAATTGTGTATAATGTTTTTGGCAGATCAGCGTTCCACCTTTTTTGTATCCGATAGTACGTCAAACACAGTATCGTACTTTATATTTAGACAAGATATAAATATTACGGCAAAAAATACCAAACAAACACCCTACTAGAACTAGATAGATAAATAGCTTTGTATCTTTATAGTATGTTAAATCATCATAGAAGAAAATTACGGCAAGCTATTTTGCTAACAAAATATAAGTACCTCAAACGAGAAAAAGAACATTGAACCTCTTCCATCCTCTGCTTTGTTCGTTGCACTTTTCCCTATTTTTATACGCTTCCAACTCAGTAACTACCCACCACTTGAAATACCATCATAAGTAAGTTTGAAGTAAAGTTAGAAAATGGATAAAAAAGCAAATAGGTAATAGTACCAATGGCGGAGGTGGAATGTAGACGGACCGAGATGCATTGCATTTATTGTCGTCCTATGCTTTTATCTACATGTTCGTTATACAGTCTGTGTCAATTGATAGGGGCCAAACAAATAAAGTTGCATAACTTTCTATGAAGTCCGTCGTTTAGTCCGGTATTACTACACATACATCCTGATACCATCACAAGTATAACCACTAAGTTTCATAAAAATCCTACATGCTGTAGAAAAATTAGGAAAAAATATTAAAAATCTGAAAAAATTTGGTGTCTCAAAACCAAGGGGCCACCAAAAGGTACTAAAAGTTATTACATGCTTAGAATCAATTTTCTGAGAGAGAACTCAGAAATTGAAGGCTGCTACACTTGTTTCTGGTTGTTAAAAGCGGTATGAAAAAGTTTAAAAACATCATATTGTCTTACGTTCAGGGCTCGCGCATATTTTGTGAAAAAATAGCCACCTGAAATCCCAAAAACGCAATCAAAGTTCCCGAATTTGTTCTAGCTAATTCAGTTTGATATTTTTGGTTAAAAGATTGTGCATTAAAGCGATTTTAAAAATCTTTACGCTTGATTCTTGACACAAACCCGGTAATGCTTTATTGCACTTTGTCGCTCTGTGAGGTTTTGCTTATTAAGGTTTATAAAATGTGAGCAATTATGGTAATTTAAAACAGGCGTGTCTTGAAAAGCACAGGGTTGATTCAATATTGACAGTTAAAATGTCTAAACATCAATAACAGCAAGACAATTAAGCCTTAGACTAACACACCGTGTCACTCTTTCAGTCCCTTTCGGACACAAGGTCTTCTTAGGAGGCTATAAAACTTATTTGTGATGGTGCCATCAAATATATTTATCTGATGTATCATATAGTTAAATTTTAACACACTGATACATATCCTGTTCCATTTGATCCCTATACTACTTGGTCAGGTAGCCTAAGGGAATCCAAGTGCCTCTGGTCCCATGACAAACTTAAGTAATCATACTACCACAAGGTTTACTGACAAAAAATTCGCAACTTTTTGGGTGTACCATACTATAGAGAAATATAAACTTGCTTCCTAGTGTAACACAGTTTACAACATGAGATTTCTACTACAACTTTTGGATGTTTCTTTGTAATAATATTAATATTTTGATAATTTATACGACCATATATGCTTACTCTAGTTGCAAAATAACGTATAGATTTAAGTAAAATCCCACTTTAGAGTAGCCAGACGAGTAAGCATATCCAACTAAATTAGCTAGAACAAATTCGGGAACTTTGAATGCGTTTTTGGGATTTCAGGTGGCTATTTTTTCACAAAATATGCGCGAGCCCTAAACGTAAGACAATATGATGTTTTTAAACTTGTTCATACCGCTTTTAACAACCAGAAACAAATGTAGCAGCCTTCAATTTCTGAGTTCTCTCTCAGAAATTTGATTCTAAGCATGTACGGCACTAATAACGTTTAATACCTTTTGGTGGCCCCTTGGTTTTGAGACACCAAATTTTTTCAGATTTTTAATATTTTTTCCTAATTTTTCTACAGCATGTAGGATTTTTATGAAACTTAGTGGTTATACTTGTGATAGTATCAGGATGTATGTGTAGTAATACGGGACCAAACGACGGACTTCATAGAAAGTTATGCAACTTTATTTGTTTGGCCCCTATCAATTGACACAGACTGTATATATCCACCAGTCAAGTCAACAGAGAACTCATATTTTTTTCGTTTCCTGTCTTTTTCCGCCATGAATTCACTACCACGCAACCCAGCGGCTCGGCAACAGCAGTGCATGCCATTCGTTTCCACTACACTCCACTCATTCAAGATCTGCCGTTTTTTGGTTGCAACGGCAGCAGGGAAAGTAGCAATAATGTGATATATGTATCTATATCCTTGAATAATGCATTTTACTCAAACTTATGTGATGTGTAATTTAGAAAGTTGGGGAAATGA
This sequence comes from Entomobrya proxima, assembly GCA_029691765.1. NCBI lineage: Eukaryota > Metazoa > Arthropoda > Collembola > Entomobryomorpha > Entomobryidae > Entomobrya > Entomobrya proxima. Next base: position 21,767,269 of record CM056171.1, read on the forward strand.
ATGGGGCTAGATTGTTGGTGAGTGTGTGTGTGTGTGTTCGGCTGTAGTGCATCGGAGAAGAAGATATGGAAAGAATGAAAGAAAATGGAAGAGCGACTAGGAATTAGGTTACTAGTGAGAGTTGCTCATAGAATGAAAGCACGAGAGAAAAAAACGGACAAAGTAAGTACGTAGGTATATACCTATAAGTACAAAATGCTCTTTCTGTTTGCTAGAAAGTCGGATGAAGGAATAAAAAAGCTACTAATGGTTGGCTTTACCATGAAAGCTTTCATGGAACGAAAGAATGCGTTGGCGAAAGAGTGGAGAAGGAGATGGGAAAGAAGGGACGGGAAAAAGAAAGGAAATAGCACTTTAGGTTTCAAATATCTTGGACGCTTTTTGCCAAAAACATCTAAAAAGTTTGGTAGCTATTATTAGCCAGCAAACGTAATGAAATATAATGCACTGGGATATGGCTAGCATTTTAGTTTAGAATGATAGGAAATTTATATTGCGTGCTGAAATTCCATGACCTATTAGTTATTACGAAAATGATACAAGTATTAGTTATACAAAAACGTTTGTATCTTGGAGAAAGATATAAATATATGTATATATTTCCTCCAAGGTTTGTTTTGTAAAGTGTAAACATAAATACTTGCACATTTTTGCAAAAACAATTTTTTACAAAAACTTTGATGGACGAGCATTGTACTGTTTTGCAATACGTGCAGATTAGTAATTAAATTCGGTCGAATTAGTATGACGGGTAAAAATTGTGTAGCGTAGAACTTTAAATTGAAACCTTGGCTTTCGTATAGTAAAAATTGATAAATTTGTTCTAACATGTTTGTTTCTTTATTTTCAATTTCCCTGATACAGACAGTTTATGCTCATACATGACCTACACATTCTTGGAAGCACTTTAGTTTTTATGAAACTTTTCTTCCCCGTTCATGCTAAAATTGACTTTGTTTGAGAAAGGCTTTCAAATTATTTTTGGGCTTGTGTGTGCATAAGTAGCAATGGGAAAGCTTCTCGCATATTTTATATTTTTACTGCTAGTAACGTGATAAATGTAGCAACATCGAAAACTTGCAGCGGAGAGAAGGGATTCATCGCAAAATGTTTAATTTGCGTCACGCCTTGATGATATTTTTACTCACCCACTTTATTTTCAATCTGTCCCGAAAATGAACTGGTGCGACTTGCATGATAATAAATACGCGCTGTCATATTTTTCACTGGCTAGTATACACACACCGCTTCCTGTGTTTTTATATTACTGGTAGTATAAACGCTGTCACATAGCCATTTCGCTTATTAATATAGGTCACAGGACTGTGTGCAGTCTAGAGAAAATCAGCAAGGGGGAGAGATAGAGTATCAACAAGATCATCATTTTCTTCTGCGTCTTTAACATTATCATCACCCTATCCGCACCATTCTCACGAACAAGATGGAGAATCTTTTGCAAAGTTGACTCTTCTTTCTCTGATGGCAGTGGTGGTAAGAAGCGAGAAGATTTTCAGGCTGTGCAAAAATTCTGGTCAGACCAGAGACGAATCAAAGCGGCGAATATAGGGAGAAAGTGAGCAGCTGACTATGACAGCCTGTTTCCTTTTGGCCCGTATCACATCTTTCTCAGAGTTTCCATCCACATCCTTTTATTTAGTTCACTTCACCACTCCAGCCATGCTAGTGGAAACGGAAGCATGCAGGACATGAATTGAGAATGCGGGACCAAGAAAAAATGGCCTGGTGAAGAAAAGGGAATGGATGGACATGCAGACAAGAGAGATATAGGGTCCTTCGTGCTGTGCCGCTGCTTCATATGAGTTTCCTTTGAGATTGACATAAAATGTGCTGTGTTTTTCATCCTAAAACTATCCAACAAGAGTATTCGAGTATGTAGGTTACTAGGAATTCCACAATACCCAGCAAAAATCAGTCTGGAAGCTAAAAAGAAAAATATAAAAGACAAAGAGAAAGGTTTGTAACTTGCAGATAGAGAAAAGGAGAGCAACAAGGCGATCAAGATGGCTAAAGATATTTTCATCTTCATTGAACCAGCAGCAAAGAAGTAGATCTTTCATCAGACAACGCTGTAGCCGAGTTTGAATTGTGTATTGAGATTTCATTTCTCAAGTCGACAGCAGTCGTTATTTCGTTCACACATTGGCACACACTCCCAAACTTGTACTTTGTACTCAAGGATAGATATTTCCTAAAACTATATATGCATCTATTCGTAGGGCTTTAGCCACTGAATACAATCTTCTGTTAAGGAAGGATAAGAGTTGCAAAGGAAAAGAATGAGTGGTGAAATGCCCAGCCGGTTGTGTTATAAGTAGTTACAAAAGAAATGGAGGAGGAGGAGGAAAGGAAATACTCCACTTACTTTCCTTCCCGTTTCATAGCACTCAACTTATAACTTGCAATTCGGATGGAAAGCAGAGACTCCCATTAATTCCCCTGAGCAAACTGTAAATGCTAGTCACATCCTTGTAACGTATTATGGTTTCAACGGCAGCACTGTGGAGTCAAAACCGGGTTTATGTGCAGAAATGCTGTGTGCCGGTTATATAAAGATATATCTATATCGGAAGTAAAAGCGGCAAAGTATATTGTCAAGGGTGTAATAATATGAATGTTAGCAGTGACAACGACCTTCTGTAGTAGTAAAGTTGTGTGCGGACTCAGGACTAGGAATGTATGTGACATTAAGCCACTCTATTGACTGCCATTATCATATAAAACTTGCAAACAGTGATACGGGCATTTTATGTAACTACCTCGAGTCTATGTTTGTTGTGTGTATTTTTTCCAAAAAAAGGAACATCCCGTCAGGGAACAAAAAAGCGCCAACGCCAGACAACTGTGCTGGTGCTGGTGACAACGGCGATGACAACCTTGCAGCCGTTAAAAAGAACTAAAAATGGGATCACGCTATTGGTAGTGCTGGTATTCCAATATAGTACTAGATAATATGGGCGCATTATCTTTATCGCACAGATTTTCTTATTGGAGAGTGTTGGAAAGAACGAAAAACTGGCTTAGTGGGGCATGATAGCATCCTTGTTATTTTTTGGCGATAGAGATAATTGCAAATGGTGCAGTAACCAGTATCACAATCAACAAAAGTATTTACACTTCCTGAAAGATATGCTTGAGTTTAGTCCCATTATCATTATGGCATTTTTAGATTAGTGTAGTATGCTACGCAGGTCGAAAATTGCTCTTTATAAGTTGTTTAAGTCCTTCAAACTGCTTTGGGCAGAAAATGACCGGTCATCTATTGGGCCAAATATGTCCATGAAAACATCTATGATCATCAAAGCAATATGATAACACTAAATTCTAACTATATTAAAAATTAAATTACCTTTTAACGCAATCGCTTTCCGCCAGGTGAAACGCTAGAAATAGAACTAGCAAGATAGGACACAATGAATGTCATAGCGCAAATGACTTCACACTACTTTCAACAACTTGAACAATCGGAAGATGTGATCAAAAAGCTTAAAATTCAATTCGTCCAAAGCAAGCATGCTATTCCATAAACTTTACGACACAGAAGTGACAACAAGGCCATCAATCGATTCCCTCGCGGAGAGATAGTAATAACAATACGTGATGCCAGTCTGCATTCTGCATGTCATTTTTCTTTGAAAATCTTTAGGCTTATATTTTAAAACCTTTATTTTTCTTCTCATCATTTTATTTTTTATTAAAGAAAATCTGTGCCATGTTCCCTACTGTTTTTACGCCATAAAACTGAATGCTGCGTAGAAGAACTTTCCCATCTATTGTATTCTACCTACGTATTATCATCATCTCTTTATTTTTGTACTGGTGATGATGGGCTTAGCGAAAAAATTGCCACCCGGATAAAAATGGCCGTGTCCAGAAAAGGGACTAGAAAAAAATTGCAAAACGAGTTCGGCTCGATTTTCTTTCCAGTTTTTACATTGCAGCTACCTATATAAAAAAGTGGAGTGTGGAGCTGAACAAATTTTCTCTTTTGCTTAGCCCTATATTACGTATATGTGTGCCAAGGCAAAAGAGACGGATGACGGATGATATGATCCAATGAGAAAATGGAAGATTATCACTTTGGTCTTGGTCCGCCGCTATTTTTTCTATCAGGGGATATTTTTACCCAATTTTCATGCACATATCTAATGTGATGTGATGTATTAAAATTGCCAACGAGGAGCGGAATATCTAATGGCTTTTTCTGATAGATACGCTCCTCTTTTTCTATTTTCTATGAAAAGTTTATAATATATAAGGCACGGGACTGCTTGCCATTTTCCATAATCTAAACCAGGCTACTGCTACAAAAACGAGCGATGGTGAACTTTTTCCCAGAAAAAAAAGCAGTTATAGTCAACAGAAGCCTAGCTACCGCCACCATCCAACAACTTCCCTATTCTCGGCGGCAGTAGCGTGATGGTGTAATGCAAAGTAAACATGCTAAAAATTCTGTCAGGGTGGCAATATTTTATGCAGCAACGTACTCCGGGAAGTAAACTAAAGGTATCGGACATCTCTGCATATATTATTATCGAATGAAAAATATTGTGCCATGCCATCATGCATATATCACCAGTAGGCCTTTTACCTTGCCGCGTGTGGTTTACCATACTATACCCTGAAGGTGGTATAATCATGTAACTTTTGTGTATAAAACATTAGAAAGGAATTTATTTTCTATTTTTATGTCACTTCTGCTCTGTGTTTGATAGAACGATGATAATGCCATGGGATAACGTGTGCCAGTTCACCTCTTCTTCTTTCTCTGAACAAAATATTATTATGCATTTCAAAAGACCCCGATAAAAACATCATGTTCTATATATATCTCTCTATATATAAGTATAAATATTTGTAATATACCTACTGACACACAATTTTTTAAACCACAACCTACATATAGCCTCACCTACTAGCAAAATGAAAAAGGGAATAATATATTTTTTAAATGCATTCACACACGACATTTTATTTTATGTAGCAATCCAGTTAGGTGTCTTATTTTATTCACTCACTCACTTCATGTTTCTCTGTAAAATGTTTTCTGGTTGTTGTTCGTTTTTTCATGAATAGGTATGTGTAGTAGTGCCACTGTTTACATTACTATGCGTCTATTTTATTTTGTGAGTGAGTGCGTGTGTGGTTTTGCCACAGCAGCAGTAAATGACATCACAAAACAGTCCATACAAGACAGTCAAGTTGTTTTTCCACTCTACTCTCTTTCTCCCTTTCCTCTGTGAGGTCTCCGCTGGGACTTTACACAATTTAAAAAAAAAGTTTCTTCCTGGGAGCTGAACAAAAAGCCTTTAAAAAGTCTCTCTTTTTAGAAGCATCAGCCGTAGTGTGTCAGTGTGGTCTACACACAAGCTTGCGCTTTACAAGATGACGAGATGCGAGGGAAAAAGCAATTGTTATGTAGAAACTACCTATGTAATACCTACATATATTTCCAGAGAGGATAATAAAAACGACAAAGAAAGCACAAACATATACACAAAAACGAAATGCATGCACGTGTGTGTGTTTGAAGAAACCATGAATTTTACATGTAATCTTTGAATAGTTTAAAACTGGAATATATACGTAAAGAGACTCGTCTTTCAGTTCCAGAGAATTTGCTATATGGACAGTAATATTATTATTATTACTTGCCCGGAGTGTGTCTGCCTGGTAGAGTGTATATGTATTAGAGTTTTTTCTGCAATGCCTACCAGGCAAAAATGGTACACTATTGCCTATGTCATCCCATCACCACACACTAAACTTTTCCATCCCGCAAAAGCAGCAGTATAAAAGTAGCAGTTGGCAAAATATACAAGTACAATATACATTCTGCATACCTAATGGAGTAAAGCATGTATTATGGAAACAATTTTTTCTATTTCCTTTTTTCTTTCTTCTTCTTTTCGTTTATGGTTTAGCTTTTAAAAAGCCAGAGAAGGAAAAAAGTCTCGGGAGAAAGTTGGAAAACTGCACTTGGTGTTGGTGAATTCAATTGCATACCATTTCAATATAGATTACGTGATTGTCATGCCAGAAGCCCTGTGCTGTGTAGAGCAGTAGGTATATAGATGAGTAGGAATTACTTGAAAAAGGGAAAAACCAACTGCCTTTCTTTTTTACTTTCCCTTGGTGGTCGGTGTATGGGTGCTTTGTTGATATATATATTGATAGGCATGTGCCATGTTCATACCCAAATTCTTGTACTAGTTTTTTTTTACAAAAAATCATGTAGGGCTTTACACCTTCAGGGAAAGATATGTATTATATAGTAATAAAAAGCATTTTTACGTGCAAAAGTCATTGGATAATGTTTTATTCGTTGGATTCTTACACAACACGCACGAAACAGACACACAAACCCATTAACCAAGGCAAGATCCCACGATTTTTTATATATTTTTCGTTGGTATTTTTCACTAGTGTTAGCAAGTTCTATTACCCACTAGCCTGCACACCAGGCGGCAAGAACGTATGTAAACGAAGTAATAATAAAAAGAAATTGTAGAGCGAGAAAAAAGGAGAAGGGCACGGTTATGGCAAGGCAAGCTGTCTGCCGTCTCTGCATTTCATGCATTTTGGGTGGCAATTCAAAATATGCATTATTGTTATTATTATTGAAGTCTTCCGCTTCTATCCAACAACCTAGCAAAAAGGCGCTTCCTTTTACTTTCTTTTGTGTGCAAAATATTGTGTGTGCACATCTTTTTATGCATGAAATGAAATGTGTTTTACCCTCCATATCCGACAGGAAGAAGAAAGGTAGTCGAATTTTTAGCCCCTATACTTCGTCAGAACTCAGCAAATCGGTATTATTGCCCAGACCAGGCACACTGGCACGGCAAAACTTGGAAATAAGAGAAAATGCGAGTGAAAGTAAAATGAGGAAAAATGCCAATAACACAATTCGTTGTCTGCTCACATCATACAAGTTGTATGATGCAGAATAAAAAAGAAATGAACCAGTGTGTATTTACGCTTGTCCTTGTCTCAACAAAGAGAATGAGCCGTTTCCTTTCTTGGGAAAGATTCTGCTGGAGACGGAGATACCGCTTGAAACAACTTGTTATTTGCAGTAGAATCCTGTCAAGGAGAAAGTAGTCGGGCTAATAAAAAAGAAATTGGAAAAAGATCTTTGCTGTAGTTTGGGGTCTGTAGGTAAAGCCAACTTTTATGAAGGTAGGTCGTTTCGTTTTACTCGAGAAACGATGAACGAAAAATTCATTGTGAATAGATTTTCTCTCCTTGTCGACTTGTTACATAAAAGCAACGCAGGTTGTCCTTGTTTATTTTACGTTTCGCTGACCCTGCTCTATTATTGAATTAAAAAAGGTTTTATGCAAAAGCATTAAGAGCATGTACTGTGTCATAAGGATATTTGAATTATATGAAGTATTGCAAAATATAACAGGCAATAATACCTGACACGTGTCCATTTTGTTTACAATTTCCAGCAAAAATTTTTACTTTCTCTAATAAAAATTCCTTTTAAATTTTCGTAAGAGTTTTTGATAATGGATGCTATTGTAGTAAATACTTAGTATGGTCACATTTGTTTCTCAGTACACTTAAGATTCCCTTTAAAACGTAGCCTGGAGTTAAGTTTTTTCTCAAAACTGCGGAAATTTTCAAAGAAAAATTTCTGTGATCTTGTTTGCCCTTTGTGCCATTTTTGATGTATTCCTTTGAAGATAAATTTGGTATTGTCATTTTCTGGAATATAGGTAGATTGTTTGCGTCATACAAAGTGTATGTCAAGAGCTGATGCGGTGTATTTTTCTTTAACAACGTTTTGAATGGAACTTTTACTGTTCACTATTAATTGTATGAGTTTGGTGAAAGTGCAAGCAAAGTTGTTTTCCTCGTGGTACAATGTTGATAAGGATCTTTGTACAAACGCTTTTGATGTTTTCTCTGAAGTCCCTTTTCACTCTCCCACTTCATTTTTGTTTTAAAGTAAAGAGTAAAGTTTTATGTCGGTACTTGACCCGTTCATCGATTAAAACAAGCTATGGGATTGCTTGTTGTGTATACCATCTATCGATCTATCCAAAATAGCAGACAATAAGATTATGAAGTTTTGGAAGATTGTCAATGTACTCTTAATTTTTTGCACTAGTATGTATTTGTTCGTTGAGTGATGCAACTAACTTTCATTTAATTTATCATTCTTACTATCAGGAAGTCCAAATTTATTTGTTACGCAATAGGGCAACAGACCATGCATTGTCTAATCTTTCTCTCCGACATGCATCAGAATACTTGTTTATATAAAACACATTACCAACTTTGAAAAACTCATCAAACTTTTATGAGTTCCAAACAGGTATTTGCAAAACGTACATAGAATGTGAACAAGGATTTGCAAATAATGAACATGAGCTTTTAAATCAAAGGTTTAATCTTCATGGTCAAAGCAACTGAGTAATGCATTTATCGCTCGAGTAGTAAGTAATGCTTATAACAAGTACTATATATTTCTCTGCATCTGTGCAAACTTTTTGCAATGTTCACTGTACCTGTTCATTACCCTTAGTCTGCACAATCATTTAGCAAGTTCATTCCAACTCACAAATAGTCAACCTAGCATGCATAATGCATTTAATATAACGCAAGTTCCTAGTACATCTACCTTCACGAAAATGCTTATGCACTGGTTTTTGCTCCTGGGAAAGTTGTTTGTGAAAAACACATTAGCAAACTTTTGTTTGCACACTCGTAAGCCCAAGAATTATTATGATTATGTTATTATTATCGTTATCTTCATCGTCATCTCCCAGCCATCATACTCATTTGCATGAATGAACCCTCAACAATATAATTGCACTCTCATAATCTTGTTATCATCATTAATATTACACTTCTTCAACTACACACATTTTCATTACGTTCACCTTCCCTTTTCTCCCTTTCTCCAGCAGCAGCAGGTATACACGCACGCTCATCAAGTACGTTTCTGCGTGAGTACTTTTATTATTTGCACACGTCAAAGTTCCATTTCCCACCAACCTTTCAACTTTTCTCAGTTCTGCCTCAATAAACCTTTATGTAGTTTCCATTTTGCACAAAGTGCAAATAAAACTAAATCTTTTCTCCTAGGATTTTCTATTGCAATAATATTCTGCTGCTTTTAGAGTACACGTATGTACATGACTGCAAGTTCTCTCCGAAAAAGCAGCAAGTCAGCAAAAAAGGTATAGACAAATGTATCAGCAAAAGTGTAGTAATAATAATAACAAGGGGAAAATAAAAGCACACAACAATAAATTAATGAATGGGTTAGTAATGTGTGTGTCGTGTCGCCATTTTCTCTCCTGATGTTCACCGAGGAAAAACACGAAACCTTTCGTGTGTCCCATTCCCTCTTCCTCTGCTTTCTCTCCATCCATCCATCCTCCAGTCCTAATCCATACTGCTATATACACACAAAAGAATGCATGCATTCATTCAGCAAACAACAACAACGCGGCAGCAGTAGTGGCAATTCAGCAAAATGTGAAGTTTAATTAAGTGTGAATGAGTAAATCCAGGAAGTAGGTTACTACTTTCTCCTCTCTGCATCCCTCCCGGTGTATCCATCTTCCTCTCTTTAGCCCCGATAAACAACAGACACACTGACTGAATGACTGTATATTATTTTGCTTTTATTTCATTCTCTCTACAATATGCCCCAATAAAACAAACACTAGCAGTGGTTGCGCTACAAAATACTAATACTGTCATGTCAGGTAGGAAAACTTTTTTCTACAGTAATCCCTCACCATTTATTCGAGAAACTGGTAATATAAATTGTCACACACTTCCTTTCACCTCAAAATGTAGTCACCCGGTAGCCATGTAGCATTTCTGCTCTATCTCTAGATCCACAGAATTTTAGGTACTACTCTGCCAGGATATTATGGGTTCAACAATAATGATAATAATTCCAAGCTATCATCTCACATTTTGCTGAACCTTCCAAAATACCTGAGTAGGTACAACACAGGACAGCTGGCGTGACCTGTAATAAAATGCTTTGCTTTATTTATATACAATTGGCAAAATATATCATTACTACGCTCCGCCGCTGTGCGATGGGTTATTTTAGGAGCAAGGTAGCCAGGTAGGCACTGCATATCCCATATCTTTATACTTTTTTTCCAGGAGACTAGAGCGAAGAATGGGAGGCAGCAAGCGTGAAAAGTTTACTGGCTGTATTTATTATAGAAGCGGTGCAGTAATAAAAGCCCAAGGACGGGAGAGGGGCAGAGAGGGAGAAAGTTAAAGAGATAGATAGTCGTCCCTATTATTAATCATTATGAATAGTGGGGTCGTTTAGAAGGAAGCATACAATGTGTATAACGACAGAAAATAGCAGTACAATAATGACTCGAAAATCTTTCTTTTTCCTTGCATTTCTCGTAAGCTTTTTTCTGAGTTGAAAAGATAGTAGTTGTGTGTTCGTTGTGCTTATATACCTGGTGGTAGGGTATTCACCAAAAGAAAACTTTGTGCGCCTACCCACCGCACACAAAACAAATTTAATTGAATAAAAGAAGGGTAGAAAAAGGAGAAAAGGTCCCATTGCAATGTCACATAGGTCATTACCTATTCACCATGTATTGTTGTGTTCTGGTGTCTGGCGAATCCCCACAGATGATGATGATATGAAAAGTATATATTTTGTTACAACACACGCTCTTCTTTTCTGCTTTTACTATTTGTATAAGCACCTAGTTATCTATCTGGAGAATCTCTGTTATAAATAAGCTTTCTTTGTGTACTGCTGTGAATCATACACATCTGTCTTTTCTCCTCTTGCGACACAGTCACCACTGAGGAGAATAGCTCTGTCACGATGAGCTCTAGGTATATTTCCCTTTGTTGAAATGTTGTAGATTATCTTTGTGTGTGTTCATAGAAAGGGAAGACGAATAAACAGGATGAAAAAATGGGAAATGTGGGTCACCCGGTTTTTCTCTGTTTTCTTCATTCTTGTTGTCTGCAAAAAATTCCAAATAAATCCTCCCCTTTTCATTCCTTTCCCCTTCCTTTTTCATAGAGTTTGCCATTCTCCTCCTCCTCCTCTTCTCAAACGTCGTTCCTCATCTTGTGTATACATAAATGGTTTAACAAATGCAAAAACATGTCTCGCATGCCTCGAGCCTTTTGCCTTATCTGCTTGATAGGCAGCGTCCCAAGAGAAAGTTTGGTGAATATATTTATGCTGTTTTAGTTTTGTTTTTCTTTCCTGTTTCGTGTCGTCGAGATAAAATATAAAACGGACATAATAATACGTATGCTTTTTTACTGCTGCTGTTGTTGTTGCTTAACATGAGAATGATCATGATAACTCTTATGTGGCACATGAAAAGGAAGAGAACAGAGCAGAAAAAAGGAGGTGGCAGGGTGGTGAGTGCGGGAGGCGGCCAATTTATCTCTTGTATGGCACTGTAAACGCCTTTTTCACATAGAACCGCATAATGTTAGAAAATGTCTCATTTCATTCTTAATAGGAAATCGTGTAGATGGTACGTCATATGGAAAGCATACATGGTTTTGTTATAGCTTAGAAACTGCAAATTTGATTTATTTCGCAAACTCTGAACATGATGATGACGAATCTCTGCTAATCTAAATAATTTAATCCGGATTCTCTTTTCTATTCCAGAGCAAAGTTGAAAATCCAGCCAAACAGCACTGTCGCGCAACTAGAAATCAATCCACTAATGATTGCCGACGAGGACCTGTACAAATGTGAGGTGACCTACTTGGAGGCTAAAGAGCATTGTGCGCTTCTTCAATCCATCCGACTTAATACTTTCGGTAAGTTATTTTCACTTTTTAAATAACGTTCTAACTCTATCCCATGTCATCAATCAGTCTGCAACAACGCGTCTTCATCATTTTGAAACCATCTCCGCCCTTGTTTTTATTGTTGATTTCATCAATAAAGTTAAAATCTAAAAAACCTATTCATCATTTACACATCATCAAACAGAAAAAAGATTGACTTTTGGTCAAAACCTCTTCCAAGTTCTCTATATGGCATAATAAGCACATTTTTAAAAACTGCTATTTTTATGACGTGAGAATAACATGCTGCCATTAAACTGCTTATTGGACTACCGCCGTCACCACCACAAAACAAAGATCGTTTCAAAGTAGCGAGCACCAAATTTTTTACAGCTCGTATAAAAGTGTGTAAAGTTTCCCCAAAATAAAAATCATGCCCATCTTATGGTTATGTAGTTGCCAGTAGTGGTGTTTTGAAATCAGATAGTAGTAAAAGCTTGTTCTGCTACTTTTTCCACTGTTTCGGGGAGCGGTGTTTTGGAGGATTGTGTGGTTAAACATCAAAATCTCATTGTACAGTTAGTTTAGTATGTGTTTATACCGTTTCATTTTGTTTAGACTTTATGTATATATAACACCCAGGCAAAGAAGTGTAGTAGTTTCCATCAAAAAGAATGCACAGAAAAAGAGAGATTTGGATTTACTGCCTGACTCAGCACTTTTCTTTGTCTTGTTAACGAGCCATTACGGTCACTTGGGAAGTCTTTTTTTCTAAACTGTGTGCGCCAGCAAGGTATACCGCTGTAAAAAAATTAGCTACTGCCAGACTACCAAATTCAATTCTTTATTCAGCTTAGCAAGCACATAGAGACACACAATGCACTTTGAAAGTTTTTCACCTTATTCAGCACAACCATTCTCGAGGTAATTAACTTTCTATTGATGTTCCTTATAAGTAGGTTAGCAATAGAAAAGAGAGAAAGCTGTAATCCTAGAATAAAAAATACTTTATAGAAAACAGTTAAAAGAAACTACATTCGTTTGTACCTTTCACAAAACTTGGTAACAAGCAGTATTCATTCATTTGGAACATTTTGCTTTCTACTAACTGAATTAATTTCCGGGAAAAGACGGTTAAAAAATTAAATGCTTTTTCTCTCTGCCCAAATTTGTTATTCATTTGAAACAGTTTTTCTTGCAAAGTTGCCAACTCGGGATACGAATTAAAAGAACCTTTAACTGTTTAGTCAGCAAATTCATAAATTTAATATGCCAGCAGGTATACAAAATTTATTGCGCCCGACATTATGCCCGATGATACATTTCCCCATTTATTTGCTGGAACACATTCATGTTATATTAGCATTTGATATGAATTCACTTGGCCCACACCACTCTACTCACAACTAATTAGGGTTTTTAGTAATTTTGTAATTTATCCGCTGTAAAAACAAGAACATGGATTTTGTGCAACAAAAAGACAAGCAGTAAATAACACACGTAGTCTGGAACAGTATGCAAAAACCAAACAAGAAAGAGAAAAAACCTCTTTAGAAGTGAAACATTTAAATTTATCGTCTCTTTTAATTGATCCAGAGCCAAAACGTAAGACTGAGCAAAAGCCCTGTTTTCACTCACTTTCTCTCTCTCTATTTCCAAAATGATTTAATTGGCACTCACACGCCCTTTCATGTACGTACACATTTCATCATCATCTCCCCTGCAAATCAGCAGGAGTGGCAGAAGTAACGCAATTTCCTAATAAAATGTTAACGAGCATAGCCAACAATTTACATTCGTGGCGCTACTCAAGCCTCCCGCAGAACTACCTACATTCCACTGATTAGGATCTGATTAGCCCCGTTTTTGAAACAACTCTTGTGATAATAATGAAATTACATAATACATCTTTCCCAGTATGAAATTCACACAATAAACAAAAATCCACACATTTGATTTTTTGTAGTCTTTTTGCTGTTATGATTTCTGCGGGCGATACAAACCATTGTTATTAACGGAAACCTTTCTGCCGAAAAACTTGTACAGTACAAGTACAGAAAAAGGATCAACAGCAAAAATCCAGCTTAACTCTGAGGAAAGCAAAAGTTATGAAAGGTGGTGCTATAAATGTATACGTATGCTGTTGATGATAAAGTGCCCACTAAAAACGCACGTACATATGCGTTCTTTTTCTGCGTGTTTGCTCTTATTGTTCTATCAACAGAATTATAAGTAATAATAGTTATTATTAGAAACGTGAAGCATCTGTTGTAAGTTCAGTGTTGTGAAAGGCCAAGTAAAGTATTTAAGTGGAAAGCTGCAGAGAGCGAAAAGAGAAAGAACTGGTTTGTAGTACAAGCAGCCAAAGGGAAAGCAGAAAAAAGGGCGTTGACTTTTACCATTTATCTTTCATCACTGCACAACGCACACAAACACACACACAAAATTATTATACATCAGGCCAACTCAGTCACTACTACACACACAGTCAACCTTCATTTTCTTTCTTTTTAGAAATATTCGTTATTTACTGCTTTTTTGTAGATATATCTTAACCCTATAGGTATGCATAGCGTTATAAATAAATAGTTTTTTACGACTGTCTGCGTGTGTATGTTTTATGAATGTTTGTCTATGTGAGAGTGCGAGAAAAGAGTGTGGATAGCCAGAAAAATATGTGTGTGAAATGAGTTCATGGAAATGTAAATATTGCTACTGGTAGATAGAAAAGTACGAAGACTTTCACTATCCACTTCTCCTTCACCGGCGCACTTCCACTTTGGAAAGGGAAAAGTGGGACCCTTTTATCTTAATTAATGAGAAAATTTATTATCCATTTCCTTGTGAGATATTTTTAAATTAATTATTTTTCCCGGGAAAATTTTACGACTGGAGTTATACAAGCGGACTCTGCTAGCACTTGTCGTAAGGGACAGAGAAAATGAAAAGCTGGAGAAAGTGGAAGAATCTAAAAACTTTGGGCAAATACTTGTGAGAGGGATACTCAAACTGTATAGAAATGTGCTTATACTCATGTGTGTGGAGTGTGCAAGTACCCAAATGAAAATTTCTTTGCTGAAGTGGTTTGGTTGGATGACGAAAAACAGGCAGAAAGAGAGAGAAATAGGCTTATCATCAACATCATCATCACCTAATAATAAACTAGTGTACCAGACCAGCAGGAGAGCAGTATAAATAGGCATTTGAATGCGCATTAAGCACGTATCCTTTGTCTTCCTTTCGATCTTTTATCTTGATGACGCAACTACAACTGTTCACTTGAGTTTATTTATTTATTATAAAAAACGCGAAAAACATAAGTTGCTTGCAGGACATTTATGTGATTCTATAATATGCTGCTCTCACACCACTTGGTTTGAGTAATGCCCTTGTTATTTAAGCCTTGTTACGTCGGAATAATAATACGTTTTGCAGAAACTACAACGAAAATGGATGTTGGAGCGTTTCTCCTCATGTACACTTGTCGCTGCAGATCTTTCTTGTGCTTTATATTTTGAACAGAAGAGAAGAGCGATCCAAATCAAATACATCTTCTCCTTTTTGTGCACAAAGCAAAGAATATAATATATACCTATGTTGGCCTGATTTTGATACTGGTGGTGAGTGAGTGAAGGAGAGTTGAGAGTTGAAAATGAGAAAAAGAAGAAGCCTCTTGAGCTCTTGCGTCCTGTCTTTTTTTACCTCCTTTCTCTTCTTCTTTTTTATATTTACCACCACATATATCCTGATCCTCTTTCTTTCTGCTGGAGTTTCTGTACTTCTGTTTTGGCCCAAAACTTAAAAAGGAGAAAGTTTGCCAAAAACTTGAGCTAATCACATTACGTATGTGATTTCCCTGTTGGAAGACAGAGTAATGAAATCCAACAACCTTTTGCTTTCCTTTTGCAAAAACCTGGCTGACGGACTACCTTTGTACTTCGATCCTCTGAAGGAAGGTGGCAAAAGAAGTATATACTAGCAACCAAGTTCAACCCAACTACAAGACTTACTGTAGCTGCCATTATTGAGAAATAGAGAGCTACTAATGATAACAATGCTGCGCCACCTCTACACATGCCAACATATATTCCAGGATGTGTATGATGATGCTTTATACAGAATGATATTACACTATCTAGTTTGCTTTAGTAACTAATGTTTCGAATTGTATTCAAGAGGGAAAGCAGTTACTCTGCAGAAAAATGAAATACCTAATGACATTTTATGTATATTTTCCATTTATCCTTGAATAAACTTGTTAATTAGTTTTTATTAATCATTAATACCGACGATTGAAGTGAACTTGGGTTTAGCAACATGACTTGTCTAATACCATTTTTCTGTAAATCGGGAAAATTATAGGAACGATCATACTACCAACAATGTTTAAAATAAACTTGAGTATAGTCTGATGATAAACTTCCAGTTTTTACCTCTGTACCTGAATCCCAATCCTAACAGACTAATTCTACCTTAACCGTCAACTATATTTACTTCATTTTTATACCCTGGAAAAGGATTAAAGTAAAAATGTGCGTTATGTAATCCTAAAGTTTCATTTTCTCTTCAACCAAGAAAAAACTAATAATTGCAAAGAGAAAACTTTCTGTTTTCTTAAAGAAATCTCGTTTTATTTACAAAAGAAAGCCTCAAAGGCGGACTTTTTTCATTTCATGGTTGCATTTCCCTATAAACTTTTTTCTTCCTTTTCTGGTTTTCTTTCTCATCTATTTTACTCCTCTATTATTTTACTATGCAGTGTGAAAAAGTTTTTACTTTGGTAGATAAATAGAGAGCTAAAGAAGGCTTGATAGTTTTAGCAAGCATCTAGCACAATCAAGCCGCAAGCTTGGTCCGAGGAAACCAAGTAGAGTTTTTTTCTGTATAATCTTTCCAACTCGAACTACATATGACATGGCGTAAAACAGGAGAGGAAGAATAAAAGCCATGTTAAACTACAAAGTACTATCTTGATCTTGCACTACTTGGTGTGCTGTTCTGCGAGAATGGTATTTGGTTTTCAAGAAGAAGGAACCCATCCATCTCCAGCAATTGATTAAACACGTTGAGTAAATTTTCAGTGATCCTTATCTTTTATATGAATTTGTTAGGTAGACTTTTTAGTTTTGTTGTTTGCCATCTTTTCCTACAAAGTCTTGTCTCTTGCGAGTGCAAAAGTACTAGAAAAAGTGAATATAGACATAATGATGATGTTCATGATCATGAGAAAAACTAACAGCAGTTTTTTCTTCTTTTCGTTTCAAAGTAAACAGGAGTAAAATCCTGCTGTACATTTTAACTAGAACGGTAAATTCATATACCCTGGAGAGCTGCTGATGTGAAGTGAAGGAGAAATATTATGTGAATAAATACACACTTTTCTTCTTCTTTTTTTTACTCGACCTATACTGTACACCACTCTCTCAAGGAGAGAAGAAATCCACATAGATATTTTCTTGTCCAATAGTTAGTTGAGCTACCTTACGGGTACAATTTTACTGGCGACTTGACAGTGTTGGTCGATGTCTGTGTATGTTTGTTTACTTTGCTGTCTGAGGAGGAGAAAAAAATCAGAGTATAGGATGCATAGTTTACCAACATGCTGAACCGATTCCTCCACAAAATGAAAATAAGGGAAGCCCTTTTGCTCTTCGAAATTGAACAGCAGATGCTCTTGTTTTTAAAAATTATAGCGAATTCGTAGAAATCGTTATCTGATGATGATCATGATGTTGCTCTCTGATCAAAAGTTGAAATTACATTTTCGTAGTGAAATTTACAGTAGATTGAATACTGAAGGGGTTATCGGATTGAAAAATGTACTATTGGTTTTGTCTGCTATTTTGCATAAAATCGACATGTATAATCAAACTCGTTCTGGGATATACATCTGGGTTGCTTTTGTTCGTGACTGATGCAAGCGAGCTGGCAAACTCTTGCTTTTACAAGGATAAAATATTGTATCAACAAACAAGAAAGTGAATGCATGTGATAATATTAATAAATATTCAGTGTCGATTTAGAAATAACGACCTGCACTTCCTAGGGTCTAGTGAAAGCCGAGCACTTGAGAAAGCAGTAGTACCAAGTGGTGAAGCACGAAAGGAAAATTCACATGAAGTTTTCTCTCGTTTGTAGTAATCATGAGGATGGTGCTGTGTGGTGTGCGAATGAGGCACGTGGAAAAGGGAAAGGCGTGTATTTAGCAAAACGCCACTGCTGCTGTGGAGAAAGGAAAAAGAAAAAAGACAGCGGTGATTTATTTACAGTAATTTCCACATGTTTTCCCTCACGACTTTGCCTATCGTGACGTTCGTAAACAAGATGACAGAACAACAGACTACTATTGTATTAGTGTAAAATGTACCACTAAATTCATTTTATAGTTGGTCACATGTACATGCATGCATTGACCATTATGCACAGATTTTCACATATATATAAATGAAAATTATTGTGAAATTTCTTTGGTTATCTTGGAGCATTTCCTCGTGTATTACACTGATATAAATAGACAGCACCAAAATTTATGTAGATATAGGTACAATAGTACCTCGTACCATGTGTATTACAACGCTTTCAGATTATAAAGTATTTATAGGTATAAATGTCAAAGTAAGATGGCACGGGCTTAATAGCGGACAAATTAAAAAACTGATAAGCATATATATGCGGTCATTTACCTCGTTGCAGGTTAAGTAGTTCAAACAGAAATTATTTTAGTAATTACATTTTGTGTTAATTTTCCGGATTTTCCTGTTAGCTTTACAACTAGACATATAGGCTGATCTGAAAGTTAAATGAAAGTCGTACAACAGTGCAAATAATAAAATACTGTGTGTATTCATAAAACACACAAATTCCTATTATGGAATTATTGTGTCGCCCTCGTCACTGTGTCTCTTCTGTCTTGAGTTTCAGGATGTTTGGGCGTGAACAACCAGATGATTCAAAGTCATTTATCATTCGTAGAAAATTGATCAAGAAGGCTGGCGACACGAACATGGTGACATGTCTTTCCGTTATACTCTATCTCCGTCTCGTTTCCAGCTTTTGCTTTCCTTCTTCCCATTTTCAAGCTTACGTGCCAGGTTTTTAGTTAGCTTTGCTTGAGTTAACTAGCATATATTTCTATGTTGTATAAACGCCTGATTTCAAAGTTAATTCCGATATCGAGATATTATATTATTCATATGACGAAAGACGATATAATGAGAGATGAGGACAGCCAAGTAAAACGGTGTGTGTGGTGAAAGAAGTGAAACGGCATTAATGAATCCAGAGATCAGTTTTCCTTTCGACAAACACACACTTGGCTTATTTTTTTGCAAGCTAAAAGCTAACTAACTTACTCCAACTAAGTGTGTGTGTTCATGTGTGTCATCGTAAACTAAACACTATCTATATATTTCTGAGAAAGCATAAAGTGTATCACATGAAATCATTCTCGTTACCACTATATCACCACCACTGTAAAGCACTCTTGTCAACTCACGTAGTCGACAGCTTGTGTCGCCACGTTTGATTTCGAGCAAAATGTGTGAGCGAGTAAATGAAGCATATCGAGAAATAAAAGAGAAAGCACGACGTACCAAATGGAGGTTATGGTGATGCAATATGAAAAATGGGTAATATGATGATGAGGTATGAAATGGAGAATGATACGGAGCATTATATTTTAGGGTAAAATGAAAAAAACAAGCAAACACGTACTCCCAAGCCAACTAGCAAAACCGAAGGCTTGCTAGGGTACGATTACACATTTTAACGTTTACGTGATATTGTGTGGTGATGGTGATGAGGACAATGCGGGGTCTCATGATGATTTAATATATTAATTTTATTCACATGAATGAGTTTGAATAAAGTCGAGATATTATCATTCTTCGGAGAAAAGGCAACTATCAAATGGGTTACAGCTATCTTTGAAAAAGTGTACAGGCTGTGTAGTGTTTGTACGTGGGAAACGGCAAAATTGTGGATTTTATTATCTAGCACAGTTTCGCACTTGTTTTTCATGTCATAAAATCACAAAACGAAACATTGTGGTGTAATATGACAAACGCAGAACAAAGTCACACGTGCTTTAGTACAAAGTGTCTAGCCTCATGCAAATAGGTGTGTATATAAATTATAATCAAGCCAACAATAATAAATTTCATCTCTGGTGATCCGTTCTTCCTGGAAATTTTAATTCAATTTGGCTTGTAAAATCTAGTTTCATTTCCCAACAAGAGCAAACATTTTCCGAGAAAGCTTAAGTGAAATCATTTGTTTAGTTTTAGCGAGAAACAAAAGCTGTTCCCAACTTAAAGTACGTAATACACAGTTGGTTAGCTCAAAGCAAATGTTGAGTAACATCATTTTGCACAATACACATAGCGGTATCTGCCAGCTTTTCGTCTAGCGTGAAATTCCAGAGAAGAAGTGGAGAAAGGAAGAGAAAATGGAAGAAAGTGAATAAAATAAGAATGGTGACAGAATGGAGAAAGTAATAAAGCAAGAACAACGAGTGAATACACTACAGCGAACAAAGTTAACTGACGCTATTTACTGTTTTTTTTCTCTTATGTGACACTCGTCAGTCAGTCAGCAGAACAACAGAACAGCCTGAAGCTCGCCATTCCTTTCTTTTCTTCCTTCTGGTTTGCCTCTGTTAACATGCTTCTCTTTCAAATGAATGTCATTGCGTGGCATTTTTCGAATCCTTTTCATGACAGCCGCACCTTTTCTGCCATTTAAACTGCGCATTTAACAACAACATCACAGGAACAATATGAAGATACTCTACTTGTACTACTGTGTGCACTGTCCAGATTTTACGTAGTAGCATTTTGTGCAAAAATAAAATAATAATACTTTGTAGAATTTTTCCTGTTACTTGTTTTTGTCCAATGGGCTGTGTAGAATTCTAGCAAAGTTGTGGGGTTTTCTGGGAGCTAAAAAAAGTTGGCTCTTTTTTACGATGCCGTTAACGACAGTAAAAACAACTAACTCTTTTCCCTGATGTCTTGTGTGTGTTTGCACCATATTTACTTTTTCAGTTTTTTATTGAGTTCTTCGTCCCTTTTCTCGTCCACTTACGACCAAGAGTGTATTTTATGTATTTACTCATTTTCTTTAATTTTTCTCTTTTCTTTGCTCCATTCCTCTTATATGCGCTCTTTCATTTTTATTATCTCTGGTTTGTCGTGTCGTTGGTGCCGCTACTTATATAGAATAAAAGTGGGAAAGAAAAATACAAACAAGCTCTTGTATATACAATATATATTAAACTCTAAAATAGCTGACAAAAATGCTGGAACCGTTAGTTTTCTTTGGGAAAACTGCTTGTCGTTTTTTCCCTGTTTTGTTTTATTTTCTCCACTTTAAAGAGCATAAAAGCGATTAGAGTTTAAATGGGTATAATGAACTGTCATTTTACTACTGAACACTACATTTTACACGTTTAGACTGCATATTATGTACCCATACAACATTTTCGGGGTTTGAAAAAGTAAAATTAATGTGTTTTTCGTGATGTTTTTCTTGGCACTTTTTTAAACATGGAAAAAATGCTGTGGGATATTTATGAACGGCTTTTGTTTTTGGTGTTGGCGACAGAGCAGTAGGAAATGAATGAATGCGACTTTAAATTAGAGCTCAATATTTTAGCAGACTCATTTCATCCAGTTTTGTGTGTTTAGTTGCTTTTGGTGCAGCTTTAGAGTTTTTTGTTTGGCTTCATTTAATGATATTAGAAAGCAACTGTGCTGCATAATGCTAGACTTGTACTTTTGACAGAAATAGGAGCATTGCCGAGTCCACTTACTAATAATCATAATAGGAACGTGAGATTATGTATATACTATACTTTCCGTATATCATCTCCAAACTAAGGTCATCAAACGATTCCATTTACTTTACTCACGTTTTGTAGACAACACAATGGGGACAAAAATGCACTTTCTATTACTGAATTGGTTATAACCTAGAGGAAAGTTGATGTGGATTTCCGCACTTTCTTTTAATTATAGATAATTACAATGAATGACTTCATCATGGTACCAGTATAAGCATTATATATCTAAGCAAAAATTGAGCTTTAGTCAAAATAGCATTCTGAGAATTTTCTGGGTTAATTGGAATCAATAGTTTTAATGACAGGCTTAATGAAAAGCACTGTTATGCATTTATGGCCCTGAAGAAAAAGCGCGCTCGAATATAATTACGAATGTGTATTTCGTTCCGGTTCTAATATGTTTTTCATGAAAATACTTCCTGGCTGATTACATACATACCTACACTGCTCATTAATAATCTACTATAAGGAAAAGAAATACCTGAGCAGGTTCGTTGAAGTTGGTACATTTTATATAGAGCCAAAAGCAAAAACCATTATTATTCTTGGGCATTCTTGTCAACAGCCAAATATGTCGTGTGTAACAATCATATGTAGGTATAAAGTACATATATTTTTGAATCTTCCTAAATGACAATTTCAAGGAAAAGTTTAATAATCTTATGCACTAATATGTCCTTCGTTTGTAATATGGTAAGCCAACTAGTTATAACTTCAAATAGCAAACTTTTCTTTGCAGCTGCTACTCAGAACCCTAATGTATGTGGATAGTAGTAGTTTAGAAGATATGCTAAAACACATACCTACCTGTTATTCGTATAGGTATTATTATCATTAACGGCTTTCTCCGTACAAATGGCTGTATAAAAACTTACGTACATGTTTATATCTAAAGAAAAGATAGAGATTTTCATCAACAGCATTACCGCTTAAGTTTATATAGATAGGTCCATGGAACATTTGCCTTCTGGAAATAAAACACAAAACTATACATTGTATCAATTAGGATGGGGAAAGTAAAAGTATATTAACTAACAGGGACATCAAGAGGCGTTTTTGAGTTGTGTATATGTGCGTAAGTGCAAGAACCTCATCTCCAGTAATGTGATGTCGTACAGCGTGTATGAATGCATGGAGAAAGTCGTCGACAATTTTCTACTAGCTTAATTTTCCTTGATGGTCATGATGATGTTGATGATGATGACAATGATAATATGGGATGATGATGATGTTATAGCCTACCTAAAAACTTGCAACTCTTTTCCTTCCTGTAACTTTTGCTGAGACTCCACCATCCTTGTTGTAATGGAGTTTGAAAATCTATCCATATCCTTCTACTTGAGCATGCACACACTACAAACGGTTTTTGGAGTGCGTGCTCTTGTTCATATTCATTATGTACTATATTTTTCAGTGTAACAAAATTTAACAAGGGCATAAATATACTGAGGGCAAGTCTATAAAAGTCTTTGTTGGTTTCAGTATAATAAATATGTGTATTAATGAAGTATATTTTTCCTTTGATTTTCCCACTTTGTAGCAAAACCCGAGTACGTAAGGATAAATGATATTAGTGGGTCTGAAACAGCGAATGCTTCATTGATCGGGCCATATAATGAGGGGACCGTCATCACTCTCGTCTGTGTCTCCAGCGGAGGAAAGCCTGTGGCCCAGCTTAATTGGTACAACAATTCTCAACCACTTCAAGGTAAGTCATTAACGATAAATGACTACATATAAAAACGGGACATGTGCACAAATAGATTGCTACACGTAGATTCTGGGAGAAAGACATTATATGCTTAATGCTCAAGTTGGTTGGCTCTCCATTAAAATGTTATATTCGACTAGTTTCCCATAAAAAAGTTGAAAGACATGAGTGTTAGAACAATGAATAGAATAGTGACTAACTACTTTACAATAGTGGCAGGCATTTTGTAAGCCAAGTTCATTTTATGTCGTTTCAAAAGGATTTAGTTGTTAGTCATTCCTGTTTTACTTGGAGAAAAAGTTGGAAGTGCATTTAAAGGAGGAGAAAACAACGCGGACAGTTTGAGCTTCCATCCTATCACAAGGCCATCTAGTTCAAAAGTTTTGTCAATTGCCAACTTTCATCAGTAGCTTAGCATTCTTAATGGCTTGAAGAGAAGATGGAAAGGAATGATTAACCAAAAGAGCCAAAGAAAAGATTTATGTTGAGCCATTATCTCGAGGACAGACACAGACAAAATAATTTATTGTGAATTTTGTTGTGCCAAACAACAAAAGGCTGCCTTGATTTTGACTTTGTACTAACAAGCATTTGCTATGTTTATCGATGATTATGTTTTAAGATACACACACTTTTTGTTAGCATAGTTCAAATATTTAAATAACGCGTTGTTGTCAATTTTAAATAGGTGCGTGTACTGTTAATGTAATTAAAACAAGTTTATTGACCATTGTCCAGCTAGAAGACAGTTCTGTTATTTTGCTAGATGCATACTTAGGCAAACGATGTTTTAGGTGTCATTTCCTGGCTCATATAGCTTTCACATTACAGTTGATATCATGATTTATGCAGTAAGAGAGTAGCTGTCAAATATTTGCCTTATTTTATTTATTCTGCGCCAGTTGAATAGTACTTACTCATGTTTGTTTTCCCATCAGCAATAAAATTTCCAGTAAAATACCGTATAAACAAAAAGAGACATGTTGGAACTCCCAGTAATTCAGGAGAAAAGCCTCGGCACTTCTAGGATTCTCTCCTCGTGTTTGATGGCTATCCCGTTTCTCCAGCAGCAGTTTTCCATTTCATTTGCTTAAAACAACGGGGTTGATACATTATTGCTTAATTTGCATACTAAAAACCAACGTATAGTAGTGTGGCATAGGCAAGTCATACATACCATGAATATTGTTTGGTGAAAGTGCTATTCAACATGTAGATTTAATAATGCCTAAAACCCCTTTTGTTTGCAAATGATAATGTAAAGAGACGTGAGCTTTCATAGTGGTACAGTTATTGTGTGCATCATGAAAATACACGCCAGGATGTCTACCCAAAGACTTAACAATGTAGCGTGATGACAAGGACATGACACAAGAGGAGAAAGGCACTATAAATCAGATATCTACTTCGGCTGTCATGTTTTTAGCTGTGATGTGATATGTGCATAGGTATTTTCAGCTTCAATGAAAGCAGATTGCTAAATGCAATGTACTTTTGGTATAATATGTCTAGTCAGCAATTCAGCAGGAGAAATATAAGAAACCAGGGCGGACCTAGAGCAGTTTCCTTTGTTGCCATCCACAAAGCTGAATCGTTGGAGGAAATGAGGAGAGCCCATAATGGATGGGTTTAGCATTTCATTTTAGACACATAAATATGCATATTTTCTATTATTTGCTGTCATTACAATAAGTCAGTAGAATCGTGTAAAAGGGTAGAATTCAATCGCTTTAGTTTCATGATGGATATTTAAATCAAACTAATGGCCTGCTACCCAAGAAAAACCTTGTTTCACTTTAATTTAATGATGGTGATGCTTCAATAACACTGAAATGAAGTATCAGCACCCTTAAAGAGGCGAAAGCTAAAACATATGGTGCCCGCATTTATATCAACTCTGTTATGGTACACACATTTTATCCAGCCAATTTAAACAACCTGAATCCAATTCTTAATTGAATTGTAAATCAGTGTTTTAGTCTGCATTAAATACTGTATGTTTATACAAGTAAGGTGTTGTATATATTAGCCACATGCTTAAAATTTACAACAAAATGTTGTAGTTTCAGGGGAAGGTGCCTTTCTTCTGGTTGCTTTAATTGTATCGATGCGAAATATCCATCTAGTTTGTTTGGCTTGAAGGTTTCGGTAAAACCAAAGCCAAATACTTGAACGTATTCAAATCTCAACCTACTTTTCTCATTGCTTATTGTTACGCATTTTAAGTTACACAAACTGTTTGAGACTATTTATTAGTTAGAACTGAAGTTCAATGTCGATGACTTCAAAGGCATATTTCTAAACGTAGCAAAATCCTCGTAATGTGTGTTTATGAATCGTACAGTGTAGTTAAATATTTTTTAGCACATTTAAGAATCGAAAAATGAGAATGTAACTTTGCTTAAGTGTTTAAAAGCATCAGACATAACATTGTTTCTTCTGCACTACACTACGTTCATAACATATAACACTGAAGCATATACAGCTGTCGAACAAACCTTCCAATTCGTGTGCACATACAAAATATTTACACGATTGAAATTTCTGTTGAATTGCTGTTTCGTAGTTATCATTTGGTTAATGCTAATTTTCCCATTTACTCATAATAGGTCAGTTTATCAACATGACCGAAGCTGATGGAACTGGAACTGGAAGCTCCCAGTTGACTGTGACACTGGGACGAGGAGATTTGGGAGCCAAGTTGGAATGCCGAGCAATTAGTCCCACCCTTGATGTCCCAATGGCTGCCTGGGTCGAAGTTGATGTTTACGGTAAATAAAAGAAAACTAATATAATATACTTCTCAATTCTCTTTATCATTCAATCAAAAAGTTGCTCAACTGATGTCGACTCCATAACAAAAGAATTCTGCCTAAATTCCTAATGACCCTGAACTCGTCTACACTCAAACCTCCAAAGAATAACAAAGTATAACTTGACACCTTTTCATATCCTGTCGAACTCTATCTCTGATGCTATATAAAACATAAACACCTATCCTCACAGTCAACTTTCCCTGTCCCACTTTCCACTTTATTCTGCTGATATACGTCGAGCCATTTTTATCCTCTTGAGTATTCCCCGTTCCTCTCTTTCACTTCACAAATATTCCTTTCTTGTTTACTATTCCTCTCAAAACTCAAATATTTTTCTTCTTCAAGCACTACTTTCATAATCCCTTCGTGCCTATATGCATGATAATGACAAACTTCTTTGAAAAACATTCTCGAAAAACTTCCGTCAGCAGAGAAGAAGCAAAGAATAACAGAAAGAAAGGGAAAAAAGAAGATGGCACACACATGAATAAAGTTCAAGTTTCTTTATTACTACAGCGCGTCCCCTTTTCCAGTGTATTTAGTGCATAAATATTTAACCAACAAACTTCACCACATTTACCAAACTTGGTGAATATGGACGAATGACAAACATCACATCTTGGCATTGTAAAAAAATAAAGTAAACTTTCTGTTGCTCCAGCAGAATACTTACTGTTGATGACACACACGCGAGGTGGGTTTCATTCTCAACATGCAATAGCGTACAAAGTCATTTATGAGTATATACAGACATGCAGAATGCTTATATATGTGCTCATAAACAAGTACGATCAAGTGCTTTCTCCTTTTCTCATATATTCACCTCAATCTTTCTGCCCATCTCAAGATAGTCCCAGCCGTGAGTACCAAAAAGATGAAAATACGCAACAAGAAAGAAAAGGTAGCAAACAGAAGGACAGCATAACAACCTTCTTCATTAACGTCCGATCTCTGTCCTCCTTTCCCCTTTGCTTTCTCTTCCTTTTTACTGATGAGACAGTGTACATGTTGGCCAAGATTCACGTTCAGAGAGAAGCAAAAATAATAAAAGGTCTTTTTGAATTAATTAGCTGTTTTCTTAACTACTCCATTAAGCTTATTCTCTGCTTTTCCAGTGAAGAACCACTACTACTATGATAATAATTTTAGCAAAAGTAAAAGAGCAGTCTCTGTCTTGCAAAGTTGCTACCTTTTAACCAATTTTCCCAGCTTCTCCACGCTACAAACAGCAACAAAATGTGGCAGAGAA
Source organism: Entomobrya proxima (assembly GCA_029691765.1). NCBI lineage: Eukaryota > Metazoa > Arthropoda > Collembola > Entomobryomorpha > Entomobryidae > Entomobrya > Entomobrya proxima. The sequence goes on from CM056171.1 coordinate 21,794,682, forward strand.
AGTGTACAGGAATAAATAAATATACAAAGAGAACATGCATGTTCCACTGTCCTGTTGTCTCGTTTCTTTTGTGTTGTCCTTTTAGTAAAACGTAACAAGTTCCCTAGAAAAAGTTCATCTACTTTAGTTCACGTTTACTACGTTTTACATTGGCGTGTCTACATGTAGTAGTTTCATCCTTATTGCCATATGTTCCTACTTTTCTAATTCATAGGTCATAACAAAGTGAGCATGATGGGTATAGAGTACAGAAAATTTTGCTTTCTCAGTCTTTCACTTTTGTTTTCTACATGTTCACGTACGTTTTTCACGTGCTGTTGTTGTTTCTACGTTAGAGCTTGGGTCTTTTGTGTTTGTAGTTGTCCTTGAGAAAAGAAAATGAAGAAGCTTTCGTCAATTTATTTACTTTTCTTTATCACTCTAGCATCATCACCACCAGTTATTAACAGGGATATAAGCATGTAGTATATGAACAAGTTACGGAGGCGTAGGCAGTAGTCTGCCTACACGCTTTTTGTCTTAATGTCAAATTAAACTTTCAGTACCAAGAACACCAAACTTTTTGGTTGAAATGAAACTCAAGTACAAAAGAGAATTTTAATTTGTCAGTGCACAATTGAGAGAAACAATATTTTACATAATTACCATTTTGAGTAGTTGATGGTGATGGCAATGTTGTTTCAATTCATTCGACAAGTTTTTCTCTGGGCTAGGATAAAAGTACAGCTAAAAACAACGTACCTTTTCCAAATGTTCAACGAAAAGCTCTACTCGGAAACCTTTACCCTTTTAGAATACATGTCATTTATTGCAGCAATTTTGAGATGCGTGTCACGATACAAAAGGAAAATTCTATCTGAAACCGGGCTCAGGGCAAACGAGGAGGGTTGTAGTGATTGCAACCGTGTCTGCAGTAAAGCGCATCTAATAAGATAAGAAACTGTAATCGAGTTGTTTATATATTGATATTTTAAGTGTTGCTCATTTTGTGGAATTTATGTTAGAGAGAAAATGGTGAATTAATATTAGTTTTCTCACTGTCCCCTTGTTTTCATAGTTGTAATGGTTTTTGCTCTTTGATTCTCGTTTGTCATACAAGCACTACGAACTGTATGGAAATAGCTTTCTTAAATTGAGTGTCGTGCCCATTTTAATTGTATTAAAACTTGCACTTAAATGAAAATGTATAAAATATTTATTAATTATACAGAGAAATCGACACTTTTCATCTTCCTACCCAAAGAAATAAGGAAAACTTGTAAGTTTCTCAAAGAAGGAAAATGAGCAGGGAGAGAAATTGACCAAATTAAGATACAGAGCTGTAGAAAAGGAATACTTAAAAGTATTTCAAAATGGAAATTCACTAAATTACTCCCAGGGGTATTATATCATTTTCTAGAATACGCTTAAAAAGCAGCATGATATTACGGTCTTCGTTGTTTTTATCCCCATTTCAAACGTATTTCAAACTGCAGATTAAACTAAAGCACGTGCATCGCTAATGTAAGCGGTATAGAATCAAACATAAATTGTATCTAACTGATAAAAAATGTCCGAATTTTACTTGGAAGTTATGCGAATGCATACAAAGCACGGTCACAATTACTAACATTGTAAGTGATGCTTTTTCGTTTTTTTTAAATCGACATCAGTTGAGCTCTAACGAAGCAACTATATCAAGCAAATTTTTTAATGTATGCAGTATAAAATCAGCGTAATTTATGAATAACGAATTTCTCATTATTCTAGTCCGACCTTTAACTTGGGAGCTAACGGGATACGACGCACCAGTTCTTCAAGGCACAGTGGTCAATTTACTGTGCCGAGTAAGAGGCGCACGACCGGCAGCCAATGTAACGTGGTTTAATGGGACCAGAGAACTTTCACCGCAACCTCCATCAAATCTAGCTGTTCAGGTAAGCATCTCGACACATGCATGAATAGTATATGAACCTATTTCTCCTCCATAATTTTGCGTTTTCACAAATCGAATAATAATTCTGGAAACAACGAGGCAAAAATTGCCATACACTTTGTTACATTATTTTTTATTATTCTACTGGCACTGGCACAGTTACAGGATTTTACAGCCGAGCAAACCGAAAAATTGCTCAGCCATAAAATATACACGCGCTACGACTTACTGTATTATGCAAAAACGGTAATAGGGAAAAAATCAAAAACCAATGCGAACATCCTTTCACACTGCTTGTTCCAAAAAATGATAATTTGCAACGATTTCGCGTATATCGTCATAATAATATATATTGTGATCGAAGCTTACTATCATTATCATCAACGTGTGCGTATGTCTAGTATGTTTATATATTTTTTTGTAGCAGCGCTGAACCCTACTAAAACAAGCAAGCAATCTGCAAAATTATATTCACACACATTTCCGCGCCACTGTTTTTCTACATATTTTAGGATTTACGACTCTGGCCAACGAGACGAAAAAACGAATGAAGAAGGCCTAGACCTCGCTACTAGTTTTATTGTTGCTTCTCAGGCAAAATTGGAAATTCTGCATAATTGGCGCATACTAACAAAATAAGAACACAAGACCAAGGAAATGTATAAGCTGATGACGATCATCATCGTAATGATCACGCATATACATGTATGCATGTTTAGGTAGTCACATAATTTTTCCTAAATTATAGGGGAAATTCATAGAATTTTAAGCCTGTGTAATCAAAATGAAGCTCCGTTTCTGGTACTATTTCATAGTATTATTAGTATCGTCATTATTTTAGTTTTCTTTATTCTCTTTTATTATTGCATATTATTACGACAAAGACCTACGCTCATCATCGTATGATAGTTTGTCGAAAAATGCAGAGACTCGCGTATTGAATTGTAGTTTGGGTGCCTTGAAGCACCGAGAATATAATAAAATATCTCTTCTGTTATTTCTAGACGAACTTAGTTTATGCAATACACATAAGCGGCAGAAACAAGACGAATTTATGAAAGGATAAATGGTACTCGTCTGAATAAACTAGGAAAAAAATCTACTAGACAAAAAAAAAGATTCCGAGTTAGGCAAGAGTTATTCCTTTTCTTATTGTTTTTATGTTTCACAAAGATGTTGCTTGCTGCCAGTGCTAAAAAAGTGGCTGCAGCAGTTTTTCACTTATTGTCTGCCAAAATGGTGAGGAAAGCTGGAAAAGAAAACTGGCAGTCAGTTAAAGTAACGGCTCCACACAAAAACCTCGAAGAGAATAGGGATTATTATTATTATTATTTCCAGCGCTTTTCTTGCCATTGCCGCTATTTGCTGATAGAAAAATGGTGCATCATGCTAGTTCATCATCTACGGATATTTTATTTCTTTTTATATGAATTTATTTTGTTATTGGAAGATTTCCCTTTGCTTTTCTGTAGGGCAATATAGCTAGCGGCTAAAAGTAAATCGATAAGAGGACTTGGGGAAAACCTTGTTACTTTCAGTTTATAGCGTAATATGAATGAAAAAGAAGAAAGAAGTGTGATTTTGTGTATACGAGAGAAAAGAAAGAAAGTTGTTTAAAGAAAAGCAAAGCAAGCTCAGGCTCAAGTCCTTTATGTAGAGAGAGATAGTGTGAAAGCAAGTGGAGCGAAAAAAACGTACATCTGCCCAACAAGCAGCAAGAAAGCATATTATTGCAGAGTCATTTATCAGAGCAAAATTTACGAGCAAATTTAGAAGTATTTTCTCACTTTCTTCTTCCCGTTTTATTGCAGCACTGCGGAGTTGGAACCAGTACACGAGTGTTCGTTTGGGAGTAAAACTTTCCAAAATCAAATGCGAAATATAGGCACTTAATGAGTACTAACGATAAGTACTTGTATGATTGTATTCATTATTTAGGGCAGGATATCTCCTAATCTTTCAGCAAGATAAATTGTAAATCCTATATCATAAAAGACTTCAACAACCTGTGAATTCGCAAAGCAAAGTTAAATTATTAGCAGAAAATAATTCTGGCGCATCAACAGAGGTTTTCTGTTGATTTTTCTCTAAAAATAAGTTGATTGTAGTACAAACAAATATTTTACTAACTTTAACCGTGAACTCACGGTAGAGCTGATTGGCGTATTAAGTGCAGTATTTATAGTAGTAGGTTAGTTACATTAGCAAACGTACAAGTAGATGCAGATGTAGTTTTGATATAGTAAGCAATAGACTAGATGCATATTTGAAACTTCTGTAGAGTTAAAATTATGTATTGTAATGATGCTAAATCCTCCTAAACTATAATATTTCTCTCTTTCTCTCTATTTCACGCATACTTGCACCTTTTCATGATGATGATCAACAGACGGACTACAAGATGACCAATAATATCATTGAACAGGTAAGAATTTGTGGGTATAGTTTCATTTCTATAAATTTTGGATGTCGTTGCACTCAGTATTTGCTACCAAACTAATCATTATCATTATTATTATTTGGAGCTTTGTTTTTTGAGCTTTGTCTCAACTCGCATATTCATTTAAAATGTAAAGTACAGCATGTGTTTTAAAAATTAATATAAGCCATTAATAATCCTTTGCTTTGCAACGAAACATGCACTACGGATGCAATGCATGAATATTGGGCTTGCTTATTTATTGCATAGCTGACTTAATAATTTCTATATTAGAAAACTCCAATAAAGTCGTAAAACTCATTTGACAAGAACGACATAGTCTTCGAATGTACTTCTTCCAACAAGCCATTACTTTATCTCAGGTACTCGGCTCGCCAAGGAACATGCTATACCAAAACTATAACAAAATCTGACTCCAGAATCCAAGCCTGCCTATTTCGCTTTGCTCTGCTTTATTTTATGAGATTTTTAGTCATGTAATGTGCTACACTTTAGTAGTAGCAACAGCTTTAATAGCAGCGCTTTACGGCTAAAACTTTGTCAATTTCCCACGGGTAGTTTACCAGGTAAGTGGCAGGTCACAGAGTCAAAACTGAAAAGAACTCTTAAAAAGTGGCCGTCCTTTCCTCCTCTTCTACATCAGTAGCCATACTAGTTTCTACCTCCTTTACTGTGTATTATGGCATACTAGTGGTTGAATGAAGGCTTTTGGCTGTAGCATTCCGTCCATAAAGGGAAAAGAAGTTGTTACTTCTGCTGCAGCAGCACTGAGTACTGACACACGAGTATTTGACGATATTACTTTTTTGAGTGGAGAAAGTGAATCTATACCCGCTTCTTTCTCTGTTCCGGGTACTGTGTAACAAACAACCCTACAAAGTTAGTGGGAGAGAAGCAAGTAGTAAGCAACCAACCGGCCGCATAATTGCCTCACCCATTCACTTAAATTAGAAGGCAAAGTTTCTAAATCAATCTTGTAAGAATGTGTAATTTTTGATGTTTCAAGGAAACACTTGGGACCCGTACACCAAAAAGAAAAGAAATATATACTGGGAATATGCTTCTACGTACACTTCCATTTTCTTTGAAACACAGAGAAACTTTTATTTTTGCCGCGACTTTCTCTCGTTTTTTGCATAGGCAGTACCACACCAGAAGAACCATCATGCCACACATTTCAATCCATCCTGTTATTTGTTTCCTTTCTGGTCTTGTTAGTCAACTGCCTATACATAAAATACACAAAGTCTGGGGAGCATTTCCACGAAGAAAATAAGATCTGACTTGAAGTGAGTGAATCGGCCTGGTGGAATTCATAAAGAATCCGAGAATATAAAAAGGAAAAGCTCGCAAAGGAACTATCAAAATGCCTTACTTTCTTTTTCGACGTTTGTGTCTCCATACTTTCTCTACTTCTTTTGATCATGACAGACATTTTTGTGTGCAAAAAAGGAAAGTCGGAAAAGGTACGACATTCTTTTTGTAAGTGCGTTCAGTTCCACGCAGCATTATAATATGTCAGGGCATGTCCCCTTTCCCTTGGCTTTTGATAAAAATTATGATTATTATTATTCCAAACAAGTTAGGTGAATTGCAATTTTTAAAAATTTGTCACTCCTATGATCCACTCAACTACTACTAAGATAAAAACAGCTCGGATGACACAGGACAAGTTCTTGTCCTAACTTTGTTGAAATGGGAGCCTTAGGTTTCCCTTTTTTCTTGTCTTGGCCAGCAGTAACATGGACTAACTGACAGCAAGTTTTTTGTGGCAATAACCGTTTGAAAGTGACTCACATGCCTATTATAAATATGAAGACAAGCAATGATACAGACATTCCCACAACTTCCGTCTCTGTACGATAGTTTTGCTTTCTCAGAAACACATATATATTAATATCTACCTTGTGCTTCATCCCCACAGCTCTGGCTATGTATCTGAATAAAGTTATTTTACAATGTTGTAATATAAGTTACAGCAATCCTCTATTTTTTCGTTCCTTCCTGCTTCCTGGTTTGCATATTTCCATGAACGTGTGTGCACATAGATAGTTATCCAAAACTGTCCTTCCTATTCCCAATGCTAGTTACTATAATCCGGACAACCTGATGTTTTCGTAGGGGCTCAATAAAGTCATAAAAATATTTTCAGATTTATGCTTGATCCTCCTTCTGTCCCTTATTCCCAATGTAGTACATTCAACCAAGATAAAAGTGAGAATAATGGTAGCTCCAGCTCATCTCTGTCAGAAAAAGTGGGAAAATGCGTAGGTACATGCTCATAATCATAATGTCTCCCGTTTTTTGTCTCTCTACTGTTCAAGAGCAACTTTACACTCAAGCTTCTTTCCATGTTGAGTAAAGTACGTTTACTTTTATGGGTAGTAAACTGAGATTAGAATTTTTAAGGTGACTGCGCTTATATAATATCTTATGTCTGTTCCAATTTTATTTTTCTGAAACAGGAAAGAGAATGAATGATAACGGAATAAAACAGCTTTTTCAAAAGAAACTGTACAATATTATTATAATATTTCTGTACTGCTATGCATTACAGAAACACTTTACTATTAAGGGATTGCTTATTAACAAAGGTGTGTCCCTCTACAAGAAGATAAACCCAATTTTCCTTCAAGAACGATAAAAATGTACACTGTAGAGCCATTTACGTTGATAGTCTCATGTTAGAAGCAAAAACTGCATTATAATACTAACAGTGAAAGTCTATAAGACAGCAATGAACATTGTCTTTAGGAACACCGAACACAAGAGAGAAAACATCTATCTGGGATTTGAAAAAATATCATAATCATTTTTTCCTAGAAGAAATGTACCAATGGGAATCGGAAACAAAGGAAGGCGAAAATTATTTTACTGTTACTACTCGGCTGCAATTTTTTTCTGTGCATAATAGTTCATGGCAATGATGATATAAAAATAGTTTGGGCAAAGCCATTGACAAAAATGAGATTGCTTTGCAAATATGTTCTTACATGGATTCCTATTCAATATAGCTAGTAGATAGATATTCCCATTATCCTTGCGTCATGTTACTTATTCGACTAATTTTTAAGAAACAGCAATGTGGCATAAATATATACATTCTAAAAACCTTACAGGGAGTAGACTCGTACGTTGTACGTACTTATATTGAAAATGAGCAAAGTAATACCCAAATAATATTACATTCTCTTTTGTAGCTTCTTTCTCTATTTTTTCGTTTTTTTTCTATCCACTTGGCCCATTTTCACAGCCATTTCCAAGTAATAACATCATAGCTAAGTTTCCCCCAGAGGTGTATTTTTGCAAGGTTTGCTACTACACAACAATCTGTGAGAAAGTTAGTTTTCTCTTTCACTTTCACTCAAGGCAAAAAATGGCTGATGAACAAGACGGCAATGTTGATGACGACGCCTATTTTCCAACTTCCGTCCTATCTTTCCTACTTTTATGTAAGCTATGATGTGCTTTTACTCTTGCCGAACTGGTAATTTTTCTCAGAGTAGAGAAGATTCAGTTGTCTACTGAGATTTGCTTAAAAGCAACATCACCAACCACCAGCAGCACTAGAAAAAAAACTTGATTATATAATGGCAATGGTATGTACCTATTAGCAATTACTCCGGTAGTGTGGTTGAATGTTATTATGTAAGCGAAGGAGCTGTGTGTATCTCCGAGTTTATAAAATTCCACTAAAAGCCAGTAGAAAATTACGCTTCTGCTTTTAGTCACTTTTTGCGCTGACAATTTTATTAGCAGATACCCATGCATCATCACGTAATAGGACTACTGTTTTTGCTGTGGAAAGGTTTCACATCGCTGTGTGTTTAATTGAAACTGTCGTTTTTACAAAAAGCACTTTCCCTAGAACAACACTGGCAGCTGTGAAAAAACAACAAAAGAATTTAAGCTTTTCTGTTCAACTCACACTACAAAATTTAGTCGCCCGCCCACAGCTTGGATGTTAATAAGCAAATTGCTTCGTGTGGGCAAGCCTATTCAAGGCAAATAAGATGAGGTAACAACTAAAAAGGTTTTTTGCGTTCATTTCTGTCTGTGATTGTTTTTCAACAATATATAGCAAAGTGTTGTGTTGTCAGCAGTTTATGGAGTAATAATTACTTATGTAGCATCCAAGTGCTTAAATTTACTTAATGCAATTAAGGGGAAAGACTGTCGTGCTGTGTGTGGAGTTCAGTAGTGTCACGACACGTGTAAAACATAGTTGTCCGCGGAAAAGATTCATTTATTACTTTGTAAAGTAAATGGAAGGAAAGTTTGCTGCGTAGGAAGGTAGTTGGTCCAATCATTAAACTGTTATATGTCATTCATGAACAGCGCTTTATGTGTACCTATCCTTTGAATACATATGTAATGGTTGAATAAGTCCAAGGGGGGCAAATAGCTTGTTCTGAAAAGGGAAAAAAGTTCCTTTTGTGCCATTATCTTCATTATAATTACAAGCAAGAGTTTGGACGACATGATCATGTTGCTCCTGCGTGTGCGACTCCTTTCTTTTTTATACTAATGCCTTACCGTTTTATCCATCAGGTCGATCAACAGAAAGAACTTTCTGAGACTCCATCTTCCCCTGTATTATATATTTATTTAATAGCGTCTCCTTAACTTACTTTAGAAAAGCGCGTCATCATAAGGCTCCCTATCCAAAACCTTGTATACCTAATCGCAGAAGCGAAAAAGTAAAACTCCATTTTTTCAAAGGGGAGCACACTGAAAAACTTTCTGCAACCTTTGCAACTTGTTCCTCGTCTCCTTCTTTTTCATATTCCGGGTTTCTTTTATTTCTTTTATGAAAGCAAAACCGGCAAAGATGAAGTAAAAGAAGAAGAAAGGATAAAACAAAGTTAAATCTCACAACGTAAGGTTTTAGAAGCAGTATATATGATGCGATCATCAGAGGGAGAAAATGCGTGGTCGTGATGAGGTTTCCCTTCTAGGTACCTGTTGTGGGCGGACTATATGGATGGATGGATAAGAAAGCGTGTGTGTGAGAAAAGACAAGGATTACATTTTTTGTATCGAGGATACACAGACAAGCAGACATACAGAGTAGTCTGTGGCTTTTACAAAATTTCATGCGTTTGATTAAATATGATATATGGGTAGAGAAAAGTGAGTAGGAAACGCGTGGATGAGCGAGAAATGTAGTTTTTATGAATGTGCGAGTATTGTGAATGCGACAGGCAGAATTAGTAAGCTCGTGTGCTACTACCGCTGAAAAAAGAATTGCTTTCAGTGCATTCTCGTGTAGTGAATTGTGTCTTCATCTGGAAGAATGAGGATGATGATTATGATGAGGACGATGATGTTGATGATGATCATGAGGCTGTTGACGATGAAAGGAGTGAAAAGAAAAAAGACGGGAAAAGGATGAATTTGACGTGAACAACTGGTTCATTGGTAGTAGTGGTTTTGTGTACTAAAGGTATGTCGAATAAGTATACACAGACAGCAAGTTTGTGTTTTTGGTAGGTATGTAGTAGTGCTATAATATATACTCTATTAGACAAGTTAAGTGAAGTGAAGTCAGCAAAAAAAGTTTTTTCTCTCTCTCTTTCTTTATACTCCTTTTTTTTCTCGTATCTTGTTCCTCGAAGACAGCAGCGCGATGAAAAGAGGAAAAAGAAAGATAGAGAAAGAGAATGAGAGAAAAACCGCACACATACACATCGGAAATCCAATTATGAGTTGGTAAAAGACTAGGCATGACCTGAATGATCCATCATCATCATTATTATTATCAACAACAGCAGCAGCAACAACTGAACTGTTGACTGACTGAAAGAAAGCAAAGAAGGAACAGAAGCAGCACATCAAGCAAACGCGCCCATTTTTTAGACACAACTTTCTTTTCTAATGATGAGGATGATGATGCTGTTGCTTGCTTAAGCTTTTCTTTTTATTTTCCGAGCAAGTTCAGAGAGGAAAAAAGAGAAGAAAACAAACCACAACATTAAAGTTTTTTATTTTTGCTGTTATACAGCCGGTTTGGCCTTTATGTCTTATTTAGGTAGCTAAAGCTAGCAAGTCCAAACACCATCATGCGGAGAGAAAGATTTACTGACTATCCCTACGTTTGTTGTATGGTCTGTCAAACAATATGCTTACTGTTGAAAGCTTTTCTCTGTTATAAAATTTTACTACTGTTAAATAACTTAAGCTAACTTTCTCATTATGTTGGGATATTCCATTCTGCTTAAATATTAGTACTTTTGCTCGCTTCCTGAAACAAAAATGTCTGCTTTGTGATTGTCATGCTAATTGGGGCTTTTATTTTGCTGGGATTATGGATTATGTGACGCTTTTAGCTTTGCGAACAGTTTGTGAAGTTATGAAGGTTTGCGAAGCATGTTTTATTATTGCAAGGGGAGTTCGTTTGTACTCGTGTAATTAGACGGGTCACGTGCTGAACGTCTACACGTGTCACACATATTATATGATAATAAGAATAATAACGCATGAATGTCAATTACGCACGAGAATTGTCTATATGCTATTGTTAATAAAAATGTTTTGCTGGTTTTTGTCTGTGTTATTTGGACCCATAACTCAACTAATTATATATTGTAATTTGATATACTTGTGTAGCAGATCAATCAAAGGAATATGAGTAAAAGGTTAATAATTTTCTTTATTCCTACTTTTTCAGGCCGACGGAACATACGAAACCCAGAGCAGATTCATTTTCACCGCAACACGTTGGGAAAACGGGATAACCATTGAATGTCAAACCATCAACTCCGTGATGGAGGCGAGGGGCGAAATCCCACTCAGATCCAAAGTGACGCTTCAGGTCAACTGTAAGTCTGGACTGATTCTTTCCGCTTTATTACTTCATTTGACAGCTTCCTTCCCCAGAATGACTTGCACTTAGCGTACAGAACATTTCCAGAGAGTAAAATTATACCCGATCAAATCATATGATATTGTGTTACAGTATCCATGTTAGACAATGGAGATGATACACTATCTGTCATTTTATTACTTGTACTAAAATAATTATATGAGTACAAAACTCGTGTTTATTGACTTGTGTAATGTGATGACTTGTAGGTCACTATATCAAACAATACGGAAAGCCAGAATATGACCCAATTACCGAGCTTCCTCGTTCGTTACGAACTGCAATAAAGTAGCAATTAAGTTCTTTTATGGAACATGATAGTTTCGTGATAGAAATTCCAACTGCTGGCTTTGACATTTGATATTAGCTCAACATGAAGTGGCTGCTTAGGTTGAAGACTTTTATTATAAAACATTTTCATTGTGAATCACAGTGGCTCGTATTTTTGTAAATTTTTCTGGTCTACAATAATGCAAAGTGACAATATCAGCAAAGCCCTATTTTATCTACCTTCACCGTATAAATTCTTGTTGACGTTTCTTTTTGCTGACAAGGACGTGTAAAACCACTAAACCATGCCATATGACAAGTTCCTTGAATGACTAACGATACGGTGTTCATTGTAAATACGCACACTTAAGTGACTAGAGTGCAAATCGTTTTGATCTCTGAGACATGCACCCTGCATAACCAGTAGAGTGCTCAAGTGGCAAGAGAGACACCTTTTGATGTCACATCAACGGACACAAAATCAAGCCTTACCCAATTTTCACCAGCTATCGTTTCAGTTTTTGTAGTACAAGAAGCCACGTCACTCATTCATCCATCCATTTTACTCAAGATGATGCACACAAAATTGCACTTGATATATCACTTTGCTCGACACCGTGTTTCATGGCTGCTTTTTAAAAGCTCACCTCTAGCTTGCGTTCAAAAAATAAGAGCATGTGGAAATGTCTTGTCGTAGAGTATCATCATCTTCAACGTTCACTACCATTCACAGAGGAACGGGAGGGTCTCATTTTTAGTGAAAACTGTGTAGGAAGCACCTAGAAATTGTAAAAATTTGCATAACAGCTTTCCTTCAAGAGAAAGTGAGAATTTCTTAGTTTTCTCAATTTTGCCGTTCCAGGTTTTACAGCAAGGTTGACAGGCTCAAGAATCACATTATCATGTTTTTCTTGTGAAATCTTTGAGAATGTCAATTTTTGCAAAAATATCTGTCATGTACACACTCAACCCATTGAAAAATCCATCTGATGCTTAGTTCTTTCACATAGAATTGCAAAACCTACCCAGACAATATTATCCCCTGTGCGGAGACTGCGTCTGGTTTCATCATGTACTGGTTTCCCTTCAGTGTCCCAAATTTACTAATCAAAATCTGTTGAGAAACTTTTTTTCATCGTTTTTACCGTTAGTGTTCAAAGAAGTTGGCTCATATTAAAAGGAAATTGATCTTCCACATGACTTCTAGTAAAAAATCTAGCATTTGGTATTGCTTCATACCTACCACCTTTGCTCATTCAGTTCTCCTAGATGATTTGGGTCAACGGCTATGATTTTTCCAAATGTCGTACTTTCCACGAACATGTCACAAAAACCAATTAGTTTCCCCTTTTTTCCATGTACAGAATATCTTTCGTTTTTTCACCTCCATAAATTTTCTAGTCTACTTTTCGCTCTATTTTTTCAGAGATTCATTAAACTTCTTCCCCAACCGAGAACGATGAGTCTTCTTTCAATTCCCAGTTTCCCCTAAAATTAAGTGTATCCAATATCAAAATGTTGACAGAGTCAAGAAAAAAATCCAAGTAATTCCAGCACTTTTCACAAACTTAATATGTGTACCAGATATTTTTGTTGGATGGTAAGAAGAAGGAAGGTATAGGTATCATTCCCCACAGAAAACGCAGTCATTTCATCAAGTTACAAGAATGAAATTAAACAGAGTTCATTCAAGGTAAACTCACTTCATTCCCTTTGGTTTTTGGGGACATTGAAATAATAAAAAAGAGGAAAATTCGGCAAAAGATAGTTCTTCTAATAGTGTAGAGAAAGAAAAAGAGAGTTTTTTGGACGGCCAGAGACCTTGCCTGGGAGCAAACCTTCAAGTCTTCGTTTTTTGCCGTTCCCCTCTTTTTTCCATCTTTTCTAACTTCTCACTATACTACACAAGTACTACCTAAAAGATATATATTGCCAATGTTCCCAGTTTTTTAGTTCTTGGGGCTTCATTTTCGTGTTCACTCAAGCAAACTGACTTTTTTTCCTTTTAACTTTCTTCAGTACTACTTATATGCTTCAATATCATGTACTGTTACAGATGGTATGTTCATGTGTCTCTGCAAATGTGCACGTATTCACAAACGCCAATTCAAGATAGGCATAGTGTTGGGGGATTGGAAAGTTGAACTGGGAATGACGAAAGAAAAGTCTATTAGTTTGCCTCTGCTTGTTTTTCACAGCACATTCATAGCATTTTCAATATCCACTGCTAGTGATCGTATTTTTAATATCCTTACTGCAGTAGGTGATTTTCTTCATTTTAACTAGTTTTGTGTTCTTTTAGTTTCCCTTTGGAAAGTTATTATGGAGATGATATAAAGTGGGGAGTCCAAGAGTTTTTGTTTGTGTCGGTTTTCCACATGTGCTGTCTTTGCCCAGAGTCCTTCTTGACTGAAGGTTTTTATTGCGATTACTTCCTCGTTGAATTTTAGGCTTAATTTGTAAATGCCCTTAAATCGTAAATACCATATAAATATTCTAAAGCCACAGTACAAGAGCTAGCATACCAATAATGTGGATTGTCGTAAAGATCAATTGACTATAGCAGTCATGAGATATGATAATGTTCCATGTCCCAATCGGTCTACTAACCTTTCCGCTTGTGCATCATGTAAGGAATCTATTTTGTCTCAAGTCAAGGTCTGGAAAGAAGATAAATGTGTGTCTGACATTCAAAAAATATGATAAAGTTGACCATGACTGTGACCAGAGGGGAAATAACAGCACGTATGCAGTTGGTAATTGCACAAAATTCTTTGGAAAATTGGAAATTTGAAGGTAATTGTGTCCCAGCCCAGTGCATTCAATGCTGAGACCTTGAGGAAAATGTGAACTGGAAACTACCAGCAATTCCTATCTGAGAATATGCCAGTTTACCTATCGTTTACAACCCAAATATGTGTAATTTGTATGTACCCATTTCACAGATTGATTTCATGCACACTCCAGTTAATTCAACTTTATTCTAAAAATGGTCTCGTAATTCCTTTTAGACGTATTTTACACCTTTAGACAAGATTATTTTACCCCTCCTATTATTATGTTAACGAATACTTTTATCCCAAATTGAAACGAAACCCAAAATCTTCAATTTCATTCTTTCTCCGTCTTCACTCGTCAAAACAAGGAAAGAGAAAAAAGTTTTCTAATTTCAATCCCACAATGTCAGTTTGTGTGTTCGACTAACTCCACCACAGTTTGGGTATTGACTCACCACCAAACTTGGGTACACTATCTTTCAGGTATTGATATTTTGATGATCATGCCAGTCAGTCAGTTAGCAAGTAAGAAATGTAATTCAAAGAGAAATAACAAAAAAGGAAGGGATCAAAGAAAAAGAAAGTAGTAACTTTTTTGGTTTTATAAATAGTTTGAATATCTGGCTAGTAAAAGATGAGGAAAGGAAGGGAGGTGTACTCCTTGCCACACCGCCAAACGTGTTGTCAAAAGACTTTTGATATTTAGCAAAAAACGAGAAGCTGTACAAAAATACTTTTTTTCCTTCTTCATAAAGGGAGTTTCTAGTGTAAGCAGAATAGTTATTGATAAAATGTAAACGAAATGCAAAATTATCCTGGAAATTTACTATGTACTTACAGTGGCAGTACGCAGTGGCAGTCGATAGTGGATTTCTTATGAAAAGAAGGATTACCTTTTTATATCTGCTAGAGATTATTATTATGTACAGAATGAGAAGCGAGGAAGTTGAAAGTTTTCTTATTCACAGCCTGCTAGTTCTATACTAGTACACGTGTAGCATTGCAAGTACAATCATGTATAAAGGCGGAAGGTGGTCGCTTTTGTTTGATCGGTGGATTGGATATGGAATCATGTCCTGCCATGAATGGGATAAAGCACACCTTTTTTATTCTCCGACTACAGTAAAAAACGGATGACAGATAGCCTATGCTCACGCCATCCTCATAATAAATAGGAAATGCGTTTATTCTGGGGAAAGAAGATATTATTATGATTATTATAATCATTTTTGGTACGGAACTATGGAAGGATGATGAATAATGTGGGGTACGTAATCTAATTTCTGACACGTTTCATTTTTTCCTCAGATGCGCCCGTTGTAACGGTATCACCATCCAATGTGACGGTCAATGAATCGAGTGACATCCTCATAGAATGCGATGTGATAGCCAACCCACCGGAACTTCTTGCTGTGAAATGGTAAGCAAAAAATCTTGAATATAATATAATATGTTTTGCCTTTGAATAGCATTTTTGCGATCAGCATATCCATTTCTATGCTCCATGGGATATGGAGCCAGACAAGACGCTCTCCGGAATGTGCCTTATACTGTCTTGGCCTTTTAAATACAATAATAAGTATTCAACAACTGAAAAACTCATAAATCGTGAAGAAGTGTTGGAGTAGCAGTTATAAGTTTTTGCAAAGCTTGGCAGCAGCCTTGCATGCATGTAATACCATCAAAAAACCCATCCAGCCATGGCCAGATCCCGCTTTCTCCTCTGTATAACGACGGGTGAATCGCTGGTCGCGCGGCTTTTTCGTATTTCCATTCAAACTTGCTCGTAATACACAAAAAATATAATAGAATGCTAAAAGTTTTTAAAAGGATGTGTTGCACTATTCTCTATGATCATTGGCGTATAGCTTCTTTATACACTATTATGCCGGGATATATCTTCAAGACAAGTTAGAAATGAAGCATAAGAGCAAATGGATTTCTTGTGTAGCTCAGCAGTGCTGGTAATAGAAAAAGCAGCAGCGGTACAATTCTCTGTTTCCTTATTGTTTTGGGAAAGGCAAGTTTTTTTCTGGATACGAAAATGATGCTGAGTGAAGAGTAGGATGATGATGATACATAATGGCAACACCAACACCATTTTCATTGTGCATGCACGATCATATAAAATATCTCGGCCAAAAACTATTTAATTAACAGTAGTCCTTTCTTTCTCTTTGAGAAATTAAGAATTTAGGCAAAAGTTTTAAAACTATTCCTTTTCCGTTTAATGTACGTCTTAGGCACAGCATACTCACCCTAGTAATGTGTCATGATGCTACTGCTGCTTTCAAAAACAAGAAGAATGATAGTCGTCGTTCTTTACATATAGCATAATATCTGTGCAAAAATAAATTTTCTTTGTCTATATTGCTATTATTCTTGCTGATACGTGCAGTAGTAGGAATACCACACAAGCAACGTCCAACACCATGTCCAATTCTTCTTTTCTTTGTACCGCTGCTGATGATAATTCAAGTGGAATTACCAAGACTTTTTACTTTACTTCCTTTCTTCATTCTTTACATGCAAACATGCTACACATTATATGCTACTGTGTGGTATAGTATAATAGGCACTTTAACTCTTTTTCGCCAAAATTACAAGAAAAGGACTTTTCTATGTTTTCTCTCTCTTCTTGTTGAATTAGTAAGTTTTTCTTGGAGTATAATTGTTCCGAGAATACTTTGGAGGAGCAACGGGCAGCAACAGTAGTGGCATTACTCGGAACAAAAAGAAAAGCCATTCATTTTCACATTTCACAACTTATTATGCATCCATATAAGAGTGAAATACTCTCTCTCGCGTGCTGCTTTTGCTCTTTCTCTCTCTCTCTCTTGAGGAACGAACAAACACTTCTCGAGTGGAAGAGGGAAAATGTTGCGAAAAATAATGGTAATGATAATAAGTTGGGATTTTGCTAAACTTGCAATTATCATCTCCTGGGGTAGTCATATATAGCTCAAGTATGTCATATAAGCATGTATATTCACTCGACAAGAGTCAATATAATAAGTTTGATAGCGAGATAATAATATAATAAGAAACTTTTCCATTATTTTAGAGAACAGACACAATGATGGTATCATGATGATGATTAGATAAATATAATATGTGTACATTCATTTCTGGTCTTGAGAAAGAAGAAGAAGATGGAGAGGAAATGGAATAATATGGTGATTCCCGGAAGGAAACCCCAGAGCTTCCTTTTTCCTTTTCTTCTAGCTTTTTCACTTTTGCCACCACCATCATCATCAGTCCCGTATACACAAATAGAAATCTGAGAAATCTGGATCAAGTTTTATGAAAATGTTTCATATAATATCTTGTATGAAGCTTAGAAAGACTTGCAATTTTTAGAGCCAAAGAGTTACGTGAAGCACAGTCTGCTTCACACGTCTAAAATGCATAATAAGTCTGATGTTTGTATCTGCTGAAGTGTACTTAATGTTCGTTTGCCTTTCGGAGAAACCATGTAGGCATATTATTATTATTGCTATTTAAACACTGCCCGGGAGAGTTAAAGTGTAGGAGTTTGGATTGTGTGAAGTCAAGGAGTTGCTTTTACGTTTTCTCCCTTTTTAATTTATAATATTAGTAGCATTCAAACAGAAGAGAGGACGCTAAGACAAAGTTTAGCCAAAACCAACACTGTGGATTATGCCTGGTGACTTTTTTCTTTTTGCTTTAGCAAATCATCATCATCAGTAGTCGCACCAGTAGACAGTTGGGAATCCCCTTATTTGCTTAAAGTGCGAGGGAACATGAAAATAACTCTTTTTTATTCTTTCTTCGACTCGCGCTCCCCTCCTCTTCTTTCACTCTTTCGTTTCAAATAATGATAGTAATTATAGAAAATCTTAAAGTGTTTGACTTTATTCCTACGAAAGAAGGAAAGTCTCTCAAGTTTTGTTTCCTTTTACAAGTTTCCAGTTTGGCTTTTAGAAGATAATTTCGAATAAAGTAAAAGCTTAAGGATAGTCTCACAAATCAGTGTGATACTCCTTTGCTCCTCATATTTTCCTTCAGATGAATTTGAAAAAGTGACCCTTTTGCGTATAAATACAACGTGGCAGGAGCGAGAAAAAAACTAGACTTCAATTGTGGCATCAGGTTCTAAAACAAGAGGAATGATGAAAGTGGTTTAAAAAAGAAACTTGAGATGAGAGCTAAACAAATCCTCTAGAGAAGAAAAAGGAGGAAATCTCTGTTGTGTTTTGGGAGATGAGCTAGTGTGTAAATACGACAGAGAGGGATTTTCAATTACTGGTGGGGTATTTTTAGTTTCTTGGTAAATGTTTGATTGTGTACCGTGCACGGTCCTCAAACTTGAAGTTTTCCGGGAAAGCTAGAGAAGTAGCTGGTTTTGTGTGCTGTTGGTAGCGGTCGCACTTTCTCGTACGAAATGAATTGAAGGTAGTACTATATCAGCCAAATGTTGATGTAAATGAAGACGATGATTATTATGATGGGTGTATATAGTACGCTCACTCCTGCCTCTCAGAACTGATGTGGTGCTCTAAAAGGAGTAACTTTCTTATTTTCATCCAACTCATTATCATTGCTCATTAGTAGTGACTTGAGTAGAAATGAATGAGAAGTGCTATTTGCTTTCATCAGAAAGAAGATCTTACTGATGATGACGATGTCTTGCTGGGTTTTGTGTGCTGCTGTCGACAAGCTTTCTTTACATACAATGCCCTATAATAATACTGACTAAACGGAAGTGTGGTATACACTCACTTATTATTATCATAGCTCCCTATTCTCTTACTCCATTTGGATTTTCATTAGTAAAACCCCAACAGAATCTTTAGTGATCTCTTTCTCTCACTTGACTACTATCCTTTCACTTGAAAATTTACTACAAAAATTAGAGTTTTTGCTACTGTCGTCACCACCATTTTGCCCCTCATGTACTTTATTATTCCACTTTTAAGCTATCATTTTGCTAGTGATCCCTTTCTAAGGGTGTATGTTCTAGCAATGTACGCGCTAAAGAACGAGATACAGAAAAAGCAAAAGTGTAATAATAATGGAACATTCTACTGAATGCCACCAACAATAAGAATGAAGAATGCTTGTGGAGTCCATGAGGAAGTAGGAAGGAGGATCCCAGGCTGGCACGCGTGTGTTTCATTCACCAAAAGGAAAAGTTTTCATCTTTTGTTCACGCACTAGTTTGAGGACAATCAGAGTGCCCATTGCGTGTGTAAAGGCATGCCTGGTTGTCAGCGGAAGAGTTTTCTGCACATTGTTGTCTATTTCCTGCTCTAAAAGAGAAAAAAAGTTGCTTTAACTCAACTGATCATGTCTTGAAGAGCACAGTGCCATTTTACACAAAAAGTTGTATTCATAAAGATGGTGGTAGTGTTGACAATGTGGTTTTCAAGTGGATGTTGATGTGGTCTTAGCAAGAGCACAAGTGAAAAATGATAATAGATTACTGGTCTAGGGAGCAACGTTATTATCTACTGCTGACTGAAGAAGATGATGACAATGTTCTCTCAAGTTTTTAGTTTTGCTTTTGACTCCATTATTCCTTTAGCTAGTAATTTCTAAGAACGTCTGTGTGCTTCGTCCCATAGTCTAGATTAGATTACTGTACGTGACTGTAATTACTTTTTCAAAAGTTGACTATGAGGATGGGGACAGCGTGTGGGGGTTGTGAAGGGAAAATGACAATGCGCATTTATGTGTCTACTGCTAACAAAGGAATGTCTTATCTCTACCCCTTTTCGTCTAATCAGTAGTATATGTACATGAGGACCTATATGCTGGCTAAAATGCACGTTTGGTAAATCGAAAATTACCACTGTGCCAAAGCGTTATTCCTTGTCATCTTATTTCATTTTTGTCTCCGGAGGAAATGTTTAAAACAATTAGAAATACGGAAGGATATTATGTTAATGAAAAGGGAATGAGCATAATGGTGAAAAGGCCGTTCCCGGAACGAACTCTTTATTCTTCTCGCCTCTCAGCAGCAGGCCACTTTTAGTAACCGCATGGATATCTCATAAATTGACGCGAGACATGAAAATGCTTACAACCAAGATAGTAGTGCGCTCATACTTATGAAAAGGGGAAACACAACAATAATAAAACCAAATCTTTGAAAAAATCACAATAAAAAATAATAATCGTTCCACATTTAAAGAAAATAACACTTCCCCTGCAAACACACTTTCTTCAAGCTAGAATGAGTCAAGCTCAAACACATTTACAATTGAAACAGCAAAACGAATGAAATATGCTTTCCTGACTTTGCATTTCCTTCTGCATTTAAAAAGCAATATTATGAAAAGCATACATTTTCCCACCATAGTTCTCCTTCACACACATTCCCATCCACGAAACAACACGCATAATATCAAAAAATGAGATGATCATTGTCGTCATTATCATCACCGCCTGGAACAATTTTTATGGATGCCTGTTGTGACGATGATGACAATATATGGTGAAAATTAAATCCAAAAGGGTAATATTATTTCCTGCCTCTTCATCCACCAAACATTTCTCCCTCTGCTTTCAACTGATCAGCGGTAATGGTGGTGGTAAGAACATTGCTGGCATAGCAGTTTCATCATGATCACTCCAAAACATTCCATCCCTTTTTGCCTTCACGTTTTCAATTCCATGCTATCTCGGAAAATAGCAGCAGTAGGAACGTTAATGCCCTTTTTATCTAATGGCATTCCCTAGAAAAAGATATTCCCTTTTTGAGTTGCTGTTTTTGCTGACAGAGAACTCCTTTTTAAAATGATTTAGATTTCAGTGGATTGCCTCTTCTCGGTTGTTTTATTTATTGTCTCTCAACGCAAAAAATATCATTAAAGGATGTATAAAATACCAGTCCCGTTTCTGTCATACCATGCCAAAAATATGTGGGCTATTTTCCTCTCCTCTCTGAAGTTTCAGAGTCAAAGTCAGACTCTGAGTAATTTTTCATAGTGACACTGGCGTGTTGCTTTGCTGTAATGATATTACTTTAGGGGAAATACCCGGAAAGCAAACAAAGGTGATTTCCTAGCTGCTGATTTTATTTTACGCTCCTGCTAAAACCTTTCGTAATCAGGTTACAGTTTCAATCTATTACTACAAATTTCTAGCACTGAGCGCTGGGTGGGTGCTAGACCAAAATACTGAGCGTTTTGTACATATTATTATTATGATTAGTATCATGGCATGTGTGAAACTTGTGTATGAGTGAATTGTTTGACATGTCATGATGACGATGATGATGTACACTTTAGTTTTTCGTGCGTAACAAGAACACATGTATACAGTAGCAATATCATTGAATTCTGAGCGAATGAAGCAGTGTTTAGTAGAGTGTATACCTAAAACCATTGCATGCGTTGCGTACATTTACTTAACGCAAGCCAACAACGCACCCCACGCACAAGCGACCCTGTTCATCTCGCCTGTCTCATTTTCACTCACATGGGAAATTTACGGCGAATCCGATTTCGATACATAGTAATGTAGTTATTTACATGAGTTATATTTCAATACGCAGTATATTCCCGTCCTGTGCGTAAACAACAAGGGAAGATGCATCATCATCATTGTACTATCACCTCAACAATAAAGTTGCATGTAATAACGTTTTCCCAACTTTTCTGTACTTTTGCATTACTGCACTATCTAAATCTTAACCCGCATAAAGGTAATATCGTAGTATTATCTCATCTTTTTTCTGCATTACACCACTATCATTCTCCATTTATATTTCTGCTGCACTGCACAACAAGAATCCTCCCACATGCTCGCTCACATTTCATTTTTCCTTTTTCTTTTCCCGATTTTCCCTAATGTTTTCACGCTCACACCACCAGCCAATATCTCTGCAAACTTCAGAGTATTCTCTACCCCGTATCCAAAGCAGAATATTTTTTCCACCCTTTTATATCTTTTTTTTACTTCAAACGCCTCTCTCCCTCTCTTTTGATTTAAAATTTTAAAACTGGTTTTTAGAAATGTATATATTCTAACACATACGCCAGCAGGAATATCAACCCTTTTTTGGCACGCTTTGCTTGCTCCTTTGCCTTTTGTAACACCAAATCAAATTGCATTATAGAAAAACGAGAAAGAAAAAAAGAAAGCATGATGCAAGCAAATCATACATTTTTTCATGTTCTCCTCCTTCTATTCTTTCATTCTTTCTCCCAGGACAATGCATGCACTTACCGTGTAATAATGGCTGCGTAAAAAGCATTTATTTTTCTACTTGCTCGATCATTTTTCCTCTCTACTTTTAACTGTACCCCATAAAGTAATGCTGTTGGCAATGACATTGCGCGCTTGTTTCTGTTGTGCGTAGTGAATTGGCAGTGACACACGCACACAGTATAACAGCCTTGTATACACTGTTACAAGCATAATATGCTTAATAGGATTTTCAACTCTTGCCACGGCAGGGAACAAAAAACGGAGGAAATGGATAAGGAAATCTATCTATTACTTATCTTTCTCTAGTGCAACTTTTTCTCTTACTATGATGCGATTAAAAAGATAAAAAAGAAATGTTGAAAAAATATATTGTATTGTTCAAATTTGAAAGTGATTCAAGCAGGCGAGAATTAGATAAATAGATATTATATTATAAGTATTACTTATCATCATGATTGTCGTCGTCCCCATCAGCATTGCAAACTGGATATGGTGACTTTTTCCATTTACTCCAAAGGGAAAGGAAGCAAGAAATAGAGGAGGATTCAAAAAGGAAAGAAAATTCAATGAGAAACCATGCATGAGTTGCATCCATTCATTTTTTGAATCAGCGGGTAGTCCCAGCTTTTCACAGTCACCACTCCGCTGCTGCGGAGATAATAATAATAATAGCAATAATGAAGGTCGTCTGTCGCTTTATTCTTCTGGTTTGTACTGTTGGCTTGCAGAAAATATGAGAAAGAAAGGGAGTTTGTGTGAAAGTGAGTAATAGATTTTTGTCATGATGATTTTTCTTCTTTTTTTCGTGTGTGCCGTCGCGTTTTTCTCTCTTGCTGGCTGTACAGAAAATGAAAAGAATGGGGCTAATCACACTTGTCATTATACGTTTTATTCAACGTGTGTACTGATTTATAAAAAGGGATTATTAGGGAGATAACAAGTAGCATAGAGGGACAGGGAATAGGGAGAGCTAAAGGGAAGGCTGGAGACTCTTCCAAACACACAACACAAGGCAGATAGACGACAGCGACAGGAGAGTGAGATGGGGATTTAGGGGAATGCGAGAAAAAAAGAAGCAAGGTCACTGTTGAGCAGAATGATATATTTTATATATGATTTGATGACAATGACATGAGAATTATTATTTTGTGTGCTGCTGGGGACCGGACCAAAGAGATATTGTTATCACCGAGTGTGTAGTGACGATAATAATAAAATAACAATAGAGGTGGCAAAAGAAAACTGCTGGGTAAATAAGGTGTGGTGAAACTTACAGCACAGTATGTGATGAAATTTTCACCTTAGTACTTTCCCAGAAAAACCGGATTATTGTATAAGACATTTCAGTATATATAGGAATCGTATTACTTTTACGAATTTATTGTTCCCAGTGGTGTTTCCTCATATTATAAGAAGAGAGACAGGCAAGGTGAAAAGTAGTCAGGTTGTTGGCCAAAGCACATTCTGCAGTGACTTGAGATGTTGATAATTTTCTTCCATGGGTGATGATAAAGCATTGTATTGGCTAGACAGACGTGTTTGATAAGCTGGGAAGAATAATAAATGTTAAGATATGGAATGCCCGCGAGATCTGAAGGTACGACATAAGACTCATGAAAAAAATGCAGGATGAAGGACATGGATGTGACTGTGCGGAAGAATGATGGCTTGGATAATCCTTTTATCATCTATTTCTATTCAGCACACATGATAAAGATGCCATGGGCCATCACAATGCATACGAACGTGAGCACGAAGAAAGTAAGGAGCAACTAAGAAGAAGCAACGAATTAGAACACACTTACGAAATCATGGAAGGTTGTGTTATGAAATTGCTTGCAAGTATGATCTCAGAAGCAAAAGTGTCCGTTTTAAGTTCATGCTGTCGTGATTGACATTGAAATTCTGCATACTATATAAAATAGGAAGCTTGGCAGTTGTGATTTCGATTTGACTGAAGATCACAAAGGCATTAATTGATTTAACATGAGTTTTACTAAAATACATGACACACATAATTGTTAATAATGAAATAGTGCAAAGTATTATTACATAAATGTAAATTGAAACTAGTCGCAAAGAAAGATAAGACTAACGAATTAGTTTGCTACAAAAAACAAAATACACAGCAAAGTAAAAATAAATCCATTATTATCAGTAGTTCGTCCTCCGATCTTTTTCATGCATTTGGTTTTCTCTCAGTGAACTTTTGGAATGCAAACCATTGATTACCAATAGCCAACATTTTGTACAAAATAAGGGGGTAGTTTTGCACTTCAGCTCATCCCATCATTCAGTTCAAGTCAATACAAAGATGCCTTTTATGCTTGCATTGCAGGATTGTTTGCTGGGTGTAAACCAGGCTATCAATCACTTTAAGACAAGGATCATCCCACGAAACAAAACATGAAACATTCCGTGTACTACTTTTATCGCGTTTCCCCCAAATTGCTCATGGCTGCAAATAATGTTTTTCCTATCAAATGCAGCGTATTTATCTAGCTGCGTCATCGCGTCAATGCACACAAATTCACAAAATTGTCTTAATAGGTTTCCTCGTGAGCTACTTCTCGGTTTCCCATCTTTCACATTGTTGTAGAGTGACGTGTCCATATTGTAAATATTTCGTTTGTCTCCATTTTTACATGAAATTGTTTCTGCTTATAAATTTACGTATATACATGAAACTTAATGCATTTCAATATTAGGATGCTTATTGTTTAAAAGTATGGCTAATTTGATTTCATTTATATGAAAATTTCAGGTACCGAAATGGCGACTTGGTCGACACCATGGATTACAACAAATACGATGGCGGAACTACCATCAACCCATCCTTACTTGTGAAAAACGTTACTCGAGAAGATCTTGGTCTATACACATGTGTCGTGCAAAATGAGATTGGGACAACGGAATCCGAAATCAAAGCATACATCAACGTTCTTTGTAAGTTTGAGTTGCTGTTATATCAATTCGTGCTTCAATATAATTATTATCTATCTGTTAGTCTAAGAACACCCTCTATAATACATTAAATATCTAATGGCGTCTAAACGCAACAATGCAGTGTACAATAATTTTGTAAACAATTCAAAGAGATCCTATCTGGATCATTAGTTTTTTTCAACTAAAATAAGCAAAATCTTACGTTTCTTCTTTTTTGCAAAAAGAAAACTTGTCAGAAGTTTACTTTTGTTCGCAGAAATTTCCTACATATTTTCCTTATTACTCATTTACAGAAGGAAAGGATTAGCACATATCCCAAGTTGTCTTTCACAACTTCCACGAAAAAGTTTAAACCCACCCACCACCACATCACTCTTTTCTAAACCTTATTTTTGTATTTTATTTTCTGAGAAGTAAAAACAGTGACAAAGAAAAAAGACATATTCTTCCTACGAATAAAATGGATTTATTATGTAGGTGTAATAAAAAATTGATAATGTAGCTGCCTACAAGCTTCCCCTTCCATTATTATACAATACCACCTGGAACATTTAGCCTCTCGCCTACTTTCTTTACACATATCCACAAGCGACGACGTTTCACAAACTAAAATGACGAAGCTAAGGTCTTCGCACTCTCTACTCGCCTCATCTCACTACTCAGCAAACTTTTCAACACAGGAAAAAAGTAAAAAATGGAAGGATAGTAGTAGTAGCCTCATTCAGAACAAAAATCCAACTTTTTTCACTGACTAGCTAAGTTTTTTTCTGCATCTTGGGGAAGAAAAGCATCATGTACTTCATAAAAAAGCCGGAGAATTTAACGCAAAGCACTTCCGTAGGAAAGGGATTAGCTTCTTTTTGAACCTTTGCTACTCCTACCATCGCCGCATTTACCAGAAAAAAGGCATCAAGACTAGATGGAGTAGTAAAAGCATAAAAAAGGGAAAAAGTTAGTTCGTTATAAACGGAAAAGAGAGAGAAGAAAATAAACTTTAAAGTAGGCCAATATAATATCAGATAAAAGATGGAATGGAGATTTTGTCTTTTTTTCTTCCTACAAGCCTTTTCCGTGCATATTTTTGCCTCAAGACGTCAAGGAGTCTAGTGTGGGAAGAAGGAAACTTTTTCATAAGTTTTCCTTGTACACTTTCTTTCCTTTTTATATAATACTATCATAATCTACCCGGAAAATGGCAAAGAAGCAAAAAACACAGGGCTTCTGTTTGCAATATTCTGTTAAAGAAGCAGAACACAGCTTTCATCGGGACTTCATCACTTTCTCGTCTTCTTCCTTGGTCACACAAGAACAGATGAAGTTGGTGGTGATGAGGATGATGAGTGGGTTTAGGGAAAAGAAAGCAAAAACATGAACGAAACGACGGAGAAAAAGCTAAGACTAACGATTCGTGTGGGACATTTTTTGCAAACTTTTTAGAAAAGCAGCAAAGGCAGACTGTTATCATTCTGCTCTGCCCTGCTGCATGCGTACTTTTTTTGTAAAGCTTACATTTATAGCCCACGACGAAAAACTGAATTAGATATGCACTAAAGTACAGTAATTTAAATGCAGTATGCTGAGGAGCTAGTTGGGATCGAATATTTGTGAAGGAATGCTCTATGAAATCAACAGTAGTGAATAATTACTCAGAATAGTTAAATGATTTTAACGCCTTAAGGTTGTCAAAAATGCATTCAGGGGCCTTTCCTCATTTGTAAACTGTGATCCGAACTAAATTTGCAAGTTATACGAAGACTTATATTTCAGTGGATGGCTAAAATTTGTCTTCCCAACTTTTGCGGTAGCAAGCCTTTAAAAAATCATGACATGAGCACGTCATTTCCTTTAGCTTCTTTGAAATATGTCTGTACACAAAACACCGCGCTGAAATGTTGTCCTGCCGTAAAGGTTGGATATCTTGACAAGTAGGTGTTTGAAACTGCTAAAAATATAATATTCTTTGTCCTCAATTCTTTCACAGATAAACCCCGTGTAAGAATGACAATGGATCCAAACAAGCCCGTCACAGAACGAGAAGAGCGTAACGTCACGTTGACATGTGGTGTGGACTCTGGCAATCCCGCAATTTTGGAAGCCGTGCGATGGTACCTAGACGGTGAATTATTGAAGGAACTCCCGGAATGCCCAAATATCTCCATGTATTCGACACCAATGCCCGAGAGAGAGGTTGAAGGCTCCGATCTGTGTGACATTGATCCAAGCAAGCTGATGCTAGAATCTGTGGGCAGATCCTTTCAAGGGAACTACACATGTCAGGGCAGAAATGACGCTGGTTGGGGTCCTCAGTCAAGTCCTGTGGAGCTTCATGTACACTGTAAGTGGCAGATAGGAAGGAGAAAGGGATAAATATTTCACACATTCTCCACTGACAATCTGTTATGAATTACAAATAACACGGAATTGTGTGATTTACACTTTTTATTTTCTATTCATCCATTTTTTATTATCTTTTCTTTGTCAGATGCCCCGGGTCCAGCACGTCTGGAATATAGTCCTTCGCAGGTAGTAAAGGGTCAAGCACTTACAATGCATTGTATAGTGGAAGAACTGGGAAGGCCCACGGCACCCGTTTATCGCTGGATGCGTGGAACGTACAACCAAACGGAAATCCGAACCTATAACTGGACCATCTACCCAGTCTCATTAGAAACCCGATCAAACTTTAGCTGTCAGGCGGTAAACGAGGCTGGCTTTGGTAATCCGGCGTACCAAACTATTGATGTACACGGTAAGAGAGAAAAAATTTGAGCTTTTGCCTCTAATCCATATTATACCCATGATGAACCGGAACGAGAAGGAACGAACAAAATAGGAGACCTGGAGACAGGATGGTATAATGTTAATGTAAATTGTAAATGGCGATGATGATGGAAACGGAATGAGAACAATTTTTTCCCTGCCATTTTATCAGAACTTTGTGCCTCGCATACATTGCCACTTTCTCCAAGCCATGGTTTTGCATCAAACATTGAATTTTATATAGTGGCGATGATAATAATATTCTTCTTCTGTCTTCCCTTCTTCTTTTGATATTATTATGAGTATTACTGCCACTACTGTCTCTACACAAATAAATATGGAGCTAAGAACTTTCAATACATTACTGTTCAGTAGAATTGCATTTATAGAAAAAAAATGGATTCATCTTTTTGCATTACATTCGTCTTATAATATTCCAAATATCTTATTATTAGACAAGAAGACACCACATCATCGGGGCAATATTCCATTCACCAAACTACCAGTCTAGTAAGTAGTGACTGTGCAAACCGAATACAAGGAAGTCATAAAACTAGAAAAAAGAACCAAGATTGCGTATTTTTTTCCTCAACCAGCACCATCATATCTCACCGTAGAGCCCCTTTGCCTTTGGCAACATAATCCCCTTATCTCATTACTTTCACACTTCTTCACATGCTTTATATAATAGGTAGGAAGGTACATACACAAAAATCCATAGCGTGTCATGACTGAGGTAGTAGTAGTGTGCAATGCCATCATAAATGTAACTGGAGTCAGGAGCCAAAAAAAGAAGAGAAAAAAGTGGTGTCAGTATGCTGTAGTAGTAGTGGTAAAAGAAAGAAAGCGTTTATTTCTCTAACTCTTCCCCGATTCTTTCAAGCCATCTATTTTTTTGGCTATGGATAGCGGGATGATGATGATGGAGCCCCTTGTGCTTCTGGAAATAATATCGTTGCCACCTCTTTTTTAACACTTTATGAGAAAAGCAAACCGAACAACGAACTTGTAAAAGTATAAACGCTCGTGTGCAGATAAATAACTGCTTTTCATCATATCAAAGTGTCTTTTTGGCTGAAGGGAGTGATTCGACCAGCAAAATATAGAGGGAAAGCAATCCAGTGAATTATATATAGTTGGAAAACGTTTCCAATTGGAAATTGAAATCGATTCAGAGAGCCAGAAACATGTAAGGAGGATGTGTTTTCTGAGAGAGATAGGATAAAAGGAAGGGCGCTGATTTAAACTTGATCGCAGTATTTCAAGGACTTACTCATTTGATGTAAAGAAAAAACTCATCATGTTCGGAATACCATATTACGGCCTTGAAGGTTCCTTCTAATAAAGCAGCAGCAGAAACAGTTTGTGAATTCAAGTTCAAAGAAACCGTAATAAATTCTTGTACGGATTAATTTGCCCGGAAAAGTTGAAGCGTTTGTGAAAGGCCAAAGAGAAGCAGCATGAAGAAAAGAAGGGAACAAGCAAGCAGAAAAGTGTAGAAATAAATGCTAGACATGATCCACACTAATCCATCCAACTAAAAAGTACTTTTCTCTTTTTACATTGTCCTTGTTACTAATAATTCATGAGAGCGATCAGCGCGACTTGAGTAAGGGATTAAATGATTACATGTTCCTTTCATAGGGTTAATTAGTGTAGGATTGGCTATTATACTGCACTCTGAACTATATAAAAGGCATGAAATCAAATTAAAGCTGTGCAGAACAACTCCGTAAGCCAAAGATTTCATTCTTAAGTAAAGCACGTTGTTAGCGTGCTTGCACTTTTGTGCTACTGTTTTCCTGCTGAGATTCTGCTTTTATTTCTTTCGTTTTCCAAAAGGGACCATTTTTAGCTACAATTTTGCCATGAAATATTACAAAGCAAACAATGAGCTTATTTATGTAAAATGGCTTACATTTTAAAAGAAAACAAAATATGTAATCTCATTCGTCACCCGTCATTTTTTCTCGCGCTAAACATCTACATCCTGTAAAGCTGAAAGGCTAGCATCACGTTACATTTCACGGTCGCGTGGGCAAGCCAAAATATTTGGAGTATTGCCCTTAACGTTGGTTGCCGTTGATCAGCACGTCACTAGTAGTTCTAGATACTTCATTTGAATGCTGTTGCTCTTGTTTGATTTCGTTTTTCATTCATTCCTACTTGAGTGAAAATAAATGTATCTTTACGCAAAATAAGTACATATGTCTAAATGGTTTATATCACACGCAATCCTAATAACTAGGGAAAGGGTTGAGTGCACAACGTCTCTCATTCAAGTATGAAATGAGTATAAGCCGGAAAGCTAAAGAGAGCGGATTGAAAAACACTAACAGGATTATACATTATTACGACCGCTTATTGGATTCATTCTCTCTTCTCGTTCTCTTCAATACGGAGAAAGGCAGTAGGCTGTATAATATGTAAAGGCGTAATAAATGAATGCCACATTGAAATGCAAAGAATTCATGCCAATGTTGGCACTATGACTCATGATAAAAATATCGGAGAGTGAATTCAGTATTCAGTAATAGGCACAAGGCTGCTGGAAGCCTTTTTATCCAAAAATCCAATGAAATGCAATATAGTTTCATGATATTTTAGCTGAAAGCAGGCAAGTAGATACTGTCGACACACGAGCATGAAATATTAACCGGATGGATACATATCATCATTTTTCTCTGTTGACGGCTTACATCTATATACGATGCGTATGTTTGATAGAGGTAATGGTCATGTCCAGCCGACAAATTGAAATGTTTAGTGAAATATAATATGAGCATTCAGCGAGCTGACGGTTATTGAAACGTAAAATGTAAACAACTCTTCGTATTTCATAAAATAAATCTACATCTCCTTTCATTGAACAGAAAATTTTATAATAAGCCTGAGGTAGTAGTCTAGTTTTGTAATTTGTATTTTTCAATTTGTTTGCAGATGTGTAAAAATAGATTGTTTTGTAACTTCGACCATTCATAATTTATGAATCCTCTGAAAACAGTGGATTAATCCAAACATTACGAGAAGCTATGATCTTCTATGTACCAAGTTTTCAGATAATAATTTGCACCTGAATGCATTCGTTTCTTTACTATATTTTCTTTAAATAATGGTAAACGTTTTTCTCACAGCTATATGTACAGATTGATTTCTTCATTTTCAATGCAACACATGACTACTCGTGCAAAACTATTGATCAACTGTTGTTTGTATATTCAGATATGTTTTTGCCAACAATTTTTGGTTCAATATTGAATCAATCAATATCACTCTCTGTAAAATTTGACCATCTTCGGCAATTCATCTACTAACTGGAAAAACATGTTGTACCATTGATCTTTATTTCATTGGTCGAATTCTCCACAAAAACGGCAACTCAGTCAGTTGTCAGTTTACTCTTTCCTTGTGTTTTCCATCTTTTTTAGTTTTCCTTTTTTGTATTTGTGCACATTTATATTACTTACGCTGGCGGAGAAAGATAATACGAAAAAAGTCAGCTATCCAGGAGAAAAAACAGTTTCTCGTATTGACTACAATATGTCCATCTTGTACACAGTGTATAAGTGTATAGTATTGTCCACACTCGGCCTTCCTATTGCTGTTGTTGTCTGTATTGTATATTTACTTGTTCCTTGTACGTGAAACATATTTATTTGGTCTTGTGAGCAAATGAACTAGAAACAGTTTTGCTTATCTTCTTTTCATCTCTCTTCTTCAGTATACACACTTTTTGCCGTATTTCACAAGAGTCTACGTGCATACCATATTATTACAACATATAAACTATAAAGAATCTTTTCTGTTGCTTGTCTAAGACCATCAGGAAGAAAAAAGGAGGAAAAATAAAAACGGAACGAAAAACAGCAAGGAAAAAATAGGCAAGTGGTCTTTTCACTTGTCTATCTACTTGATTTTTTCTCTTTCTTCTTTTTCCTAGAAATTGCTTTCCCTCTCCATATTGTACGTTGTGGAGAAGTAATCAGTGGACAGTGCTGTTGAGTACTTACTTATCAACCGTACAGCTTCATCTACTTTTTGTCCACTACACTCTTCAGGCATATATATCCTTATATTGGAATATATATATATCTGTTATTATCCATGCGTACTATTTTGTAAAGTCGTGAGGATGTATAACGTGTGTGGCTAGCTGAAAAAGCAGTTTGCTATCAAGATTGTAGTGATTGCAAACGGCGATACATGTGTCGGTGCTAGACGGATGGATGGAAAAGGGAAAGAAAACGTATACTTTGGAAAAATAAGCACATACATTTAGCTAGAAGCAAAACCAACTGCTGGAAATAGAACGTAGAAAAAATCCAACTTCTCTTGTGATTGCACTCAACCATAACAAAAAATATATTTAAGCTGGAACCACGACGATGGTACTACTAAATTATACGACCCCGCTTTGTATGTATGGAGTAGATAGGCAAAAATATCCAGCTTTTTGTGTGATGTGTGGGTGATGACTAAGGCTCCTAAAAAGACGGGAGAAAATAGGAGAAAAAAACACCACTCCATTATGCTAACAACAAGAAGACTGGTCAAGAAAACCATCACAGTATTACAAGCAGGGTATATGAGCCTGGCCTTACCAGAAAAGAGAATATATAAGGCTTTGATTCTTTGTTCATGGTTGATGGTAGACCAAGTAAAAGTGGTATTTTGTGGCTTAAACAAAGAATGTGAAACCAAAGACAAATAAAAGATTTTCAGTTCAGATAGCAGAGCATAGCGGAAATTGGTGACTATTTTTAAAACGTTGTCAACTGGCCAGTGGACTGACTTTGCTTGACTGTATGCTTTTTGATAATATCCTTTGCTGTACAAAAACAGAAAAGTGGAACAATCACAATTTTCTCCATCTTTACTGCTTGCCATTTACTATTATTGTGTATGTACACAGCATCGATATTATTTTGGTCATTTATGGTCGTTTAGACAGAAAACTTTTTTTTTGCGCAAACCATAATAATATTCTACAGAGTTTGTATAATATTTTTAGTTGATACATAATATGCGGCAGTCTGTAGAGAAAATGCAACTGACTGGCTCCGCCATGATGACTTAACTGGTAACAAAAGTACGCATTATTTTTTGTGTAATGATGGTTGTATTGAGAATTGAGGGCGGAATTTGAACAACTGTATTGCAAAAGAAAGAAAGCCTGATTGTATTGAACCCTCTGTGACTGACGACTGACCGATGAAAGTGGTAGCTACTACTCTTCGCGTAAAATTGTATTGCCACTGTGTGTTTATGATAAATGGCAAATGGTAAAAAATACGAAACTTTGCTTTATGCGGTTGAAGGACGGATAATGATTTCACCGGAAAACGTCAAACATGTGTGCTTGTAGTGGATGCTATGATGAGAGAATGGCATGATTTGGGTAAATTTGCAAAGTCAAAACCACTAAAATAGTTGTGCTATGAGTAAAAGGCTATAATCCTTTGAAATGAGGTAAACGAACAAATATTATGACCTTTTTGCTTGCTGGTCCGTTAAGCTTTATTAGAAAAACGAGGCGCAATTACGCTTTAGCTCAACGAAAGTAAAAGTAACCCAAAAATATAATATATGCATTCATGGTTGAGTTCATGGTGAAAGGGCGTGTGGTATAAATGCTAGCAAAAATTTTCACAATTTTCCTCTAAAAACCACATAGCACTGCGTAGTAAATCTGATTTGACTAATTAAGCCATCTCTACACAACAACCTATAGCTTACGGCCATGTCATTAGCAATAAAAAACATTCTAAAACATCCCATCACGTCTCCATCATCCTTCTCGTTCGTGTACTGCCCACTGGACAGAATCAAACGTGTTTGTATTCCTTTTCATGTTCTAATTTATCATTTTTTTTTCTCTATTTTTACAGCTCCGCCAACATTTATCCAGCGTCTGAAGCCATACACGGGCGCCTTGTACGCAGCAAAGGATGTTTCGCTGCAGTGTCAAGTGGAGTGCTATCCGCTGTGCGAGATTGTCTGGCTGAAAAACGGTCTACCCCTTGGGGAATCTGAGATCTACTCCATCAAAACTAGCACACTGCCACCGGATCCGACCAAGAGTGATTTTGAGTCTGTTCTGTCCACCCTTACTTGGAATATGACAGCTTGGCCGAATGGACAACTGGATCGTTTCACAGATAATGCCAATTACACATGTCAAAGCACCTCCAACAGTGTTGGGGCTGGTGTTTCGAGTACTACGTACTTTCGCGTGGAATGTAAGTGCAACGAAGTTTCCAAAGTTTATAAAAAGTATACTATTATTATATTACTCCCACTTGTCCCCTCTCATGTTTAAAATATTTTGTCACTATAATATACTGCCTGTCTCTATATGCGTGTTTTCTTCCTTCCTCTTTTAATAATACACACAAAAGAAACGAGTTTCACGCATAAAAATAACACGTATGCCTTATTATTCACGTTTCTCCTTTTTCTTTTCTTTCTCCCCATTTCCGCCCGTTTTCTCCCTCTTTTTGTCGTTATTATATATTGAACACAAAAAATGCGTCAGTGTATGCATACATGACCATTTCTGTCGTCGGCTCCTCGCGGTTCATGTCATTTGCACTTGTAATGATCTACCAGTAAAAAAACTGGTCAGAAGAATAACAAGGAAAATGGAACCGGCAACACCAGTCGCAAACATGTACAATGGAATTGGCAGTATTGTTCAGACATAATATGACTTATATACATATAGATTTTTAAAGATACTTTCTCCTGTTTCAAAATCATGCATACCAAGAAAACATCTAATTATAAATTTTCTCAAAACACATTCAAAGCTAGCTTGTTTTCTGGAATGTTGTAGTCTTAAGTGTGTTTACCCTGAAAAAATATGCATATCTATAAACTAGTCTTTATGATCACGATCACTACCGCCTTCATAATAAGTATCCACTTGTGTCTGCTTACTGGCTTAGTTTTCAGGAAAAAGCCCAATTCCGAGAAGTGAACAGGACAACAACAACAGTTTTCTACATAATTTTATTCCCTGTTTATCTCTTCTCCTATCATCAGACCTAAACAAGACAGTTTATGAGAGAATCTTTTCTTAATGTCTGTTCTGTTCAGTATCTTGTGAGGAGAAAGTCTTTTGGATAGTCGTCCATTTTTGCTGCTGCGACTGGTATCATGAATGAATGAATATTGTGTGTGTGGTGGCGACTACAACAACCGCTACTTTTCTTGAATGGAGAATGCATATAAGCTTATACGGCTATTAAGTGCCGTCGAGTTCATAATAATGCGGCGACTAGGGCTCTTATGACTGTGCTCTATTCCCGTTTGCCACTACTTTTTGTGTCTTTGACAAGCTGACACCCTGCCTGGAAAATATTCTATGGATGGTGGTGGTGGAAATAGCGGTAGCATAATTTGAACTCGGAAGAAGAAATGGCGCTGTGCAGATGAGTAAGCTAACTACATAACGAAGAAGTAGCGGTGGATGGAGAACGAAGAGGGGAAAAGAAATGCATTTTCTTCCTCTTATGTGTGGTGGGTTCTTTCTCCGGCATCTTATAACGATCTTGAAACATGCAAGCCCTGAAAAACTTGAAAATACAAAGCTTTTGCAGACTTTCATCATCATCCAACGGGAATGAAGAAGGGAGAGGGCAAAGTAAAAAGAGGAAATATAAAGAAGAAGAAAGTCGTTACAAAGTTTCCACTTGAGTTACTGGCCTGCATGGTGTATAGGGTGTGTGCATACGATATAAAAATCATATATAACAGGAGAGAAGAAAACAGTAACTTTGTCGTTTTTTGTCGAGTTGTGGAAATCACAAGTGGAGAAATATCACACAAGCCACGTAAAGAGAACGCCTTCTCTTACAAAATGAATGAATGAATTTGTTGCGAGTTTTAGGGGATAAAACGTGTGTGCGCACGTTGTGCTCTATGCACGCACTGGTTTATTATGAAGAAAGGCACAAAATATGTATTCTAGAAATGCCACTTTCCTTGTTGTCGCTGTGTTGTCCCGTTTGTTCCAGGAACATTAAATGGATCTAGAGTACAAGTACCAGCTGGAGGTTATATGTTTTTTTTCTTTTGAGAAAGTAGTAAAAAAATCTCAAGGACTGATGACAACAACGACACGACCCTCTCTCACTCCCTCTTCCTGGTATTTTCTTTGAAAATTTGAGATTTTGTAGAGGTCCCGAAAAAATATGTAACGTGTGGCAGGGCAGAAAACGTAAGATGTGGGTGTTGAATCTTGAGTATAAGTGCAGGGGATGACGAGCGGATGATGAAAATGGTGACGATGCATTGACTTGATTTTTTCTTTTTTATACTTTTAGACTAAAAAAATGAGAATCAAAGTTGGGTTCTTTGCCCCTGTGTCTAGTCTACTTTCTTCGGCAGAAATGCGGGGACAAATTACTCTTTCCCCCTTTTAGTCGTATATTTTTAAGAAACTGCTGCTGTTGTGTGTGATGATGATGCTCTTTCTCTCAAAATTTATGTGGCACGATGAATATTATAGTACGCAGCGTTATTGTAAGCTGACAAAGTGACTAGCTGCTGCTGGTGTTGAGTGGTTCTTCACCACCAAAAAAAGCTACTTGCTTCTTAGTTTCCTTATGAAACTATGCCGTTGTTCCGTCTATGTTTACAAAGTAAAAGCGGAAAAGGCCTATATAACCAAGAGGGGAACCATGTTTTTAGAAGAAAAAAATATGTGTAAAAATGTAAACGATAGAACGTGACAAAAGCAAACCACCACCGTCATCTCCAAGTTGGAAAGTGAAAGTTAGTTTTTAGTAGCTTCTAAAAACTCTTCGAGGCGGACGTGCTTAGTGTACACACATAGTAGTCTGGGAACAACAGTGTAAATAATATCTACACACACAGGAAGAATAGAGACAAGGATGTGATGAGAAAAGTAAATTAGACGGGGATACTATCAACTCTGAAAAAAGAACTGATGAGCTGTTTTTCGACCGGCAATTTCAATTTTGACACAGAAACACGAACACTAGCCTTTTTAAAAAACTTTAGACATTCGCCCCCATTCAAAAAGTTGGGAAAGAGAGAAAGTAGCAATATTGTGTGGTCAAAAATTATCGCCGTGCCTGTAGCAATATGAATGCTTCTATAGAAAAAGTTTACTGGACCAGAGGAAAATTGTCCAAGCAAACTAGACCGGAATGTATATTATATAGTTTAGTTCTTCTTAGGCGGTCATCTTTTAAAGCAATAAGGACATCTGTTGACACTGAAGCAAGTCCAAAAAGTGGTTCATCCGTCAGTGATCGTCATAAAGAAAATGAGACTTTTGTTAGAACCTCAAAGAACGAGGAACACAAATGGATAGATGTAACCAAGTTAAATTATTCATAGCTTTTAGTCTACCACACTGACCTTGTGAGCACGAGTGGTCTTCAATAAATTGGAAGTCAGAGATAGCATGCCTAAATGCATAAATGTAGGCTGACCAAATCATTCGGGTACAATTGAAACAGACTAAAAGGAGGCTAAGATGCTGAAAAGCATATTGATCCACATTTTCTTAAGAAAATTCTTAGCTTTGTGTTTGTAGATAAACTGACCTTGGATTTATTTTTTCCTCTGTCCAAAATTGATTACATGTTACATAAAATGGCCCCTTGCTTGAGAATTGGCCGAGTTTCCCTAAAGTGGACCGGTCTTGTGGGCAAAATAAATACACGCTTTATTTGACTTTTACTTTACACTTTTTAACCTCAATTTCCATTTACTTTTTTACTGTATACAGATCCCCCAGAGCAAGTATCCGTATCTCCGTTGAAGGTAAACGTCAAAGAGCACGAAGTTCCCGACCAAGTCACCTGTACCGCTAAAGGCTTTCCTGAACCGAGTTATAGTTGGAAGTATGGTAATGACACGATATCCACTAGTGCCGTCCTTTTCCTGGATCATGCACTGACCAGAGCGCAGGCTGGAGACTATGAGTGCGTTGCATTCAACCAACATGGAAGCATTTCCACAAAAGCTGTAATGAATGTGCAATGTAAGTAGAAATGTACAAAAAAACTCCCACAGGTTTTGTCTGTCCCAGAAAAAGCATTTGTGTCAATGTCAACTCTTTTAAACATGACATTGTACACCTTGGAATTGCTCATTCCCATGAATTTTTCAGTTGCTCCCGAATGTTCAATAACACGGAAGGAAGAGGACGACGAAATGCTGCTTGTCTGTGTGGTGGAAGCGAATCCCGCTGAGGTAGACTTTATGTGGATGCTAGAGAACAGAACGTATACTGAGAACGTGAAAAGCAGCGGAATGTCCAGTAGTATTACGTTGATTGCCAACCCAGACTATTTCGGAACGTACAAGTGTTACGCGAATAACTCCATCGGGATGTCGGCTGCCTGCGAAAGATACATCAATGGTAAAGCAAATAACTTTGACTGTTTCTACCTTTCTTTACTGACTAACATTACAGAATCCATTTCAAAAGGTTAACATTTCAAACCCAAAAAGACTTTCTCATGTATGCGCTTTCGTGTTGTATTGTGATCGTGTTTTTGGTGAGCTGCTCTCGCACTACTGGTGATGGTGACACTTTCTTTGGTACCTGTAGTGGAATTAATTAGATGACAAGTTTAAACTTGATGCAATGAAACAAGCATAACATTTTAATGTAACACTGTACATAATATGCATTGCATACAACTGAGTGAATATATTTCATGTTTCCAAAAAAGTTATGTCTTTATATAACAATCCCATTTTAATAATAACAATCTGGATTTTACAATATACTACTAA
Source organism: Entomobrya proxima (assembly GCA_029691765.1). Lineage (NCBI taxonomy): Eukaryota > Metazoa > Arthropoda > Collembola > Entomobryomorpha > Entomobryidae > Entomobrya > Entomobrya proxima. The sequence continues at coordinate 21,833,612 of CM056171.1, forward strand.
ACACGGCCCAGTCATGTGAGTGATTTCATTTTTTATGGCTTTTCTCTCTCTTTAAATATCTACTTTCTTGCTGCTTTACGGTTGATGCTCCCACCCACTCCGTACACGGTTATCATCATCAAACAAACTCAAAAACCTTACTTGTACACTCTATCAAACAGTCGCGTCTTTGGAGAAAAGTAGTAGAATACAAGGTACATTTCCAAAAAATAACTACAAGCATTTATATCTTAGCTTTGTACGTTTTAAACGCATTCAAGGTGTATATATGTCCATAAAAAGTTTATTGTTATTCACCCTCCTTTACTAATTATCATATAATTAAATTTTCTCGCTATTTCCTACCTATAACTTTGGTATTCGTGTACGTTGCTTTTTCCTTGCAAAAGAGTTGTAAACTAACAAGAAAACTAGCAAAAGCCTTTTTATTCATAGTAACATTTTTTACCTTTGTGCTAGTTTATTCGTTCGCATGATTAGCTCTTTCGTTCCTTTTTTCAGCCCTACGAATATGAGTTGTGATAAAGCTGTGCATTTAAAAGTACAAGTGAAAGTGAAACTCGGTAGTAAGTCTACTGCTTGCTGTATCAAATAACGTACAGCATAAGAGTTCACTGATCTAAGCAAGGCTTGTTTCGTTAAAACTATTGCAAGAAATAATAAAATTATTCATTTTATTGCCTCCTCACGTCTTTTTATTCTTTGTATATAAATTTTTACAGCTTACGTTACTTATCTTTGAGTGGGGAAACGGGGAACGTGCATAAAATGCGAGGGATGAGCAGAGAAACTTCATTTGCATTTTAAATATCAGAAACTTTTTTGTTAATTAGAACCAAAGTTTTGAAAACGTACAGTAAACAGACGAGTGGAGAAATGTGCATGAAAACAGACAGAAGGAGTATCAACGGGGATAAAAGTTTGTTTTACAGAAAAACCGACATCCGGCATAATTATGCATATTACTTGCATATTTATAAAATGTGCATGGAGATAGCTCAAAAAAGTGAGACAGGAAAAGGAAGTGGAAAATAAACGGATGCAAGTTTTCTTGGTCGCTTCCAACTATGTAAAATGAGCAGTTAAACTTACTTTTTTACTATTCAGCAAAATTTTTCTGAAGCAGAAAGTAGCTCAAGCGTAGAGAAACAGCTCAAATAATTATCTACCAGCAACAACGGTATGCATTTTCTCCCGTTTCCTGCAACAGATGGAATGCATAAGTATCCTAATTGTGTGCATTAGTGCAATTTTAAGTATCCTTGAAGTGTGTTGTATACAATACAAGATCAAATCAACGTCTGAAAGGAAACAGAAAAGTTAGTCGAACATTTCATGTTGAAAATAAGCAGTCAAAACTGTAGTCAAAACCCAACTTGCTATAAATAATGCAGTTGCAATGTGGTGCCACCACACACAGAACAAACTGTTAATGATTTATTTATCGTGCTCCAAAGAAAACTACTGCTTTCATTTTCAAAACATCTACAATGGAAGTACACTAGTATATTCTTAGCAAAACCTGTCATGTAAATATTTACTGTGCAGTAGCCTTGGCCTTCATTTGCGCAGTAAATAAATGAAAATCCTTCAGGGAAAGCAGCCAGTGGTTAAATATTATGCATTTATGGAAAACTAAAGCAAAGATTTCACTTGAATGCAAGCTTACTAGAAGTACAAACAATGTTAGCTTGAACAAAAAACAATGTACACAATTTTGTGATTTCGTTCCTTTTGGTAGTACGACATCCCAATTGCATTTTTGCTGTTCCCTCATATTCACAATTTTGGTTTGAATATTGTTTTTAAATGCAAATTTATTGTTATGATATTATGGCTTTATTACTATATCATAAACTAATGCTGCCGATACCATAAAGATATCCTTATTAGAAATTTTTCTCCCAGTTTTATAACATTACTTGATCATGTCAACATGTTTTCTGTTTTCCCTGATCATCCCTTACAACAACTTTCTATTGTAGGAAAAAGCAATCCATCTGCTTTTGTCAGGTTAGTTATAATATGCTAATGTTCATGAAAATGAGATGCAGAGTGATCGTTAAAAATATCTCTGGCTTCCACAAAATTAATATTATTTCCTGGAAAGCTTCTTATCCTCATCTTACGATCAATATTTTCCTGCTTTCAATATTTAATAAGCAATATATATGCTCAGAAAATTTGTATATTAAAATATGTCATCCTATTGAGTACTTATTTAAATGCAAGCTCACGCGATCTACTTTCTATGTATGCTTTGCTTTCAGTATAATTCCCTTCTATTTTATCTTACGTTTTTCAGAACAAATTCTACTTTTATCATAAAACTAAGAAACATTTAATACATTTAACAATGTGTTTTTATAGGTGCAAACTGGATTAGAAAGTTGTCAGACGACAAGGTCATCATTATTGCGGCCGTGGTGGGAATCGCCATCGTACTTTTCCTGATTGTTTGCATCATCATCATTCTTGTGTGTCGACGAAAGAGGATGAGCGAAAAATGTAAGGAATCTTCTTAGACAATACTTGTCATTATTTTTGCTACATTTTTGCTATTCTTTGCAAAAAGCTATGTGTCAAGCAGACATTTTTTCTCTGAACATTTTTACCTCACGGACAACAGTCAATTCTGTTCATCCAACAATTCTTAGAATTCCTGTCTACGTTTCTTATCTTCAATTTCTTTCTTATTACTTTCTTTTTGTCTTCCATTTACTTGAAATGTATACTAAATACCATTTCTCATACGTTCTAACACAACACTATTCACATCTTAAAACAATACCTTACTTATTTCTTGCTTGACATTTACTCTGAAAAGCTTTCTTTTACAAAAGGCCTTGCGTGTTCAAGCTTTTAATTTGTCATCTTTTATCTTCCATCATCCACTTTACTTTCCTTTTTCATTAAAAACTGCTTCTAAGCAGAGTTTCATTTATGACATCCGTAAAAGTGACATTTTGGTATCACAGGTGCATAATCCTAAAGCAGATGTATACGGTACAGTTTTTCATAAATCTTCCAAATGTTCTCTATCAATTCAACATTGCGTTTTAGTAACTCTCAAAGAACAGTAATTATCTTTGATTTTTCATTACCTTTATACAATTTTTCCATCTCTGTACCTACGTAGATTTTTAGCCCAACAGGGATTTAGATATTTGAACAAGTTCTCAATACTAAATGTATTGCCCCCTTCCGCGTTTCTCGTTTTCTTAAAGAAAAGCAGAGTTAGATATTCTGTCAAGAAAAGATAGATTACCAGTTAATTTAAGAAAGTTGGCCACGTTTATCCCCTCGTTCATTCCCTATTCATCTGTAATTACACCAAATGAAACTTGCTGTGCATGTCCGTACTCAACCACAGCCACCTTAATCCATTTAATAGTATTCATTAACATTCCTCTTATGTTTTGCAGTTACTCAAGTGGTTGTATCCCATACTCAAGTAGATTATTTTAGGGCAATCATAGCCGTTTCTACTACTATTACTACCACTCTAGAGATATTACTATCTCTCTGGAGTAGCAAGAGACTTACACACTACAACTGATGCCATAACCACTTGCACTTCTGATGAGAATGATAAAAAGAAAACGAAAGCAGAAAAACTTTCTCCTTTTATATTCATTTTATACATCCCATACCAATGCAATAATGAAATGAGAAGGGAACAAATATTAGAGAAGGAGTTTTTGTGTCGTCTCTCTTTACTGTTATGCCATAGTTCTCTGAAGATAATTAAGTGTACATGTAACTAGCTTAACAGAAAAAAACTATGTGCTGAGAGAGTATTTGCTATGCAAGCGGTAAAAGAGTTTGGTAGGCACGTACTCACACACCAAACCAACAAAACTTGGTTTTGCTTTTTCATCTTGTTCTCTCCCTTTCCTGTGCCCCTCTCTCTCAAACGAAAATGGGTTTCTACTTCTTTTTACGTATTCCGTGTGTTGCAAGAGGCTAATGGTAACTTATGAGGCAGTAATAGTCTTGTGCTGTGTCATTAAAGACATATACCCGAAAAAATAAAAGAGAAGCACAGAGAATTCTTTGCAAAACACACTTTCTTCTTCACCCTTGGCTGAGCCTTGTGCAAATATTACTCGATTTGCATTTTTATGCGAGTGAACTGTGAGTGTCTTGTCGTGCCATGTTGGTATGTCGAAGTGGTAGTGGCACGGCATGATAATATTACGGAGACGATGATGATGATCATCATCGTGGTAGTTGTACTTTTTTTTGCACTACCACATTATACTCGTATATGTGTATGATGATGACGAAAGTGAGAAGGGGAAAGTGTAGATGAGATGAGTTGAACCTTGGAAGAAAATCCACTTTAGATCTTGTTTCTATTACACTCACCAAGTAGGTATATAGGCAGTTTCCTTTCCAGGCAACATAGTTATCTTTGTATTATTTTTATATGGGTCTCATCATCCATCCATCCCTGCAAATCAAGTCACTCTCTCACACTGTGCCCTTTTTTAAAAAAGATATCGAATCTGCTTCCTAATGGTTCGTGCAAAATTACCCTTATGTGTTCAGTGACACTTTTTTGCAAAAGAAAAAGAAAAATAGATAGAAGCCATGATGACGATGATGGTGGTCTATTGTGTTTGTGTCTTTGATGCGACTTGCTATCTAAATCTATTCAACAAGATGCATACATGAACTTTGCTATAGTATTATATATACCTAATGTGCACTTTTATAAGCGTAATGCAAATACATATTAGAGAGGATGCCTTTTAAGAAAAAGGCTTTCCTGTTAGCTTATCGTGCTAATGATACCGTTTGCTGGTACATTAAAAATGGTAATGGATGTCGTGCTTGTTGAAAAGCTATTTTTTGACAGTAAAAGTACTGCTTAAAATGGCAACAAGAAAGCAGGACAGGATGCAGCGTAACTATCATGAACATTATTATCATCACCATATCCCTGCGTAATCAAAGGACATCATCAAAAATGCATGTGCTTACAAAGATAAGTTGATAGCATATTAGAAGTGTCAAAGAAGTGATCTAGAGTGGAAGAAGCCAAGAAGAACGAAGGAAAGGCGACAGTAAGAATATGTGTTCATTATCACTTCCTTTTGCATATTCATCCATAATCTTGAATACAAAAGAAAACGGAGCTTTTTGATGGGTTTGCTCTTCACATGATGATAAGTAGGTCAACTTTCTTTCAAAACATCCAAAAGGTTTTTGATTACTTTTTATTTGAGCTCTTTCTAAGCACAGTGATGATAATGGAGTCGAACACCTCTTCATCACCTGGAACATATTAAACCCACCAAAATCGTAAAGTATACCCCATTTGCTTTAATGTACCTTTGCTTGAATAAGTTTAGCAAATCAAAAATTAGCAGCAGGGTGAAAAAGTTGGGTTAGTTGTATGACTCGCCATTGTCGATATATCTCATCCGCGCACCCTCCCCAGCCATGTCCGCGGTTCTAATTATCCGCACTGTTCCAGGATAATTGAAAAAGATATGGCAAACAAACAAGTTTTATGTACGAGTCGTGATACAAATCAGAAGAAGCATAGGGTAGTATAAAGCTTATTGGGGGTAATTAACGCTAAACAAATCTCGTGTAGCTTGCAGTATATCAAGTTAGTAGTTTTACTTTTGGACAGAAAGGATGCTTAAATGCAACGTGACTTAATTCCAGTTAGCTCGCAGTTTCAGCAGTTATACCTCTTACAAGCTGCAGCAGTAGCATCGTTTCGTCCACTTTAGGAGGTTGTGTCCGCATTGCTGAGAAAGCGAATTGAATGTTTTTTCTTCTCTTTTCTTATGATAATGGTCACCGTGTCCTTTGTTGTTCGTGTCGACCATAAACTTTGTAGGAGGAGTAGAGGGGAAAGTGGAAGCAATGCAATATAATAAGAAAAGGGAATTTTGAAGTTTCATCATGAAAACAGAGAAGCCGTATAAATAGTGTAGGGAAATAATAAAAGCCTCTGGTCTGCTTCTGCCGCGTCAACAGTAATCTTTTTCGGAAAGTCAGTACTCAGTGTAAGAAAGGACACTGAGAATAGAAAAGATTGTGGTGATGAATATGGAATTTGTGGTTTTGTTTGGGATTCCCGGCAAACCTAAAAGTCTGCAGAGGAGGCGGGGGACAGGGAAAAGAGATGAGATAGTTTGTGTTGCTTTTACGCACTGATTCGCAGCAGTTGGTAGCATTACACACAAGGTAGCAAATGTAGAAAGTGTGCAAAGTAACGGGAAGGCAAACTTGCCGTAGTGTTAGTGAGAAAGGCTTTAATAATGTTGGTTGTAGTAGTAAACAAAAAGTGAGAATGATACTAATTCTCCGCAGACAATAAGCAATGCAATGCCATAAGTTGGAAATTTACGGATTTTAATCTTAATCTAGTTTTCCGCAACCGTTCGGTCCCTTTCAGTGTGTAGCTCGTGGAAGCACTAAAAGGGAAATTGGGAAAGTAAGCGTAGTAGTTTCGTACGTGTAGATATAAATAATTGTCAGTATTCAAAAGAAACCTCATTGAAACTCGTATCTACGCACAAAACACACTTTCCCACTGGAAACTAACCTAACTGGTCAGAAAATTGGGTTTGGCATGGGTTACCGTTACCGCCAGCTTGACCATTTATGCCATTGCCATACCACTCACAGCCTCCATTTAGACCGCACTATTAATGCAGAATGCAACTCGTGTAGTAAAAGTTTTCATCGTGTCGTGATCCTGATGAAAAGGATGGTGTCGTGAGGCAGAAGGACGAATTGGTTGGTTGTGCACGGATACGTATGGGGTGTAAAGTCCATCAAGAAAACGAATGTCTTTTTAACTTTATCGTGCTCAAGCCTGTATGGTTTTTCCTCCCCTTTCCTTTTACAGTTCAGTGTTGCTGCAAGCTAACCAAAGCAATAATAAAGAGAAATAGAAGAAAATAATCTATTTTGCTTGTTGTTCACAAAGTGAAAATCACAAAAGTACCTGAGAACAAATGAGCAAATCTACAAGGGCATGCCGCATATCTATACTTGGTCCCATATTAAAAATTTAGTAATGCCTGATAAAAATAGTAGAACCCTATTAGGTCGATATAGCACGATCATTTGTAGTAATCAGAATGATCATAGAAATAATGGTGATCATGGACCCTACCGATTTTTATTGTTGGCTAGCATTTTATTATACTCTACTACTGCATGGCTGGTAGCTCTTAGACAATTATCGAGGTGACCATTTTGCTTGCTTGTTCACGAAACAGAGCCAAATTCACAACGAATTAATTCGTATATCACACCACCGCAAGCACGAAGTAGTTATCTTGCTAGAGTTTTAATCTTTCTGGTTTTCTACCTTTAGCACATATTTCCAGTTTTTCTTGTTGAAAGGGGCCAGAAATCGAGTTGTGGAATTGATTACACTTTACTTGTCAAGCGACCAGCTCATTTTGCCTTTTCTACCATATAAACCAGTCCTAATACTTCAGTCTGCTTAATAATTGCTCTTATCTGCTGCCATAATCCAGCTGCAGTCACAGCATCACTGCGACTTCTACTACTGGGCTTGAAGATTGATTATTTGCCACTTGAAGTAATTCAGCACGGTCGAAAATTTTTATAGCGTTAAAAACCTCGCTCGTTAAACAGAACATTCCAGTGAGAGAAAAATGCCAAGCCCATTAGTCAAACCCGCTCACTTGGTCAAGTGAGTAGAATTATTGGTTCATGGAACACAATACATTTAATGGAAAGAAGAAAAAGAGGAATACGCCATTATTATTACTATCGACCGAGGCAGTTTCGTTTCCAAGTAGTACACTTTTTTCGCAGTAGTAAAACGAATGCTACACATTCATTTCATTCATACAGCACTAATGATATAATATCTTTACTAGTATTTTAGTAAATGTGACACACATGAAGTACTACTCAGAGTCTTATTTTTCTCCGACTTTCCCGGCTTTTCTTTTACTTCTTCACTCACGCAGTTCAGGAGACAGAGAGCTCTTATTCCTGTGACAGGCATTAGTACAGCTTAAGTTTTTTTAGTTGACTGACCTATTTCTCCATTGTAGTCGGTGTATAGCTCTGGGGTGTATAACTTACATTACACACATGCCAGTCAGTAAAAATGCAAGGAACATAAAAAGATCGTTTTGAGGGATGTCGACTTATTATTGCCATTATTATATCATGTGTGTACCATACGAACAAAACGATTACTTTCCCTTGTGTCGCTGAATCTCTTGTGATATGCTGCGGCGTGTGGACTTGGATTTTTTTTCATGGTAGTATTGCTGCTGATTGTCATGTCTTCTCAGAAGAAGAGAAAAACGCTAAGGGCCTAAAGGATAAAAACTGTAAGAAGAGAGAGAGGGAGAAAGCATAGACAGGAAAAAATACCAGCCAAGTATAGACTTCTTTTTTGGAAAAAGTCGAACGCGAAAGATGGTTAACGACCATCTTTGTTGATGCCCTACCCTACAAAAGTGGAAAAAATTCTCGCAAAATTCTTTTGTGAAAGATGCAATGCTACACATACAAAGCAATAGAGCCGATTCTTGTACAAGTAGATGTTACGAAAGAGGTAAAAAAGCTTCTCTAAACGTTTTTATTGATCTAGACACATTGGCAAATCGGAATTTTTCAGCTTTATCGAATCTCCAACTCTCATGCTCTGGTTTTTTGTACTTATTTTTTTGTGGTAAAAAAAGTAGAAAAGTATTATTATCATGTAAAAAGTACGTATTTTTAAAGTGTGTGTAACGTGTAGAATGAATGGCTTTTTGGATTCAAGAGGTGTACAATGTACAGTTATAGTGAACCAGAAGCAGAAAAACGAGCATTTTTCTCCTCTTCGTCATGGACGTAGGATTCTGGAAAGACAGATGATGATTATCATCGTTTTCACGAGGATCATGACTATGATGATGATCATGATGCCGTGTTCTCCTGTACTCAACATCCCCAATAAAAATGGGAGTAGTTCTATTCGATTGTATAGGGAAAAGTAGGTATATTAGGAAATGCTTGGTGGTACACAGTGCAAACACCATGCCAAGCCCTGTTTCTTCCTTTGAGACTATAATGATCTTCAAATATTCCCCGACTTCAACAATGAATGAAAAGTATGTGGGAATGCATGTTTCTAGTGTATATATATTCATATCCATAGTGTCATTGCTTTAAATAGAAAGCAGAGAAGGATAAAGCTTATTCTTTCACGACGACAACATATATCTACTCTACTACCACCTTAGAAAAAAAATTTAACATCAGCAGCGGCTATTATTGCAGGCAATATAAAAGCCACGTTTTTTACAGGAAAAAATAATGGAGGTGGTTAGACTCTGTGTTGTGTGTTATGTACCGTTAAGACGAGTATAAGGAATTATAGGAGGAAAACGGGAAGGTCTTCCAGATAACTTGGCTTTCCACTATCATAAATCTTGAGATCGGCCCGAATGTGTTTCATGCTTCGTGAGAAGAATATGAGATAATTGTCGCCTGGGTGCTCTAAAGAGTAATAATAAATGGAAGTTGGATATCGGGGAGCAAAATGAGATGAGGATGACGGCGATGATGATGATGAGGGTGGATGAAAGTTCATACACAGACAGATATTATGCGATCGCAATTGCTGAATATAGTAAACGTAGGATTAGGTATTAGGCATGTATGTCACATATTGACGCTGTCATCATCACTATATATTCTCCTTACTCGTTGAAATACTCTTCTTACGCAAATTATAATAGCCGAAAAAAATAATTGTGTGGGACGACGAAAAGAGTGGAAAAGTGCAGTAGACAAAAAGCTGGAGAAAGCTAAAGAGAAAAGATGCTAAGGGATTTTTATTGCTTTCCGAAATCGAAATGATCTCAACAGAGAGGAGAATGATATTATGGCTTTACTTTCACTTTCTTTTATCCTCTCTCTCTCTCTCTTCCTTTAAGAACATTATGGTTTTTCCTCATTTGAAGATGATGATGGTGATGATCTTCTTCATGATCGATTTAATTGCTCCCGAGTGGGTGTTTTTTGTTCTTAGGCTCCTTCTGTTCTTTGAGTCTGCTAAGAATTTTTTATCGTATGGTGGTAAAATGCATATCAGAAAGGTCGGCAATAAGGAAAGTTTTATGGGATATGAAACTCATATATACACATTAGATTCGTTTGATTTGAAAATGATTTATTGCTATATCATTAATATAGTTTTTTGTCTTGCCATGATCGCCGTATTCCGGATGTTGTGTCTTTGTAAAGAGAACATTTATAAGAACATTGCGTTATCTACAAACCATATACAAATACATGTATGTCTATCTGACATCTTTTGTCTTCTATTTACTTTCACTTTCTATTTCTTTTGACGGACTTTTACCGAACCGACCATTCTCTTTAAAATCAATCTTTGACTTGATCAACAACTACAATTAACCACAACCCAACTACAAATGTGTTTATTTATTTATTCAACTCTTCTTATTTATGCTATCCTGTTTTTATTTTTATTTGCCCAACCCGAATTTCACTTGGCCTCCTGGGCGTTTCGTGCATGCGGTTTGAAATTTTACCCTTTCACATCACCGAAAACATGATAATATTACGTCTTATCATGTCCCTTCTTCATAAACTGTTTTAACCTTCTGATCGTCTTCCTGTGACTGATGTTGCTGTGCTGCTGATGCCGCTGTTCCGTGATACCAATTTCCTTGAACTTGCTTAACTTTGATTTTTGCTGGATGCGCTTGTTTTCACACGCAATAATTATGACAATAATTGTTTGGATGATAAATGATTATGATGATGATAAAGTAGTAAGACTAACCATGAATAATTTGTGTTCAGACCACAATGCCAGACCGGAGGAACGTCAAAAGTAAGTGCTTTTTTGAAAACATTAATCAATAAAATCAAAATATTTTACTTATGATGGTAGTTTAAGTAAAGTTACTTAATATTGCGTATAAAGTTAGTGACTAGAGTGAGTATAGTCAAGTGTGAATGATGACAAACGAGTGCAAAAGATTCTGTATTCCAATCTGAATGAATTGATGTTTTATTTAGAACCATTCTTCTAGATCATTGTAGAGAAACAGCGTGATCAGCATTTTTAAAGGATTCCCCATAAAAGTTTTATTTTTTGCATAATTGAAAATGTCAACGAATGTTTTTAAAAACAATCTCATCGTTCAGCATCAATATTATTCTCTCTGATCAAATTATTATTTTTATTGTATTCCTCACAGTGAACATATTGATTACGAACGTTTCATTGTAAATTTGTACGGACCGGAAGTTTTGTAAGTGTACAAATCGTAGTTGAAAAGTATTTAGTAGTAATGATCCTATCGAAAACACTATTTAATGCGTAAAATATTTCTTATAAAGCCTTCATATACGTTTTGTGTATATGAAACTTTTTTTCCTTTTTAACGCCCAACTATATACGCAGTCTATTTTTACAGTCTCTTCCAAATCTCTATTTATATGTTTCTATAAATCCTTTTTTACAATCTCCAGTTTATTCCCGTATCTTATTAAATTGCACCATAATATGTAATTTTATATTCAAGCTATATTTCTTCTATGTAAACTATCTCTTTATATGTATGTGTGATACTATAGCCTCAACGATCCATTTTTTAGATACAAACTGCAAATTAATATATATTTTTAGCAGACGCAGATGCAAAAAGAGCTCAGCGGTAGGTGAAAGTAATGAAAGCGTGTACATGTCTGTGTGGTAGTAAAAGCAAAGGCAATGTAACATATTTTTGCGCTGACCTAAATAACAAATCCATGCTAGAGATTACAAAAAACAACATGCCATGATGACACAACATTTAATGAGGTTGGAAAGACAGCTATAGTTAGTGTTCTATATGCTATTTTTATGTTTATATGTGTCGTCCAGAATTATGAGCAGTACTAGAGCATTAATGCATTGAAACCGTTTATCTGCCCACGAGCACTTTAGTAGATTTTTGTGGTTTTAAATAATTGTCGGTCACACACACGTGCGTGTTAGCCCGTTCAGTTGTCCAGCATCCTTTGTCTTGTCTGCTAGTGTATGATACAATCTCTCTGTCTGTCTGTACAAAAACGACTAAAACCTTGTTTTAATTGTCAAAAATGGGGAATCCTTAATCTCAGTGTAAGCGTTAAACTACCTACCTGCTTTCAGAACAATATGAACAATATACCTGCTAAATCGTAAACATTGAAATATCTACTACTACAAACTACTACCGTATTGCAGCATAAAAAACTGTACAGAAAACTTGACAAATATGACACTAACAAAAATACTCGTACAAAAATCTAAATGTCATCATTTCAAGTGTACTATATATAATAACCAAAACCTATCCTCTCTGGTACAAAAACGAACAACAAAACTACCTTACTTTCTCTCTGGGGTGCTTTACTAGTTTGTTAAACAATGCCAATCTTTCTCTATATTCCCACCTATCTCGTAGCAGTTCTGAGGGCAGAGCTTACATTAGCACCTATGACGCTTCACCATCACTCTCTACGAACTTCACCTCCACTTCCTACACCCATTTCACAGGTAAATGTAAATACAACAAAACAGGTAAAAATATTACAGTACAAGAAGAAAAAGTAAAGTATCCCACAGTTTCGTTTCGTTCTGATATATATTTCCATATTATTAGTTTTTTCAACAATGTACTTTCTTTTCACATTCAGTTTTTCCTTTTTCGTACCGTTTTGTTCAACTCTACATTGTACAAAAAATGTAAAAATACATACATTTTGTCTTGCTGTTTTTTATATATTTCATACATATTCTATATTTGTTATCGTATGAATTATATTGTTAACTACTGGCTGTGACAATTATAGCGGCTGCGGCTGTTTGCATGCAGCTATATATATCTAAATACGTATATTTGTTTTCAGTTACAGTTTGACATTTTTACAACACTTTGTAGCACATCATTTCAAAAAAGTTTTCAGTTCATGTTAAAACTCTACTATACTCTATATACTCTAACTAAAAATATGTTTAACAAAACGAAAACAGTTTACTAGTGCATTATATATAGCTCCACGTGCTGTACATTTTCTCTATATATATATCTTGTTACATGGCTGTACATAAATTACCGTTAACTTGTACAATTTACCAAATTATATCAATAATTGTTTCAACTCTTGAGCGGACGTGATTTCTCCGAGAGAGCATGGATTAGTTTCTGTTATGTAGTTAGAACATGCTTCTGTGTATTAAAGCTTTTGCTTGGTCTAGTATTATGCAATTTGCAAAAAAATATGACATAGTTTTGCATTTCTCCATGTATCCACTTTTGATGACAAAAGATAGGGCACGTTTTCTGATCGTGATCAGAATAGGTTAATGGGAATAAGGAAATAATAGTCTACGTAACACACACAGTGTCCAATTTCTCGTTTATGTTGCACTCGTTTATTTTTTGCACTTGAGTTATTTCTTGCCAATTTGTCACTCAATAATAACCATGTTCTCAAGGAACTTGCATGTTAACGAAAGTTATTAATTTGCTTTTTGCTTTATGTGTTTTTGTTTTCATGTTTTGTTTGCTAATCATCGTTCACTTGGTCCAATTGTCTCACACTCAATCGCAATGCAACACACATTTCTATTCAAATCAAAAATAGTCCCGATGGAAAGCAAGATTTATCTGATTCGGCTGCTGGTATTGGCGGTGCTTTAGTTTCACCCACCACTCACGCAATCACTACCAGTAATAATAATAACAACAACAGTATCAATAATAACTGCGATGATAACGCCACTGTACCCTCAGCTCCACCTACGGGAGGGGGAGATAGTGGTAATAATGGCGATGGTACTGGAGGTGGGGACGGCGGTGGCACTTCTGCTGCTACTGCTGCGACCACCTCAGATGACCAGCCACCACCGCAGCAAACCACGCCAAAATGGCCAGTCAAGCCTGGGGTTCACGTATTTACCAATGGGTTGCACAGCTTGGGGAAAAGTGTCAAGCCAATAATGGGCTTTAGTTATGGAACAAAACCCTCCTCGTCAACCCTCCCTTTACCCAGTTCAAGCAACGGTAAAAATCAATAATATCAAGCAACCAAGAATCAATGGTGTTGCAAACGACTAACCTCATCAAAAGTTTTATTTTGCATGCATTATAATAAAATGACTAATAATTTTTTTGTTCTTTTACGTTTTTCTATGTCCGTTTGTGTTTTGTCCATTCTCCGCTTTCCGTGTGTGTTTATTTTGCTTTTTCTGGAAATTATTAACATAATGGACACAATTCAGACAACAATTCGACAACTGCGATGTTAGTAACCACTACGATGCCTGTGTCATCAGGAACGATCACAGGTACGAGGAAGCGCAAGAGGCCTACCAAAGGTACGTTGCATAAAATCATGTTGATATCCACAACACAACAAAAACCAAAACGAGGGCTTATCTTCTATCTGGTTTTGGGTACTCAACTTTCACCAAGCTGTTTCAATTTCAATATCGTAGTTCGACTTCACAGGTTGATAAACATTGATAAAGTTAGTAGGAATCGGGTTGTTTGGGGTAAAGTGCGAATTCGGCATTTTGTTGCTTCTAGCTTTGTTTGTTATTAGACGCAACGCATTTAGATATTTGCTTTTCAACCATTCATTAAACTCAAAATGCGTCTATTCTAGCCTTTGAACTCTTTGCACTTTGTTAGTTCTATAAAACTCATAGGCTTGAAGAGTTCTTAACGCTTTTTTGTTTTATAGACTAAAAGTTTGACAAATAAATTGTAGTGTCTGTGTTTAAAACGTAAAGTTAATATTGCAGCACATTTTCTGTATTCTCACTACTCACACTTTCAATATTATCTACTTTTTCCCGTTTTCACTCTTTGAGCACACCTTTGATTTTATATTTAACTTTGTTAATCACTGTATCCGTCTAAACGGCAAACGTTTTTAAAACCTTTCTTTCTCCTTTTTATCTATCAAAAATATTTTATATACTGATAATTTAACTTTTTCTATCTATTCATTATTTTCAAGTATTTTTCTCTCGTTTTTGCTTTTCATTTTTGATGTCCTTCTACACGAGGTTGATTTACGATGAAAATCATTGTAAATCAACAAAGAAGGATGTACCTTTCAAGTTTTCTTTTTAGTCTCTTGTAGCTGCACATATTTTTTTAAATAAAAAAATGAGAGAAAAAACTTTTGATTGAACCTGGCTTTAATCTTTGTTCTCTTTTGCTAATATAATTTCTCTCTGTGTCTCTCCTTGTAGATCCGAGTCCCGCTCATCGCAAAGGGGACCTAAATGATGATGGGAAGGCGTTCTATGAAAACCTCCCATTTCATGGCCTTCAGTCTCCCCAGTCAAAGGTAACCTAATAAACATGATATTAGACGTGAGCTATTGAGCTATAGGACTAAAGCAAAAGTCTACATAATCAAGCATATTTATATATCTATATATATATTATGTAATATTTATTCATTAAGAATACGCTACATTATTATATGTATTATTGCAGTCATTTGCTGCTTTACTCTTTGTAAAAGAGTCGAGCTTAAATAAATATGTCTGCTTTATGTTTTTGGAAGCATCGTTAGTTATATCCTCATCATGTTTTTATTTTGTTTGAAAATTAATTGAATCTTTGTTGTTTTTTATTTATTTTTTGTTGTCGTTTGTTGGCTGGCTGTGCGTGGATGTTTTGCGATGAACCTTCCATATTTTGTGACATCGCCCAACCCAACGTTGCGTTTATTTTCTGTCTCCTGCGTGTGCTGTTGTGGCTGTGTGAACATTTTTTGTCGCTGCTTCCTCGCTGCTTACCCCTTGATGAAATATTTTTTTATGTTTTGTGTACTCGGCTGCTGCCACTGAAAATTCCCATTTTTTGCTTTGTATCCCGCTTTCCCCTTTTTTCCATCATCAAAATCAACATAATCACCATCTACCACAAACATTGAAAAATAAAAACAGTCCGTTGGAGATGTAAGGCCCCCAAGCGAACTGAGTCAGACGGGCTCATCAGGTTACGGGTCCACAAGAAGCCAAAAGAATAAAGGAGCTCTTGCCAACGGTGCTGCTGCTGCTACTTTCAGGAGCACTCCAGCAATTCCATTATCGTCATCAGGAGCTACATCACTGGAAACACAATCAAGTTCTGGTAATCAGATTACTTCCACTCATTCGGGTACTAGTACTGGTGGTGGGGCAAGTGGAGAGCTAGGGAATCATGTTAACACTCAACAGCAGCAGCATCTCCACCACCACCAGCAGAAACAACAGCATAATGTAGGAAATGCACAACAACGCCCATTTCACCAGCAAAATCATAACAAATTTCTGCACGATGCCAAGGAAGGAGTAGCAGCAGCACCCGGAATGGGAGGAATGACCTTAAAAAGCAAAGCTCCACAAGCACCCCCGCTACCCCCACCAAATAACTCGCACTCACCAGCTTTGAAGCCCGTTAATGTAGTTAAGCCCACGACTGATGAGCAGTTGCTTTTGCCTGGAGGACCCAAAACATCCACTCCAATCAAAGCTAATCAGTCTATCCAGTCTTTTAGCTATATTTCCGATGGGTGCAGTCCAGAAAATGCTGATGGCAATGAACACGCTACCAATTTTAATCATCCTCTGCAGCAACATACCAGCAATCCCTTTCCCAATTCTCAAGTTCCCCCTGCCCTACCTCCACCAAACGAGTGGACATCATCGCTCAATAGAAATGGGAGAAATAACCAAATCAGCAACAATAATCATAACCGTAACGGTAATGTAAACAGTAATACAAACACCAACGGCAGAAATAAACCACTTGTAGATGTTCGTCTGGTTCACACTGGGAATACTAATGGCGGAATCAACAATGGCATTCCTCCCGTTAAACTGGCCACTGTACGTCCTCAACGAATAGCCTCCGTATCTGGTGGCTCTTACCGTCCATTCCGAATGCCGGAAGCTCCTAGAATCCTGTTCAGATCTGTGCGTGGTAAATCCAGCAGTGCCAGTAATTTAAACAATGGGAGAAACGCTAACAACTGGCCACCAGCGTCGAGTGGCTCAACAGCATCAGCGGCAGCATCTGCTGGTCTAGGTGTTCCCGATAGTAATCCTCCGTATCTAATCCCCGTAATTTCGAAAAATCTTTCAAGGAGTTGTAAGGAAGTATACAAAGCCCAACAGGACTTGTCTGTTGATACCAATTTCGGCAGCTATAATAATCCCGCATCATTGCCCTACGGCCAGCATCATCATTACAATCATGGGCAAGAGGACGAGGATAGTAGCATTGTGAGTGTGCCACAGACGAGCTTGCTTCCCCAAAACTCGGATGAACTCGAAGCAATAACCCTCGCAAATACCCTTGCCAATAAAAATGCTAATAAAATTAGTCCTATTAGTAGCTATTCCCCAAATCATCATCACTACGCCACCATTTCTCCACCAACCACTCCTGGAGGAAGTAATGTGGTGATGGGAACTACTGCTCTGGCCAAAAGGGCTGCGGCGGCAGCAGTGGCCGCTGCGTCATCATCTTCTTACCACCCCACTACTGCCACAACTTCTACTAACACTACCGCTTCAAGTAGCAGTAACGGGAGCAATAATCGAGTGAAACCACCCATTAGTACAAAACCCACGTCCATCAATTCAATCACCATGTCCATTATTCCACCACCCACCATGAGTGCCACGTCCACTACCAGTACTAGCAGTACCAGCAGCAGTGGTGGAAGTGGTAGTTCAGGTAGTAAACAATTGCTAGGCTCCAGTGCCTCGAGCTCTTCCACAAAAACGGCAGCAACACAAGCTGACTCATCCTCCTGGCTCAAGTCCAGTTTAACAAATGAAAAACCAGAAAAGAGGAGGAAGAGTGCGAAAAAGAGCAAGAGCAAAGGAAAGGGAGATCGTTCCAACAATAAACAGGGCAACCAAAAACCTATTGAAATGTCAAGCATTCCCCCGCCATTAATTGGCAACAAACAGATTCCGCCACCACCCATGCTAGATGACGACGAAGATGAGGAAGAAGAGACGGTAGCATTGGGCAGTGAAAGTAAGCCCTCATCCTCCGTGTCCTCGTCAACCAACAGCGTTCCAATGATGATGACACTGGAAAGAAATGGAAACGGGGAAAGTGACGGTGGTCCAAGTAGCAATATCAGTAGTAGCAACGATGACAATAATAACTTGACAGTTGATGAAGATGAAGAAGATGATGATGATCAGGAGAATGGGCAAGATGACGAGGAAGATAATGACGATGAAAAGCAGTGGCTGACAACGGATAAAAAGCCAACTTTTTATGACAGTGTTAAAAGCACATTCCAGCAACCGTTAGCTGCTCCGAGGATTCAAGCCAAGAACTCTAAACATGTCTACCAAAATATTCCGTTCACGAAAAAGACTCCTCTCCATGAGGTGTAGTAACGCTCAAGATATTTGAAACTTTTTTGTTTTTACCTTATGTAATAACCAAATAATACTAGAACTAATACTGTACAAACACAAGTCTTTCTACTACCAAACCTTTCCTCTTGTAATAGAGGATATACTTTCCACAGTTTCATCTTTCCAGTTTACCAGCAACTGTAAATTAACTTATGGGATGGGAAAGCAGCTTTTAAAATAATAACCACATTTGATATGCTTCTTTGTTTGTACAAACGCTTCTTGCAACTATTGCAAAGCAATGCACGCGCTTCCTGTATTCGTAGTTTGCACAGATTTCTATAGCTGTTATTTCTAAATTATCTATTGTCTTTATGTATAAAGTAGAACTTGAACAAGTAAGCTTTGATGGAGAAAGTTCAATAAACTTGTATAATATCTAATCGAGGTGTGTTTTTGTACATATTTTTGTATATTAACAACAGACCTTGCTGACTCCCCTTTCCCTCCAATATCACAATCACAACATGCTTAACCAGTCTCACACTCTGAACAACCATCATCATCATCAACTCGGTCACCACCATCCCCCACTACCACCTCATCATCCTCTTCACCCAAATCTTGGTGCTTCTAACGGCGGAGACGTTCACCACGGCGGCAATGGCCAGTCCTCATATGCCACCACTCATCGCACGTTTCCTTCAGCCCAACCTGCTGATCTCATTTTCTCCTCTTTGAATCGGAAAAAGCAGCATCGTACAACGGGTGGCGGAGGTGGTCATCACATGAACACCGCTGACATAATGGATACTGGCGGCGGTGGCACTGCTGGAAGACGAGGTGGTGGACCATCCCCTTGGTACGCTGACCTGGTTCATGGCCATCCCCAGAACAATGGAAAAGGACGTCATAATGGATACATTGGAACTAATGGAAGTGCTGGTGGTGGTGGGATGATTCACGCAAATGGTTACATTTCGGGCAACGGTGGAGTCCCTATTGCCAGGCCCTCACATCCGGTTGGGTCCGTCAAAATGAATGGAGATCACATCCTGCCACATCATAACCCAGCCAAGCATCAAGATATCCCTCTCATTGCCCCAGGGAGTGGGAATGGAACAGGGTTCCCTATTATACGAGGCAGTGAAATCAATGTTTGACAAAGAGATACCGTTTTGTAACTAGTTACTTAAGTATTACCAATAAAGTACCGCACAAGAAAGGGGGATGTGGTGCGTGGGTGGGTACTAGCGAGACTTACCTAACTTAAAATTATATATGTGTAATTATATGCGACTTTTATGATAATCAGTCAATGATAATCCATGTATATAAACTTGTAAATACTATAAAGCGCTATATATATCATGACAAATCTGTACAGAAAAGTTTTGAGATTATAGAACTATTTTTTCTTTTGATTTTTTTACTTTTATCTTTTTATACTGTCTCACTTCACCCTTATACATGCACCCATGACTTTTAGTAGCAGCACAGTAGAATATCTTTTACTTTGGTATTTAAGTTTCGAATATGAAAACGTAATTGTTTTCATGAAACAATGCTAACCTTCCAAAGAAATGCGTTAATTATCCTGCTGATACTACTGAAAAGTTACTAACGTGGGTAGTACAACTATATACAGGTTTGATTATCGTTCACTGTACATAAAATAAATAGTTGATAACTGTAAATAAAAATACTACTAAATACAATATATTATAATGAAACATGTATTCCGTAAATTAAGCTGTAAATAAGCATATTATATTTGTTCAAAAACATTTAAAATGAGATGTACAATTTATTGTGTAAACGTTTCAGGCTAGGTTTTATGAAGAAATAAGATTTCTAAGAGCTAGACTATAAAGTACACATGTTAAATTTAAAAATCAAACTGTAGTAGACGCTGTAGTGATTTGTAGCGCTAGTACAATAATCACTAATATATATTCTTTGTTGTCAATCATTAAAACCAAAGTTAGACATTAAAATGTATAACTAGTATTGTTACAATTATTGTAAAAGAAATAAAATTGACCAAGCGCTTAATAGAATCTAAAGATTTTTTAATGTTTTGTCGTAAGGACCTTAATCCACACACGTCATTAAATGATAAGAAGATAATGCAGGAGTGTGTATACATGTTAATATTTATAGCAAGTAGGTATTAATTTAATTAATGTAGTCAAATACGATAACTGTTACCATTATCCAATAGCCGCATCCTCAAGCATGGAGGAAGCATGGGTAGTAAAATCAGTATCTTTCTTGTGAATCATTGATTAATTATTGTTAAGTGTGAACACAACTTACTGGGAATTACCAAGTGTCACATGTGAACAACTAGTATTCGTTTATATCACTGAATCTACAATCACTATTTGCCTCCCGTGTGTGATTACTAATCACTTATTAAACCAAATTTCGAGTTTTTTTATCTAGTTTTTGATGATTTAATTATAGATTTTTTCGTTATGAAGCAAGGTTACTGTAAACATAATTTTATAATTTTGTACTTTTGTTATTTCCGTTACCGTTCATATACTCATTATTATCACCAAATATATATGACTGTTAGTGTACATTTTTAAAAGAGTTTAATTGTTCGTTTTTTTTCAAAAATACTTGCGTGTGCTTTATTTCAAATTCCCTGAAAAAATTCTAACAACTGATTGCATAACTATTGCTATTTGATTATAATATTCAATATGAAATTGCTGTTCATGTGTGAATATTAATATTTCAGAAAATGTTATGTACTACTATACTAAATATATGTTAACTTGTTGCAAGATGCTAACTAAAAGAGCGGTGTAGATTTTTGTGATAAACTACGTAATTATTGGTTAGTATTTAATAGTGTTTTATATATAACCAAGAAACTGTGTTGTCTGCAGTTGAAATTTTTGAAGAGAAAAAGGATGAAGAATATTTGTTTGTATTTTGACTGGAATAAAAGAAAAGAATGAAAGGGAATAGTTGTTGGATGTCCGATTTTGTGAGTATGAATGAATGCAATTTTTGTCAGTCCTCGTATGTGTGTAAAGTTTAGATTTAAATGGTATTGAATGGATGATGAAAGAAAGCTGTAAGCCGTGTTGATTGTTTTAAAAAATGTGAATGCATAAATAATAAGGATATTGATATTACCACGCAAAAATTAATAATAAAAATGAAAATCATATCAGATAATCGTGAAATTTTCTTTTTGTGTTGTGATGCAAAAACACTCACTACTTCTAAAACCTGGCATATAACAATGTTGCATACACACTGCATACAACTCATGAAATGAATCATATCCCAACAATGACAATGCTTACATATGATACGACGTTTTCTCACTTTGATTGATTTCTCACTGAATTTAGCCATTACTACCATTGGGCGCAGACTTGGACTACGCGGATTCGGACTATCGTCAACTGTACAATTACGGTCCAATGAACTACAAGCAGGCATCCCTAGAAAATAACGCCAACCCACCACCCAAAAATAATGCCTCAAAGTCTCTTGCCATTGCTAATAGCAAGGAGTCTGAAATGTTATAAAAAGTTACAATCCGTTTTTTATGGACATATTTAGAAGAAAGTAGGAAGCATTGAAGATGATTGATGCGTGCAACTTTTGAATGAATATGACCCTTACACTTTCACTTTTAAAACCATCCTGTATATATACTGAACAGTTTTCATTTGCACTCAAACAGAAGGAGAAATCAGTCAACTTTTAACCACATGCAGTTTTATGATTTCTTTGAAGACTCTTCAGTGGAGAAGGAGCCTCCCAATATCGACTTGATGTTTTAAGTGTGATTTTATTTTACTAATTATATTTTCTTGAAGAAGCAGTTGCATACATGTGTGTGATTGTGATGATGATATGAACTTATAAATATGGTCACGAATGAAGTAATTACTATAAAAAATGTTTACGTACGGTATTATTTGAAAAGAATAAAGTAATTTAAATATTCACTTTCTGTACTGTTGTACACAAACAGGGCAGATGTTCAAAAAATGGGATTTATTCTTTAATTTTAAAACCAATCGATCACATAATAATATGATAAAAATGAAACATGAATATGATTAGTCATTGTTTATGCTTTTTTCCCTACAACCAACGTCCTTTTCTTTCGCTCTGCATTAGCACCACCACCGTTACTATTCACATCAGAAATACTTTTGGCATCACTCGCACCATCTTTCACAGCTTTTGCTCCTTTCATCCCAAACCCTGCATTTCTCTTCGTCTTAGGTTTAGGTTTGCCAGTAGGTGGTGGTGGTGCTACATTAGAGACTCCAGCGTTGGTGGTATGAGTACCTTCTTTTTCGTCTTTTTCTTCCCCGTTCATCACCATTCCTTGTAGGCATTCTTGCTCCAAGTCGGGCATCTCTGGAATATTTGGAAGGGGGATCCCCGATACAGGAAACCCACCCATTTGATCACAACTGGGAACGCTGCCAGTTTCAGCGTACCCAATAAGTCCGCAAATACTTCCAGTCATGATTCGTATTGCTTCAGAAGATGCTGCAAATGGCACACGGAAATTGCCAAGCATGTACTTGGTAACAAGGTTCATTACCGTGAGACCCCCAAGGACGGCATCAACGAGAGTAGGATTTCTGTACAGAACATCTAACAAATCTCCCGCAATATCCGCATCATCAACTAGAAACACAAAAGGTAAAAATGCCAGTCAAATAAATAAGCAGAAATGTTTTTTGCAAAAAATATGAAAACTTTGACAAATCTACCATTTGGACAAAAACTATTTGAAATCATCTTTTCAGGATTAACTTCTGGCTTTAGGAGTTGCTCTGCATCAAGTTCTGTTTCCAGTTTGTCAATCAAAAGTCGAAAAGGCATCATGTCAGTTCTCACATTGTCGATAATTGTAGGTACCAAAGAGGCGGCTGCTCGGGCAGCTACATCTAACCATGATTTCTTTGTCTCTGCAAATAGTTTTAAGAACACCATAAATCTTCGAAGAATCGGATGTCTCTTTCCTTTCAGATTAAAAACTTTCTCAAACACAGTATTTATTGGCAGACAGAAACGGTCAACTAGAGTGGATATAGGATCCGTTAGACTGTCAAATATGTCATTTGCTTTTCCCAGGCACTCCACCCCACATCTTATCTCAAGATCTCCCAAATCGTCACAACTTTTCAGGGTGTCTTTGCAGGATTCCATTTGACTTGTAAAAGTATCAGACGGTCCTCCCCGAGTATTGTTAACAGCAGTTTTGATTGTGAGAAATAGATTTTTGCGGAAAATTTCCACAATTTTTGTCAACTTTTCTTTCATCTGGGAATGGGGTCCTCCTGATTTCTTGTTGAGTGATCTGCCAGCGAGTGAAAGATCCATCTGTGCTGCGGGCTGCTCTTTGCGAGTTTCCAAAATGGCTGAATAATGTCCATAGAGCACCTTGTGAGCACCACCAGAATCAACGGAAGTCATGTCTACAGCATGCAAAAAAAAAGAAAGGAAGAGTCGAAGGATGTATGGAATGGCATAATGGAGAAAAATTCTCAGAATTGAAAAAGAAAAATCATATAATACCATCATAGGCAGCATCCGCATCTGGAAGGTCACCCTCAAATGCGGGAGACCGGAGAAATAATGCAGCTTTACCTAAGATTTAAAGTGTACATTCTCAGTTCAGTTATGTACATAAATATGAAAGATAAGTTTAAACTAATAACCGAAGATTATAACGTTTTTTACTGTTCTGTACATTGATTTTTATTGTAACTTTCTTTACTACATAAGATTGTGAAAAAATAAGGGAAATGGCTGCATACCCGAGTTTGAAATAGCTTTAGTAATAAATGTTCCTAAAACCACAATAATTATAGACCATCTTTTGTACATGTCTCCTTTTTCTTCTTTTATTAACCCAGTTTAAGTAAGAGAAGTAAATGAGTAATATTGTAGATTAAGAACTCGGTTTAGAGTTGACAAAAGAAAGAAATATTATTCATTATGTTCCGTTATAAAGCTATATAAGCAAAGCATCAATTTACAATATTATATGTATTTGCAACTGCAACATGATTCCATTTAAATTCTTGATACAGGTTTTTACAAATGGTATTTTTGAATTGTTCATTGTTTCCATTCCTAGAAAGTCATAAGTTGATTCTTGCTACTGTTAGCATGGATTAAAATCAACAACTTAAGTCGCGTCTACATTATATTAGGTATATAACATTTAGTCATTGGCAGATTGGAAAATCCTCCGTGGTGTGGTGAAAATGGATGAAACGCGGCACTGCCGCGGCGGCAGATGGGATAATTAATGGAAAAATTGAGTGTTATGAAACATTACAATAAAATGTATCGAGTAAAGCGTGACATCCATTTTAACCTTCGTCTTTCCGAAAATTTCCGCTCTCTCCTATTAATCGCAATTACCATCATACCATGTCGTTCCATTTTAGTACCTCACTGTCATCTATATTTATGTCATACTATTATACGATGCGATGTCTGCATAACTGCGCAATTTCGAAAAAGGTCAAAGTAGGCATTTCTAGGTAATGCAATAAAATCCAGAACTGTTTCATTCGTGTAAACACCATAAAACATGACAAATATAACATAGAGAGTACTGTGGTCACATTAAGAGTGACGACACTAGTAGTAGTACTTTTCATACTGGCCATCATGAGCCTTAATATTATTCACAACCGGACACTACCGTGGAAGAACACGGTACTGAATGAGGACGGACGACGAACCTGAAGATTTTTCCTACAATACATGAAAACCATCCTTTACTCCTCAATTCCTTCGGGTTCCTCCTACACAAAATGCAGTGTTTCCTTTTACTAGTTTATCATATAGGTACACCACGCTCAATCTACAAAATGCTTCTAATACCTACTTACGCCGAGAAACATAGCGCCTTCCTAATATTTTCCCCTATTCCCTATAAGCCCTATTTAAAACTAAAAGCTTGTTCTCCTCGCCATTGTGCATTAGGCAGTCGTGACAAAGATGGCATAACTTGCATGAGAAAAATCCTTGTTATCATCAGAATATCGCTTTTCAGAGAGGTCGATCACCACTCTTAGCGCTGCTCTGCTACTTCCACACACACACACCAACACATTTACCACCATAAAACGCCTTCTCTCTCGCTCTCCTCGATATATCAAACCAAAGTACGAAAAACTGAGAGCTTTTCTCAGCAGCAACAGCACTAATACAAGCCCAATATAAGGACAAAACAGCAATCAAAGTCGCTTATCACATTACCCTATCACCGACATGTAAAAACTCCTCATGCACTCATCATTGTACACCCCTAAATCCCAAACATCTCACTCATCTCATCTTCAACTAATAAAAGTTTACCACTTTACCACACTTACGCGCAAAGTCAAGTAAAATATCACGGGCAAGCTTTTTTCTCTCTGCGATATTCCCCCCTCCAATGTATTATCATCATCATTGAATGTTTAACCAGTACTTACTGACTACTGACTATGAGGCGTCTCCGACTCTGCGATATCATGTACGCCATGTATGACTTGCTTATGCATTTTTCAAAACCTTACTTAAATCTCGACACTTCTCCCTATCTCGCGCTTTACTCAGAATCATAAATGCTATATTATATTATATGCTGCATACGCTACTCCTCAGATTAGACGCTGATTCTCGAACACCGACAGAAAGGTGCTTTAAATATACCACAGTCTCAAGGAGGATGATGCAATAAATCCCAGTTTGCTGGATACCTATCTTCTTGGGAAAGTTTTGCGGATAATGACATTGACATTAATTGTGGCATTGGTTTTCATACAAGTTCGCTTCACATTTCATTCAGTTATTCCGTGTTAAATTTATTATTTGAAAGTGTTACATTTAAAGGGACGCTTTTTTGCATCAGAATCAGAAGTCAAGCGATTATAATTGTTCTTGATGCCCGAATGAATGAAGAGTTTGTGTGCAGAGTGCACAGAAGAAAGACGAGCAAGCATTGCTGTTGTTGTTGAGCTGCTCTAGCATGCCTGCACATACTTTCAGCTGCTTTTGGAGAATATCCACCCGCGTAAATGGTAAAAAACACTCTTCCGGCTGGATGTAAACAATAATTATCTCATCTCTCTTTCTTCTCCCTGTCAACTTTTCAAAAGAACTCTGAAAAAGCAAAACATTTCTGCAAATTTTAGCAAGTTTTGCAAAAACCGACGGTTTCAGGGCCACACGCAGAAACCGAAGAAAGGAAAGTTGTGTAAATTTGTGACATGTGATGTTTTTGTTTGTGAGTTGTTTACTTGTAAGGCTTAAAGACACGAGGCTCCAGAGTGACAGGCCTTTTGGCAGTTCATGCTAATTTGACGTTGGAAAATTTGTTGTTTTGGGAGTTGTTCTGGGAAATTAGGAAGTTGTTTAAGCCTCTGTCGTCAGCGTTCATTCATCATAAGCATCAGTTTGGAGTTGGAAACGTTTTGAAGTTACTGTTTTGCTGCGGTAATTGCCCATGAGTATCATGTTGCGGGGAATGACTGACAGTTAATAAGTGTGTAAACAAATACTTTTGTGTGATAGAAGTGGTTATCTTTTTATGATATCACCAATGACTGGATTGTTTTGTTCCTGTCGCCTGTCCCAAATCTGTGGAATATTATTTGAGGAGGGGCAAAGTAGACGTTATCAGTAGCCAAGCTAATATCCTACGTGATCGCCATCAGATCATTCTTATTTTTGGGGAACAATTAAATAATGATGACGAGAACTAGGACGTAACGTCAATTAAACGTGGGGTGCTTGACGGTGACGCACAACTAGCTACAAGATACTTTCCAAGGGTCAAGAGCCAAACTACGTACTGTCTTTGTGTTTAGTTTGGTACTGGCTGGCTGCTGCGTGGCTGGACGCTGGAAGCGTCCAAGTGACTTATCATCGTTTTTGCAAAGGTGGAAAAGTGGTGACCGTGCTGTGTAGGATTACCGTTTTTGCTGTGGACTGTGTTATATTTTTATAACACGTGTGATCACGGGCAACGGGGTGAAGTGACAGTAATCAAGAAAGTTTGATACAACCTGGAAGCATTTTGTGCAAGGAGGAGGAAATCCAGAAAGATTTAAGGTAAGAAGATAGTATTTGTAAAACTAATCATATATATTTTAACTGTAAGTTGGAATGTTAAATAGATAAAGTCAGCTTTGAGAATAGAAGGATCTCAGGAAGTCAGGGTAGTTGTACCTAAGTAATCATTTGCATAGATATCTAATTTAGCATATTTAGATGTCAAGTAAAACTCAAGTAAAAAAATCAGCATCATTAAGAAAGTTCAACCAAAATGAAGGTGTCAAGCATGTAAATAAATGGCTACGGCTAATTGGCCGTCATTAGTAAAGGTTTGCTCGTAAATCATCTATTGAACCCAGGTCTAAGCTAAGCACCTCAAACGTGTATTCGTATTCATTCAACATTAATTTAGTGTAGAAACTGGGACTGGGACCGTTATAAAGTATTCTATGGAATGAATGAAGTGTGATGAGGGAGGATTCTCATTAGCGCACGTTTCACATTGGGTTGTTAGAATCATAAAAATGTTAATGCTTATATTTGAGCTTGTATGGATAAGAGTGATTAGATGACAGCAGGATATTAATCATTAAACGGACAAAAAGTTAGTTGAATGGAGTTTGGAGACTTGCATATTATCCAAATCAGTCCAATTTCGAAATATAAATGACGATAATTTGGTGAATAATTTTTACTGGGATTTTATCGAGATGTCTGGTCGAAACATAAATGCCAAATCGTTTACCGCACAGACATACACGTGCCATACTTGTATTTGGCAACTCTGTAAAAATCAAATGTGGGTATAGGTATAAGTTTTTGAGGTTAAACCTGCTTCGGTTAATTGGTTCATTCACTCTTTTTGCCTGAAGAAGAGAACGAGAAAAGTGCAAACTTTTTTTGCTGAACAACAAGAAAGAAAGGGTAAAGAAGACATTCTCAGATTCTATGGTAGAAATATGTATATGCATTGTCGTCAAGTGGCTGCTGTTGCGGCTTTGGAAAGGAAAAGAAGGACACGGAAAGACGTACGTTACCATACATCAAAGTGCATGCACAATACAGGTTGGTTCGATTTCGGTTGGAAACAGAGATGATGATGATGATACCGACTGGCTGCATATTGTGCATAGAGATAAAAAGAAAGAGGAGTCGATGATCATGAGGATGATGATGGTGATGTGATGATGCAAGAGATCCCAGATATATACCAAGAGCAATTACTACACGACTATTGTGGCTGAACTTCTTGAAAAGAAAATGGAAATTTTAAAGTTCACAGAAGTAGAAGGGAAGTTCTTAATGCTCGTCACAATTTTTACGGCTCTCGGCACTTCGATACAAAATTGCTACAATACTTAAGCAATTGCCTATTTTTTGCTGGCTATGTGTATTCTGTGCTGCATCGTATTGTCTTGTCATAATTAGAAATAAATACTGCCTCTGCGTTATGAAAGCATTTACGTTATGCTGACAAAAGCTATAAATGAAAATAATTGCAGCTTGTTGCAGAGTTGGATCCATATTCTCTCTCGATCCTTTCGTAACGAACAATATTCTTGTCATGAAATGGTGTGACGTGAAGTAGTAGTGAAGAAATGGGAAGGGGTTAATTTTTTGTTGGAAAAGGAGAAGTGACGATCATCCGCATTTCTCGTTACCAGTTTCGTTGATGATTCATTTTTATGAACCCTATTTCTCCATCTTCATCCGCCATCCATGCATGCACGTATTATGTGCATAATAATAATAGGATGGTTATGGTGGTGAAGTTGCATATTATTATTATCCACATATTCAACTGTAAACATGTTCATTTTCATGTTCACCAGTCATTCTCATCATCGTCATCACCAGTCTGAATCCAAATCCTCATATCTCTGGGTGTGTGTTGTATGTGTACTCAATGCCCATCATGGCAATCATTATTATCGTCGGCAGTCTCGAAAATGCCAGTTAAAGCTAGAGTCAGCGTAAGCAAGCGTGTACAAACTACAAACACGTTCAAGCGAGAAGCGCACGGTTGTAGTAGTAAAGTAATGCACATTTTTTTCTCTTTTTGAATTTGTACTCTGTTGCTGACTGTTACTGGCGCATCCATAAAAACGCCTCCTTATTGCATCCAGAGAAGCCAGTCTAAAAGAAAAAACTAATATGCAGCAGCATCCTGTACCATTAGCATCACATCATCCTCATCATCGCATTCTCATGATCACCAACAACTTGACTGACTGTTCTAAAACATGCTCTCTCTCTGGAAAGGAAAAATGCATAAAACATCATAAAATATACACACAACAGAGCTCACTCTTCTCTCTGCTCGCACGAAAACTATAATTAGACTCCACACATTTTCAAATTATATATTGTGATGATTATGTTGGTGATGGCGATATTTTTGTGACCGACCCTATATGAGTTTGCATGTATATCTTCACATCATCATCATCATGATTATCATCACTAATGCACATAAAGATACAGCTAGTATGTATATCGCATCATCTTGGATCTTGTCCACAACAACAACACCAAGAGAACATTGAGAGTCGCATTGCCTGTCTAGATTTTTTTTCAGACAGTCTGTGTCCTCTACTTCTATTTTACCCAATAATTCTCTTTTCTCTTTCTCTGCTTTTTTGTTGTTGTTAAGTGCAAAAGAATGGAGAGAGTTTGCTAGCTGCTGCTGAGAATGCTCTATGGCTTGATGTGAGAAACAGAGAGAGAGAGAGCACAAAACGGGTAATGCAAAAACAACGCAGGAAGAATAACACTCAGACATCCTCATCCCCATGATCATCATCGTCATTTTCGAGTTTACTTACTCCTACTCCTTCCACTTCTTTCTACATGTTTTGCTGTCTTTCTATCTGTTGTGCATTCATATTCCCCAATGTAGTTTCCCGTTTTTAGTTTTTATTCTTCTAGCGATAGGGAACAGAGAATAAAAAGATGCATCCTCCGCTTCTTCCACCGCCACCAGTACTCCTCCGTATCCTCTTACAAAAAAGCTGATGGTTGATGGTGGAGGAAGATTGCAAGGAAAAGGTAGAAAAGCCTGTGTAGTCGTTTTTCTCTCTGTGTGTGAAGTAATGAAACTACTTTTGGTTTTTCGTTTTTGTATGCTGCGTTGTTTTCGATCTTGATGATGATATGATGGTGCTCTCCTAGCTGTTGTATTATCAGAGTAGTAGTTAAACTTTTTTATGTACCTATGTTGCTGTTACATTGCGAAAAAAAGCTTTCAAGAGAAAACAAGCAAGTACTACTAGTAGAAAAACGGAGGTGAAGGCAGGCTTTTGACTTTTCCGTGACGAGGCTCGTGATCTTCCGACATCACAATGGTCAGAGAAAAAGAGACGCTTCAGCACTCAATAGTACTGGCACTGGCATTTAATAAGATATACGAAAAAACGTAAAAATAATATATTCATTTCATACATTTGAATTCCTTCCTGTACTTCTCACCCCAAGAAAATAAAAAGATTTTTGTGTGTAAAAATGTATGTACCCGATTGCACTTAGCTCACATTCGTGTTAAATTGGAGATATGTAAAAATCAAAAAGAGATAAGCATTTTTTTCTCATAAAACTCCTAGCAGCAGATAAAGGAGATAAGCTGATAAGCGTGTTGGTATTAGAATATTGTGTGCTATTGCCACGATCATGTTTTCACGCAGTATTATAATACTAGCGCGAGGATTTAGAGAGTGTCGACGAGAGTATGTCTAGGTACATACATATTTTGTAAAAGGTACGCCACCAGTTTTTCTAAAAGGGAAAAAAATAATTATTAGCAGAAAAGGAATTGCATGACTGCATCGCAAAGGCATGCTAAGAAGAAAAAGAAGGGAAAACGATGAAGTTTCTTGACTGCTTCTTCTAGTTTAGTGGTAGGCATTGTATGTACCTGGAAATTCACGTATTTATGCAAGCGTAACTATCTACAAACACATTATACATTTTTCACATGAAATGGGGATGCTATGGTCGTCAGCAGCGAGGAGAAAAGTTGAGACGTATATAATATAAGCAATACCTACAACCTACCAATTCCTGTTAAATCCTTCTAAGTAGCTGAAAGTAGGTAGGTATATGTTTCTATTGTATTGATATCAAAAAGACAGGTAGGTATATAAAATGCAGGATGAATATACAGAGAATTTATAATATACTTTTGCATGCATCTTGAAAATAATATATAAATGAAATGCACAAAAGTTATACATTTCCACCGTGTGAGTTTGTGTAGATAATATATAGACGGCAGATGTATTTTATTCTGGTGTTGTGTTTGTGAGAAAAAAAGAGAGCTTTATTGTTGCTACACTAATATTGTCCTCTATCCGCTCTAGCGAACCAACTCACAGTGACATCGCAAAATATTGTTGTTGTAACTATGCTCGATATACATGCACTCTTTTCACGATTATCCAGCAACATCACCGTCATCATCATCAGCTCGATGAATCTCTCCCCGCGACTTGAAAAGTTGTTTTTATTCATACATACTTGTTTATGTTGTATGTTACTTTTCTGCTGAAAATTACTCTGTGCATACTACCACCGTATATAATATTATTGCATCTTTCTATCGCTGCAAGTCCGTCGTCCGTCTCTCCGAGACATTCATGTATAATATAAAAATTCTGTCTTTCTCGATAATATGTTATGTGTACGGCTCTGATTCCAATGAACTCTCTCTCGGAGACCGTGTCCACAGTTCCACACGTCAAGCAAGCAAAAAAAATCATGCATTCATTGTGAAACAATATATTTATCATGTACAATCGCTTCTTTCTATGAAATATATATAAAACTTGTGTGTATGTCTCAGACTGACTGGGAAATATGTATATAAATCAAATTACAATACCTTATTAGTGTGGCACTACACTGCTAGCAGCATTTACCACAGTAAAATATAACCCTCTTCTGTATTACTGTGTACTGCCTGGCTTGCCAAAGGATTTTCCTAAAACTTCATCTTGCACACCAACAACCGAGGGAAAATATTACACACATGTAAATGTTAAGAGTGAAGTAAGTAGGTATACCTTTTCGTCTCGTTTACTGCTGTGTTGTATATTATTATGGTTTAGCTTAGAAGTTCAAAGATGCTCTCTTCTGTTCCTTCACTCCTGCTGGCAGCAGCAGCCAGCTAGCCAAGCGCTCTTTTGATGATGCGAGACTTTTGTGTATATGTAGTTAGTGTGAAATCTTGTAATGGTGTTGGTGGTGGTGGCATGGTCAACATTACAGAAATAATATAGCATACCCTTTTGCATTAGGGGGATGGTATTGTTGTTCTAATATGCACATTCTGCATTCAGCTTCGCTCCGCAACCGAGATATATGCCTACTCAAGTATAGCTAATACATCTATTTTTTATACCTATGTCTGAGTTTTTTCTGAGAATTTTATACCTATGCAGTATTTTTGGTGGACGAGTAGAAGCAAAACTCAGAAAATGCATACAAGAGAAGAGCATACTCAATCCGTCCATCCATCTACTTGAAATAATGCTACCCAGACTTATTTTACTACACACACCGTGCACAGGAGTACGAGTTGGTAGTTCAGTGAGTTTTTCCACTTGCAGAAAACAGTTTGCTCGGCAAAGTTGATTTAACTCTTTTGTAAGGAGCCCGTTCAGAGGCTGATGTGTTACCGAGAGCAATGCCTCTCTGGTGTTAGTGCGCAATGAAAAGAGTGGAACCAGTGGATGTAGAGCTCCAAGCCAGTTGTTAGCTTGGTGAGGATAGGAGGAAATTGTGGAGGGGCGGTTGGTCGTGACCATCAGGCATCCTCGTTACAACACTGTTACCAAGTTGTGAGGGATGCTATGACGTTGTCGAGCCCGTCTGGGGTTGTCTTGGGTGTGCTGGGTGGCAGTTGCCAGGCCATTTACATCCTTTCTACGCACATCAAAACAGACTAAGTTGAACCATCTTTCGGGCGAACGAACGCTAGCAACAGAGAATACCATCATCAGAATGTGTAGAGGCATAACAAGCTTATCCATAAAAGTATACGCCACTACTGCTACCTCTACCATCATAAGAAAAATGCCTCTTCTATAGAAAGAGATGTTGAGTACAAAACTATATAATATCTATACCGAGTATATATATATTATATAAATCTATCTTATTTAGCTGGGTCTCTCCGATGTCGTTGTCGTCGTTTGGTTTAGCTTTTAGCTTCTTCTTGGTAGCTAGGTAAAAAAATATTATTGTTATAGAAAAAGACTGAGCCAGAGAGTCAGGGAGAAGCGTTATATTAGGAAAGCCTCGGGTTTTTTAATATTCATTATAGTTTATATCAAAATATTGTTATATGGCCCAAGTCTGCCTGCATTCTCAATTGGATACTACATTTTCATACTATTACTATGCTGTTTAGTACAACAATATCGATATGCGAGCCAGGTCGTTGCTGCTGCTCTGCTGCTGTGCTGATTTCACATCCCAACAACATCAGTAGTTTTTTTCTCTCGTGTAAACTGAAATCAGTGAAAAGGCTACGCATTTATAATTATCAAAAATTATAATCGCATAACAGTTTCCTCTTTAGAAATGGTTTAATTGTGAATTGAATTTGATCTATTGTTCTTCTGTAAAGCAAATAAATTTGGGGTTTGCGAAAACGCTAAAAAATCCGTTTTTTCTTACGCGCAGGAAAGGAAGTTTGGTTTCGTTTGTGTTACGTTGTTGTTGAGGATGGAGGAATAAAAAGTGACTTCTCTACTTAAGTTACTATTATCAGCTGTGTAGTTGGATCTCGTGTTATGTATTTTTGATGAAAAGGATAATTAATTATCCTAATTGACTCCAGATCATACGTCTGTTGGAATGCTATACTCTCAGTTTATTTGAAGCTACGTTCCGGTGCTTGTGCAAATCAAAATATACGTAGAAAGTGCATATAAAGTGCACTACTCTGCAATGCTATGCTGTGAAAAATAAGACTGGCACAAGTAAGAAAGTGCACACAGTTTTCAATGATAATTAATTAGTAGCTAAGTGTTGTCTGTAATTTACCACGCTATTGTGTTCATAAAAATAAATCCGGAGAAAGTGATTTCATATTCGCGAAAAAGACTGGCGAAAAATATTATGCCTGTGATGGGAGGTGAATGAATGAAAGCCAGCTGTGGCGTATGGGTACATAACAAATGTGCGCGCATATACGTACACATGCTTTGAAAAAGCACAAAAATACTAACATTTGGAAAGATAATTCTGGAAAAATTAAGAATTAATACTACTAGCAGCAGTTTGCCTGGTTGTGTTTACATGTGATATAAAGAAATTGTTAACTTTCTCCACTAAATTGTGGAAGAACATTTTTTGGGGAAAGTACAGTACATCTTCTCGGAGAAAGAAGAGAGGAAAGAATATTACAAAGTGTAAAAGTTGAAAACTTTTGAAGAAACTTGATAATTACTAAATAGCAAAAATCAAGTAAAGAAAAATATATCGTGCATCGAGATATAAGCTAGTCATTTAAAAAATAAATATCCAAATAGCTAAAAGGGATAGCTAAAAGTTTCATGAAAAAATATTCACAATATTATTCCTGTGTTGAACTGTTGAGTGTATTTTACTTGCAAAAATAAGTAAACCGGAATATCGACTGAATTGATTTGAAAACTGTTAACTGTAACGGATTATTTTACTCGGGATACATACAGGTTAGTAAAAGAGAGAGAAATGCTCAGTACTATGGATTATCAGTCTTTTTGTGATAAGATAAATTATATTTATGCAGCCAACTGATAAATGCTGTTTTCCGGTGTATGGAAATGCTAATGAGTTTTGCTTGCTCCAATCTTCGTTCTTCTGCGTACCTGCCTACCACAACTGTTTAAATATGCAATAATTTTCGGAAATACATACATGCATACGTTTGTAAATCTCAATTTTCTTCTAGCTTACATTTTACATGCACGTGTACTACTGTATATATTCTATCCGTTTTTGTTGTATATTTAGTCGTGTCTTAGACTCGTTTTGGTAAATGGTGATTAGATGGGTTTTGTCCAACTTTTTTTTACTGATAAAACTGTTGCTTTTGTCATTCTCTGATAAAATTAAGTGAATTTTTTCTGTGACATTTCCGTGTTATTTTTACTGAAAGAGCTTCATTGTGTGTGAATTTTACCAAAAATTACAAATTCTCTTTTTATAGTTTCCTCCTCTTCTTTTTGTCAGTGTCTTTGTCACTTTTTGTTCTCTTCTTATCTATTCTTCATGCCAAATGTATATTATCTAAAGCTATATGGGCGGAACTTGTTTGTCTGGATTCTGGATGAGTGAATGCGTTCTATGAACTCAACGTCTATTTTTAAAACAGTAAATGATGTTTGCTCTGGGGAACAATTGATTGTTTGATAAAATGTTAACAGACAGCATCATCAGCAGCAGACTAGCATTTTGTGTTAATGTATGTGAGAATTCATTAGCATGTAGGGCTTAAACCGCTACACTACAACAAGAAGGAGCATCATCAGGAAAAGCAGCATGAATCACCGTCATGATCATGTGAACCGAGTATCATGTGTTGCGTGTAATAATGACGGAAGGGTTGAGTTTGAGTTGAGATGAGAGAATGTCACATGTTTGCACTGTTTTGTACAAAGGCAACATTTTGTTGAGAGAGTGGTCTTCTAATCCATCCCATCATCATCATTTTCGTCATGTATGTTGTTTATGAGGTGCAAGTTAGCTACAAATTTTCTTACCCGTAATTTGCAATTTTATAACTCTGGGAAAAATGCACGAAAACATTCTTTCACCGCTATGCAGACCACCCCTTTAATTTTCGATCATTTAAAAAATGGATCTACAAGCAATATTTCTTTTAACAAACTCAAGCCAGCAGATTATAGCATTCCGGTTTGCTCTAGAACGGAATGAATTAAAACAAAAATGAATGAAATTCTCATGAACCGAAACCCTCAATTGAACGCTTAAAACCAGAAAGGCGATCAATGACTTTTTGAATGAAATTCTTGCATATGGAATCATACACTTTTTTCGTAAGTAGTGAACTGCAATTCATTACTTATTATAAGCTTGCCGTTTGTTGATGCGGTGCTGTGCGAAAAAAAAGAAGAAGACCAAGACCTCTTCTCTTCGAGAAGATCAGGTTTGCAGATCTGTTAAAGATAAACCGATACCAGACGATAAATGTGGAAAGGTATGTGGATAGCATACATATACGGTTTATAATTGCTAGTTCTCTCCCCTTTTATACATCATCGTTTGCCGGTAGAAAATATTAGGCTGATTGATCTTGGTCTTGAGAGATAGATGATATAATAGCACTTCTAGCCAAGAAGAAAGAAAAAAGCCGCTGCTTATAGCTGTTATGCTGCAGAAATTGTAGTACCAATAATGCAAACCTTTATTCCACCTTCTTGATTGTTATTAAACGAAGACGGCAATATTCGCTCTCAACAATTTGTTTGCATAATACACCTTGACGTACTAATGATAATACACGTTAATATATATGGTAATTATGCTGTGCTCCATTCCGCCAGTCCGTCATCATAATTTTTTCCATCCTACCCAACGTTTTACTCATCATCATAATAAATAAAACGTAGTATCGTTCAGTGTACTTTGTACTCATCCACTCGCTACTTGCGACGACCATTTATTATCTCTCTTTTGCTGGATTTAAGTTTTTGTGTGTTTAAGAAAGATGCGCAATATTATTGATGGACTTGCTTACTGTTGCTCCGCTCCGCCACCAGCACGGCTGTGAAGAAAATCGTTATCATGATAAGAACAAGTTTCGTGATAGCGTATGCAGTGGTGGTAGGAGTGCTGGTGCTGCTGGTAGTGTCTTCTTTTGTGTGACGGACTGCGCTGCTTACTGTCGGAGTAGTGGTAGTAAGTGGATGGATGGATGAGACCATGCTTAATAATATTATTATGGATGTATATTACTTTTATACAAAGTCCTGTCTTGAGTTTATGACGCACGTCAAAGTTCAAGGTACTCTCAAGGTTGTATAAGCTCTCTTTGATGTGGAGGGAACTGCGCTGGCAAAAGTGGCTTGTTTATCTCTCCTCAAGTCACAATATTATTTTGTGAGCTCTTCATAATAGCAATTATCGAGAATTCAACAACCACACAAAACAGCCAACCTTTCATGGTTTTTTACGTTTTCTCTCGCTTCATGATCATGTAGATAATCGTTCAACAATTGATAATGCACATCGCATACTCATCTCTTCTACATTTTTATTAGAACGTTACCTTTTTTTTATACCGAGAACTACTATTTTGACTTACTCAAGTTTCAAAGTACCAAAAACCAGACAGGCTCACACAATAGTACTGAGAGCAAAAAAATTTGGTTTTGATATAATATCGAGACTGACTACAAGATGAAGTTATTTTGAGTGGAATGATGAATCACTACAAAATCGTTGTCAAATGAATATCCCTTCTTTTTTAGGTCTGGTGATGATGGCTTGTTGTTCATGTCCAGGCAATGAATCAGCTAGGTTTTTACCGAGTCATACTGTAAGGCAAAGTCATGCTACAACGTAGTTTACTTAGGGATGACGGTGATGACGATGATGATCACATTTGTTGCAGGATCTCCTCATCTTCATCATCCCATTTTTTCTCTGTTTGCCACGTAGTTGTAGAAGCGTCTGGTCTGCTGACTGATGTTTGCATAATAATATTTTTCTGTATGGAGTTACATAGTTTTTGCACTGCTGCTGCTGCTGACGACGGAATGGTGGTGTTGTTGGAGGAGTGAGTGGAGTGCATGCTTCGTAGAAATGCTTTGTAGGTACTGGATTTTGGTGGATTGAATGTATGAAACTGAAACTGGTGGTATGCTGGTGGTGGTGGCGTGCATATGTTTGCAATCTTTTTTCTCAGTAAGAAGGATAAACACGATGATGATGAAGGAAAGAGTAGGTTATGGACACAAGAGTGCATAGTCACTCAATCCTCGCACCATGATACGGTGCATACCACTTGTCTTGTTAAAAAAGGAAGAGGTGGTGGCAGATCTATTGTCATTTTTTAGGGTTCGCATGTTTGTTTTACACATTTTATTTCTGTTACTCATACGTTTTTCTACTTTCACTTCGCATCCAGCACTTGGCATGGGTGGTTGTGCGTTCTGAATATGATTTTTGGGAAATTCCGAGTAATTAGGGAAAATTTTAAAGTATTCTGTTCATGTAAGGAGCATGCTGCTACGGACATTGAATGCAAACGTGAGCTAGATTCGTAACATTACCTATAAAGCAAAAAGAGTAAAGAGGAAAAATAAGTTTATGATTGGTAGTATGGTGGTGGTGCACGTCATAGTCAGA
Source organism: Entomobrya proxima (assembly GCA_029691765.1). Lineage (NCBI taxonomy): Eukaryota > Metazoa > Arthropoda > Collembola > Entomobryomorpha > Entomobryidae > Entomobrya > Entomobrya proxima. The sequence goes on from CM056171.1 coordinate 21,872,430, forward strand.
GCAATGATGTTGATCGAATGGAAAAAATAAAAAATAAATCGCTTGGTAATGAAATGGTGATAACTTTAGTGTACGTAACTAAATGAGGAAACGTAAACCAAGTGATTTTATTTGTTTGCAGTTTTCAAACGGAGACGTTCCCTTCCCCACTTCTACACGTGTAACAAGTGCATAACGACTTCATTGTGTGGATTTATATAAAAGCCATAAGCCAAGATATCTGTAAATCAAGTCCCAGTCGCTGTCAGGAATTCCTAGTCACTCGATAATTTGCAAACATAATAAAAATAAAAATAGAACCCAAAAGCTATATATATATAAGAATTTAGACAGAACACAAGAAGTGCAACAGTGAGAACTCTCAAAACTGGGTGAAAGAATTTGCAATCTCTGAAGAAAAACGAAAGTATTCTACTTCCGCATTTTTTCGAACATTTCTAATAGGACTAAAATTCTGAGTGAGTGCATAAAGTGAGATCGGGGAGAATATAGTATTGTTCTTAGTAGTAGTCTCGCCAATCTCATCATACCCACAAATGATTCCATGGTTGTGTTGACCGTGGATAACCAAGTGTATCAGGCCATGGATAGCGCCATATTGGTGCATAAACGGCCCGACATGTGGCATGCTAAAAATCATGGAATGATGGATGTAGAAGTGGAAAACAAAAACAAAGGTATGATGACATACAAAACGTGACATCACATCTACATACAAAACAAGTTACACAATGCAATGATGAAAATGATAACTAGATGATTAGGCCGAATGGAATTTGTAGTGACAAAGAAAAAGAAATCCTTTTGACAAAGCGTGTATGTATATTCCAAGAAGTATGTATTTAAATATTTCTTCAACTGAATTGATGGTTTCGAGTGATCGCACGGTTCTAAAAACATAGACAATAGATGTCTGATCAATGCAATGTGTAGAGAAAATTATCTAGTAGTTACCAGTTAGTTAGTACTTTGTATTTTATATTTGGGCATGGAGCAGTCTGAGGTAGACATGTATTTTTGGTCGGTAGCGTTTGTTGTAAATAATAATAATAATATGCTGTTCCAGTTTATGTTGCTGAATTAGTTACTTTGTGTGTACTCTTGCGGTAGTCATAAAATGAATTATTTATATCCAGTAGTAGGTGGTATGATTTTTGTAAAGTGGTAGAGCAGAGTTTCTGCTTGGTAGAGTTGCCTTGCTTGGTGGCAAATTAATTAGCTGTGCTAATGATTTTCTTTGATTGGTTTCTTGCAGGAAATGGGAATACTAAATTACCTACCCCGGGTGCTCCATTATACGGTCGGGTAGTGCCAGACGAGCAGCTAATGTCGATGGCTGGAGGCTGTGGTGTTACCTTAGGTCCTTCAAATGTTCTTGGAATCATGGGAATGGCTGTTCACACAAATCCAGGAAATTCAGGACTTATGAACATGGCGTCAAGTTCTGCGTATCCGCCACAATCTGCAGTGAATATGAACTTAAATTTAGATCCTAGTGCGACAAATAATAGTGTAGCCTCTAGTAGTGTTGCCGACATGCAGGTATCTAATCCTAGTTTCCTTCAGTGCTTAAAAAGAAACACTCTGTAAAATTTTAAAAATTAAATATTTTTCACAAAATTAATTTTTATTATCTATATTTTAAAGGCAATGCAAGCCAGAATCCCCAAAACGTTTCGTGATCCGGCAACTGCCCCGTTGCGGAAACTGAGCGTAGACCTAATAAAAACTTACAAGCACATTAACCAGGTAAGTGTTCAAATATGAACCAGTATAATTATGTGAATAATTTAATTGCAGTACATTCGGCTACTTACCGGTACCAACTTATTTTATTATTCATAGGTTTACTTCGCCAAGAAGAAAAGAAGGGCTCAGCAACAACAAGGAGACGATGCATCTCATAAGAAAGAAAGAAAAGTGTTCAGTAATGATGGTTATGACGATGATAATCATGATTATATCATCAGGAATGGTGAAAAGTTTCTTGATCGTTATGAGATCGACTCGCTCATTGGAAAAGGCTCTTTTGGCCAGGTATGCATAGTAGACCTTAATCTTAAATCATTGAATTAATTCATTAGCTGTTTTCTATTAAGAGAGAAAGAAAGTTGTTTCAATTAATTGATATTCTTGCTTGGATTTCTTCTAGGTGGTCAAAGCCTACGATCATGAAGATCAATGTCTCGTGGCAATCAAGATAATCAAAAACAAAAAGCCCTTCCTAAACCAAGCGCAAATAGAGGTGAAGCTACTGGAGATGATGAACAAAGCAGACGTTGATAACAAATACTATATAGGTAAATCTTTCATAGGTGCGTACTTAATAAGAATTACATTAAGACGGGATATGAATTGCGAATGTGCTTGGCAATCGATGCACGTTACACGTGGCAGATGGATTCTCAGTGTAAAACGCTTTAACTTGTTAATATTCTTTACTTGTTGACATTACTAATTGAAAGTCTGTGTAGAGAGGGGAGATTCCCAAGATTAACATAAATGTTTAATATATGTGTGGTTGCGGGTTGTCTGTTGTGTGGGGAAACTTGGTGTGGTCTGAATGGAATGATAATATCTCTGTGTTTGTCTAGTCGCATGTGCCAAATTATGCTCGAATTACGATTTCGCAAAGATCCCGGTTTTGGAAGCAAGTTTACTCATGTACTTTGTTTCTTTTTTGCAGTTAAACTGAAGCGTCACTTTATGTGGAGAAGTCACCTTTGTCTCGTGTTTGAGCTGTTGTCCTACAACTTGTACGATTTACTTCGCAATACCAATTTCCGCGGAGTATCATTGAATCTTACGAGGAAGTTTGCTCAGCAGTTATGTACAGCTTTACTATTCCTTGCCACGCCAGAGCTGAATATTATTCATTGTGACTTGAAACCAGAAAATATTCTTCTTTGCAACCCCAAACGATCTGCTATTAAAATAGTAGATTTTGGAAGCTCATGCCAACTTGGCCAAAGGGTAAGTTTGCAAATATGATAATCAATTGATATTTAAAGAAATTAGAGCAAATGTGCTACTTGTGACTTGCTGCGCAATGGAGCTATTTGTTTATTCAGATTTTAAATATTCATTCTTATTGTACAAACGTTTTAGATATACCAATACATCCAGTCAAGATTTTATCGTTCACCTGAGGTGCTCCTGGGTATACCTTATGATCTGGCTATTGACATGTGGAGTTTGGGCTGTATCCTGGTTGAAATGCATACGGGTGAACCCCTTTTCTCTGGTGCTGACGAGGTATGTAGCAAACTATTTTCCTTGCATTGCAAGCATTAAATATTATGTGTCATTGCTCATTCATTACATTAGATTTTGTTATGTCTGGCTGCACCTAAATAAATGTCATAATTTTCTTATTTTCCCAGACGGACCAAATGAATAAAATCGTCGAAGTGTTGGGAATCCCACCTAAGCACATTCTTGATATCGGGCAGAAAACTCGCAAATTCTTTGACAAAATGCCAGATGGATCTTACATTTTGAAGAAACCAAAAACTAACCGCAAGTATAAATCTCCTGCAACCCGACGTCTACACGATATCCTGGGCGTTGAAACAGGTGGTCCGGGCGGCCGACGTCTCAATGAACCTGGACATTCGGTCCAAGACTACCTTCGATTCAAAGATCTGATTTTGCGTATGCTGGACTATGATCCAAAAACCAGAATTACTCCGTACTACGCTTTGCAGCACAATTTTTTCAAGCGAACAAGTGACGAGTCTACCACAACCATCGGTAGCAACTCGCAGTCAGTACTTACTGGCTCTAGCCCCGCAACAATTGACCATCTACAATCCCTCCCACAATCAGTGGTCCAGCAGCATGCAAACGTCGCTAACTCACTGGCCAACTCATTAGCATCGTCTGCTGGTAAGTTGGTGATAATTGAGTCTAATAAAAAACATTTTAATTGCAAATGAAGACAATCAAAATGAGGGTGAAACGAAACGTGCTTATTGTTCTCCTTATGCAATTTTTCAACAGGGGGTCGAAGCCGTGTTGTTGGTGGTTTACAGCACGGTCATTCAGGGGTTTCACAAAACGTGATAGGCTCTTTTAGCCACGTTGGTGGCGGTACACAATTCTTGTCTTCTGGATCCTCATCAACGCAGCATATACAAGGAAGTCTTCTGAATCATCATCTTCCCTCACTGAACTCTGCCGGTGCATCAATCGAGATGGAATGTGAGTCACCACGATTGTCCACTGGTTCATCGAACCACCAATTAGTCGGAAGCGGGCATTTGCAGCCAAGAGGTACAGGAGTAGCAGCCCTACCAGGTGTAAGCGGAATCAGTGTAAGTCATCCGCATCATCTGCATCTAATACGATCCACCGGATCCTCAACTTCCAGCTCAGCTGTGTCTGGAGCTTCAAGCAGGCATATACCAACCTCCCATATCGTAGGATCATCCGTACTGGACGGAGGACCCGTCAACATGTCGAGTGCATTGAGCTCTCGCTACGTGGGAGAATCTAGTGGGCCGGTGTCCCTACCCTCTGGTGTTGACTTTTCATCATTGACGAACTCAAACAGTAGCATTTCGAGCTACCCATCGTACCTCAACATGAATCTCAGCAATCCTTCAGCGTCTAGTCTGGACTGTACGCAAACTGGCAGTCTGAATATGCCCCTGGTTAGTGGGATTAGTGCATCCAACGCAGCAGGAAGTGTGTCATCCTTCAATATGAACCTCAACCTCGCTGGACATCATGTTAATCTGGGCGGATTGAATCCCAGTATAAGTTCGTCTTCCAATATTCACCACACCCAACAGTCATCGGGTTTCCCTCCTCCACCTAGTCAGTTCATTGGAAGTATGATGCCTCCGTATGTAGGAGCTAATGCTGTAGGTGTCGGCATTAACCCAAGTTCCGCTGGCAGTGGTGGTGGAACTGGTGGTCACCATCATCACGGAGGCAGTTCAGAGTCGGGTAGTAGTGCTAGCAGCAGTGATTTAGGGCTGAATGGAGCCAACCCAAAAAACAACTTACTGATGTCTTTGTCATCGAGGGGTGGCCGGCAAGGGCCCGTAAACACAAATAGTTCCGAGGACGATCGAGACCGGGATGAATCACCTATGGTGTGTGTCCAGCAAAGTCCCATTGCAAGTCAATAACTAAGACTTGATAATAGATGCTCAATCATTAGGCTAAGACTAATTTAAGAAAGTTAATGAGCTAAGTTCATCAACTTTAAACTAAAACATGTATATGTAATGCGTAGAGCAACTTCTTATTGTCGTTACTATTAAGTTATTATTGTTATTATATTATGATTAACTACGATTTTAAGTTAACATATTATGTAACGGTTAAGCAGTTACTATCATAATAAGGAACATTTCCTCGCTAATGGAAGGTAAACATTTTTTGTGTATTAACGTATATTGTTATTGTGCAGAACACAGGACGAAGAGTAAACTAATGTGAATTTAAATAACTCCCTGTTATTATAACGTTATCGCGTCTCTGTTGTGTATCTAGTACACGAGTAACTCCTGTAATTGATGGTTAATTGCTGTATATACACTTGTATCACGTATCATCACATTTGTATCTTGTGAATGGTACTGGTGAAAGTCACGGTATATTATTATCCAGCTCTGTAGTAGAAGGACCTTGTTAATAAGTACCCAATTACGCGAATAGAAGAAACGACTTTTACATACTTGTGTTTTAACGAAATTAGTTCGCACGCTTTGTCGTTGATCGTCCTCGTTGTAGACATATACTGATGATATAATAGCGTTTCCACAATTTCTGTGCACGTTTATTCACACAAACACACACACACACACACCAAGAGTAGCAATGTACCAAGATGATCGAAACAATATCAATACCAACAACAGTGTACTTTTGCAAGCTTTATTGGCACATCTGCAGCACAGCAAATAAACTATAATTACAGTTTATGTGTTGTTGAAGTCCTCTAGTTTGTTTCACTCTTGAGAGGTAGCAAGTATAGGAGTTGTACCATTTGATATGTTATCTTGTTAGATAAAAATGTCTGAAAGAGCCAAGTTAGGATACAGTTTTTATAGTGTGTGCTAACGTACAACAAAACTCCTGACATGACTTGATGGTTTTTCGTTTCTTTCTACCTCACTTTTTACATACCATTTAATTATCGTAAAAAATCGAATCGAAGAAAGTAAATTATTTCATTTCTATTTCGTACACACTCGCGCGCAGCACAATATTTGCTTTACGTGACTACTCTATGTATTATATAATATGATCAGATATCATGCACATTTTTTTCTGTCTGTATACTAATTAACTAATCATTTCAGAAAAAAGAAAAGCGACCATCATCACATCACACTTTCCGAGATCTACCAAATATTTAAAGAAAAAAATGTTCATTTTTATGGTTATGATTGTTATTATTATGATATAATACGGAGTAAACGTTTATACTATGATGAATCCGTAGGTACTCAGAAGTATTACTTGGGAAAATCATTTCCCAGCCAGACATTTGACTCTATGCGGCTGACATATGAAATGTAAGATAAAAATACATACTACTACAGATACTTGTACGTGTAAAAGTAGATTTGTTATAAGAGGAAGATGACATCTTGTATTACCTGCTATAAATGAAAAATATCGCTGGTCATCTACTCAAAAATTAATGTTATTATTATTAAAACACTACTTGTTTTATTTCGCTCTATAGTTGGGTGGTGTTTAATGATGTGCGTAGTGAAAAAAATCGAAAGGTCTCACGTAAATTACAGCATAAATGGTAAGTACTATTCTTGCTGTTTTGTGAATTGATGAAGGACTGTGTATCATATAATAACATAATATATTAATGATAATTATACACATTAATTATTATTATAATAATTATTATTATTGTTTTGAACGAGTTACAAAAACTACATAGTCGAATACATGTGTATGTATTGCAAATATTATGATTATTATAGAGAATAGACCTAAAGATAAAGAATAAAAAACTATGAAATAATTTATCTGTGTAGTAGAAATTGAAGTTCATTTTTTGCGTGTAAAAAATTAAATGTGTACGTACATACGAATGTTTAGAGAAATGAAAGTGAACGTGATACTGACAACGTGTGAATCGTTTTATACCAAAAAATTAATGTGAATGAGTGATGACGAATTTACTGCTTTGTTTATGGTAAATGATTAAAATTCATATAGTCATAAGTTTGATCTAAAAGAAACGTAAAGTTTTAAGGCAACGGCTGTGGTCAATTGTATTTCAAAAAATATTGTATAAAATCCAAAAACGATTACCATTACGGGCATTCATACAAGCATATACAATACACAATTCATTCATGCATACATACTTCAAAAGAAGAGACAAACAAATATCTGCTTTTTGTGCAGAAGCTGTATTGTGAGTTATGATAATTACATATAATTTTAGTAATGGAATCAGGCATGACATCGACTTTTATCGCGAATCCTATTTAATTACATAAACAAGGCATTAGATCAGTGAAAAATACGTATAACTAGACTACAGTTATGGTAGTGATTATTCTTGATTCTCAAGCGCGTTTTAAGTTGTGTCTCCAGCTATTACAAACGTTGACAAAAATATTATTAAAAATCAAGAAAAGCAGTTTAATTGATTATGTTTGAAGAGCAACCTGTAATTATTGAATTTTAAAACAATTATCCACCTCTGTAAAAACAATCACCCACAAACAACGTAAACCAAATCGATTGTTGTATTATTAAATCTCTAAAAATTATCACATTACTATAATGATTTCTCCGTGTGTGATTGTTTCAGTTTTAATTACGATTCGCAGTTTTTTTTGGAAATAAATCGCTATTTCCTTGTCTTGTTCTTACAAAAATGTTTATGTGAACCAAAGCATTCAACTTTCAAGCATCACATTATTGTTACTCGAGATTATTAAAATAGTCTGATGATCATGAAATAAACCCAATTAGCCTCGCAAAATTGTTTAGACATGTCTCGTTTTTATTTTTCATTCGCGTCTTTATAAAGTAAGCTCATAATCATAACATTTGATTCTACTAAGGTCAAGCCTTGAACGTCAAGAGCACTGCTTTCTTCTTTCTGGGGCACACTGAAAATGAGGTTTCCCTGGTTGACTCGTTCTACAAACTATAACTATAAAGTTTCTCTCAAGCAAAAAATGCTTCACATATTATCTAAAATGATTCACTGCGTAAAAATGTTGTTCACATTTTTTAGAAAACTTCAGCATTCGTAACACATTTGACTTTGATGAAAGTCTTATTTTGTATCATTTTCATTAAACATATAACATTCATAAAGAAAATACTCCACTAGTGCTTTCCTTGCTGGTTTCGCAATTTTCAAGATGGGACTGTTCGATGAAATTAAAGGCGAAATTGAAGCTTTCTCTTGCTTCCGGAAGCCTCATTGGTTGCGCCGTGAAAATGGGTCGCCGTCTTGGAGGGAAAATGAAGTTGTTGGTTCTCCGGTCTCAAGCAAGTCAAATGGAACGGTTGGTTCTTAAAGTTTTACTTAACATGTATACCACCATCTCCAACAATAATTGTTAATGCCTTAAATTTTCATTAAATATACGTACAGAGACAACATGAATTTAAGTCTATCTGGGAGCAATCTCTAGGTAAAACAACTTCAGCAACTCATGATCAACCATGATTCTTCAACTTTACATTTTCTGCGCTCAACAATAAGTGCTAATTGTTAAATTGCATGCGCATTGTTTTCAAACTTTCTCCTTTAGATCCATATGGAACAAACAAGAACAGAGGATACAAGTCCAAACCGGAAACCTGGTCAATTGACTGGAAAAAGTGGCCACCAAGCGTTCCAAAGTTCCCCAAAGGTGTAAAGATCCCAGTGGCAATTGTCCCTCAGATAGATCTACGTCTTTCTTTATCTGGGTATTCATATAGCGGTTGTAGTTAGCACTCTGGTGTACATCAATTGTTCATTCTCATTATCATTCACAGTAACTGGGACGAAGTCACCCATGGCACGACCGTGGCTCCTGTCAACTTTGAAAGCAAAAAGTTCTTTGAAAACCTAGGTGGACATTTGAACATTGCTCAAAGTGTAACGTTCAAAGTTACACCTACGTCACTGCTTTTTTTGCACACTAAAGCAGGACAGTTTTACTCGGTAAATGGCAACTCTGAATACCCATATCTTTTAATTCATTCGCTTTTCTGAAAATTGACCATGTAACGCATATAAGAAATGTCTCGCATTGCCCCATTAATTTCCAATCCGAATACAAATTATTACAAATAGGTAAAGCTAAAGCTCTACAACTCTGGAAACAGTCCACGGAGAGTGCGAATTTTACCTCCGGCGAATCCAAGCTTCGATGTGATACGCCAAACGGATTCAAAATATCCGATTTCTCCCGGACGTAGTCTGATTGTGGTTGTTAATTATCGGCCGAAAACCAATGATGCGGTAAATGATTCGTTAGTGTTCATTGTGGACAGGGATGGGGCTTTGGTTGTGCCACTTGTATGAATATGAATTGTTTCTCATTTTCGACATTAATCCATATAACTTGATCATTGTATAAGAATTGCATGGTTTCAATTTTTGCATAGATCTCCTCAAGTATGCCTGAGCCTATTCTGGAAGGTAATTTGGTTTCTAAAAACAAATATGTAGCGATTTCATTCACTTTTGCATATATGCAATTATGTTGTTTACGAACTTCAGTTGAGGAATGGAACTGTGGATGTTGTGTGGTTGGCATTCCTCGTACAGCACACTTTGAAATAAAAAATGTGGGCGGAGAAGGTCGATTTTGGATTCTTAGCGAACAAGAGTTCAATAATGAGGTAAAAATTGGTATCGGGTACTATCATGTTTGAAATCAAAGTAGAATTTTTAGCATGAACTAAGTATACCGTTCAAATTCCTTTCGAATTAAACAGTATTTGGAGTGTTACCTCAAATTTAAAAAGAATTTAATCAAAGATTCCACCAAAGAGCTGGTGAAGCTTCACAAGGAAGCAATGGATGGGAAAACAAATGAAAGACGCACACTTCAGGGTCGGGGAGAAGCATCCGGTTTGATTAAACGCACTAGGGATTCATTAGATTCCGAGGAAAACGACATCTTTGGAAACAAGCCATCTGATGGAAAAATTCAGCCACGAATTTACACTAGATGTTTCCGAATCAAACCATCTTGCTTCCGCTTGCAGAGAAATCAAAGAATCAGTATAAAAGTTCGCTACCTACCAGTTGATGCCAATTTCCATTACGAAAAGCTCTGCGTACGTTTCAATTTAAATACGCATAAAATATGAGAAAGACTATTTGGCACAATAAAATTGATCTAACAGTATAAATCTACACAGATTATGTGTGAAAATGGCGAGGTAAGATGGATTGCAGTTAAAGGTTTGGGCATTGAAAGGGATTCCGACAAGCTCATTGATATCAAGGTTTGCCAACAATGAGAAACTAACACAAAGAAACAAGAACTTGAACAAGTAGTGTATGTTGAGGTAATTTTCATAGGCTCCCTGGACGGGTCCCCCAGTTGACTTGCCAAGCGACCCCCGTACCAAGTTTGTCTTGGATTGTGGTGATCTTATAGCCGGAGAAGTGGCAAAACTCAGTTTTTCCATTGTCAACAAAAGTTGCATTCCGCTGTACTTCTTTTGGTGCATACGGCCTGTGCTTACCGATCCGGAGGCTAGTCCGGAAAAGGCAGAAACCAACATAATGGATCGCTTCTACGAAGCAACCATATTTGATGTTGAAGGAGGCAACTTGGTTTACACGGGGGAAGAAGATACACAGAACGAACATTTACAGGTTTGGAAGTCAAAGTTTCCTTTGACCATTTCCCCTGCACAGGGAATGCTGGAAAAGAAGCAAGAACATCAAATTACATTTACGGCCGAGTGTCCAAATTCCTTTGGATATCACGCTTGCGTTATCAGGTTGCCATTTATGCATGAGTACATGAAGGAATAAGGAATAAACATCTTAATGATGTATCTGCTAAAGTTTCAGTTTCGTGTTCTAGTCTATTTGTAGAACAGGTTGATGAGGAATCTAAAAATGCAGTGCTTGAAACCTTAGGGAAACTAAACAAGGATCAGTTAAACCGACCAATAAGCCATGTAAACCTGAGTGGAGAGCTTCACCACGGGGAAGATGGCAGGAAGGAGAGAGATGAGAGAGTGGTCACCATTAAAAGTCCTAATACACCCCCTCGGGATGGAGACACAGCTTTCACAGGTAAACCGAGAACTGAGGAAGCAGCTCCGGACACTGACGTTGATGATGACTACGTTCCCATGAAAAACACAATTAAGGAAGTTAAGCAGACACTTGATAAAGACGACCAACCACCAAAACTAACCAAGGGTTATGATCCAACTAACACAAAGGAAGAAATGATCTTGCCATTAGTTGTCGCCAAAAGATCTAGTCAACAGCTACAGGACCAAAATAAGACGAATACCCTTGTTGATCAAGGGAAGAAGAATCAGGTATCTGCAGAAGCTAATCAAAATGGACTTGATGTAGGTCATTCTGTCAACGAAATGGGCGATGAAATGGATCTGGTGGAAAAGAAGGATTCCATTAATATTCATTACCTGGCGGAGGCCAGCAGCGTGGAAGAATATAATAGAGAAATGTATAAGGGTCACGCGGTTTATGAGGACTTGAAAAATTATACGGATAACATTGTACCCCAATACCAAATGTGGCCAAACCGAGATCAAGTGCTGACCCCGGTGGCGGAAGTAGAGATTTGGTTGCATTCAGTTCCCTTAAATGTGACCTTTTCTCCTCCTTTTATAGTGGTCAATGGACTGGTGAAAACCTGCCGAGAACGACTGATAAAAGTTCACAATGGAACTGCTCACAATATAAAAATGAATTTTACAAATGTTTGCGACGATGAAATTGCTGCCATAACCTGTCATCCGGCTCAGTTTTCCATTAAACCGTTTGAAACTTTCACCTTTAAGGTGGCAATTTACTTTGAGAAATTCGGAGAGGTAGGTCTTAAATACAGTACATTACTAACATTACATTAAGGACCGCTGATGAGTTTAAGCCATGTCATATTGAACATCACAGATGCAAAGAAAACTTCCGGGTACAATAAAATTGCCCTTTTCTACAACACCTTGCTTTCTCTCCGTATATCTCAAAGCATACGGACCGTTTCTACAAGTTCATCCGTCTACGATTAATTTTGGAATCGTACCATTGTCTTCAGAAACAATGAAAACGTTGGCACTTAAAAATGGAGGGTATACGAACAATGTGAAACTTTTTGCTTAATTTCTCCTAAACGAGATGTTTTAGACGCTTGATGATTTTTTACAGGGATCGTCCGTTGAAATGGGTAGCACGCATTGCACCCGAAGGCATGGAAGATGAAAACAAACGGGAGATTTCCGGTCACCAAACCCGTATTCATGATAAGAAGCTAATTCGCATTTGGCCTGAATGGGGTGTTATTGAACCAGGAGAGTGTGGCGGCATGCAAGTGTATTTTTGCGCAGAGGTTTGCATATATATTTCTTTGTAAATTTCATTATTTGAAGGCCCCCATTACCGATCTTTCTTAACCCTTTCAAAAGTTACATGGAGAAATCGCGTCATACATTGAAGTGATGGTGGAAGGCAATCCGCAAAGCATTGTTAGCGTTCCAGTATATGGCGAAATCGAACTTCCATCTTTGGTTCTCAAAAAGGGTCTCATTCAGTTTTACGCTGAGGATTTTATGCAACAGCCAGTGCAAACTGGAACTTGCACCATAGTCAATCCAAGTGGTTTCAATGTTCCTTTTGCGTGGCAGTGTCCCGTGGGACGTCAGAGCAAACTGTGTTCTGTCTACATTCACCCAAAACAAGGCATAATACCTGCCAAAGCGAAAATGGATTTTAACGTGAATGTGGAAACTTTTGTTCGGGATGATCCATTCGAGTTGGATAATTTATTTGTGCCTTGTTGCGTGGAAGGAATGACAGAACCTCTCATTTTGAAGATCACCGCAGAAAAATGAGCTAACATTTTGTACATGCACAAAGGAAGAAGCGCTAATAAAAACGAAATATGTAATAAAAGTTGATAATATTCTAAAGTCGGATTTCATATTACATTATCACTGTTTTTATAAACTTTGGATTGATGAGTGGGCAACTTTATTGCAACTATCCAAAAGGCACACGCCTACACACATGCACGCAAATAATATGATGCAGCACAAGACAAAATGCATAATTATAGCTGAACTTGTAGAGAATGATGATCTCATGTTCTCCTTCTACATTATACACTTCTTGTACATGCAAAGTTTTTTAAACGCTTTTGGCTAAAAGCCACGAAACAAAATCAGAGCCATTGCATTAATGAATCTGGATTCAGCATCATCACACACCATACACTTTTGCTATTTGGTCAGGTGTTTCGCTTTCGAACACTTTTCATCATGATACAAGCATACATCATACTATACTATCATAGATTTAATATCATACTGCATTTCTTGACACACGCGTGCAAAAGGAAATTCATGTGTGGGCATAATCAATGCAACTTAATCCTGAGGAGACCATGAAAAGTAAGATGAACAGTTTCAATTCAGTTCTCAAGTTCATGTGATTGAAATATCACGAGATCAGGGAATGAATTAACTTGGAACAACTAAGTGCGCTATTTAGAATTTGTATAAAATAAAACAGCTTTGATAGGAATATTGGAAATGGATTATCTTCCACCAGAGGTACATTCTAATAAATACTACACCTATATTTATTATTTGTAATATTTTTGAAAAATATATTAAATTGTCAATACTGCGTTCGTGGTTTGTTTGCATTATCTATTTTGCTTAGCTTCTCACGAAAATCTTCTCCTTTCTGGATCCTGTCAGCATTCTCACATGCCGACAAGTATGCCGACGATGGAAAGTCCTAACGATAAGAATGACCAACCCGTTATACCTGCCAAAAGTATGGGTTCTGTCACCTTACCTTGTTCATTTTAATTACGCATTTAAAAAAATTGTCCAGCAATGTTTTTCTTTCATGTTAGATAGTGGCAAAAGTAATGCAAAACTTTCATCTGATTGGAAAGTTGAAGGACACATTGAAGCTAAGACTGGTTTGCAAACTCTGGAAGGACGGTTTGGATCAGCTTACAATTCATGACAAGCTAGTACTTAATGGATTGACCGATGTCGTTGTCGATTCCTATGATATGGTTGAAGGTTTGGTCCAACAATGGAATCCTTTTCCATCAGGAATAGTGAGAATAAAACTGTGCTATGGACATGATAGTCCGGGAAATGTTGCACAACCACAAGAAAATGCTCTAGGGAACATCATTGTGGAAAGATTTAGCGATTACATGCGCTTTTTACAGGTTTCTCTGCGACATGCGGATTGTGCGGAAAAGCATCTCACAAAAGTATTGAATTTTTTGTGCAAACGTCTTCAAGGGCTTGTTATATCGGAAACCCCATCACCCTATAGATTTAACAGATCTGGCGATCACGAACCTACAAGCACTTCAAGCATCCCAAATGAAAATGAAATGACTCCGGAATTGGGGCAACTTGAAACCTTGAGATTTTTAAAACTTGACGATAGTGACACCAAAATCAGATACTCGAGTTTATACACGCGCATAATACAAAATGCACCAAATTTGCAACACTTGGAAATAAATGGGTATCATCATTTGGACATGGAAGTCATAAAGTTACTCGCCTTTCGCATTCCAAATAAGCTTTCCTTGACGCATTTAAAAATAGATGCGGAGGATCCAAATGTTCAAGAAATTCTGGAGATTTTAAGCATGTCTGATTTACCCCTAAAGTATTTATCCTTGAAAATTATGAGTTTTGGAAATGTTACAGAATGTGCCGCTTGTACTTCTTTGCTACACAGCGCACTTCAAAAATTTGGCTCCACGTTAGAACGGCTTGAATTAAAGCTTGATTGGTTTCAAAGTACAGAAAATCCTGCACCTGAACTCCTAAACGTTTTCCCCAGCAGCAGATTTTTGAAGAAACTAACACGCTTTAAATTAGTAGGCTACACTGGCCAGCTGGATTTCCTTAAAGACTTGATTTCTTTGAAAGCACTAATGGTGGTGGACTTTAATCCCCAATCTCAAAGAATGTTTAGCTCAGATCAATCATTTCAAGCTATTCTTCCGAATCTAAAAGAAATTCATCTTCCTCTTCAGCAAACCCTATACTCGGCTGATTCCAGTTATAAAAACAAATTGCAAAATTTTATGTATGAAAGAGATGCAAGTTTTATTCAAAAATATTGTGGATTGCTTCAAGAAATCTTTCCGTAGTACAGATAACCGTCTTTTTGGCGAATTTTATGCGAATTATGGTAAAATACAAGCTACAATAATGAGAATCAAATTCAAAGTCCAATTCTGCAAATTAAAAGCTTTTAATTTGGTTGGTTTTTTTCACAATAACATTTTTTGTATTGCATTTTAAGATACATCGTATTATTACCATCTACATTATAAGTTGTAAGTAATGGATAAAATGATAACTCGACACCTTTCGTTTTAACAGATAGTTTTTTAATGAATAAGTTTTACTCTTCTTGTTCTCTGTAAAGTTGTCGTAACAAGACTAATGATTACCTATCATCCTTCATGAGAAATGGTATTACAACTTTTTTTACTTTTGATCGTACCTCACTTATTAAATACAACGGGGATACATAATAATCTATTATTATGATGATTTCCAGTTGACACTTTTAATTGTAATATTTTCAATATGTTTTAATGTCTACAAGTTTACAAATAAAATAAAGCATATAAATAATATTTAGCACACTTAAATTGTATGTTATGTACCGGTATAGTTACTTCAACATTTTTATTAGCTATCATAGTGTAGCAGATTGTTTTTAAAACTAACATGAATTCTGGTATACAATTCATTGAATATTATTATATGTACCTTCCATAAAACTACAGTTTGGAATAAAGTGGAATGTTTCCTGTTTTAGAAATTGTTTTTGGTTTCGATTCAACCTGTTTGATATGAAGATTGAAGATACACTTTTACGCGAAATGAGAAGCTATGCATACCTTTTTAATATTAGCAACACATACTTTAACTATAACTTTTACAAGTTTGCTTTCACGGAGAAAACGCTGTGTATAAAATAGCTGCTAAAATAAATTAGGAATCTTTCTAAAACGCTAAATCGTATACAGGTGTATTTCTGATGATAATAATCTCTACAAACAAGCAGAATCTGCACTATGTACAAAATTAAAATTTCATTTTTACATAAAAACAACCATCATTTATTGATGATTTTTATCAACACGGAAAGGTTAAAAATGGTTGAAATGATGATAAATGGTTTGCCCTAGCATTGTCAAACGATAATAACTTATGACGGTGCAATGAAAATGCAGATTGATTAAACCTTACAGTTTGTACAATTATATATAATACTTTACACTATACAAGAATTCTATAAATTTGCTATATTCAATTTTTAAAGATGTAAATTGTAATTGCATTTTTACACTAATCCTATCATACAGATGATAAAGTTGTTGGCTGTTAAAAACATGTCAACTTTCCATATCTTATAGTAAGCTTACGCTAACTAACGCTTATAACATTAATGCTAATTATAATTATATATTTTACGTTTATTTGCAATAATACATTTCTGTTTACATTCAGTAAATTGTCCACAAGAGAAAACTCTTTAGCGCTGGTAGTAACACTGATGAAACATTACAGGAAGCAAGATTTATTTTTTGAAAGCGCCTACACGCACATTTAAAAATATTGTTACTCTATTTTCTTCCAATTATATTAATATTTTCCCCTATATTATACTGTGTGGATATGCAAAAATGTTACAATGATTGATCTTTGATGATGAGTTGTAAAGTTTTTGGTATATTCTTTATAATTTTATGATTTTAGTGTGTAAATGTAAACAGTAAATAGGTTAATGATATACCATACATATATTTTACAATAATCTTTTAGTTTAAGGGTAACAATAAACATCCTACTTGACGGGTTCGATTTTTTACTTGCACGGATATATATTACGTAAAATATATACAGAACCAAATAGACTGAGGACAAAGTATTTACTATACAAACTTTAAAATGAAAAGCTAGAATTGCAAAGATTTTCTAAAATTATGATAAAGATTTTCATCAGAATTTCAAAGTGTTTGAAAATTATTTCCTTAACTTGCTTACTTATTTCTAAGATTTGAAATGTACAGTGGAATGTGTTATTCCCAACGAAAAGAGGAATGTACTTGCACTAGCAAAGGTATATTTAGGATTTACACTGTTATAATTTCATTTTCAATTCTGGAAGAACCATATTATAGGTTTATAATAACAATCTTGACAATATTTACATGTTTTACTTATGGAATGCTTAAAAATAAGTTTACATCAGCTACCATATTTTACGTTTTTGGCTTTGACAAGTAATATCAATACAGATGTAATATTTTGGAATGATAATAATGAGTACTTTTTCGTTCAAATAAAATATATAAATGTGATGATTGCAAAGCTTTCATCTTTCTTTGTTGGCTACTTACAAGGATTTGAAAATAAACATGTAACGAAATTACAGGTAACAGAATGGGGAGTATCGCAGACTACCAGTAAGTACGCAAAATGGTTCGTAACTCAACGTAGTGGGTAGTACAGTACAGAAGTGTAAATTATTTGTTCAACTATTTTTCTAGCGCTCTTTCTTACGAAGCGGTAGAGTACCAATTAGCGTTTTTCAAATCGCCATACGGAGTCGGCTTACCAGGATGATACAAATGAAACCCAGTGTGCGGTGGGGGGTAAAACTGAGATTGTGAATGATCAGTCAAAGGATTGCCATACTGAGATTCCAAGGCGGAATGTGGATGGTATCCATACACCTGGGGCTTTAAAGGTAACGGTTGTGCAGGCCCATCGAGATATGATTGAGGTGGTCTGAATGACGTGTTTGTTGCACTGAGACTGGATGCCGAGTCCCCATAGCCGTTGCTTGGGTCAGTAGAGTATGTGGGTTTGTCTCGGGGTGAGACAGAGGCAGGGGGAGTCATTGCGGATTGATAATCATAGGATGATACACTGGAGTATGGGACAAGAGAGGGGAAGTCTCCACCTGAGGCAGATTTCTGATGGGAACTTAGCATAAATTGGGATTCACTTCCGTACGTGTCGGAACCGGGAGGAGTGGGCAGAGCACTTTGTACAGTACTCATATCCGGATAATAGGAACCACCTCCCCTAGCAGCAACCACTGCTGCTGCGGCTGCAGCCTGGAAATTGAAGAATTTAAATTTATAGCCTACTTTGAAAAACTGTCAATTAAAAGAAACGAATTGTGTGGAATCAATTTTCATACCTGTACATTTGCACGTATTACACTTTCTCTGGAAGCACATAATTGTCTGAGTAGAGCAGACACCGGTAGACCTGGGCCAGACTGTGCACCTGCTCCAACCCACTGAATAGCAGACCCTGCACGTGAGCCGGAAGGCTGACGAAGTAGGGAATCTGTACTGAAATCGATTCCTGACGTGACAATGGCTTGGTCACCATCCCGTCCAGGAAGGTGTTTCGACATTACTTGCTCCAAATCTTTTACGGATGAGCCAGCCTATAAATCAGAGAGAGAGAAAAGTAGGGAAAATGAAACTGGGTGAAAGGTAGAGTGCAACAACGAGTTTTCACGTTCTTGCAACATCCTCTTCTTGACTCCTTAAAAAAGGTACTTACCGATGCATCCCACGCTTGACTATGACTTCCCCCAGTTTTTCTCCATCTTGCCGTTTCAACGACATTATCGGGGTCGCTACTACTGTTTGTATGCGGACTGGCTCCGCTTTCATGCCCTGAATTTCCATTAATCCCTTGACCTTGCCCGGAGGAGGAAGTTGTACCAGAGTTCACCGAGTTGGAAACAGGGCTCTCCATCATATCATTTTGTACAATTATTTGCCGTTTATTGGCACATGGTGAGGAATGTGAATTAGAAGTGTGACTGGTGGTGGTGCCATGATGCCCTCGGGAGCTCGTCGTCGAGTTCCCTGCATCCATGTGAAGTGCTGCCGCAGCAGAAATACTTTCATCAATACTTGCCGCTGAGGCAGAGGCATGGTTGCGGTTTGCACCACGATCCATTTTCCTCTTCCTTCCATTGGATTTCCCGGAAACGGCTGATGAGGCTGGAGGGGCCACCGGTGGAGGAGGTATCATTGGCTCCGAGTCTAAGGATCGAACTGACTGAGGAGTTCTCGGATGAGGGTCTGAGGATGTCGATATCGGGGTTAATGGCTGGGAATCCGGAAGCACCTGGTAACAACATAGGGAGGAAAGAAGACCGTTTTTAGAAGGTGAGCACTCTCCCAGAATACAAACGAAGCTAAAGTAAAAGCGTGATACTCCATTTCGCTCCGTAAATCACCCTTTTATGCAAGCAAGTAGCATCTTCTTCCTCTTTGTTTTAGAGGCAATAGTGTATGTACACACCTCCATAAAACAAGAGCAATGCACATTTGGCCAAAGTGCAGAGCATTTTAACATGACCGAAAACCAAAATCTCCAAAGAACTTTGTTGAAATTGGCCAGAAATAATAGCATTCCCATATTGATGGTTTGTACTATTAGTAAAAAGTGAAAGTGTTCCATTTGCAGAGGTATCTTTCAAGTTATACATTCCGTTTCTCGTGTTTGAAACCAATAATAAGGTGTGTGTTATATGTTGGCTTAAGAATGACTGTGTAACAAAAGCATGTGTATGATCATCACGTATTTTATTACACGCTTGTGACACGTACTTAATGAAATTTCGGGTCACGATTCAACCTCATCCTTACACTGAAGAAGTGGAAAGGTAAAAAAGTTTGTGCCGATGCGTGGAGAAAATACTACTTGCACTCTTCGTTTTTTGCTTTGTTTGTTCACTGGTCATCATGATCAGTGCTAAAGAAGTAGCAGATTTAATCCACATTTGTGTCGGGGCAAGTTTTGGTGCTATGATGTTTCTCCATTTTGTGCAAAAAAATAAAATATATTCTTGGGATGCAGCGTTAAGAAAGGTAGTAAAAAACTGTAAAATGAATACTTTCACCATTTATGATATAACACGTTTTATTACGGGGCCAAAATTTTGCTGCTGTTGCACTTTCCCCTACGCGAGACCAATAAAAATGGATGAAACGTTGCATGTCATCATAATGTGCAACCTGTGGTATGTCTATGAAAACGTGTGTGTGCAACTTGCAAGCGAAACCCGACAACTAGAGCGTTCTGGTTCGGTTTTAAAATGGAGAGGGTGTTGGCGTTGTGTTATGTGCTATTATATTTCTGTACGGGGCTTACCGTTGCGGCTTCATCAGAAAGTCGGCTGGCTGCCGTAGATCTTTGGTGGACGAGACCAGCATTTGGAGCTCTCCTTTCACGACCAGCGCAACTATCTCGTATATCAGGCGACCTGTCTGACCCTGCTGAGCGTGCTCCAGGGGATTTGGATGAATCATGGTGATGTGGCCCACCCATGCCATCCCGGCCTGGCCCGTTACCATCTACGGAAATTGGAAAGAAATATGGTCATCGTCTAATGTCTTTTTTCACGCTTTCCCTGCAATGTGAAAGGCGTATATCTAATTGATTTTCTTACCGGAGGAGTCTTGGTCTGGAGACTTTCTATCATTTTCTTCCAATAACACCTCACGTTTAACAGTTGGAGGAATGTCTTGCTCCAGTTGACAACAGTCCATTACAACGTGTGAGTATTCCTTTCCACTGCAGATCATAAAAGTTTTGCATTAATTTCCAATTAGTAAGAGGTGTGTTCGAAAACTAAAGTTCTCTGGATCATAAATTCATAATAATATTCATTTTTATTACCTCATAACATAATTGACACAGATAATGCTCTGCTCATCCGAGTTCTTTGTGTTGCAAACCACCGTTGCACACGTTTGTAGCCAAGTGTAACCTCCGTTTTTGTTCATCAAGCGATAATACTGACTCATGACTTGCCCTTTCGACAATACTGAAAACAAATGAAAGAAAATTTTATATATTTGAATGTCAGTTCAATATATAGTACATGGCAAACAATGAATAAATTCAGGTATGGAAGTAATTAAACGAAGTATGCGTTCAGTATCCGTACCCATCACAGTACCGTATTCCCTATTCTCTAGTAATGGAATATACTTTTTATTCTCGGGTTCACTTTGCCCCAAAGACATGTTCTGACCACTGGAACCCGTGTATGACCCCACTTATTCTTTGAGCACAAATTGATGTCGGGGTTGTGTAATTTAATGACAGCTAACATAAACGCACTACCTACTTACCGCGATAATTTTCACTGTTTTAACATTCCACTCAACGCACCCCGTCGACGCAAGTAGTTACCCTCTAATAATACCTATGCATGACGGGGGTTCAACTGGCTATAATTAAAATTAAATCATCATCCTTCAATCATACTATTTTACTATCCAGTAAACATTAGTTCTTCCTAAATCATATCTAATCAAATTGACTTTTGCGCGGAAAGGGGTAAGTACTGTGATGAATTTTCACTGAAAACGTTACATTACACACATTATATTTACACGTTTTGTTTTCAACTTACAATCAACATGGCATTTCCTCAGTTTGCTCACGTCCTCTGCATAGCACAATGCATACAAATTTCTTCCCACCAGCTCTTCGGATGTATACTCCAGTAATTCAGCAACCCTGAAAAATTAATGAAAATAGTAGGAATCAAAATTGAAAAATGTAATGATAACAATAAACGTCAAAATGACATATAACGTGCGAAAACACTTTATTATATTTTATGATGATTGTTTTTAAGTTGAAACGGATTTATTGCGTGTGTATGTTTGCTAAGTACAAAGTACCAAAGCAAAACCTAGTTGCGGAATGTGAAACGAATGTTATCTTCAGAGAATGAACATAAAACAGTCAGGCAGTCAGGCATAGTATATTGGATGGGACATTGAACGCAAAGTCAAGTTGTGTTTGGGCCATTGTTGCTATTATTCCAGTCAAAATATTACTAATGAATTGGATCTTTGCCCTACCATTACCATAATTATCACCAACTGCTGAGAATTAAGTGTCATAATGAGTTGTTGCGGACACACTATACATTTAAGTTTCATCGATGGCTTCATACTTGCAAGCCTTAATCCTAAGTAGCATTCTTGCTAAAAATTGAAACGGAGCCAAGAATTGTTGAACCATGAACAGGAATAGTTATGCATAAATTTACTGCTAAAAAATCAGCAACACCGCAAGAGCAGCAATCATTTATAATTAAAGCGTCATCAGCCATCACTCATCACCGCAAAAATAAACTACCTACCTACTTCAACCGCGTGAATTTTATAGAAAAGTTTGTAACTTTTTAAAAGTATTGATGTCTAAAATACCTAGTATGACTCCAGAAAGAAATCCTCCTCTATCAATAAAAGCTTCAATCTTACTAAGCCCTTGAAATTCTTTTGTATTCGTTCAAGTCTGAGTTGAGTGGTAGGAGTAAGGAGTATTTACCTGAGTGGTTAACCAGCTAACAACAACCACAAACAGTAATTATGTACTCATCATTGGATTATTGTTATGTGCATATAATCATAGTCATCATCACACCGCTGATACACTCTTCTGCCCTGAGAGCAAGTACCAGCAGAATTGAGAATTGAATTGGCTGGATTGGTTTTCACCGGAGACTCAAAACCAGATTTTTGCTACAGAAAATAGCCAGTTTTTTACTCTTTTTCCTGTGCTTCTGCCTTCTATTACTGGCCGTCTATCATAATACGATGAAGATAATGATGATCATGGTAAAGGGTTAACTTGATTCTCACCTTGTTGAATTTATCTCGTTTTGATGGTGTGTATGCGTATGAGCGAACATAATATACAGCAACAACAAAACAAAATATATGGATGGAAAAATATTCTAATAGAATTTACCACACATTTTTACAGTGGTTGCTATTAAGGAAAACCCGATGCAAATGATAAGTAATTGTCTTCTCCGCACTCTTGTTCTCTGTGTGATTTCCCGAGGATCATGGTTAAGTAGACAAGGCTGTCATATCGAATTTGCCATTAAAGCAATGATGATCACAATGATGATAGCCAGCGTTCCGTATTCCTTCTGCCAGGAGTGGAGGAACCATTAAGTTTCTCAGTCTCTAAAATACGATACGACTACTTCTTGCTCCTTCCAAGTTCAGTTGCACTTAAATTATGTATCTGATTTGTGATCGGCATCATCAGACCGTAACGTTTTTTCTCTATTTTGTGTTCACTTTCTTTCATGATTGTTATGATGATGCATTCTGCTTGCCTTCAGAGAGCACAATGCCGACTTATTACTGACGATGCTGATGATCAGCAGCATGCTTCCTTTATATCCTTTCACTTTTTACTAACTGACCACTAGGTCTGCCTGCTACCTACCAACTACCCGCCGTCAGAAAATCATCATCCGCGTTGGTGATGATGTGATGCGAGTCAAATATTATTATGATAATTGGGCTACTCGATGATAATGATGATTATAATACCACGTTTGCAATTTCAAAGTTTCCAGCAAACCTAGTAATTGAGGTTTCCACACTATTCGTTTCTTCCTTTGTGTTGGTGGTGTTGCTGTGCTATGTGATTTTTCCTTTATTAAATTTATGCATATTAATTCAAGATTACAAGAGTGATAACAAATTGAGAGGGAGTCTCTGTGAAATTGAGGCAAGAGGAAAACTGGATTCCCTTTACTTGCATGTTTGACTCCGTCATAAGCATCAAGACAAGGACTTCGTCATAAAAATGCGATATTCAACAACAATATTATATGGGACAACAAGTTCAAGCTCCTTTCAAAGTTGTCGGCAGTTGAAGCCCTCTTATTTCCAATTTTTATAGAAAATCACATGATAAAATTGCATTGTATTCATGCCTCCGGCATTATATTGCTTTCTTTAAAATCTTCCCGTTTTTTACTCATTATAATAGCAGTAGATATTGACGATAACATTCGTTTTGAGTGGTTTGATAAAAAACACTATGTACTTGGTAAGCGCAATGACACAAAGCGCAAAGGTAGTACGTTAAGACTAAACGTATACTTGTGAATCATTGCAATGATTGAGTCGAGTGTTTGTGAATGTATATAATTTTTTGTTGCGGTTAAAGAATCAATTATTGATTTGTTCTTACCTTGGCTCACAATGTACAATTCTGAAATCAAAAGTAAGCCTTGTGACGAACATATCTGATTCCAAGCGGATTTCGTGTACCGACGGTGGTGGAAGGGCAATAGCTAGCGCAACCATTCCCAAGAGAGGTGGTGGTGATTTGCGGGTGTGAGAGAAGGAATACTGCGGTCTTAATTTGCATAATACTAGAACCACCTGAAATCAGAGAGAAAAAATTGTAAAAATTAAAGCATTTTTAGAATGATGTAACAGTACTAGTACAAAGCATGTCAGCATAATATTTTATTTTTCCATAGCCTGGGTTTGCTTACGCTTTGCGAATAGGACTAAAGACAAAACATTTTAAATGTGTAAAAGATGACTTGGATGACGCATGTGGGCATGTACGCTTGTACTAGGGGTTTATTTATCATGATACATAGGTATATATTTTGCATAAAACAAAGCAACACAAGGATGCAAGAGAGAAAGTTGAAGTAAAAGAGTAGGAGAAAACAATGCGAGTTTAATTTCCTTTAAATGGTCCCAGGGGAGAAGAGGAAAACTACAAGAGAAAATCTTGACTTGACTTTCTTCTTTGCGCTTGCAGTTGCCTCGTTTCAATATACATTTCCCCATAAACCATGCATATCTCTGGAAATGTAGTTTAGCCCTTTTTGTGAAATATTTATTTACTGACGCAGTAAAATACACACATTTGTGCGGTTGATACTGAATAAGCAAAACCGGAGAGATAATACTTAACTAACGACTTTGCTTTTCGGTTTTTGCTACTATAATTCATCCCGACTCTTTTCCAGATAAAGTTGTAGTTTAATTCATTTGCATAGATAGATTTTATGACCACTGGCTGGTCACAATAATGGTTAAACAAGTACCACGATACAATTGAGCAGCAAAAATAGTCTTTGTCTCTTCCCAAACAAACTCCATTAATGCCACAAGGTACAGGGTAATTAGACGAATAAAAACAAGCGTATAGAATGGTAATGGTATATACAAAAGCCGATTTTCAATCACATGACCATTTCCTTAATTTATTTTCTGCAATAATGTGTAACTCACCCTATATCCAGATGATTTAAAATGGCATCCCCTTTTCGTTAGCGTTGACTTCATCCGAATACAGAATGCTCTGTCGAGCCCTTTGTATCCAGAGTTGCTTTGTGCGGACATCACTGACGCAACTGCAGAACAAAAAAATTATAATGATTTTTTGATTAGGTTGCCAGTAAACATATGTATTGTAGCATTTCGTATGAGCGGTATTAAGAATTTGAAATGAACGATTGATCAAATCTAGAAAGTACATCATAATATTTCAAATGAGAATATGCAACCATGAGAAAGATGAAAAACTACCCTAAATGCACATATGGGTTTATGCATGTGGTACAAAGTTAAGCCTGTAAAGAAAGTATGCATAGGTACCTTATTAAATTGTCGTTTTAAAAATGCCTATAACCTCTATTTTTCCCTGAATCTAAAACTGTAAGTTTTATGTTCAAATCTTGGTTTTTCATACCCATTTTTGTGCTCCCTTGTGCAAAGCGGTATTCTATTACTAAATCCACCTTCCAAACGGAAGGAAGAGATTGAAGAGGCTGGAGATTACAAAAGCTTTAAAAAATTGGAATGCATATTTTGTAGCACACGCAGCAGTCGGTCGGTCCTCTTGTCTTTCTTGATAGGAATATTGATTAGATTAAAAATCTCACGTCTGTGTAGGAACAGCAATAAAGTAGCAGATAAGAAGGCTTTTGAACCGGTAGGCTTAAAACGTTAAACCGCTTCTCTTGGAAGAGATACAAAATTTGAGAGAACGCTACAAAATGTAATTTCCTTATCCGATCCCACATTGCACACACGTGACCCTCCTTTAACTAAGCTATTCGATACTTTTAGGATGAATATCCCGGAGGTGAGTCTTTAAAGGGGAAATTATAGGCGTGTGAACTCCATCCGATAAGACACATTATGATTATGTCCCGTGCTTCTTTGCTACCACAGTTTGCCTTTGTTGGCAATCGTGCCCGAGCGCTTAATACATATATTTCTTTGGCATTGCTTACATCATGCTTAACTTTTTGCCCCTACACTTACCCTTGTGCCACCTCTGCTACCACCACCACCTCATCAAACCTCACGAGAGGGGAGCACAGTGCATCATCATGATCATCCTCAACCACCCACCCATGTAGATATTATGCCAACTAATAACTTTCCTAAGAAAAGTATTTTTCTCCCTGTGTATTTATCTTCCCTGGTAAAGTAAAAGAAAACAGACTACACTGTGTCTACACAACCAACATGTACTTGTCTGCTGCTGCATATTTTCTTCTTTATAAAAAGCACACAAGATTTCCTAAGAGACTTTTTACGTGTAAAAGTCACGTCTCAGGGTCTTCTTCTCTTCCAAGCGAGATTCGCCATCAATTCTGTAGCCTCTGACACGGATCACCAATTTCCTTTCCGTTTTTGCCCCTTGTAGTAGATGTACATATAAGGGAATTACATTCCATCCACAAAGTTTTTTTTGTTTGATAATATGCATCCTGTCTAGTTTCTCTCTTTTTGCTTATTGGAAATAGAATATATACATATTATACTAAACTGCTACGCTTCTGCTTTCCTTGCCCTGCTCGTCTACACAGTTTTCAGGAAAATTCCGGGGAATCAGCAACAACAGGAAGGAATGGGAACATGAATGTTTGGCTAATACCGTACCACCAGCAACGTCTTCTCATTTTGGAGACACACGAGAGTTCAGAAGAAGAAGGTGAATGGATATATTGCTTCTCTCGTCTTCTGCCTTCTTACTCCAATGAGCTTATACACCTCATCCAGTAGCTTATTTGGCATTGTTCACACGTACTAAAACATGAGATATGAGGCTCGTCTCAAGATAATTCGAATCACGAAAAATGACACTTTCCCCGTTATACTCTCCTCGTAGATCTTATTACTCCTGGGGAGAGCAAGGAAAGGAAGAACAAAGTGAAGAGAAAACTGAGTACGTGAAAGTCTACGGAGGAGGAAAAACAGGGATCCTTTTTCTTCTTGGGATGCATAGATGTACATAGAGATACGCTGAACGAACTTGTTTTCCCATGCATTCACCCTGGAAGACAGACCATATGAAAAATGCAATCTAGCCTATCATCTTCAGCTGTGAGCTTATATAAAAATGAGCTTTCTCCTCTGACATTCTTTTTCATTTTTCTTTGCTGCTTTTGCAGAAGGAAAAACTGCGACAAAAAATCAAGTCTTTGGTGGTGGTGGCGATTGATGTCCATCTTTGTAATATTTCTTTATTCTATGAGATCAATAAGATTATTTTTGATGCGATGAAAAGAGAATAAATTGCATTAGTTTTCCATTTCTTTTAATAAAAATAAAAACATTTTTCATCTCATATCTGCATATTCCCATTTTTATCCATCAAACCCAATCCAAACAAGAAGATCACATAAAGGATCTAGGATTTACTTACCATCAGGATTATTGGTAGCTGAGTTGGATGAGTTATCCTCGGAACCAGTTGGAGACGGAACATTAGCACCAGGACCATGTGCCAAACCAAGTCCTAATTGTTCCGCTAGTTCGGCATGATCTTGTTGATGAATATAATCAAATACACTACTTCCCGTCATTTCCACCTAGACAAAAGAATATATTATTTTAAAAAATTAGTAAGAATCTCAAACAAAATAAATATGTTTACCATTAAAAAGCCATCATCGTGATCATGATGATGACGATGATTGAAATGATTCTATTACAAATTGACAAGGATGAATACATCAGTGCCGTAGTAAATAACAAGACACGTCTACATACTACAACCACACGTCATGTCGTTTTTCCGAGTTGTTCCTTTAACAAAGCATGCCATGCCAATTTTCTGTACACTGATCACGAATCGTGTAAAAACATGCCGTTGTGTCGTTCTTCGTGCTGATGATGATGATCAAAGGGAGAGAGGGATGATGAGAATGACGAGTTGACTAGATTGTTAATTAACCTCGAGTGTAGGTATGCAATTGTGTGTGTGTGCGAGGAATCTAATCATGTGGTGTATCTCAATTGCTTTCTCCACAAGGAAGAAATTCGTATTATTCGTTGATAAGCACCAAGTATCTCATCATTCCCCGTCATCAAGCTTGCATATAACGTATTATGATTATTATTATTAAAAGAGAAGCATGGCATGTTCAGGAATTTCCATCAAAACAACAGCATGACGATGATGATGATGTATCCCAGCATAGTATAAACTTATTATAGCTTCAAGTATATAGTACTACTAGTAAACTCACCTGTGATAAACCTAGATAGATTGAGACCGTCTCTGAAATGTAAAGGAAACGACCATCTGCTGCCAATGCGAATGCGAATCCATCCAACGACTGTAACGGATACACAGAAAAATATTATACACATTACGTTTTTATGATTATTATGTAACACAACATCACTTGAATAATGATAATAATAATAACAATGTTGTTTTCTCTCCTGTTATACATCATAATTATGACTGTGCAGACATGGCTGACACGAGTAAATGGGGAAATAATATGGTTCATCAGCAGAATAATATATACAAGAGCAGCAACATAGCAGAAAAGAATTATTGTTAGGAATATAAAAATACTAAATAGTACACATTTTCTTTGAAATCTTCATTTTTCATCACATTATCTTATAGCCATCAGAACACTTGCATATCTTTCTATTAAAATGGTTTATTAAAGCTTAAAATGTGTAGGTATATATTTTCCCTTTCTATCTATCAAGATATTATCCACTCTGGAAATTTCATTTTAATTGTAATTGTAATAATTATCCTAATTCATACTACAGACATTCAGCCAACTATCAAAAATGATAATGATGACATGAAGTGATGATGAGGTTCAAACAGGAATCCTGTTTCAAGTTGCACATGGTATGTGTTTAGTTTGCCCGAGAACATGGCTATCTTGCAAAAACTAATTTACATGGCTCACGGCATCCGAGATGAGGATAAACAGGGGAATATAATATTATTATGTTAGTCTATTCGACATATTTTTATTGT
Source organism: Entomobrya proxima (assembly GCA_029691765.1). NCBI lineage: Eukaryota > Metazoa > Arthropoda > Collembola > Entomobryomorpha > Entomobryidae > Entomobrya > Entomobrya proxima. The sequence goes on from CM056171.1 coordinate 21,901,791, forward strand.
TCCTTGTACACATACACTTTGTAAGTACATGATTGTGTGTGTGAATGAATAAAAAATAGTTTGTATTTTTTCTCAAAAAAATTAATGGAAGTCATAAATCAAAAGTAATCTAAAGAGAAAACTCAAAAGAAAAATATTTTTGTTGGATTTTTTTCTGTGTAGTATTTGTCTGTAGCTTGGAGCAAAATATATTGTATTTCTTTTTGATTTCTAAGTATAATATTTATATGATTAAGTATTTTTGCTATTTAGACAGAGAAAGATTCCATTTCCACCAACTGTCAGAGGAAATAAAATTGTTAAAAGTCATTTTGTTGTTGTGCTGCTCTACGTAATACCGGGTGAATTCGGAAGCCATTCGTCTTGTGAAAATGAGTTGATATCTTCTGTCGTATGACTGATTATGTCAAAAGGAGGAAAAGGGCAAAAAGCCTCGGAGAAAAACATGCGGAGAAGGTGAGTCAAAATGGGTGGTAGCTTTGGTACTTGAGAAATTCAACAAACTACAAGAAAAGGGCAGAGTGAAGAAATTCATGAAAACTAAACAAGCTTGTTGACTTGCATATAGTACTAACAAGAAGGCTTTACTACTTGTGCAAAAACTACGCAAAATTATTCAGTTTGAAAGAGCCTTTCCATTGAAAATGGTTAATTCATATAATGATGGCTTTCAGCAGTTGACTTCAATTAGAATAATCATCTTAGAAAATCCAAAACGGAGCCGTGTGGAGTGCGGACTATAACTCTATGGTAAAAGATACACATGGTTATGAAACGTGTAATAAGGGAAAGGAACAATTTTCTGATGTTTTGAAGTGATACGACGTGTGATGAAAAACGTCCAAAAAGTCTTGACTGTTTTACTTTTACATGGAGAATAGATGTATCGACAGAAAAAGAAAACTGCACGAAAACCAAACTACTTTTTTACAACAAGAGTATATGCAAAGTACAAGTATTTTCGTTCAAGGAGCTTTATAAACATGTGTAAAAATGTGTAACATAATCTACACCTTACATGAGCAACCTACACCAAAAGCACATTATAATATGGCCTGTGTGAGATAAGTATATATAAGTGGCAAGAAGTAAAAGGGATAATTTATTGCTCTGGTGTTAAAAAGATAGTCATCTTTAATTCATTCTTTTGCCCTCTCTTACAATAAATGTTAGTTTCCCGACTGCTGTGCTGCTGCTGCACACTGCTCCACAAGATTTAACAGAATCATTAGCATAAACATGAATCCATAACAAGGCGAGTGAGAGAGGCGAAGACCAAAGACCCAGTAGGCTTCACATACTTACCAACAGAATTGGTGAAGGAACCAAAGCGCTTACCTGGAGGATATGAGTTCCCTGATGTTGCTCAAAGAGATCCAAGGTAACATTACCGGAGGGGCGAGGTCTGACACTTCCTGCAATCATAAAAATACATCATCGTCGTTAGAAAAAATTGGTAAAAAGTTTACCCTGCATTTGGTGCATTTGTTCATTTTGATTTGCCAACAACGTGCACAGTAGTGTATTTGTGTAGAGGGTGAATGCGTTTTATTGTAATTTAGAAATCCATTTTATTTATGGATATGGGCAAACAATTTTCTAATTTTTATGGCAATCAAATGAGCTGCAACAATAAATTATGAGAATGCGATTTTTATGAAGAGTTTTGTATTAAATGTGCCTAATTTAAGGATTATATGGGGATTGTGATTGTGTTGGAATTCATACAAGTGCAATTTGCATTCTAAGCAAGATTCCTTTTATTGCTGGGTTTGTTGGTGGTTCTAATTTTATGGCTCTTTAATAGGCAATAAACACACCCTGTATGGCTAAACTCAATCTATTTGATAATAGGTGCTGCTGTTGGATAGCCAAGTACACTTTATCATCCTCGTCTCATCATCAGACCTGGCTGTTTATTTGCAAAATTACTTGATTTAATTGCAATACTTGGGGTATCATCCCGTCATGGGGGATCGTGCAACAGCTATTTGGTTGCAATTTATAGGCATATCAGTTTCCTCTAAAGAAACAAGAAATTGGATTTTTTGTGACGAACTGACATTTTTATATAAATACACACGCAAAAACAATGTACATAAATGTGAATTAATGAAATCCCACAACATCTGGTAGAATACCGTTTGGTCACAGACACAGATATGGCCAGGCAAACGGAGAAGGTGTGGAGCGGACTAATTAAAACTGCGTGCTGTGTAGGTACTTTACATTGTGAGCAAAATAAAAAGTTTATATTTTAAATGCTGAATGGTACATTCTGTACTGTTTCCCTATGTTTTATTTCAAGCTTACGGTTGATTATGCATTAAAAGCATGGTCTTTGTAATTTGTAACATGAGGGGTGAGGGGGTGTACTCTGAATTGAACTCTGTAATTACGATAATCGCTACCATGTTTCGCGGAAAGCACATACAAGCCAGAAACCTTGTTTACAACCAGAAATTGCTGTGAGCTTCTAGTTTCTCAGAAATCTTGCGCTAACCTGATGAAAATACGGTAAGCTATTTGCAATATTCTAGATTTCTGAACCTTACATGTCTGAATTAAACCAAGTACAAAGAGAAACTTGCATAAAAATGTAAACGTAAAATATTTCGATTGAACATTATCTGTAAAATTTTGATTGCGTTTTGTAGAAACAAAATAAAAAAAGTAGATTTTTATCCTGGTAGGTTGTATATGAAAACATCTCCTATGCCTTTGTACCAATAATATTGGACTCTGTGTGAGTTCATCATCATTTTCGCAACTAAATTTACACAGTTGAACAAATTGTGGAAATATCATTTCCTCTCTCCTTTCTGTATTACTGTTCGTACACTACTTTGATAGATGTTTTCCCCTTAGAACAATTTTTAAGACAGTGATGCTGATCAGATCATCAAGCTACTCAAAATTTATCAACTAGTTGTTGTTGCTGCAAATTCTTTTCTATTTTATTCCTTTCCCTTCCTTTTGTTTCTTCACATCTTTTTCTAACTTGATCCTGTCAAACTTTTCCCCTATCAATTGATCTGCCCGTCCGTCGAACAACATGGAGGAAGCTCGTCCTTAAGAAAGTTTGAAGTTTGCCTCAAAGGGAAAGTTGAAATTAACCGAATAAGCAGAAATTTTCCCAGAGAAAACAAATTTTACCTTTCTAAGCATCATCTCATCTCTAAATAAAAATATTTCCCCTTTTCCCCAACAAACTCACAGCAGGGGTAGCACAAAAAAGTAGCATCATCCTCACTATCATCTTAACAAGCCAAAAATGTGCAATTCCTTTTACACAAACACTTGAGAGAATAGAGTGTATATTTATTTACGATGACGTATTGCTGTCAGCATAATAAATTATGACAAGGATTCTGACAACTTGAAACTTGGGCTTCCCTAAAACGTTTTAAAAATCATGCCAACAGCCCGTCATATTTCTTTCCTTTGTACAACAACAAAAAAGATTTCACCCACAAAACCTTCAGAATTGGTGGCATCAGCTTGAAAGAATAAATGCCACAAAATACCTCCTAATCAAGGCAAACCCAAACAAGAAAGAGAAAAAGGAGACCGAAAACCATACATAATGGAGTGTGGGTGCAGTGTAGTAGCGAACAATTCCTTTTGATACGCAAACACATACCGTCCAAATTTTCTTCTTTTTTACCACAAAAAAAGGCCACCCCTCCAATTTTTTTCCATGCACTCTGAGCATTTATTGAACAAGTGTGAATTATTTCCACAGATTGGTTTGAATAGAGCTCGGATTTTTTCGATGGGTAAAAAACGAAAAAAAGGAAGAAAAGAAAGTAGGGAAAAAATGAGGAATTCTGACTGCTCTCGAAATAAATGTCATTCATCATCATCCTACACACAAGTTTATATCCGTCCAATATAGCAATAATAATAGTAATAACTTCAATAACATCTCTCCCTTTCTTTTTCTTCCATGCTTTTTGTTCCGCTGTAAAACAGGGAACATGGACTTACTACTATTCCACAACCCTTTATTTCCTTCATTGGGGTTTTTCCGAGTTTTTCGCTTTCAGCTATGTACGCTAAGGTTAAAGAGACTTAGGAAAAAGAGTGAACGTGGTAATATTAATAAATTGCGTTTGTGTGTGTCCCACTAACTCCCAACTCTTTCTTTACCCTTTTCCTATATTCATTGTGGTGGTAGTATTGAATCCTGCCAATATGATGCCATTCACATTACTTATGTATTTTTCATCGTTTTTTGGTCGTCGACGATCATATTAGTTTATTTATCCTTCCATTGGCAATATTCTTCATCCCCGACAGTAACTGCAATCATGCCCCGGCAATTCAACTTATTGTGTCACAACAAAAACGCCTCAGTAGTCAATAGTCAAAGAAAAGGATATGAGCATAAACTACGCTTTAGTAAGGCATTAATAATATCTGATATCATGTAATCATGTGAATCATGCATTTCCCATAAAATATATTTCTTGAGGAGAAAAGGAACAAAAATCAGACCAGCAGCAAAATATGAGCGCACAACCCTTTTGTAATTCCCATTACTAACCCGAAAAATCCACAAAAATGATCCCATTTTCTCCTGGTTTGCTTCATTCTACCCCTTTCTAATTTTGTATGGAAATATGCCATGTTGTATTTATTTTTCCAATAGTTGTAAATAGATCCATGCGTTACATATATCTTGTGTCTTGTGCAAACACTCAAATGGTCAGTAAGAAAAATCATAGCACAAAAATTTATAGATGACTGAACACTGCAATATTATTGTCTTGTCAGGATGCACCAGTTGTTGTGATTTTGGTTGAATGTGCTCTTCTGGGGTGTATTGATTCTCCTTTGCTATTACGGCTGTTGAATTGCTGTTGTGCGTTATCTTCATTTTGGCCTTGAGCTCATAACACAAAGTGTATAATGAGAATGCATTCGGTAATGTTCTTGTGATCTCATCAAGATAACTCTATGTTCTAAACAATCCCCGTAGTCATACTTTCTGGGAAAATGTGTGCTTGCATGGGATTTGCAAAGAAAATATATTAATATTGCTAATGGGACTACATCAAACCACGTCATTTACATATTTCATTCTCTTATGATCCAAGTTCATGTTTGTCGTTAAGCCAAAAGGTACATGGTTTACTCAAAGTCTGTCGTACCAGTATACTGATACTTTACGATTTTACCCCTTTTGTACCCATTTTATTCATCAATCTGGATGATGTACGTACACGCTTCTGTGGAAAAAATCAGTAAATCGTGTGTACTTACCTTTCTTATTACTAGAGGGATTACTATCACGATTCCACGGTGGTTCGCCATGTGATGAGAAATCTCTAAGCCTCAAATATGAAATGGTGAGTCGGATGATTGATGCTTTGTCAAGCTGTGAGGTAATGGCAGGTGGCAGCGGTAACAATTTGGCGAGCTCGTAAAACTCATAGTTCTCTTTGCCCCGTCGCGATCGGGCTGCATCTCGGGACTTTTCCTTTCTCAGCTCAAGGATACTGTATGGAAAAAATGAGAAAAGTGGTTAAGTAAACATCTCCAAATAGAGAGTTTGGGGCAACATGATACATAGGACTATAGATACAGAGAGCATACAAAAAGCATTAGAGAAAAGCACAAGCTGAATAAAAACACAAGGGTTGTCGAATTGTCGAATGCGTAACCCCACGTTAAGGATCACCATTAACATTATCATCGTCATCAAAAATTATTGTAAGCTGTTATAAAAACGTCCGTTGTAATATAATAGCCACGTTAAAGAAATAAAACGGCTTTCTCTCGTTTAGCCACGAAGAGAGTGAGTGAAATGAAGTAGAAGGCATAAATGTAGAAGTTAACGTGACCATCTACTTTATGGCAATAATATCATATGACCAGAGAAAGAGAGCTTTTTTCTCTCTTCACTCATTTCACTTAACACTCGACGGATACAGTAGTGTGACTATTTGATGTGATCAACACTACGTCTTTTTCTCTTATTCTTGATGATAGAAAAGTAGGCAGTATGGAGGAGCACCACCCCGATAAAAAGTGAATGGTCCATTTTCCTCCACTTGTCTGGACCTTTTCTCTCTGGAAAATGCCTTCTTGTCGATAGTTATTAGTGTCTCGTAAATCAGAGCATAAAAGATACATTGTCTCCCAATAATAATCAATGACCATATCTCTCTCCTTTTCCCCACATTTCAGTTAAATGGCCCCAAATACTCATGTCACAAACTTCGACAAAAAATTCTGCTGAAAATGTCGACATTTTAGTCCAAAAAATCGACTGAAATTGAACTCTGCTCCTTGCAATATTATTTTATTCCGATTTTTTGTACATTTTACGTTTACATTAGTCTTACGTTTGCTTTCTTCCCTTTTTTATTTCCCATCTTTCTCTCTGGTGTGAGTTGTGAGTGTTTTGTGTGTGTGTCCACCGAAGTGTGTTAAGCGTTAACTGTTAAGTGAAAGGCAACAAGTCTCTCGGGACGAGTTTTCTTTTGCAAACACAAAAAACGTTAAAAACAGTACAAGGGAGAGGGAAAAAAACTATAGAGTAAAGAAAAGCTGGAAATAGTACAGTTGTAAAAATTGCATTTAAGACTGTATATTTGAGAATTGCAATTGTCTGACCAGTGGACAATACAAAACAATACGTTCCCTCTCCTCGCTTTTTTCTCTCTCCTTCAAAGCGGTCCATCTCTCCGAGGAACGATAAAAGTGAAAAAGTATACGCATAAATAGTATGGGATTGAGTATAATGATGATTAGAGAACAGACTTTGTCGCGTAAAGAACGTATACACACTTTTTGGGTGTGAAAATGAAATTTTCTACCATAAAATATCATCATCATCATCGTTATCAATACTTTGTGTGTATACCTTACAAAAAGGGAGATCCTGTTTCTCAATTCCCTTTTTATCCCCAAAAATATATATAATATATAATCTGTTTTTATGTGAAATTGCATAATATCTTATTTCGGGTTTCCCAAAAAGCCTTATGGTCTTTGAGTGACCATTAGAAATGTCCAAAGGAATTTTTATTACTGGTGGAACGTAAAAGTGTAGAGCAGAGTGTCACAGGAAAAAAGATTGAAGTGAAAAGGGACACATTCATTTTCTATTTCAATTTTCGCTTCACTTCACTCTCTCGCCACTCTCTGGTCCAAACTCGGAAAATATTTTATAGCCAATCTTTGATGATCATGGCAGTGATGACAATTTTAAATCGTTTTTTCAGCATCTCATTGACTTTCTTGGATTGAAACTGAGATATACACATTATGTGTCCTTCATGGATACATGTACACCCGGATATATGTACAAAAAGCCTATCTACACATGCATAAATCTCATTACTGATTCTGCTGAATCACGTTACTCAAATATTCTCAAAGGCTTATTTCGATGAAAACGGTGATGATGTTGATGAAGGCTCTCTGCACCGAACACACGGACGCCCATCATTATACGTGTGCACAGCCAGCCACCTCTCGTCTCCCTCACAAGAAACATCATTAGTCTTTTTAAAGTGGACAGTCAAAAAGAGATCAAAAGAAAATTACACTTTTTCCTACCGAATCTGTCCTATTCAACTACTCCACCAATCTAGGAAGAAGTGTTCGTGTACAATACACACATTTTTGGTATATTCGCTTGTCCACTGTGCCATCGAATGCTTACATGTTTTTTAATCTTTCTTCTTTTTCCTGGTATCCAGCACTATCGTAGAGAAATTTTCTGCCGCATCACGAAATAACTTTAAAGCTTTTTCCGTCTGTGTAGTCGTCCACTACAAGTCTCCGTTTTCTAAAAAAGTGCAAATGAGGATAAAAGGCTGCGAGAGCAGAACGAACGAGGATCACTTTGGCTTTTTATTCTTTGCTGCCGTCATCTTGCTCCGGACTAGAGTCCCTAATGCAATGGAATTCATTATTAGTCCATATCGTTCCCAGATCAGACGAGATTATCTTCTACCACCATCATCATCTTTCGATGAGCCAACAGTTGTTGCTTCAGCAAAAAAGTAATATTGAAAGAAAAGGGCACATACACAGACAAAATGGATAAAACACACATGGGAGACGGTTTTTTCGGGAAAATGTGAACAAGTTTAAATTAGACAGTGCTGATGCTACTGTATATATCCATATTACATTTCTCTCTGGACTTTTACTGGACTCGAGTTAAATTTTCGTCTTTGGATGAGGATGATCATGATGAAGATTACAGGCCAACAAAGGCATTTATAATGTATTAGCTTTTTACAGTAACAGGAGGAGCAGCAAGTACTCTATCTGAACCGCATTATCCTCATCAAAAAACCTTTCCTTTTTATTTTCGTCCACCACTTTTTTCCTTTTGACCGTGTTGGAAAATGGAAATGGAGCTTGAGCGGAATCCCAATGGATTTCGAATCATTTCCACTTCACACCACCACCACTACTACTTGTTTCAACTGCATCCACACCATTCTACTATCAACAGAGAGAGTGGCCTACACTTTGTTCCATCTACGTCAACAACATACCACATCATTATCATCTGCGTTATTTTCCCTTATTTTCCAATATGGTATGGGTGATTGTAAAAAAAGTGTGAAAATTTTAAGTAAAAGAGAGAACAGAAAATGGAATCGACGAAAAATAGAAGACCGAAATCCCTTGTCCCTTCACTTATTCAACGAAAACCTTATTTTCTCTGGAAAATTTTCTAACCACTACCATCACACTTGGGGTGTAGAATGCCATTAATAATAAATAAAATGGTGCATTTTAGAGGGAAAGCAGGAATAGATGTAAGCAAGAAAGAGGTTTTAATGCATAAAATATAAAGTAGGTAAAGGCCAGGATGAAAGCGGAATAGTGTGAATTTTTATTTTCTCCACAAACATTTTGATATCATGCCTGTGTGGCAGTAGTGACGACAAAAATTGCAAAATCAAATTGGTATCGGATTCAATGCATAACATTTGTTCAATTCAACTTGGTTTGCATCCACTTTGCCGTTTTCCATTCGGTTTGGAAGTTTAGATGTAAAATGTGTACTAATTTCCATAAGAATCACATTAACATGGTGTCCGATCCACCTCTTCCGTCGTTGAAACATGAAACTTATTAATGTCTACCCGTCAAATCAAAACGTAGCTGCGCAGTGTACAATGATATATCCGGGTGGTCGTCCGCATTTTGTTAGATTACGTTGCAAAACAGGAGTATAACATGACGAGATAGAGGACGCGCCCCTTGTAAAGACAAATATTGCCATTTCAGCATTGATGATGTAATTTTAAATGCTTTGACCTTTCTTTGAAACGAAACAAAACCAGCTAAATTACAGCATAAGGGAAGCTACCGCCCTTCAAAATCATTTTTGTAATTACCTAGTTATTTATAAGGTCGACTTGTGCCGATTCATTCTAGTAAAGGAAAATAAGCTGTACTCCTTGCCGAAAATGAATTTTAAATCGATTTTACTTGAATCTAGTGGCTGGATAAAAGTTTTTTCAAGAAGCAAAAGATTAAACATCCTCAAGCTCAATAAAGAATTTCTTTGCTTGGAATGATTGCTGCAATTTTTATAATATACCAAAACAGTACAATGATTGCATACATGCAAGTATACTGATATTGGACGATAAACTTTACTACGTAACGCAGTAATACAATCAGCATCCTCGTCGTTGGTTCATTTAGCTCGTTGTTCAGGGGGCAGGCGAGACGAATGTGAGTTTGGGAAACAGTATTCCTTTTCGGCTGGACATTAAGACCTTTACCCTGTACCGCTCTTGTTGCTATCATTCTTGTACAATGTATCATGTATTTATGTGCCCGTCAAAAGTGGTGGTGTTGATCAAAAACATTTTTATTTCTTCCCCTAGAATTATACTGTAGTGTAGCTAGTTCCCTTCTTTTATTCCTTTCTGAATCGGAACTTTTGATCATCAATAATACTACCACCGCTGTTGAGATCGCCACCACCAAGAGTCATGGGATTCTTTCGCTTTTACTTGACCGTTTCTGTTGGCACAATTGGACAAATTGGATGGATAATGACGGAATCTCAGGGGTTTATCCGGAAAGAGAGAAAATTGGACAAATGAAGCTCAATTTCTTGGTTTTTATGGAGCTCAGCCATAAAAAATGTTATTCTGTAGTGAAGTCTTTCTGGTATTATTATCAAACTTATTGGGGAAATAAACTTTTTTTTGCAAGTGATGTCATCAAACTACTATGCCATTAGTATCGCAGTTTGATCGTTGATCTATTCTTTCAAGTGTGAAGTAGGTAAAAAAAACTTTATGCACTTTAGATAACACATTGCAGTGATGCAACAATTTAGAATGACACATATCCCGGGGCAGAAAAAGAATGCATTTTTCTACTTCTTCCTTGTCTTGTTCTCGCTGTTGTTTTGCCGTAGCAAAAGAAAACACGAAGAACACACACACTTCATGCGTTGCATAATAATAAGTTATGTTTATCTCGTGCTTGACAAGTTGAGCCGCCTTCTTAACAATAAAATTGAGAAAGAAAAAGGAAGATGACCTGATGTGGTCTTGGAATGTCCAATTAATCATCTCTTCGATTCCTCTGTGTGCCCCAAGACAACGTAAAGTAAACCAGTATTGTACCATGCCTTCCTTAAGTATAGATCCCAGGTCTGGAGGAAATAGTATTTCCTGGGGGAAAATGTAGTGGAGGGAAAAAATTCACCCAACTATACTCAGGTCTGAATGAAAATGTGGATGAAATTTCCCGAGAATTTCATGGCAACAAAAAATACCTTATATTCCACGCAGGACATACGTGAAAAGGTAACCCTTTCTTTCCTGCGTGAAAACCATACTAAATCAGTACTCTTACAGTTACTGACACTGGAAAAATAGTCATTTTGGCAAACTCTGTATGTATAATTAAAAGACATCGGACAAATATTTAGAAAAGCAATGTTTTTGAGTATTGCATGTATATAGAAAACCTAAAACGTACCTACAACAAACATTATTTGACATGATATGATTTTTCTAGATTGACGCATGAAATAATCATGTACGCACGTAATGAAATCGACAGATTAATCATATAATTAATAGGATAGAATCTATCATACTAATAGTATATCTAATGCTCTCAAAAAAGTTATCAATAATAGTAAATTCGACTATCACTTTCATAAATTTTTATGAAATCAATTTTAAAGAACCCTAGTCTAGTCAACACTGCTGAAAGAGTTTAAAACTCTCTTTGATTTAATATCTAGCATGACGTCCAATATATGTAATGGTCATTGGTCAACAATCATTGCTCGTATCATGTCAATCATTGGATCTGACCAATGATTGATGACAGTATGTTGCTGTGGTATTTTTATGCTAATTTCCACGCACACCTGAGTATGTATTTTGAAGTTGACGTGAAACAAAAATTTGAAATCGTCATTTCGTCTCTATTTCCCTGCCAACAAGCGTTCCCTCAGGAAGGGGGTTTCCTCCAATTCACGGATTTTTTTCTCCACCCAGACCTGGATCGCGGCCACTTCAAATCTACAGCTTGCTATCATATCATTGCTATCGTCATGAACCTATAAGGGAAACGCGTAGCTTTATATCGCGTATATTTATCTAATCATCCCCCTTTTCAGTCGTGACTTTGTTTCAGGTGCATTTCTTGGAACTCACATGCCAAAACAAAAGAATGTCTTCGGATTATCGTGGTTGATAGTGTTGCACTTGATGCACGCATTGTACACAAAGTGTAATTGTAATGCACGCGCGCAATTAAAATGAACGAGATGATTTTACTGTTCATACCATTGTGTCGTCCAAGAGAGTAATGTTTGTTTAGCCAGAAGACGTGTCTAGTTTGTTCACGTATTTTCCCCTTCTTTACTCTATTAAACCCTTCAGACAAACTTTTGCTTTCCTTGGGACCGGTGAAGACAAAAATACGAATTGCAACTCATACTAATGAAATTATGAATACGCAATATTACTTCAGGCATTTGCTAAAGATGATTACACTGAAATGGAGAATACAGGGATGCTCTGTGGATGATGACGATGATAATGATGACTGACTAGCAATAAATGTAGCTGGGTCAGTCATCCCAAGAAAAACCCGGTTCCCCACGTAGTAGGCTCGGAAAATTACATAAGAAGTGGTTTCTCTGTACTATGGATATGCACGTTGCTGAAGCTGGTCCTCAAGACGAAAAGTAAGAATACAAGCAGCAGCAGAAAGAATCGTTTTCTTCGTCTTGTACGTTCCCAGGTTCACACGTTATGAATACTAAATAGAATCGAGACAGGACTGTAAAATGAATTAAATGAATTGTAAAACAAATGCCGATATCGTTTTCTTCTCCTCTCCCTTGTCTGTTTACACGGACAGCAAGCAGTGGAATCATCCTCACTCGCCGCCACCAACCGAAAAATACTTTAGTTTTCTATTGTACCACTCTGCCGTTAGAAACTGCAACGTTATCACGCGAGTGGAGTGCCGTGACATGGCACAACCACAAAATACGACAGTTCAAGAATATTACATGGCATGTAGTCTGCCGTATAACATTACATCACCATTTCTTTCTTATAGTTCATTCATCCTTTTGGGCGCAAATAAAGCCAGGCTATTTATTCCCAAAAATTCTCTTTGACAATTTTACTTGAAAGCCTTTTTGTCGCAATCACACGCAACAAAATGAATTATTATTCTTTTAAAATGCAAGCATGCTCGACCTTTCTCTTCTTTTATGTTTTCGGTTAATTTTAATTCTGATGATAAAGCAGCAAGACAAGACATTCAGTTTTGGACAGAAAAGAAAGAAGAGATTTCTCAGAGGAACGACCTTTTGCCTTCTTACAAGCCCAGCACGACCAACCGACCAGTACAGTCTTTATATTCTTGATTAAAAGTTATATTCAAAAAGTCTTATACACTTTTTCTCCAAGAATGAGCACAACCGGCATTCTGCTGATGGTCCTTTTGGAAAATAAATCTGTTGAGTTGAAAAACATACTGATACTCAAGCTCTACTACATGCTAACATGAGCAAACCAAGTTTCACACTGTTTTCTATGGAGGTGGTGTGGTGGGAGTCAAGTTGCAAAGCAAATAAAGAGAATAGATATGTACAAAAGATAAAATGGCTTTGTCTTTTCCATCTGACAGAAAAGGGGGAGGAACACACAGTGTATATTAATTTATCGCTCCCTAATGTCCTCTGGAAGCAACAACTCATCAGTAGGAGCTGTAGTAGTATGTAGGAACAAAGCAAAATGCTGTAGATATCATGATTATCGTTTTGGAAAGCTAAATCGGAGCAAAACGCGGTGTTGTAGTTATTGGAGGGGCATGTGCATACAGAAATTATTATGGTGTCATTCTGATTGGGAAAGTTACAGTGGCAAATTGGTTTATTTTGCTGTGATAATCTCTGTGCAGTGCACCTCAGCAATTATAAGCTGCTGACAAAACTGACAAGCCCATAGTTTTAGGCACGGCAACTTGCTGTGATTGTTGCAGTAGACTGCATACTTTGAAAACGAAGGAATGCAAACAATTTTTTGAAATCTTACAAACCTTGATTTCCTGCTGATTTTTGAAGTTTCCCCTGCTGTTAGTTTCTATCTAAGAAACAATTTATTTCAGATGAAAAGATAAGGCTATAGTGCGGTGTGCAACAATTAAAAATAGTTTGAATTGCCAGTTAATAATTTTTACTGTTTTGCTTAAGTGTGTAGCAAGGATAATAAGAGTGATTACAGATTAGCTACAAAGATTGGTGGCAGGAAAATAAAAAATGTTCTTTAATAACTTATTCTTTCTCTCTGGTGTACTCTGCAAGGACAGCAGAGTAGAGTGTGTAATTTCTACCCTGCTGTGTTTGACAAACGCTTCCGAAAAATGAGACGGAAGGAAAAGAAAGAGGGCACACGCCTTATCTTTATCATTTAATCAGAACAGCAGCAGCAGCCAACGCATTTATAATAATATTTTATTATTTAGTGTACACTGGAGATTCATAAAGAAAACAAAAATTAGTTTGTCTGGTGTATTCCCCTGTAACAATCTTGTTACTGGCAAATGAAATGTAGAAAAAGGGATCCAAAGAAGAAAGACAGATCGTCGTGTGGTGTAGCAGATCTAGAAGGAGAGGTTGAAGATGATGACTGTTTTGTTTCGGTTGTCATTATAATTCCCTCTTTTCAATATCTTCAGTAATGAGTTGTTACGTAAAGGAGTTATTAATAATCATTTTTGACTGATGAAAATGATAAGTTTGACTGAATATTTTAGAGATCCGACAACAGGATCACAACAACATGATTAGATTTAGAGCATGTCATGCAAAGTGTGCTGTAAAAAATCTTCGAGGAGGTGATTAAAGAAAGAAGGCGTTCTTAGTGGTTATATTTGTGGTAGTTGCATGTATACATTTTCTCTTGTATAAAAACCAACTGTACACATTCGCATTGAATTTTTCAATTGATGATTTGCGGCATATTAGTCAGCAGAAATATTGATTGGAGATTGATTATTTTGATATAAAAATTATTCATTTCCCACAACAAAAATAATTAGTTGGCTTCCTTGTAAAATCTCAAGTGCTTGAGAAAAGGATTATATTTATGAGTCATCATTAAAGTATTTGCGGATTGATTCAAGATTGTAGCAACTTAATTTTAAAATGATGATTAGACAAATAACAAACTGCATATCTGAGTATTGATAAGGCTATAGCGAAGTTTTAATATTCACATACCATGAGTGCGTGAAAGCAGGGTTAACAGGTGACTGTCGAGGATGGAATTGGCCAGCCGCAACAGCATAATCCATTGCTGTTACGGCTCCATAAGGTAGCATGGCACCCAGCCCGGGCACCCCACCCCACGGACCCGCCAGTTTCACTTTAGTCAAACATTCAAGTTTTTGTTGATTTACAATTGTATTAATTTTCATTTAGCTACAAACCCAGCCCTAATTGTCTATTTAATTTTCTTCTTATATTCCTATATTTTCCTGCCTATCGCTTTCTTCATTTCCACTAAAGTTTCTCCTGAAAACAAAGCCGCCTGTGTCAACCTACACATCTTGCATACTTTTACCCAAAATTGAGATGAAGAGGCATAGAAAAGGCAAAGAACAAATGACTACTCGTAATGTTGGACCAAACCAACCAAAATAATTGGTCAAACGGTTTGTCGCTCTGTTGCTCAAGTTAATAACAGCCACAGTCCTTCGTGAGATGTGACGTTCATCTTTTTTCTATGTGCTCATTTAAACCTACCCAAACACATTATTGCAATTATAACTGTCTATAATGGCGTAGGTTGGAAGCAGACCTTACGTTTGAGAAAAAGCCAATTTAAACGTTTCTCCTTCTCTGCATGCATGACATGCGTTTCTACTTTTTTACTAGAAAAAAGGTTTCCCTTTTGTCTTTTGCTCCTATTTTGCTACCTACACAAAAAAGTCATAATAAAGGTCTGTTGATTTCCCTTGTTTCTTTTACCCTAGTCTTTTGTTTGAGTAAAAAAGGCATCTTATTGTGTCCTGCCACTTGCCACATCTACTGCTACTACTTCTACTACTGCTTGTGTATAACTGGTCATCAACGAGAAGTATGCTGTTGCATACGAGATTGCTACTTTCATGGGCCATCATGATCGCCCCGTTTTTTCTAATAGATTTAAATCGCCTTTTTTCATCCACCAGCAAAGCTAAATACGGACTGCGCCAGCTATAAAAATTTTCACATAATTTTTTCGCCCTTTTAGTCGCTTTCTTTAGTAATAGAGAAGCAGATTTCTATTTTCTTTACTACAAAACAATTGTAATGGGGTGGGAGGGCAGATATAAAGTTAAAGCCTCATAAAAATGAAATTGGAGCATTGCCATTTGTAAAGTGTCTATAATTTTTGTAATTATTATTACGCTAAGGAAAATGGCATTTCGATGGTGGTGGTATTTCTAAATAGCTTTTTAAAACAATTAAGGAAAACATGATGGCCATTTTTATAGCCGAATTGGAGCCCATTAAATACTAGTTTTTTTCTCTCCATCTCAAATCTCGGATGTAATAATGCTTTTTTGCCTTCCTGTGTGTGCATACCTAACTAATATATAGATTATAAAACATGAGCTTGTGTACTTAAAACCTACTCCTACTTCTGACTGCATCAATAATCTACTTGCTTATATACCATGTAGTAATGTAAGATTTATCTGTAAACTTTAATTGGCTTTTATGACTGTTTAGGTATAACTTTCCTACCTGTGTTAATAATGTAATTACTATTATTTCATTGTTCTATTCTAATACCTATTTAACTCTGAAAAATGAGTGATTATCACATTTTCCGGTAACATGAAAAAATGCATTATATCATGTACAAATCATTTTTACCTGAGTATTCCACAGTAATGACTTATGAAAACACTGGGGTTAGTCTGTTTTTCGCCTTTTAGCGAAAAAATCGTGTAATTAGTAGCTTGACAGTATCACTCCTGATGTGCTTTTCTCACACTGGTCAAAGTTAGCAAGTTCGAGAAAAAGTTTATGCATTTATTTTCATCCCAAGTTCAACATCACCTCACAAAGACAAGAGGAAGAAATACTTTTGCACACAAATGTAAAAAATTGGAACGTGCGTGAATTACGTTCCTCTTTCTACGTGTTAAAAAATGTCACGAACACGTTCGCACTTATAGAATACACGGCTCCTTGTGAAAAAAAAGTTAGCACACGGTCTGATTTACCATAACGTATTTTTACTACATCAGCAGCAAGTGTGGGGGTGCACTGTCATGTGTGCTTGAGTAGAATAGTAGGCGACCAATTCAATAATAATTACAAATGCAGCACAATACCAGCAACTCTGATCACCACTTGGAATATTAATGAGAAAAGAAACGATGAGTACAAGGAGACGAGTGGATTCTCCAAAATAAGAGTGCTGTGGTACACATTCAAGCCTGTGTGCATGTGATTATGATTATTTCTTTGGGGGTAAAAAATTGGAACTCACTGCATGCTACTACTTTCGTTTGTCGTCTGTTCCGTATAAATACTGTATATTCATACAACACGTACTTCTCGAAAGAAGTTTGTACAGCTTCTTGTTTTAAAAAAGGAAAAAGGTCACAAGTGTGTAGGATTCTGTAATGAATTACGATAAATATAAACGATGATGATGAGGATAAATCCCTCTCGCTTTTCTCAAAAATAATAATATTTCGTGTTCAGAAAAAATACAGAAAAGTTCTGATAAGAATTACTAATTACACTGCGATAGCACTTGGTTTCTTCTTTTCTTAATCAGTTTTCCTTCACCGTTATTTGTACAGCGAACAAAGAAGATTGCCTTTACTTTTTTTCTGTTTTGACTGGTCGCTTTCTTCTGGTGCTGATGAAGACGGCAACGGCCATAAGACGAAGAGAGCTGCGATGCGGATGTATCGCGTAGCGCGTGGAAAGCTCCCCAAGAAAATGTGCGAGATTCACGTAGAATAACAACAAAGACGAAAAGGATGAAAGGGAGAAAAAGTTATTTTTTATGTTTATACGGCATACGGCCAAGAAAAAAAACTTATGTAAATATACTCAAAAGGATGATGATCACGATGAGGATAATGGCAATGATGGTAATATAACGTTGATTTTATTTTCAGGATTGCTTGTTTTACTGCCAAGTAAAAGTTGCTGGTGGTGTTGTGTGAGTGTGTGACTGACTGGGCTAGAGAGAGAAAAAAGAGTGTTATTGCCACTACTTTATTTTCCAGCAGAGGATGAGAATGTTGATGATGATGGTTTTGGATGAGGATCAGAGTGGAAGATGTGATGGTGATGACGGTAATAGCTCAAAAGGCGAATTTAAGAAAGAGCCCGCAGAGCAAAGTGTAGCAAGTTGTTGTAGTAGTGTGTGCCGTATTTTTTACTGTTATGTTTTCTCCTGCTACACGACGATACAAGAGAGAGAGAAAAGAAAGTACGTGAGAAGTGAAAAGTAGAGCTGCTGCTGATCATGACGGGCCGCACACACAAAAGGAATAGTTGTAGTAGTAGTAAAACTCGTTGGGAAAAATCTCTCTCAGAGAGAAGATCACACCGAAAAAAATAACTCGTGCTTGCGCTCATATGTATATACAGTAAAGCAGCAAGTCAAGTCAACAACAGCAGCACAGCCAGCAAAGTCGCCTAAACTTGGTGGTGGTGGTGTTTTGTATGTGCCTCGTGCTTGGTCTTCCTTTCAAAGTAAGATGAGAGCGTGTATATAGCAGAAAGAGAAGGGTAAGTTTTTTCGTATGCTGGGCTTTTGTTGCAGATCCAAAGACTCAACAGCAGACTAGTCAAGTTTATATGTCTCAGCAGAGAGGTTTGAGTAGATGTATATATCCCTCATGTTTAAAAGCTTTACGGTTTCTCTTTCCATCTCTTTTACTCTCACTCTTCCCGTATTTATCTCTATCTCTCTGGTTTTGTGGGCTATATACCTATCCTTTGTATGTGTTGGGACGTGTGTGCATGTGTATATAATTTTACTGCCTCCTTTTCCCTTCTAATGCCCGTAAGAAGGCAATAACTGACAAACCCGCTCTGGCTCCGATTGGTCCATTTACCACCGGAAGCACGGCCGTCACGGCTGGTGAAAATCCTTTGGCGCATGTTGAGACCGGGTGAGAGGCAGGCTTCGCATACTTCTTTTTTCTCTCTCTTTCTGCTTCTGCTTTTTTATTCTCAGTTTTCTTCAAAGAAAAGCGTTTATATAATCTATAGCGTGTGCTTTGTGTCTCTGTGTGTAATTTTAGTTGCCTGTTATATGCATAAAACTATGTTTTTAAAGAGTGGTTACTTTTCTCTCTGAGAGATATTGTCGCACTGAGAGAAACATGGGTTGATAGATTTTATAGGGAAAAGGTCTATGAAAAAAAATTCTCTTGCTGAGATCATGACTACATAAGAGTGCATTCGTGATTCCCTTCAAGAGCCCTTTTTCCTTGGACCATAATTCTACATTGTTATCTTTACATATATATTTGCTAGTTTTAGTGATAAATCCAATAAAGTTGTAAACATTCTTTGTTATTATTACCAAATGATTGTTCTACTTTTGCTTATTTCCTTATTTGACAAGTTGTAAGCTTGTAGTACAAAGAAAAAGTTTTGCCAAAAAATACGCTTATGTGAAAAGAACCATCATTTCTTCACTTTTATGTTTTATTGGAGAAATGAACATTGGAGGATTTTCAAAAGGTGATGAAACCAATGTTATCGATGTACTTTTTCATGAAAACCAACAAAGGATTTTGAACAGATTATTATTCTGGCTGCGTTTCATGCGATGATGATGTTGACTTTGCCCCAAAAAATTCATCCCACCATTGAATACATAATATATCCCTTTTATCAGCAACCTAAATATATTCAAGATTTTGCGCATCTTTGTTAGTTGCTTCTACGACCATTTTCTGCTAAGTAGAATGCTCATTTTACTCAGTTGTCATTTCCTTTGTAATTTTAAGATTTTCTCGGTGATAACATCAATTTTAACAACACATAAACCAAAAGTATAAAGCAGTAAAAATACTCATCATCATACATTTTTTCTAGCAATGTAAACACTGCAATGGTTAGCTCAACTGATTCATGACAATAATGACCGTGACGATTCGGTTCATTGGACTTTAGAAAATCGCTGCACACAACCGACACAACACCAAACACACACCACTATACTCGTGTATCACCACTATCATCGTGTTCATCCAAGGAAGAATGGAATGCAGAAAATAAATAAATAAAAAACTGTCCCACTACCACCACCACTAACCAACCATTAACTATCTTCTACCTTCACCACAGGTAAACTTACATAAATCCACATCCATCCAAACAGAAATTATTTTTGTGTGAACCCCACAGAGATTATCACCGCGTCACGGTGTTGACAACCGTGGTTGAGCTAAAGCAAATCTAAAGAGATTTTTTTTTGTTCTTCTTGGATTTTTAAAACAAAAATGATGACATCGTTTTTTTGTTTTATTTGCATATAAACATAACATATACTCATTTTACTATGAAATGTAAAATTTTGTCGCGACACAAACTACACAAGGCTAAGCTAATTCAGTGCCACAGGTTTTTAACAAGAGCAACGTGACAGGAGACAGTAGAATAAAAAAACGTTTATTTTTTCGGTTTGACGAGAGAGAAAAAAACGCTGCTTTTAAAATTCATTTCACAGACCAAAATAAGAAGAAACACTGCAGTGTGTAGTGTCTGTGGATGGGATGATGGAACGTGTTGGTGGTTTGCATGACTCGGCTTCTTTGGTCACATCCACACAACAACAACAGTAGTAGTAGTTTTCAGTACCCATAAAAAGTGTTTATTCTTAAAAAATGTAAAGGAAAAGGAGCAAACAAAAAATCTAAAGGAAACGAGAGGAAAACGGGATATGCATAAAATTTGAGAGCAGAGAGAGAAGACTATACAGAGGAAGGACGATGAGGATGAAGACGATCATCGCCATCATTTACATGAGTGGTGGCACCATCACAGCCATATCATCAGTGGAATAAAGATGATGATTGCTGCTGCTGCAGTGGATGTTTTGATGATGACGATGATGAAAACGCTGTTGTTATCGTCAGCATAGTAAACAGTGAAGAAAAAAGTTTTTTTTTCAGTTGTACAGCATTGCGTTTGGTACTGCACGTATCTTTATTATTACAGATGAGACACGATTGGGACATGACTGTGGCAATGGTAGGTATATATAAATAGATTTTTAGATCTATATATATTTTTGCAGACAAAACCATGTGAATTTAGTTTTTTAACCAAATTGTCATTCCGTTGTAGTTTTGCTACAGTCGTTGCATATGTGATGATGATTGTGGCTTTCCGGCTTTACTACAATTGTGACGACGAGGACGACCGGGATGCAACCAAAACCAAACCATGCAGACGAAGAAGTTTTAAAAAAGAGAGAAAGAAAAAGTCGAACGATGTTGCTACTACTGCTGGTATACCTACTTTGTATGGAATTAGGATCATCATTGTCATCGTCTATAAAATACCGTGTGCTCCCATACATTCTTCAACCATGGCACTTGACATTGCAGGTCTTGCCTACACCTCTCGACACACCTAATATACAGACATGAGTAAAAAAGAGGAAAACTTGGAGTTTTGGAGGATCATAGGCAAACGACTGTAGTATACACCAAACAAAATGGCACACACTCTGTTGGGATATTGTTGTCCACATCACATCCCACTCCTCATCAATTCTCCCAAACACATCCACACGCAACAACAAAACCAATTTTCACAATTCTCTTGCATTCACCCTGAAACATATACTTTTGTAGGGTGAAGCGAGAGAAAGAAATAAAAAGAAAGTTGCATGTCGAATCCTACTGCTGAGTTATTGTGAAATGGCAAGAAAGTAAGTAGCGCTATTACGAAAGGTTCGTGATGATGATTGTTATATAGTTTTTTGTGTTGCGGTGGTGGTGGTGCTTCGTGCCTGCTTACTTTACAGATGACGATGATGAGAAGCTAGGACGAAGATGATGCTTTCACCACCACCGCCTCACCGCTGCAGTTTGTGTCCTTCATTGTGTACCAGCAACAGCAAAAAAACTACCCTCTTCTACCTATTCAGTATTCGACTAAGAGTTTCAGATGAGACGTGAGAGTGGCAAAGTCACACTTCACCAGATCGTAAAAACAGACAGAGAGAGAGAAAAATAGGACCTGAGGAGGAACGGGAATCGTACACAGGCACACTTGCAAGAAGTAAAAAAAGATGATTCAATGACTGCCTTTGGTTCAACTTGCTACTTATTGCAGTCACATTTTTTCAGTATTTGTGTCGTGTTTTTGCAAATACATGAATATACTCATCCTATATATCTGTCTGTACATTTGCACGCTTTTGTAATTCCAGCACAGGAACCAACACGCCTGCAAAACTTTTCTGTCGCAGAATACTAAACGATTCGGACCCTGTAGAGTATAGCATAAGAACTAGGTAAGATCACTTGTTATTTAACCCACACAAAAGTCTTGGTCAGATAAGAAATCTCATGTAC
This sequence comes from Entomobrya proxima, assembly GCA_029691765.1. Taxonomy (NCBI): domain Eukaryota; kingdom Metazoa; phylum Arthropoda; class Collembola; order Entomobryomorpha; family Entomobryidae; genus Entomobrya; species Entomobrya proxima. The sequence continues at coordinate 21,923,892 of CM056171.1, forward strand.
ATTTCGAGGGAAAAAAATGCATAAAGTTTAAAATAAAAGCTTTATGGTATATATATGCTCTATCATCATAACCATAATTCATGTAGCTTATCAACAGGGGTAATCTGGTCCGCGTGTCAGAATGTCTGTGTGGAGAAAGGTACTCTGAGGCAAAAAACAGTCATCCCTCATCTCTTTCTCTGTCTCTCCGTCTTTCCCCTGACCTGGAAAGTCACACATTATCAAATAATACATCTTGGTTGGTTGGATGGCTAGTAATGCTCCTATTATTTTTTGAGAGTAAAACGAAGGTTCCCTATCTCTCTGTTTAAGATTCCACAAAGGGCACTGTTTTTCGTTCGTGCCATCATGCCTCTTCCCATTTTATAGGCAAGTACGGTTTGTGTGCCCGCGTCTTAATGCCTTTGGGCGGCTTTCCGAAATGGTCCATGAGGTGTTAGGATGATGAGTCAAGATGAGAGCGTGCTCAGGTTGAAATTGATCGTAAAAAAGTAAAGTTGTGAACCTCGGGAGAAGAGGAGCAAAAGGAGGAACCCAAACCAAATGAAGAAAAGAGTCACAAAGGTTATATCTTAATAATATACGTGTACGTCCGTGGGATCTAGGCTATTAGGCTAAGATGTGCTTTGGCAAAGTGGAAGAGGAGGTGGTTTCATCACACACAAAATGTATTATGTTGTGTGCGTGGTGGGCTGATGATGATGTGGTGTAGAATCCATAATGAATATTTTATTCATATCCTACTCAGCGCGCTCTCTCTCTCTCTCTCTTCCTTACTTATGCGTATTATGCATTACATCTCTCATATCCGCATATCGCCTTCATGATAATTTAATTACTTGGTCATCTGCTTCTTCTTTATAGCTTTGCGTAGTAATATGTGACGCCAGCAGATCAGCTATAATATTTCGTCCTCTGAATTTTTATGATGTTTTAAAAAACTGAATTGTACTTTTGTGTGGTCCGCACTCCACACTCATACCGAAACATATCATGAGCACAAAAATGTTAAAATGAATCTACAAGTGAGTGAGCATCTGAAGACTAAATGCAATGCAATATAAAGGGGATAAAGGAAAAAAGTTTAACTTGAGTTGATCTAAAGTCCATATCCAGAAAAAAATACCATTTACTAGAGACCTTTGCATGACTAAGCATTATCATTTGACTGGAATGATTTCCCTGTCAGAAAATAAAACGAATGATGGACAGTAGAGGAACAACGGAGAAAGTCAAGTATTGAGAAGATCAAAGATTCGATGAAAAATGAGTGGACAGGAAAAAAGGGAAAAAATGTTTGCGCTCTCCCCGTTTTTTATTTTATTCAGTCAACTTCATCATGTCAAATACTTTTTCCCTTCTTGCTCTACAACAATATTTGTTTGAGTTGGAGGAGAGAGAGTAATGAAAATACATGTTGTACATAGATAAATAAATGCGCACTCCCTCTGTCTCCTTCATTTTTGCGCCCCAAAACAAGTAAAGTATTTTAAACGTTTACTGGTCGAATATTTTTCCTATTTTTATTTCTTGGTGTGCACCAGCAGTTTGTTGCAGTTGTTGTTGTTGGCTATAGCCAAATAAGGGATGCGACAAATAAGATGGCGATAGTGATAATATATTATATGGTGCCACAGAACGATGCCACAGGATTCCGTCAGTTGAGCTTTGTAAGCCTTCTTATTGCCGCTGCCGTCACCGTCTTATAAATTTGTACCAACATTCAACATACCAACTCAGAAGACCTTATGCGCTATATACAGCTTGCTGCTGTGATGATGATAAAAAGCCACCCCTGAGATATGTGAAGGCAGGGAAAACAGCAGCGGTGTAGTAGCGTCAGCATCTACACTTTTGAGCATACAGATATTTTTTTGTGAAAAAGGCAACGAAAGCAGCAAAGATCCCTACGAATCCAAAGGGATGCTGTTCGGAATACTAAAAAGCGGATGCTGCAGTGGTGGTGGTGACGGTGGTTATGCTGCTACGAAAACACACTCATGTCCTTTCCTACTACACGTACGCTATGCTCCTTGTTGTTCTCCGCGTTGCTTTTCTAGACTTTCTCAGCCAAAATGTATGCTTATTTTTTCTTGCGATGCTACTTTTCCTTTTTTAGCTGGTATGAAAAGAACATGGCATCGCTCTCAAACCATGTCCGTCCGATTTTCCCTTTTTTGCAGGAAAAAAATAACTTTTTTCCTTAACTTGTTCACCAACGCACTAACTAAAAAACTTTGCGTTTGGCTCGTACTTTTTTCTGATACAAGTTATGAGAAAACCATGAAAGAATTCAAGTTGATCATTGTCATCATCATCATCACCATTCCTTTCTCCGAAGAAAGCCAATCGCTAGCCAAAAAGACATGCTTTCTCATCATCTCATGTTACTTTCACTCTCTCTAGATAACTTTGGCATGTCCAAAAGCCTATTTTCCTCCAAGAAAATAATTTTGTTGGTTATTTCATTCACTTGACTTTGGCCATAATGTAGACTAGGATCAGTAGTAAAAGTTGTGTTGTTGTTTTCTGTTTCCCTTGCTGTCGCATATTCTCTTGCTGCCCTCTCATTTTCCTCCTGACTGTCCATCCCTCTAGTAAAATAACGTGTCAGCCAAGAAAATTCCTAGTAAAAACTCAAGATAGTCCCTCTCTATATTTTAGTCCTCCCAGCTTACTTTTAAAAGTCTGCTGACTTAACGAGGACTTTCTTCTCTTTTTGTTTTCTTATTTATTTGGCTACACAGCAACTCAACTACTCGCTTTAGACCGGAGCTTCCTTGGTGGTGTGGGATATTATATTGGCTTTTTGGTTTACAACAGGCCAGAGAGCTGTATATTACTTGTTTTTCTCATAATAATCACTGAAGACTAAAAGACCCGAAGATAATATTCAACAAAAAAGTGTGAAGAAGCTTAACTGCCACTAGCACCACTGCAGTGCAACACGGTGGCGGCAGCATCGTCACGGGAGAGAATATTATTTGAACAAAGTATAAAGTCCTAACTCTTTTTTCCTTCTCTCGGCTTTCTCCTACTTTTATTCCTTTGGTCAAAATTACAAGGGAATCACGGGATTTACGATGCTTATTACATGCTGGCATATCAATGAATTCCGACGATCTCGTGTGAACGTGAGATGACTTGGTGAATTCCCTCAAGTTTCCCTCTTTTTGCTTTCCCGAGCTTCAATATTAGCATCTCCCTCCGTTTTCCATGTAAGATCTGCTCTCTTTTTCTTGCACCACCAAAAGCAGCCAAGTACAATGTGTAAAAGACATTCATCCAAAGAGATATTGACTCTCTCAATGTCGGAGATACGATGTGTGTAATACTTCAGCAGAAAACACACACATACAGTTCAAGACACAAAGACTAATATTATCATCATCAGTAACAGCCTGAAATGCTTTTATACACTCTGCAGCTCAAAATAGTCGACAGACGAAAATGTACACACGTAATTTTCAAGATGAGCATGATATCCATGAAATGGTGCACTACAGAGAGTAAATGGGCTTCGTTAGTAAGGTGAGTGTGGAATTTACTGCTGCTAGCCAGAAAAGACACGAGCTATTTGTCCTTTTTTTCTCGACTGAAAAATATACACACAGAGTATCAGAGAAACTTACCAAATTTACATACCAACATGGATGGATCATGAAGTTAAGGAATATTGATGTCTTTTCTGGTCCTTGTAATACAGTAGCTATATGCTCACGATGTGCTTGATGATGCAGAAATATTAAAAGTTTCAGAAAGAAAGCGAAAAAAACCTAATCTGCAAGCTTGAGTTGGTTTGGGGATTGGGAAAAGGTTGTAAGTCTGAATTAACTTTCTTTCATATGGGCTGACAGACTTTCATCCTAGACGCCAGAACGTGCTGGTTTTACAGGTACATATGTACATAATATTCATATTTATACAGGTAATGAAAATTAAGTTGAAGAAGAAAAAATAAGAATATTATTACATCAGCAGAGCAATATGTCGTCATTTCTCCAGAGACATTCCACGTTATTTTATCAAGACGCGTAAGGTGACTGGCTGATGAAAATCAAATGGAACATGGGTACATGCATGTGAGCAATAATGTATGGCTAGGAATTTCTAATAAAACTTATCAGGCCATTTTCGGTTGTAGAGAATTTTAAAATCCAATTTTCACCCATTGTCGTGCTGCTCCTTTCCAGTCCCTTTTTGCATGCCTTTATACCCTGTGATCTTTCCGCATGCATAGCAAAACAGAAATGAGGATGGCGATGGTACCTAAACTGGTGGATTTTATTGAATGATGGGAAATTCCTTTGTGGTTATTGGGATGAGCTGCTAAAAAACTGACGGCCTATGAAATGAAATTGAAGGAAAAAATTCCTTCGTGTACCACACACATGGCTAGTGGTACTTTTCTTTCTGAAGCTGTTCTATATTCAATTGAATTTCGTACAAGAGAGTGAGAGAAAAACGTGAAAAAATTTTGAAAATAGAGAAGCACAAAATGATCAGGAAGCATAAAAGCAAAGTGGGTGTGGACGTGGACTGGATAAGGTAAAAACGGATGAGCGCCCATTTTCCGCCTGGTAATACGAGGAAATGCAAAATAAGTAGTAAATGTGTGTAGATCCTTAGATAATCTTAATACTCTATAACAAAGCCCTACACTTTTAGCAATTATTTCCCACTCATTCTTTTCCAATTAAACTGGTTGTGGAGACTGTCCCAGTCATATTTTCCAACGGTTAGCCATAAACCATAATGGTTTTGTCCATTAAATTGCTGTAAGTTGTAAGGGAAGTAGTGTGCTTGTGCCATAAATACAATCCTCTGGACCATAATGATCATCATGATGACTGTGATACAAAGTTAGCACGTAAAGACCACAAGTTGAAGTAGACCAAGAACAAGAGTAGCTAGTAAGTAACAGAGACAAAAACTTTGTTTCCTTTCTTTTCTCTACTTTATTATTATCCACTTGGTTAAGTTTTGACTGGAGGCAGTGCATAAAACAAAAAAGAAGGGGAAAGGTCATAATTTTAGGATTGGCTTGTTCTGCAGACGAACGATGAGCTTTTACTACCAGAATATATCTCTGCGTTTACAAAGTTGGATTTGTGCTCATAAAATGGACTCTATGAACAATATCTTGGTATAAACCTTGCCAAAAGGCAAAGTAGCAAAAACAATGTGTGGATTATTGTAGGAAAAGAGAACACTCTTTTGCTTGTTTGCTTTATGACTAGACGCAAACATTTTCTCCGTGAATTATATTCCATTATTATTGTAATAATGTTAAAAGAAATGAAACAAGACTGGAACACTAATTAACTTATTACTTTGTTGTTTGTCCTGCGACAAGGAAAAACTTTTCTAATTTCTTTGGTCATTCAAGCAAGTTTATTACCAGACAGCAAAAGATGAAAGCAGAAGAAAAACAAGTTTGCCCGTTATTCGTACTTTGCTGGTCTACAACTTTTCTAAGAATAGGAACATGGACGTGAGATATTGCTACTACGTTGCTTTCTTTTTTAAAAAATTGAACAACAGAAGGTTTTGTATTTGAAATAAATGTTGCTTTTGTTGCTTTATTCCATGAACAGCTAACAGTTTGTTTTGTTGACCAGTCATCATTAATTAATCTAATAAAAATTATAGGATATATAATTAGTTTGTGTTTCAGCTTATTATTATAAAGGTATGGTTCATCTTTCCAGGAAAATGACAAAACAAGATTTGCCTAATTCACACAGATGCTGTGCGGCATATCTCCGTAGTATTGAAACTGATGGTCAGTTGTGCACTATTTGAAGAGATGACACAGAATGTGGGCCTACAGGCAGAAAGAGTATGTTGTTTGCTACTTTAATTATGTGAAAGGGGCATGAAATAACAAGCCCTATGTACACCATTGTAGTTTTGTATGGTCACATGTTCAAGTTGTTTTTGTGTTTTCATGTGTAGTACGCAAAGACAAAAACAGGCAAATAATTTTTCCTGGTGAAAACACATGATGATTGAATGGAATGTGTTTTTGAAAAGGGAGAAGCCCAGGACCAAAATGGGTTTTTACGAGCCACTAGACTCAAATCTCATAACTGGGAAAAGGAAATATAAAAGTGATATCAGTGGACAGAATCTATCTTCCATTGTGTCAAATGCATGCCATTTCCCGAACCACCACAACCAACAATATGCCCTTTCTTCCTCGCTGCTGAACACGATTTAAAAGAAAAGCTCACAATAATAATATTCTGTATTTTGTTGCCTGCAAAAGTTATACTTTCAATTTACTTTCCGATATTCTTTTAGTATCATCCTCAAACTGGATGTCGAGGTTTTCTACCCTTTTTCCAGTCTCCCATAAAGAATCAGTAGACCCAAAAATAGCTTTTGCAACATCAGTGTTGCAGGGGAAAGCTGTATCCTACGCACATGCATGACAGGAAACAAAATAAAATATTATTTCTATTTCTATGCAAAATTTCTGTCAGCGGACGATTTTCACTTGACAGTTTAAAATGATGATAACATTCCGGGGCGTGTTTATAGCTACGTAGTTTCACGTGCATTACATGCGTGTGTGTTTATATGACGAAAGAACTTCATTCTAAAAGAGATTTTTCAGAACAAGCTTGCTGACAGAAAATCAGTGACAACAGCACATTGTTTCAGAGATTTCAGATGCTCCATTTCATGCACGTGTAATCGAAAGTTGGACAAATGACAAAAACATTGCCAAAATATCACTTTTTAGATTGACTATCACTATTTTTCTGTCTGTTCATGATTTCAAAAATTCAGTAAACCGCCAATCATTGCAGTATTCCAAATTCAATAGTTATTTTAATAGAACATTGGAGTACAGCTACTTAACCATTTGTTATTTTATGGCACTTTTAGCAGCTTCAATTCACAATCCACACACTCCATCATATAATCAACCATAGTCCTTTATTCATACAATGAATGAAGGAAAATTCAGTGCAGCAGCGGTGAAGTAGAGTATCAGATAATTTAATAGAATATCAAGAATGTTGCTGCTGTGCTGACTTGTCACTTTATTTCTCTTTTATCCAATCCCTGCCAAATTCAAGGAAAAATAAAAAAGACTTCTCTTAAACTTCATTTCTAGCCACCTTCACTTTTTCCAGTTTGAAAAAGGGAGCACAGAAAAATTTTAGGTAGAATGCATCCACATCATTACAGTACAAAAAGTAGAGGACCGCCTGAATAAAGACAACTTTAGCTAACACTAATTCAACCACAAGTCCAAAAATTTATTTCATTATCGTCACCCTCCTTCTTTCTCAATTCTTTCACATTCACATGTTCACACATCTTCAAATTCATTTTTCCACGTTCTTTACTTAACTTGATTTTAGAAAAAAAAACCGAAAAGGAAGATGCGGTGAAAGTAAAAAGGATACACTTAAAGTACATATAATGATGATGATTGTACATCTATAGACCACGGCCACCACTGATTGCCATAAATATAACGAAGTGAAAGAGTGGCTTCTTCAATAGAAGCAAAGTGTGCAATGTGTGTATAGACAATCAAACTCAATCATCTTGTTTCAACAAAAAATCATGAGGAAGAGAAAAATGTATAAAGAGAAAAAACTACACGTACAACCATGTGTGTAATTTTTTGCTACTGCATTCATTCCTTCAGCACAAATCCCACTAACTAAATGTGTACACATGAACATTCATAGTTTGTTGAATGAAAGGGAAAATGACAAATGTAAATTCATTAGTGGCATTTCTGTAGTGTCGAAAAGGATGTATGAATCTAGTGGCAAATGATAATGATACAAGCATGGCATAACTGTGATTTTCTTGTATGTTTATTCGTTTTGTGTTACGTAACGGTAAGGGGATTTTCTCTATCAATCCCGACAAATAAAAAAGAATCGGGATTAGAACAGATTTAACACACTTGATTAGCTGCATTGAATGGGGATTTTTTGTCAGTGAGTTGCAAAGAAATGAAATAGAATGTTTTGCTATTGGTACTTTGCTTTAAAATGGTTTGTAAAAAGTTTAGCAAGTAAAACAAACTGTGTAGCATTTACATTTCTTTTAAACGCAAAAAGCAGTACGTTTTTAAATGGACGACTCGTGCACAGTCACAATAGAAATGACGTGCATGTAGCAACATTTAATCACAATTGTTGGATAAAAATAGCTCTGCATAGCCTCAGGGAAAAGAGACCATCAATGTCAAGTAAAATAAGTGAATAATCAATAATATTAGCTTTTCAATTCATTGCATTCTTTACTATTTAGTTTAACGTGTTGTGTAACAGAAAAGGATTGAACATTACTTTTTTCTTGACTGTGAGTTGCCTGTCTGGGTATTGATTTTCACATTATGTTGCAATTTACCCAAGAGAAAACATTATTGAAATGTCATTTTATAAAATTACCATGTACGAGCGCTCAGTCACACACCACATTATGCAAAACTGGTACACATTGTAGATATTATGCGCAAATTGACTATTGTCAAGCAGAGTTGCTTTTAGAGCGTTTTACAACTCCCATAAGAAGGGAAAGGGTTGTATTTGCAGTGACTGACGTATTTGGTCTCGGATTCCAGTTACGAAGAACATGGGCCGACGATATTTCCCTCGGCACAACAGCCACCGCCGCGCTACCTCTCCTTCGTCATCATCAAATGCCACGCTTCATGTTCACACCAACTTCAAATGACTTTATCCGAGAAATAAAAAGCGAAATTGGTGACAGAATGACATGTCACGTGTCGTTGGGGAAATTTGCGTGAGTGACACCGGCTAATCAACGCCACAGGCAGAAAGAAGCACGTCGACCCACTATGCGCATTGGTTACACAGCGGTAAAATGACCAATTTGCCTGTTCCAATGGAAAAAATCCGTCTTTATTGACAAAAATAAAAGTAAAAGAATTTTTCAGACAAAAACAAACAAAAAGAATTTCAAGCTCAAAATTTCAAATAATATATTTACTTTGTCTCATTTTCACCGGTACTACTAACCACCAGCAGTTCCATCGTCTTTTTATTTTATTTTACAATAATCCTATCATCATCAACTTTATTGTCAAAATCATCATGTTTTTTGTCTTCCGATGATGATGATGTCGACGACAATGTTGACTCATTCACAACTTGCTACAGACGGAACCTCACTAATGCTGAAACTGAGTTGACTGCGTCACGTTAAACAAATGAATGACTGAGTGAGCAGAGAACAAGGGCACACGCTTGTTAGTTATAATCTCATTCTCATTTGGAACATTAATACCCATTATTTGATTCCATTTGACTAAACTCATCCCTTTCATTTCTCATCATTTTCTTTCTGGCTCTAACGAAAGTTGTAACACCACCACCATCACCACCTCTTCGAAAATTCACAAAAGCAAAGACAGAGACAAGCATGGATACACAAGAATTTGAATGGTTCATTGATGATGAAACGAGGATTCATCATCACAGAAGTAAGCACAACAATGTCGTTCGTACAATGTAACAGTGTGCTTGTACACAGACTTACTCACTCTTGGTTAGCTTTCTGCCGATGACTGGCTGTGGTGATGATTAGAAGAATATACTCTGACAGGACACATGTAAAACACCAAAAGGAGGAAAAGGCTGCTGAAGAATGAAAGAGAAAGAGGCAATGATTATAGTGTTGCGTCGCCTTTTCCACTTTTGCGATGGTAGGATTGACTGAAACACATTGGAATTGTCAATCGGATGAGAAGGAGGAGGAATATAAATAGATGAATTTATTTATGCGAGAGTATGTGTTGGCTTATTTGTTCTGAGTGTCATACATATTCATGAGGTTATTAGATTACCAATTTGGAAGATGTCAAGTGAACCCTGTGTTCGCTTTCCCTGTTTTGTTATGTGTGTGTGTAGTTACAACACGGCTGTTTGCATCAAGTGAATAATGCGAATGGATGTAAGAAGACTTTACTTAAATTGAGGTTCGGTTCTTTGGGTTTGCCTTGTTCGCATGAAAAGGCTAACTACAGCCTTTCCTTTGCTATGCTAATATTGAAGTATTTTTATTAAAACAAGTCGACTTAAGTTTTATTGGCTCCCTGCTATTAAGAACACAAACCGATCGAAGAGAATCGAAGGTTTTCCTTAAAATCCTTTTGAAACGAATGAATCGTGCTTTATATTATTGGCACTATCTAATCATTTCATGACTATACCATATACTTATTCGGGTTGAGGTATTTTCGGAGAAAGTAACATCTTTTAATATTTTTCTCAAAGGAAACCCCTCAGATTTTGCTTTAGTATCATCAAGCTCACAATAATATTATAAACAAAGCGTGTACATCATTCACATTTACTCTACAATTTTTGTGGTTGGAAGAATTGATAAAAGACATCAAATTTTTAAATAAGAAGAAAACGTGCAGTTGCAAAATAAAACAAGTCAGATTTTTAAAGCAGCAACATTTGCTGCAAAGATAGAACTTTGTCCATTCCATAACTCTAAAACAGATTTTCTTCTTTGTTTATAGTTGTAGCGATGCTGTTGTTGTTGTAGGTGTGGACGTGATCCAACAGTTTTGCTTGAGCAAAAAATATTGTTCGTCTTCTCCGTGAAAATTCCCAATGTGTGAACAACGGCAGTGTGTGCACATAATTTATTGCTGTACACAAGGAATAAATTATTGCTGGAACATGTTCAGTGTACAACATGCGAACATTTACACGGATGGTTCGTGTTGTACGTTGTAGTTACGACCGTTATGCTGGATCGGCTGAATGTTGACTGTGAATATTATTTTTGTTTGCTTCTGCGTTAAACAGAAATGCAATGGCAGCAAAAGCAAATTCTTTGCGTTCCGCATAATTGCTGACTTGATCGAGAAAAGTACAAAAAATTTGGCATCCTGGGAATAATATACAGTGCATGTAATTTAAGAATGTAAACTTTTTTTCGGCTTAATTTTAAAAAGTGGCAAAATGCAAGCATGTCTCGCTACACCCCATTACATCATCCCTTTTAATTTCTGCTTACATCCCGCACCAGAGAGTACACGGCCACAGACAAGTTGTTGATTGACAAGACTCATCATCATCAAGTCAGTTGCTTATAATTTTCTAGTACCACCCAAACAATACACTTCTCCTCTCATCTCGTTTCACCCTTTTTGTCTACTACTCTGCATACATAATAAACTCCTGCTGCATGCTCGGCAACGTGACTTACTTATTACTTCAGAGCGAGAAACGAAAAGAAAAGGATCAATGCTGTGTGGGATGCGATGTTACTGAATCTCTCATTATTTTGCTCGCGTACTGGTAACATGTAAACATTGAGGAAAAAGGGGATCCTCGTTTTTTCTCGTCTTAAGCCAGTTGAAAGAAAGAAAAAAAAGCAAAAGAGTCTCAGTGAATGAATGCATGCACTTAATGATGCGATGGATTGGATTTTTTGTTTGTTTATTTTCCCCGTAAAATAAGTAGTGGGACATGCCACCAGTAGTAGTCTATATGGAATATCAACCCAGTCTTTACGCTTTACCTAGACGCATTGCAATTTTCGGAATTGATAAAGAGTAGTATCGTGAAGAAGAAGACGAATGGCTTTGACATAAAATAAGTGAATATAAAAAAGCTACATCGGCAAAGTAATGGCAGTAGTATTGGCAGCACAGCAGTAAAAAATTTATACGTGTATACATTTTACGAGCTTCTCTACACAAGTGTACAAATCTACATGGACTCGTGCACTCTGTTTGGTTATTGGAGAAATTGTTGGAAAAGGTAACGGGTCTTTGGCAGCCGACACTCACTCTCATCACGTAATATTAGAAAATTGTTCCCTCTCTCCCGTAGCAAGTTAGTATGTGTACATACTTATTATTGCAGTAAAAACGACTTTTCGTTTGCTTATGCTCTTCTTCTTTCATTCTCTCTCGTCATGCTACACGGTATTTTTGTGTGCATGTGCATAATACTTTTTTCTTTCTCTCTTTTCGCCTACGTGATTTTATTTTCTGACGAACATGGAATACGGGATGAATATTGTATACCTATACTACAACCAAAATGGTACATTGTTGATACACATAGTCAGAGAAAGTGAGACAGACACAAACAGAAAATAAGTTCTGCTGAGTGATGATGCTATTTGTTATAGAGTGCTTATATATGTACCACCAGCTAGCAAGCGGTGTGAAGAATCTAAAGGGAAGAAAACGTCTTGCATTAATTTGTATGCAAAGGTGCATCCCAAAACATAGCTCTCCAAGAGTTGAAGTAGCTCGGGAAAGAGAAAGGAAAAAGAAAAATATATAAGCAAAGAGTTAAAAATGTTTGGTTTTGGTTAAACTCTTTTTCGGAGAAAATGATTCTTAAGATTTTTTATCCGGTGAGGATAATAAGTAGGCAGGATGAGTATAATGATAGACACATTTTTTTAAAACCATATTATCATCATCTAAATACAGAACAAACACTTTTTAAAAAGAAATATTCTAAAAATATTTTAAAATGTGCGATCCCGTGAGAATCGTAAGGGAAATCCCCAACACCTCGTTGCATCCAATTTTTTCCTCGTTCAAAATTCCCATTATCACCATTGCCATGCAAAAATGTCTTGTTCAACGTGTGCTCCGACATCACATTACCCCTATCATGATCATCACTCATCCCTTTTTTCACCCCTTTGTACTACCTCCAACAAACCATATAGAGATAGCAAAAGGTATAGGAACCTCCGTGAGTATTTATGCACACAAATTTTTAGGGAAAAAAGATTTTTCTCCGTGGTAGCATCTCCAACACCATGTCTTCCTCTTCTCATCTTGTTACCGTACTCCACAAGTAATATTTTTATGCATATCTCAACCAACAATCTTTTCTCCTTTTTATGATAGCTCATCTACACTTTTACAGCCACTTGGTGGCCTTTTCGGTGTCATAAAAAGCAATACACAGAAGGCGAGTGGAAGAAAAACACACCGTTGTAGCGGAGTAATATATCTTTGAGCATACGTATTCCTATATGCATGTATAAATATAAAATGATTACTTGAGAGAAACTTCTACCAGAAGATTTGCCTCAATCTTATTCCTACAATCATCATGATGCTGTTGATTATGTGTTTGGGAAAAGAGACTCTCAGGTTGAGTAAATATATTCACTTTTTAAAAAGTGCATTTTCTTGGTATATCTACACACTGCTTTTTATCTGTCCAACTTACTTTTTAAAACAGAAGGAAAATCTTTTGACTGTTTTTGGTGCTGAGAAAAGTAGGGAGAATATTATGTGTATACAAATAATATTCAAAAACAAAATGAATGACAAATATTCACAACCCTTTCCCCAACATCTTTTCTTTTTTCTTTTATTATTACGTATTTTAAATTTACAGTTAGAAAACGGTCGCTCTTTTCTGTCTTTCACGCTACTACATGGCTTGTGTGTCACTTTTGTAGATTTTTCACAAAGATTATCCTCATTCCGTTTGTCATCTCTCTCGTGAGTTTTTTAATCTTTGTTCTTGATGACGGTGATAATAATAAAGTGGCTCTGTGGTTTTGTTTGCTGCTTTTGTCAGTGTAATTTTTGGTTGTGTGTGTGTCCCAGATGATCCATTGCCAGTACACTTTTTTATCTTGGATCTTTCTACTTTAGAAAAAGGATTGTACACATTGCTGCTGTTGCTTGTGTTCATGAATATTCATAAATGGCCATTCATTCATTTCTTATAGGGTTATTATGCATTTAAAACTAGTCAAAATTAAGGGGACTTAATAATAATTTTTGGGTTGGTCATGGGTCTTTTTGTATGGCCCTCTGACTGAGATCATGAATCAGTGTACGAGTATTTAATGCCGCGCTTGATGATACCATGAAACGAGGTGTTTTTTCTCTGTGAGTGTGATGCTTATCGACTGCAATTAATCTTTCTTTTATTCTGCAAATATATTTAACCCCGCCAGCAGCATTCCTGTGGGTCCTTTGGAGGAAGGCGTAAGATAATCAGAGATACACAACATGCGGCAAGAGGGATAGGTGAGGTGACAAAATGAAATACCTTTCTTAATTTCTTGACTTTTTTCAAAAATAAAGAGAATATACACAAAAGGGTTGGAAACTGTTCGAGTAAGGAATTGCAATCGTTTTACCGACAGACAAGATGACAAAAACACAAAATAAAATACCTACATAAAACATGCTAAAAATTTCTTGCAGTTGATGCTGCAGATATACACACTTAATAGTTTTTGCTTCAGCAATATTTATACAATAATCAAAACAAGCCATAAGTTTATCTTGTTGCAAGATGGCAAGATCTTTGCACTACCGGCAATAAATTTCTATAGAAGCAGGACAAGCACTGTTTTCTTATGGTTTATTATGCGATTTTCCTGTTGTGGACGCGGACCAAACAAACAGGCAACAATACAACTTTTCGACATTTCACACTCTCTTTGCCCGACACTCTTCGTTTTATTAATAAAATATTAAGGCATGGCAGTAATGGCAGCTCTGTGGTAGTAGTAGTGGCGGAGTGCTGCTGTTTGGTACAAGAAATGCAGCGGCATTCATACCGTTTCTTTTAGCAGACCTAATACCGCAAGAAACTCTAGCCTTGTGTAAAGAATCAAAGCTAAAAAAGAATCTCGTCATCATTGTCTTCCTCCTCTCATGACATAACGTTTTTTAAACACGAATCTTTTTTCATGTTGCTACCAATGCAGTATCAACAGCAGCGCACGTAACTAGAAGAAAAAACAGCATCCGGAAAGATTCTCTTTTTCTCGTGTTTTATTACTGCCGTTCCTCATTGCGTGAACATTTTCAATGTTTCTTTTCACTAATTTTTTACACAAGTTAGCTGGCGTGCTGAGCTAACCGGTGGTGAAAATGATGATGGTGGTTAGTATGAAGTCATGCATTATCATTAAGTTAGCCGTGTGTGTGTTGGCCTTTCCACTATTATATTGCACATTTTTTTGAATGGAAAATTAGCCGGAGTGTGTACACCTCTCCTCCCTTTGTAAAAATTTACAATTAGTTAACCTTAAGTTATGAATCACGAGGAGTAATTTATTAGCACCTCTGCATTTTTTTCTTTTTATACATTTTCTTTCTAAAGCCACCATTTTATTTTTTAAACTTAAGTGGTTGCATGTTTCCGATTTTCATGCTTGGCTGTCATTAGTCTAAAGAAAGGTTAAGAAGCTTTCCGAAGACGCTTGTTCAGCTAAGAATGACCTGGAGCTAAACTGTCGGCTCAACTACTATACTTTACTTGCAGTTGCAGAATCAAAAAGGCAGAGAAAAGGATGGATGTTAACAAATAAATAAAATAAATAATCGACGAATTTCCTGTGTTATTTCTGTGTTTTATTCAAATTTGTGCAAATCAAGAAACACTCATAAACCTAACAGTGCGTGTAATTTCAAGATAACTAAGCAAAACATGAAAATACTATCATCCTCTTCACACTTCACTCAGCATTAGACTAGTGTTTTCATATCATTCGATTATAGTCGTTTGATGTCTCCGTACCTACTTAAATTTGATATGAAAGGTCTATTATTAGCAATACCAGAAGAACACGTCATTTCTTGTATGCCTGTTCAATTTCATATTATTGAGCTTCAAAGCCTTTACACTGACAGGTTGCAATTGCATAGAGCCATCAAAGCAATTAAAAGTTTGCATTAATTAGCAATTTAAACTGCATTTTTATGCTGCTATAATATGCTCACTTCATTTTTCACTCTGACAGCATTTTGAAGACTGCCTGCTGCTGCTCTGTGAAAAAAGCTCTTTCAGTATCTCATCTCTTCTCTCCCCTTCTGCAAAAGGCAACATTGTTTACGACCCTCTTTCGCAACAGGAGACTGTTCACAGATGGTGTTTGCAAGTTGAATTTTGCAGCACCCTCGCAAAATTTATTCACTGAGAATGCACTTTTTCCCAGTGACTGCATTTTTACCGAATATTTGATAAGGCAAACTGGTAAGCTGGTTTTTTCCTCTGTTTTAGTGGCCAGTTATGCAAAACTGTGCACATTAAGTAGTTGTACAAAAGAATTGCACAGAACCTCCGGATGGAAATTCGTAGGGTGCCACCACCACATCCCATTTCAACGATTTTTATCTGAATGAGATTTTTTCCTTGTTCTCAGATGACTTTTGCCACTGACACTAAAGATAAGAGAAGAGCAACGGTTAGGATGAGACAGTTGAACTATTAACCACACAAGACAGCTTTAGCATTTTACCAGCTTGGTACAGTAGAACGTATAGCAAGCTTGAGCTTGTGTCTGTGTGCTTAAATGTCACTGACTCATTTTATGACTGGAAATAAATGACGTTACACATGTTGATGATCGCCCAACATAGTTATTTTACTGTCAAAATGACAACTGCTAAGTACATGTTGACTTGTAGTAACGTAAGTAATAAGTACCTCTCGGCTTGATGCATCTATGCGCATCAACAAAGTCCAAGTCTTAATTGGTTTATTTTATTCAGGCTAAAGTGCAAATGGAACCGGTTAAACAGTTAATAAAAACCTAGCTTGTTGTCATTTTATAGAAAGCACATGCAAGCAGGAAGCAGTAGTATTGAATCATTTTCCATTTAATGTGGTAATTTTGCCTGAACAGCAAATAAATTTTAATGGTTGGCTATTGAAAATCATTGAATTCCTATGTACAGGTTAATTTATGATTTCAGTTTCTATCAAGAAAAAAACGACTACACAGCAAAAAGACGATAAATACGCCACCAAGAAGTGGACTGCAGACACACGCTCAGAACAAGAAGATGCAAAGTTTCCTTCTTTTTCTCTCTCCCAAATTATATTACATTAGCAATCTTTTACTTTGCTAATTGTGGTAATTAATATAGATCTACACTAAGCAATTGTAGAATTTTAAACAGCAATAATTTATGACCGTCTCTTGTCTCCTGTTTTCTAGGTACACAAAGTTTACTGCTGTTTCATCAGCATTGATAAATACAAGAGAAAAGGCAAAAGAAGCTGCTGATTTTTTCTCCTTTTCTTTCATTTCCAGTTTGTATAAAGCTGAGAGCTCATTAATTACGGCGATATCAGATGCAGTCATCATCATCCTGGTCTGGTTGTTGTCGTCGTTCTGTATGGCAGAGTACAGGTATCTGAGTACAAAGTATACTAAACGACTACTTAATGTGGTTAAGTCTGCTACAGTTTTTATTTCGTTTAGTGCCTACGTGCAACCAAATCCTTCGTAATAGCGTACTACATCCTATCTTGCAACTTTAAAAGTTGCTAAAATGAAGTTGTAATATTTTAAAACGAATATAGACGGACATCAAGCATAACCCATAATAGCCATCTGTACATTTTAAAAGTGTGTGTGTCAAGCAACATCTTATGTTTACATCAATATAAATAATCAGCAATAAAGTATTCATACATTTATTCTGTTCTCAGAAACGTACAATTGTATAATTGCCATTTCATATAAAGCCAGTGTCCACTGCTTTGCACTTTTCCTGGTGAATTTTTATAACATAAAGCTACATTTTTAGTTTCTACATCCGATACTAGAGACATGAAGAAGTAGAAGGCGTGTGTAGAGGAGTGTTCATATAACTTACGAACTACTAACGAAACACTTTTTTCATGTTGCAAATTTATTGCTTGTTTTTCGCAGCACTTAAACTAGTACTACGAAAAAGTATCAATACTATAAGTAGCGTTATTGCCCATTCAATGTTTTCACCGTTTGCTAGCTACTTCTCTCTCATTTTATACCACTCGTAAAACAGGAAATACATTAATCCACATTGTACGGTTGTGCAACTTTTGTAAGTAATTGATGAGAGGTAATCATATTACGTTCAGGAAATTTAGAAAAAATTATAATTAAAAGTTGACAGGAGAAATATGAAGCCTTTTTTTGCTATAACTATCAACAGTAGTACAACTTTTCTGCTCTGAGTTGTGCTGTTAGAAGGCGGTGTTGCTTGCAAAATGTAAATAACTTCAGGTGAACGCATTACCATTTGATGGAGCAACATTTCTAGAGACTTTATTGAATAAAATCAGAAGAGGTTCAAATCACGTTGCTTTTGTGAAGTAACCGACTTTACATTTATTATTGTTGTTGGCCGATTCTTCTTCACTGCCAACTGGATTGAATGAAATGGTTCCGTTTCGTGCGTCGGTCGTGATGTTGATGACGGAGATGCGATACATGATATTATGTTTGGTCGGACTGATGAAGACATATTATTGAGCTTATACGCAGGGCAATTTAGACTTTCATACATTGTTTCATCCGTGGTACATGCTTCTAAAAAGGCTAATCATCACAATTAACAAGATGCTTAGCGGCTCATTTAACATAAGAAGGGATGAGGTTGATCTTTGTAAATTTATACTAATTAAACTGCTGCAACAAGGAATTAACCACTTCTACTCATCATCCTACTACTCTTTACCTCTCGATTCTTTTGTAACCTGTTGCATAATTTATTATTTCATTTTCATTGTTGTCAGTAGTCCTCTTTGTTTTTTCACAAGTTAAAAAACAAATGCTCGCCCATTGCCCATTTATTTTGCCATTATTCTCTGCTACTAGAACAATAATATTCATTAACAGTAAAACGGAGGAGCACGGAAAATACATAAAAAATCCAAAAACGAAGAGAATAATTGTGAGCTTAATAAGTTGGCAGCAGAGCAGCAGACGATTGTTGCTCTGCTCCTTTTCTTATCGATTGAGATATCTGCTGTTAACGCTTTGTAATTTCTTAAAAAGCTTTTCTTTCACTTGAAAGAGATGTACGCAATTTTTTTCTGCTCAAGTTGATAGTTAATTTGACCTTTTTGGTGGTGGTGATATGATGACTACAAGAGGTAGGTGGGTACATATTAACTGTTTGTGCAGTATATTATATGTTTTGTTATAAAGCATGCATAGCTTAATGAGTGTACCTACACTATTTTGCATGCTTTTTTATTAAGAGGAACTAGAAAACGAAGCCGGTTTTAATTCTCGCTTATCTTGAAACCAATTAATTATCCGGGTTATTACGACCAACCAACTGATTTATGGGGGTAGCAGCCTGAAAAGACATCTTTTTGTTTCTCGCATTCCCCTCATTACAATATCAGTATCAGATAGAATATAATGCCAAGCCCTTTTACACAATACTCAAAAAAGGTCATGTACGTGCAACAAAAAGTTCTCAAATTTCAAAAATATAATTTTTCTATTTTCCTTTTCCGTCATCTGTGTCTAAAGTGTGCGGCACGAAAACACACAAACAGACGTGACACGGGTCACGTTAAATACGCTACAGTTGTATAGATAATTATTAAAGATAATTAGCTAATCACTTTTTGATGACCACAGAGTTTAAACGCTGTACGCGATGGTGGTCAGGTTTTCTTGATAACAGCTTAAAAAGGAAAAGGTGTAGGTATGCGGTGAGTGAGAGAGAGGGACAGCAGACAAGAAGCGGAAAAAGATTTTCTGGCTTTCATTTCTTTATTTGTCTAATAACCACTTTACTTCATCACTCACACGTGCTTTTTTATTGTCTATTTTACAACCACCAGCCACTCTGCTTGGCTTGTGTACACAATCAAATCTAAAAGGAAAAATACCTTGCACATGTCATTGTTCGTTGTGTCTACACGCAAACAGAAGTACTATAGTGTTGGGCAACAATGTAAACACACACGAGAGAAGAGAGATAATGAAAAATTCTCCTTCTGGAATTTTCAAGTGGTGATGATTACCCATTCCAACCGTCACTCGCCCTTGAAGATGATTAATATATTGCGTATAGAAAGCTCGCCCACAGTAGTCGCTAGTCCCTAAAAAGGGCAATAATAACTGTGTATCAGTGAACAGAGGAGCGTAAATAATAAT
The DNA here is from genome assembly GCA_029691765.1 of Entomobrya proxima. NCBI lineage: Eukaryota > Metazoa > Arthropoda > Collembola > Entomobryomorpha > Entomobryidae > Entomobrya > Entomobrya proxima. Next base: position 21,943,809 of record CM056171.1, read on the forward strand.
ACATCTTGTTTTGACGATATGATGACGGTGATGGTGTGACGCTGTCAAGAAATGAATGCCTTTTTACTTCTTTATTGAGCTTTATCAGTTGTCGGTACGCATATTGTACCTAACTTTCTGTCAAAAATGTGTACATTGCCTCTTCATTCAACTTATAGAACGTAATGTGTAAGTGCAATGCTTTTTGCTAGGGGTTTCCCACTCGTTTTTTCTTGGTTCTTCATTATTCGCAGCTGTCTGTGTATAAAGTGCAGAGTATATAGTGTATTATTATTATTAGCATTGTGTTGTGTGTTAAAAGGAATCGAGCAACCAAACCCTAAATTAAGAAGGGAGAAAGTAAATAAGCCTCAGGAGAATCTCTATTCATCTGTGACTCAGGCATTTTTATACGCGCTTTGCTTTCGCACAACTCTGCTCCTTCTCTATCGTATCCCTAAACTGACACCATCACCACTTCCATTCATTTTTGTTGTTTTTTCCTCTAAGCTTATAAAATTGGCTTGGTTGCTTCTTAGCCGAGCATTATTGGGATATCCTGCCTTGTGAAAACGGAATGAAAATGAAAATAATACAACAGTAATGAATAGAACCGATCATCAGCAAAGATGATGATGGCAAATGCTGATCATTATTATCGAATGGGGAGAGAATAAAAAAGGAGAAAAAACGAAACGAAAGTGTTTGGCTTGACATTGAATGCTAACTATTTGTCTGCTATGTTCAGAGCGTTCATCTTTAAGAATGAGCGAATACCCAAGAATATTGACGAAGAATCAAGAGTATATTTTATGTTGTTCTCTTACATTGTACAAGCTAAGTTGCATATTTATTGCAATTTAATTTGTGTATCCATTTTTCTTATGAAAGGCACAAGTGACTATGAAATAAATAGGCTTAAACTCTATGTATGCATTGTCCTGTTCGTTTCAGTTGAATAACCGCGTACAGCGTTTAATTTTAAACACAAGCAAAGATCAAAAGACAGAAACATCAAACTAGGAACAGGACAGGATGACATCATAAGTATGAGGCTACAAGAGTATACTGAAGTATTGATGTAGTTTAAGAGATGTTAAATAGCACATTCAAAGTGAAAAAAGATTGGGTGTTGATACTAATGATGAAAAGGGTTTTTACATGCATTAGAGGTGGTATTGGTAAAAATGATGAGGACGGCTGATGATGGCAAGGATTACATATCCCATCACATCACCCATTGACACTTGCAGTCAAATAAAAGAAAATTAATGGCTAAAGTGACAATGAGCTAGGTTCATAATGATGATGATGACGATGGAATAGGACAAGACGGATACACAATTTTCCATTAAACACCCTAGACAGTCAGCATCTCGTTGTCGGTGCCTACTTTTTGCCTTTCCAGCTTGATGTGCTTCAATCGTCACCACTCAAACAAAAGTAAAACTTGGTCCCAGGAATACTTCTCATCACCATCACTCTCTTTCTTTACTAGCATGCTGCTTCAAAAAAAGCTCATTTTCGGTGACAGAGAAAACGCAATTTTATGTTCTTGTTGAATCCATCACCTTTCCATTTTCATCAACCACTACACTACAACTAACAGCTTAAACATGTACGTTATTTTTACATCAAGCATTACATAATGATTTTTTGGTTACTTGTTTTCATGTCTACTAGCAAATAAATGGAATAGACGACTTTGACACGTTGACTGAACGGATGGTGGTTGGTAGCATGCATTGGCATGTGCGTAGTTTATTGCTTTTGTGTAAGTGTGTGTATTTGTTGCCTCGAATTGAATAATATTATTTGACTTGTTTTAAGACTCATTTGACTGGTTTTATTTGTTGTTGCCTATTTTGCTTTTTTCATGCACCAGGATCAACATCATCATCAACATGAAGACTCAAGCAGAGTGGCGAAGAAGAAGCGTGGCAATATTTTATGCAACTTTTTTCGGGTTTGTGGCATGCTGACTACTGCTGCGGCTTGAATGAAGCACTGATGATAAACTGAGTAGTATTGAACTTTTCAATGAATATTGAGTAGTTTTCTTGAAATTGCAAACAGAAGTAGACAACCAAGCGGTTAATTCTGTATCTGTGCTACACTCGTTATTATTTGTGTGTTTAAAGCCTTTAATTTCATATGGCAAGCTTTTTTAGAGGTTATGCCAAAGAACGGAAAAAAGTGAGTAAGGTTGATTTAGTTTGTTGAATGAGGATTTGTTCTGCTGGGGTGGTGTTATGGTGTGGCTGTGTGGTGTGTTTTACGTTTGATGTTTGACAGCGAGCACGGTTTAAAATCCCTTTTTTGTGTGAGAGACCAACTTGTAAACCCCTCGAGCTTATGTTTTTCATTATCGGGGTATTAGCACCTCTCTCTTTCGTTTTGTTGATACTTCTTTTTTATTTTTTTGAATGGATTTTAAAGGCTTTTATTTGGAAAATCTGCTCAACCAAAATGCATAATAGGTTAAAACGCTAATCTTCATTCATATTCATTACTGGATTTTTCTACGGTGTGATTTTGAGTTAGGCAACAAAAATGTTTGAGCCAAGCTTATCCTATTACAAGAACGGATTTGTTGAAAATTTGAACTCGAAGAGTATAAGGGAAAACAACTTGTAGATAAGACGAGAAAGGGAGGAGGCATGTATGCATGGGTGCTTGCTTTCTTTGATCGGAAGGGAATCCCGTTTTCGGGCAGAGACCAGCATCAGCTCGTTGGTGAGGTTTGCGGGCGAACTGTTTGATCTTTTCCGTTTCCACCCGAATTTCCGCTAGGTTTCACTAACGTCTCCCTTACACCACCCTTTCCCAGTTCTGCGAAAGTGGAAAGCCTATTTTCTTGAGCTGGTTAGCTACGTACTCTTTGCTAAAGGCTTGTTGTAGTGGAGGAGTACAGGCTAAGCTTCTCTTTCTTAACTGCGACTTTTTGAAAACTTATCCTTGCTTGACCACCTGCATTTTTTTATCCGTGTGTGTAAGTTATAAATGGAAATGTTGTGACTTGCAATCAATGTAGCCGCAAATATAGCCCACAGTCCTGATTTCTGATGCAATTTAATTTAGAGAAATTGCTTCTCGTCACCGAAAAGCAAAGTTGGTAAGTAACCTGTAATTTCTCCTGTCATATAAATCATCAGTCGTTGTATGGCTATAAATAATACGAGTAAGAATGGTAATCATAATAACGGGCTGACTTTTTATCGCTCAACTCAATCACAATAACAGCAAAGCTATCGAACTTCATCGTTTCTCTGGCACATTGTAAAACTTCTTGCCATCTTTAAAAACAGTGCGCACTGATATTACTAAATACATTTATACACAAGTCGTTATGATGATGGTGTTGGTAGCAGGCAACAGGCACTATTATTAAAACTCACTCTATATAACTCCATTTTTTCTAGAGATTTGTGTGAACAGAGGTAGTTGCACATATTTTTGTATAAATCTGTCCTATAAGCTATTTGTTGGCTGCTGTTGTGATATTAAAAGCCGATGGATTCCCCTTCTGCACTCTCTCGCTATCGCTACTTGTTTGACTGGAAACGATTAACGTTTGACGAATGTGACCCATCACACAGTGGCTGATAGGCAAGTTTATTGTAGAGAGAGAGGGAAAATGAACAAAGGCCCAAAAGTAGCAGATACAGAAACAGAAGGGGAAGCTATTGTACAGTAAAACTACATCATCATAATGACAGCAACAAGATCATCGTAACAGCAGCAATAAAGCTGTAATATAAAAAGTTAATGTATAAATGTCACTGAATGCATTTATTATTATGGGGAGGAAAAAACAATGTCGACTGTAGATTGCACATACAAGTTCCAAAATGGGCTATTGTTGTAGTTGTAATTTTTTGCAGGGTGATATTGATATGGGCTTTGGAAAATTGATGCTGGCTAATGACAGGAGCCACACACAGTTTCATCATGTTCATGATCAAGTCAACAAGTGGCAAGTCACTATTCTCAGAATTTTTTAGGGCTTAACAGCATCTCCCATCTTGGTCGAGTTAATCTTAGGCATGTGATCTTCATCAAGTTCAAACCAACTTTTTTGTCTGGTGGCTGTTGATGTAATTTGTAATTTTCAAAATGTTCTGGGATGAGTAAATGAAAAACCTGGCAGCAGAAAAGTCACTTCCGATTTTCTTTTAGAAACAAAATATGTGCTCAAGTGCAACACAAAAAATAATTTAACCCGCATAGTTCCTTGGGGCCATGCGACAAGCAGAAAAAATTAGAAATCGTGCATTCCTAAACAAGGTACAAATCAGAAACAGAAAAAAAGAAGTCACGACGCTAGTTTGTAAGAAGCAGTAACAGAAGCAATATATTTTGCCTTGTTCCTTTTTTCTCCACTGGGTTTATTAAAAGCGCACCCACACGATATATATAATAGCTATAAGTAGGCATTGTTGGGGTTCTCGCTGCCTGTCTGTATGTAAATAAGCTAGCAAACTCTAAATTGAAAATGATCAGAGTTCAAATGGTCCCTAACATCCAACTTATCATCTGATAGTGTAAATGCTTACATTTCTTGTGACTGGCAAAGTAAAAGCAGACAGCGGGGAATCTCTCGCAATGTTTATGTTTATCCAAGAAAAGACATTTATATAGATGGATAGATAGTGAATCAGTATTTGTTGTAGTGGTGCTATAATAATAACTAGGAAGCTGGTAAAAAAGAGGCAAAGGTGAAATGAGATGAAAATTTTTTGGGGTGGGCCAAGACTCATTAATCTTGAAAATAATCGTGCCCTTGAGGAAATATGGAAAAAAGATTGTCTGTTTGTCTGCCTGCCTGTCTGTACATAAGTGAGATAAAAATGAAATTCATTTTCCATATCGTACCAAGTAACATGAAGAAGCAAAAGATGCACTAAACGCGAGTATTGCCACCACTTGCGTTTCTTTCAGAGATGGGATAAGTGCACTTCACCAAAAGGCAAAGAAGAATGAAGCGGCTTTATTTAAGTAGCTCCCTTTTACTTTTTTCTTTCCCTGTTGCCTCTTTCTTGACAAGTTGGTCATGGAATTTTTTATGTTTGCCTGATGCCATATAGTGGTGGTTTTTAGCATGTGAAATATATATTATGTGATTATGCAGAAGAGAGATGAGCTAGAGTAACAAGAAGCGATGTCGTTTGTTGGTAACTTATTGTGTCCCGCGAGTTGTAGAAAATCGACTTTTGCTTGCTAGCTTTCTCATGTTTTTTTTCACCCGCTTTACTTTCTACACTTGTTCATAGTTCATCATAATACGATAAAAAAGAACCCTATCTCTCATAATTTCCATACACATTATGCAAGTATAAAGCTGGCAGAAACATTATACAGATGAAAATAAAAGAGTGCATAAGTCATCTCGTGATTCCATTGCGGCGGTGAGAAGAAGGAAGAAGAACAAAAGTAGAAATTGGAAGCTATCCTCTGGCAAGAAGATTGAGAATGTACGAGAGAGTAGAGTGCTGCAGAAGTAGTAGTAGCATCAGTCGGAGAGAGAGAAACAAGTTGATTTATATTTTCAAACAAGGAGGGATGAATGATGATCAAGTGTTCTTCTGTTGCTTTTAAAAAGAAAAATATCTGCAGTTCCACTCTTCTCAACAGTGGAGAAGAATAATACATTGCTGCAACTCTTCCCTGTTTTCGTATCTTCCTCAAAGCAAAAATACTGCAAAGTGGTGGTGGCGGTGCAGAGGATAAGGATAATGAATTGAAGTAGAGAGAAAGGCATTTTACAATGTTGTGCATAAGTATTACGGGTAAAGTGGCTCTGGTGGTATTCCACTCGAAATATTTTCTGCCACTTTAAATATTCTAGAAAACTAGCGTGTTTCCAGTTAGCCAATAACTCTTTTCATGAGCAAAGGCTGAAGGTATGGATTATGGATCAGCTTCCTACTTCTTTTTACCTAATTTCCTGTTAATCAAGATAAAAAATCCTTCAAAACCGGAATTTGTAGACAATCACTCAAAAATCGCGTCAAAACATTTGGCCGAGGCACCTGTCACGATACAATAGAACTCACTCTAAAGAACATGAAAAATCATCGCCATATTTTAACTAGATTGTTATTTTAGTCAAGTTACTGGACTTATTACCTTTGGCATACAATTTAGTGTTAGTTTCAGGGTGAACAGCTTGTTGATATGATTAACATCATATTGCACCAAGTCTGTGGTATACTCTAGTTGATCATCATGACATCCCCTCACAATAAAAAATTCTAATAAGTTTTGTTATGTGTGATGTTGTGCTTGCAGTCTAGTGAGTAATAGGTGCCATTCTCATTCTCATCAAAGGTGCCACTTGATATCCATAAGAGAATATTACAGAAAAGGAAAAAGCCGACATGACACTGCATAGTAAAGTTGAACTGTGTATCCAAAATATTACACTCCAACTTACAAGTAACAACTTTATGCATATTTTATTAATGCAAAGATAGATGATGCTTCTGTGATATACTTCATCATTAAGATCCCACAGCGTTACACAAAAGAGGCGTGAAAGCCATCAAAGCATGACAGCCTCAGATAGGAAAAACCGACACATGAACAGATTAGCCCTTTTCCGCTTTTCCTGTGCCGCTGACAACACGACAAGCAAGTACGGAACAAGTTTGAAAAATCTCATCAAAGGAAAAGCAGGAAAGTTTGACGGGATGTGTACAGTATGGAAATTTTAGAATAATATTATCCGGTAACAATGTTGTTACGTGTGTAAACAGAAGGCATCCCTCTTCATCTGACATCTTTGGAAGTTACTTTTTTGACAGAAGCACAATATAAAAAAGAGGCGATTTGCACGAATGTATAATATCTTATTTATGACAGTGCACAATGAAAATTTTCTATTCAGGGCTTTAAACAAAGTTACTGCTTATGTTTTTCAATGTGGCACACTAAAAATTGCCACATTTAAAAGTTTTTCCAATAGATATATTTTGAACATATGCTACGACGTTACGTGTAAAAATCAGCTAAAGCCGATACGTTGACTAAGTAGTTTCGTTCAGTATGCGATTGTTGAATGCATTTTTATGCAGCCATTTCTAATGTAGAAAGAACTCTTTCCTTTTAGTAGCATATACTTGATTATGCCACAACCAACGCTCCAAAGCCATGGTCCATTTATGGTTTAATTACGTCTTCAAGTCGTCAAAACTAAGGTCATTATGGGGCTATCATTACCCTCATCATTTTCCTGGTCTTCTCTTTCTTCCTGCAACCAATCTTACTTTTATTTCTCCAACTTGTGTACTGTTCCGTAGGAGTCGATGGTGTAAATAAACACCAATAGATAATGTACCATAATTGTCTGTAATAAGAAAGTCAGTAAACTCGAGTCTAATGTGTGAGACAGAGTGAAATAGGCTGCAATCTCTTTCTCATCTCTGCTTTACAACCGGCAGAAATACTGCGTACAACATGCCCCAAACGAAACAACGAGAAAAAGATGGGAGCATGCACTTCACGAAGAAAAATAATAAGGTTAGCGTAAAAGTGAACAAGCTGGAAAGACATTATTCACAGGCAATAAAACTGCAGTTTAATCCAAGGGGATGGTGTGGCATGAGTGGTAAAAACGTGGGCATAGGTAGGTATTTACAAAGAGAAAAATAAAATGCGATCAGGTCGCAGACATAAAAATCTAGAGCATTTCTCTCTGTGTGCACTTCACAGAGAATAACTAACTTGTGCTCTGTTTTTGGGGCACACTTACCATCTTGCTAACATTGCCACCATCACTACCACCACCCTCATCATCTTGTAAACTTCTTTTTTATATTATAGCTTTATTATGACACTGGCCCTCTCTGTGTGTTGACCTGGATGACACAAAATAGTTTCCATTCTCGTTTACTCTCTCGTCGTGAACAAATCCAACTTGAGTACTAAATGATTGTGTTATAAATAAGGTAATCACATTAAAAACCCTAAAAACACATAAAAGCTAGCAGTTGGTTTTACTAGTTTACATTTACCACCATTGCCAGCAAAAACACATCCTACTTTTGCTGCCCTTCATCTTATCTCATTTTGATGGTGTTACTATTTGAAGAGGATATGTCGTCGTGTTGTTTTTTGTCACCCATTCGTCGCTTTTTATGAGATTTTTCTTACCTTCTCTAAAATGATGTCTCGCTTCAAAAGATAAATATAGTGCTCCAAGTTTTGTATATACAATTCTTTTGGAATTAGATAGATTTGAAAACCTTGTTCGCTGTGAATTTTATGGTCGTTAGTTTTCACTCCCTTTTTTGCTCTGCCAACTTATTTAAATACAAGCAATTTTCTTTTAAACTTAACAAGAACAATGAAGTTGTGTGGAGCAGGCAGCAAACGATGATGAGGCTACGCTACATAAAAATTGAGTGTAAAATTAACAAGAAGAAACGATCAAGTTTAATGATAAGCAAGTTAGGTACACATTTTGATAATATTGAGTGCATTAAGAAATGAGAAAAACAAACTGTCCTTCTCTTGAATTTCTTTATTAGAAAGGTTTTTGGGAACACGAACACAAGTGTCATTATTTCCACTTTCATTACAAATGAAAATTGATCAAAATGAAATGTAAATGTATTGCTTCCTTAGTGGTGTACACTCGCACCCACAATTTATCTGCTACGCAATATGTCTTTTTTAGATGGACCCCCTTGTCCTAATATTGTTCCTTTTTGCCTATATATGCTTATTATATGCTTACCCTGACTCAGATAGAAAGTTGCATTGTACACGACTGACCTTTTTTATACTTTCCCAGCAACTCGATAATCGTCGTGCACACAATTCCTTGAATAAGTGCACCGAAAAGTAAAGTAAAGCACCGTTTGTTAGAGATATTTGTCTCGTATTTTTGGGGAAAAATGCCGCATTCCTCAGAGCAATAATAATTCCAACTTAATATCTTTATCCAAAGCGACATGTGTTTGTGCCCATGTGTGAGTTAATGAATTTTCATGAGTCCTTTGGGTGAAATTCCAGCTTATATCCAAGTTAACTACGTACACATCTCAAATAGCAAGGCATTCTTGTAATCCATACGTAGTACAAAGTAAAATAAAAGTACAAAAAAATTATCCGAATGAAAATTACACCCGACACAATAAAACACTGCGTCTCATGATGATTTAGATGTTCCTTTTTATTTGCCATTTGTATAATAATGCCAAATAAGAGAGGGAAAGGCATCACCGTCGTACCGGGCCCAAAAACATTTTTTTGGAATGGAATTTTTGTGGTAGTGGTGGTATTACACAGCCAAAGGAATAAATTTATTATGAATATTAGTTACTACCACCATCCCACTAACACCATGCCCCCACCACCATCACAAAAAGCATTTCTGTGAGGAGGAGGACACAGCAGCGCCGTGTGGCTTTATGCCTCTGCACCTCAAACCTAGCACATCATATAGTATCATAAGACATCAATACAATAATCACCCTGTCGTGCAAAAGTAATTATTTTAAATTACCACAAAGTGTAAATGCATCATCGTCATTATCCTCAGCATTTTTCATCATGAGCTTACTCGCTCATTCTCCCTGGCAAAGCAATCTGGACGGAATTTTTAAAGAAGGAGGAAAATATATTTTGGCACTTGCCACAAAAGCTTACTTGATAATATGATGACCATCATCAGTCTATCTGCGTACTGCATTATGTTGTATTTAAACAATTACTTTCTATTTACCTACCAACACAACCTGAGTGACTCTCTTAAATAATCATCATGCTTGTTCAGAAAAAATGAAATAATTCGCAATTCTAATGTGCAATGAAAATAATTAGTAGTAAATTATATTCTAACCGCTTCACAAAATAATAATTATAACTGCTTTCCACCTCCCTACTTTTTACGCGTTACCTGTCCAAATATTTATTATTGCGATAATCATAAGTCAGGTATTTACAAAAGAAGCAGAGAGGGCAAGAATAAAAGAAGCATGACAAATAGTGTGTGTGCGTGTTTGCATTTTAACATGACTTGATTATACTAAACAATTTAATAACTTTTAACGAGCCAGCTTATTATCATCCCCTGATAATGATAATGACAACATATACAACGGCAACAGCAACGACGACGAATTTTACAGTGTGGTGATTTTATTTGCTCATGTACCTACCCATGTTACATATCAACTGTCTTGCACGTTTAACTTTATTTACTGCCTCTTGAGAAACACTTCATCAAAAAAAGAAAACACATCAAACAGAGCTAGCAAGTCTATTCAAGTCTTGATATTGTTCACAAAATCATTTAAGTGTGCTCACTTTTCAAACAAAACATAAGCACACACCCTCGCAGGATGACTTCAATGATGAAATGAGCAGGAGGACAACAAAAAGGATTTTTTGCATTGTGTCATAATATGGCAAATTACATGCAATAAAACAAGTGCATTGTTGTTAGCAGTAGAAATGTGGTTTATCCCAACCCATCATATTTTTCACTCTATTATTATACTCCATTTGGGCTTTTCCCAACACAAACACTTGTCTTTAAACGATAGTGAAAAAGAATAAGAGAAGTTAATGTAGTATATATCCTCTTTGTTAACTTGAATGATTCTGCATCTTTTAATATAAGATACGTTCCTCATGATATAAAAGACAAACAAGTAAACATATTTTTCACTTGTGTATCTCCTCCTTCAATTCATTCATAATGTACATAGAAGATCCTGGTTTTCTTTAAAGCTTCATGAAAACACTGTGTGAGAACGAGAAGACAAGATAAAATGGAAATTGTTGATGATTCCCTGCCGGGATGATTGTTGATGTGACATTTATACGGATAAAGTATCCGAGTAAATTCAAGTGAGGATTTTGCTATTATTCAAAAGATTATTTTTCTTTGAGTATGAAGTTGGTCTTGCATTGTGTCAGGTATACTTTTTATTGTGATTCTGGTAATATAACCATTGATAGGTTTGTATCTCGTTGTACTAACTAAGCTAATTAAGTGTATTATAACGAAACAAATTTAGATGAGAATTCTTCATTGCGATCAATGCTGCAACCAGTCAAACATCAATAGAACTTTTTAAATGCACAATAAATGCACTGCTAATATATCATATTATATTAATTACTTTGGAACTTAATTCGTCTTTTAAAACAAAAATGTTTCCCTCTACGGCAGAAAATGTATGCAAGGAATGAAAAATTTATCTAGTAAATTCACGAATCTAGTATCTAGCAACCTCCGCATAATAAAAATGAAGCAAATCAAATATTCAGCTTTGGTTGTTGAATTAACTGTCTGCTAGAAAGTGGATTTTTTACACTTTGTCAAAACAAGATGGATGGACTATCACACGGAGAAAAAGTAGAGAAGACGTGTACATTGTCGGTGACAATTTTCTGACAAGGCAGTATATTAGAAAAGATGTATTAAAAATACATAAAAATCAGAGAGACACGTAGAATGCCTACATGACAAAAGCAAAAGATGACTTATTTTATGATTCCAACATTTAAATACAAATTCTACAGCACTTTAAAAACACGTTATCGTACGCTATCACAATTTTAAATCGCAGAGATAAATTCATTCTTTAAATGTTGCTCGGTCAAAAAGTCAAGTTAAGATGTAAAGAATATCTGTCATTGGATCTGTCTCCCGTGTCATTGTCACTACTAAATTTTTTTTCTCTTGAAGCTGCCTGCATATTATGCGTCTCTATTGTCTCAGCTTTACTTCTCAGCAAAGCCGAAGAAAGAACAAGTTGGAGCTACCCATTTGCTCAAGACATAAAACATAACGTATGTATACTTTTTGCATTTTACATGAATTAATGCGGATGTATCAAGTAACAGCAAAGTAGTAAAAACGCCAAAAGTGTTTGGTTGGTAGTAATTTGGCATGCATAGTCACGCAATTGGTTATGTAAACCCGCCCTCTACTCTCAAAAAGTTTCATGCAAATAGCATACACATAAAAATTACATGTTTCCTCGTTTTACAATGTTGCTGATTTTTTACTAATATATTCACTTTGCTGGGTAAAAAGAGGTGCTGTTGTTGCTGATGATGTACACCATGTCGTTGGCTGGTTGGCTGGCTGAAAACCCTCATTGTCTTGATTGTCTGTGGTGGTGCCAGTAGTCATGTGACGATGCTTACAAAGTGCTAGGAATACATAGGACACATATTACACTTTCTTGTCAACTTGTCAGGTGATATACATCGGGCAATAAAAATATAGTATTTTTTATGTCTGGTAAGTGCAGACAATCTTCCATGTTTGCAAAAAAATCTTCCGCCACTATCTTTGTAACCAATGTCGGACAATATAACTCCACACTTTGAATTTTCTACGGGCCGAACGTACCATACATTTAAAAAAGCTTTGCACTATATGGTCTTCAAAGAGTGGACGCAATATTGCGCCCATCGGCTTTAGCTAATGCAGTTGCAATATCCATTTTTGACTCCCACTCAGATTTCATACCCAACTGGAAATGAAAAGTTTTCTTGTTTAACTTGACTAATGCAATAATACGGAATAAATTGAAGCATTAAACATTTCCGGAACCCCTTTGGCAGCTTGGCATCAAGTAAGTAAGAAAGTATGTTAGCTGGCGTGTATAATGCGATTCACTTTTTTGTCTGGAAAATCATTTTTTGCCAGTTGCTCGCACAAAACAGCTTAAACCATTCTATTATTGGCCTAAGGAGTTTAGCTTACTGCCTCTGTGATGTCAACTGATCCAAATCTGAATAATCTTTTTCCTGATGCGATATAATATGTGAATACGTAATAATATGTACTAGTCTACCATTCCTGAGCTGTATGACATCACTCTGTCGTCCCATGAATTGCTCCATATTGTCCCGTCAAGAATGTTGAAGGGGGAAAGTACAGTAAAACGGAAGGGTGGCCTCCACCACCGCTGCCACAGTAGTCAAAAGTCAAAAGACGGAAAAATGCATAAAAATGTCAAAATTGAAGAGCAATAGGCAAAAGGAAAAAAGGGGAAAAAGAAAGTGGGTTTTGTGCACTCATTCATTTTCTGTTTTTACGGCTACGAGTTTTTGTTCTTTGCTATATTGGACTAAATCTGAAAATTTCTTACTTCCTTAGTGTATTAAAACTAAAGCAAAAACACTTTACAAAAATATGAACAAAATGGAATATACGTAGGCATGCAGTTACATTACATTGGCTTATATCAATTCTTACAACAACTGTCCAAAAACTCCAAAATGGTCATTTTCTCTGGTTCAATGAAGGGCAAAGAAAATAATACGCTATCACGTTATTACCGATATCTTTTTTTCTCAACCACCACCAAAATCTCATTTTACTGCACAACCCGGAGAAATAGAGGAGATGAGGTTGTACACCCGAGTTAAATAGAGTTGTGAAGATCAGCAGAAGATACAGAAACGAGAGAAAAAAGATGTATCCAGTCAAATAACAATATAATAAGATTTACAGAGACACACCACTACCAAGTTACTACACACACTATTCAAAATGATCTTCATTCCTCTCTTTTTTATTCACCCAACTCATTTTATTATTATTACTATTGATATTATATTATGATAGGAGGATCATCCATTCAAACTGGCTGACGAGCTTTTGGGCTTCATGACTTTTGACTTGACGAGGGGCATTTTCCTCTGGTAGATGGTTGTGTGGACATTCCAGTAAAACGACTTCATTTGCTCAAACTGTCTCTTTTTTCTTCTTTTCTTATGGCATACACTGGTGGTTCATCCAACAGCTGAATAAAAAACTGGCTTGTTTTTCATTTCAGTTTTTTTTTGTTCTTGCTAGACCGCACAACGTTTGGGAAATGACCACAGTCAGTGCACAACTGCAAAAATATCCCTACAGTCTAGTTTGCTTTTCGTGGACAATGTGGGAAATGTGATGGGTATCTAGACCAACATTATATTCTCTTGTAAACTATATTATTTGATGCTGATACAGATTTTTTTTGCAATAATAGTAGCAGCAGCGGTCCAAAATAAATCCCACGACTGTTGCATCTTCTCATTCCTGACCAACGCTATGATCATATCAGAAAGTACACTGTATCATAAACTCATTTAAATAAAGATAGCAGAGAGAGAAGACTTGTTGTTTGTAACAAAAGGTAATTACTCTGGAGCGTATTCACCTTTTATTTTATTTCATCGCAGCAGTAACAAGTAACAACCTAATCAAATGGCTCATTGATTTGAAAAGGTGTGCAGTTTTTTTTGCTTAGCTCCCAAACAAAATAAAATCTTTATTGAAAAAATGCAAAATCGAACTTGTTGGTCCATTCGTCGTCAGTCGGTCGGTCTGCCTGTCATCTTCCCTTTATCTTAATGCTGAACTCGTTATAAGTTAAAACGATAAATAATTCGCAGCCATAGTGCAGTGTTTGCTGGTATTGAATTAAGATGCTCCAATTTTCGCCTTTCATTTGGTTAATCCATTCTGTGATGTAGAATGAACACTATGCAGCCAGAGATATGTATAAAATTACATATATAAGATCCATTACTTTTCCCTTTTCTATTTGACCAGAGGGGAAACAGCAATAATACAAAAAGGAGGACAAAAGGATCATCATCATTGTTTCTTATAGATTTTTATCAATAGCAACAACAATGAGCACAATACACAGTGTCGGTGTTCAAAATAAGTGTGAAATGTGCTTGCCTTTTAGCTAGCCCTACCTGCTTGCTGAGAGAACAGATAATATTGCTGGTTCTTTGGGCCATGTGCTTGCCCTCGAATCCGCAGTGCACAAAGAATGATGAAGAGATACAATGATGCCATTCAATCGTCGTAATTTAGACGGCATCGTCTGATAAGAAAAGAATGGATCGAGTCATGTGTAGAAAAAGGAGAGAAACTACATCAACAACAGCAGCTTTTTTCTGTGCATAATTGAATGGGCATTTACGGATTTTTTCTTCCGTAAGGGCATAATCATCGGATCCCATCGTCTGGAATCGTTTTTACTATGTCATGATGATAATGTTCATATATGCCCTGTCGGCTTGTTATTTTTCGCAATGATCACGTTAATGATCAACATGTACAATATCTCTCTCTATACTCACCCAGGGTCATTATTACATTTCCACTGAATTACCACTTAACTTTTCGGTTTGAGAAAATGTTGGATTATTATTGCAAACGAAGAAAGCAAAAACAAGCATGCATTAAAATTGTAAGGGGGATGCGGGTTATAAGTTTTTGTAAACTGGGAGAGGCCTTTCTCACAGAATATGTATAAAAGTCTTTTGATTTCATTCAATTTTGTGTAAACTTTAATTTTTGCTGTGTTCAGTCAGACTACAGACCTCGTAAACCATCATCGTCACAAAGAATCAAGTTTTTTTCTGTTTGGCTTTTTCGCAAACAGCATAAACGAATACTGTAGAATAGAGTCACATATAAGGTGAACGAGATGGTGAATTGTATTCATGTCTGCTTCTGTGTTGCTGAAATTGAGGTGGGGATGATAATGGGACACTACACATTTACACATAGACACTAACAGACAGATTTTAATAGATTAATAGCACCAGGAAAAATATTACACAAAAGCAACAAATGGGCTTGCATTATTTATTTGTTTTGTATTTTGTAGAGGAAAAAGATTTGCGTTTTGACAATAAATTGTAAAGAAAAATATTCAAACAATTTCTCAACGTAGCACACGTTTCATATTTCTAGGCAAGCTTGAAAATAGGAAAACTATCATTAAAAACCTTGTATTATTTGATTATGCATAGTATGCAAAGACTTTCAAAGTATTCCATTAAAATCACAAGTTCAAAGTTGCAAATAATTTGTGAAATAAATACATTTTAACATTTCCAGTCTCTCCCTTCTCATCAGCATGAACAAAGGACATGACTGCAGTTGCTGCTTATAGAGAAGAAGATGAGAGGACGGAACAACATGACAGGCAACAAGACAGGACAACTTAAGATTACAGATATCATCATCATCATCTTGATGAAGTAGACCAGAGAAGAAGGGATGAAAAACTGGAAATGGGAAAAACGAAACCTTGCGATTGCCACGGATAGTTCGTCCTTTTCTGTATGTAATTAAGTAGCTAAATATATATTGCTGTCTTATCATGGTGCTAATAAATACCTCGTACATGACGTGCATGGCACAGCACAAACAGGGCAACATTTTATTTTAGCAAAACAACCTACACTACGCACTCTGTCACTCTCACCACCCAACGAGGTAAATTTATTTGCAGAAATGCTGAAAGGAAAAACAAAAAGCTAGGTTTTGAAACTGTGACACAAGCTACTATAGCTTCTACTTATATAATGCATTTATTTTGTCGCAAAACTCATTTAGTTGCATCATAAATCTTTTCAGAAAAAAAATATTTTTAGAACAATTTCCTTTTTGTGATAAGCATTTGGAAGCATGATGATAACCTAGAAATACTTTTTCCAGTCTAGGTAGAAAACTGCTGTAGGCATTTTATGCTATCTACTAGTTTCCTGCAAAGAAGTCGACGACACAAAGACGAGGACGGTGGACAAGTTTTGATTAATGTAAAGTAGGAGACGCTTTCTTATCGCTGGTGCACTTATCTAATTTTCAACCTGAACCACAAGTCGCATTTCTTGAGAAGAAAAGCATCAAGCAAAGGCCAATGCGCCTGTTATTCCAAGTGATTTGAGATATTTCAAGTTATGTAATAATATTTGTGTAGCTTTACAACTTACATCATAGTGAATCAATGCATAAAAATACCGTAGTTAACTTACGAATAAATACTTTATTGTAAACCTTGTCTTATTTTTCGTAGGTTGCAGTTGTTTGCTGTTTTCCTGTTCTCCGAAAATAAGAAATATTTCTCGTGTTCTGGTGAAAATACATAAGACTTTGGGCCAAGTGTTCAGCAAAGCAAGTCCATCAACGCATGAAACCGAAGGGTGGCCACAGCTGTGACAACACCCAAATATATATCGTGTGTGTCATTTTAAGTGAATAAAATATATTATGCAATTCATTCTTATTTTCTCCTTGATGTCACATTACATTCTTATAATTCGAGATGATTGCCTCTCCGGAAAATTTATGAGGCTACAAAAGTACATGGGTACACGCGTTAATCTGAAAGACTCACAAGGTTGCTCCGCTGGCATAATTATATCCAAATACGGCGGTAATAAGTGCACATACTGTAAGTCTAAAATATCTGCAGGAGATCATGACCACTTACCTAACCATTACCCTTACAAAAGCGCTTACAATACTTTCAAATATCAAGTAGTTACTGCTGCCAGATACATTTTATTGCAGAATGAGTTTTTATGGGAAATTTTTTGCATTGGGAATTTTTCATTGGGGATTTTTTCGCATTGGGGATTTTTTCGTTGGGGATTTTTTCGCGTTGGGGATTATTTCGTTTGGGTCATAAAAATTGGGGATTCTTTCGTTGGGGATTTTTTCGTTGGGGATTCTTTCGGGACACGGCGTTTTATACTACATAGCTTCCTTCCATCCATTTTCAGATATTGTTTCATACAGGCATAAATATGAAAATGAATGATAATAGTGGTCGAAACAGCAGCTCACAATACAATACAATTTACTTTCTTATTCCCCATGAACATTCTTTTTCGGAGAACCGTTGGTTGTGGTCCGGGTCCGGGAGTCCCCACACTGAGAAAATCTGCCAAGTGTAAGCAATATTTTATGCATTGAAAAGGATTTACTCTAACAACACGCTAAGCCCTTACATATATTACTTTTACAATTTACAATATTTTCTCGGGCAATATTTTTCACGTCTGAGACTGCCCTCGACGCATACTATACATTTCACACTGCTGCCGGTATTTTGCTTTGAAAAGACAATCAGTGCCAGTCCGGTTTTTCCAAAAATGGAAGCTGTGTAACCGTTTCACTGCTCTGCACTTGTGACCTTGCTTTTTTCGCCTTGCAAAACTAGTAATACTTGCTGACTTTTTTGCCTTATGAATTTGTTCGATTTATAGAAAGAAATGCAATCTGCTTTTATGACTTCATATTATTCATACTTTTAAAACAAGCAGATTGTTGAGATTGCACTAAATTTTATATGGTTGGTAGCGTTCAAGGATTTATGCTCGATTCAATTCACTCTCAGCATGCCTGGCTTTCAGTGACCGTTTTTTCATAGCCTCTTATTTATGATTTATCATCATGTCACACCTTTAAATAAAACAGTGAAGTTGACACTTACGACATTTTCATGTCTTGTGACATTTTATTTGTCACGAGAAACAGAAGCGCAATGTATTCTTTTAGTTGTAGTAAATAGAGTAACAGAAAAAATGTAGAGGGGAACTATACGGTTTTAATATAAATGCATTTCATCCCTTCATAACTGTTATCGTCAACTGTGTCTGTCTTTCGTATATACAGTGGTGGTGACATTTACATTTTTCTCACAAGTTTTATCAGACCAGGGACGAGAACAACTTCTTACTCTACAATGTGCGTGCTGCGTACCTTGCTTTTGTATAACATGACTTTCTTAACAGATATTTACTTCAAACCTATCTCAGCAGCAGTTTCATCAGATTAAAAGGATATATGCTCCCTGGATATTATTCTTGCAAAACATTATGGTTTATGTGTTTGCTAGCAATGATGAAAATGTTAAAATCCATAACAAAACATACGGCGATAATTTGAACTTCCTTCAGAATTTCCTTAACCACCTGAAGAGCATTGGTGTCATTCCATTAGTAATGGCCATGATCAAATCAATTAATTGTGATTATACGTTTTGTGAACTCAACAGCTATCTACAAGAACTTGAAATTACGTCTTGATTCAAATTAAGCAAGGACGGCAAGGAGTATTAGCAAAAAGAATTTTGCAAGCAAGTTAGCAGAATCCAGTTAAAAGTTTCATGCAAAAAAGGAATAAAAATGGCAAATATTTTTTGTACTTACGGCATAGCTTGTGCTGGTGGAAATCTCTGTGCGTGTTCAAATGCTTGTCTATAAAAACCAAAAATAAAATCCAATCTTGTACAACAAACCATTAAACATATTATATTACAGTTACACATATTATATAAATACATTCAATATTTTTGTGAATCAATACATTATTTAGCGCATTCATTCATTTCCGTTTGTTTTAGTAAAGTATTGAGATACAGAACATATGTTACTGAAGAAGAAAATAACATTTATTAATGGTAAATGGTCATAAAAGTATATAAAGCGAACAACAATACTTCAAAATTGCTCCTTAAAAATAATAAACCCAATTTTCATCACACATTCAGTATGGAAGCATTTTTTTAAAACATTATTTTAGAAGTTGACCAGAATCGAGCGATTCTTTTCACTGATTACCAATCTTAATGGACACACCTGCATAATTTTCTAAAAATCAACCATTTTTCAATCGAGCAGCATGGATTATTTTATGGATTTTTCTTACTTCAGCAAAGAAAGTAGGAGTTCAAAGTTTGCAGTAGAAGCAGTGTAAAGAAGCATAAGAAAAAAGCACTGTGAAGAAAACACTCCTTCCTTATTAAAAACCTTAGATTTTTTAAGTCACGACTTTTCTTCACTTTTTATATAGATTCTCATTATTTACAGACTGTGAAAACGTGCTGGATGATGATGATAAACATAGCTTTTCTTCTTGGTTCAAATAAATAGATTCGATTAGAGGAAGGACGATTATGGTGATGATTTCATATCACTTTAAAAGTATTTTAATATTTTTTAAAAATGCATGAACACTTGTGTAATACACTGTAATTTTCATTTCATCAGTGAATTCTACCGACTATAATTTTACTTCAGTCGTTTTTTGTATATTTCATGAAAGGTTCTATTTTTGTGAGTTAAAACCAGCTTTTAACCACACAAGTGATTATTTCAAAGTGCATTAGCAAACCTTGAAATGCAGAATAGAAATCAGGATTTCCTACAATTGGCAATTGACTAGCTGAGAAGCAAGTGATATTTTTGGTAGCCTTGATTCAAGTGGCAGATAAGACAAGGGAAAACCCTACATCATCTCTGCATTTAAGAAAATAACCTGAATGATTACTTCCACTCTCGTTACAGTTGTGACACATGTACAAAATGAAAACAGTTTTGAATTTAGTTTTCAAATGACGGTGTCAGTCATCAATTATGAATTCAGGTTGCTTTCAGAGGTAAGTTTCGATTGTAATAGAGTGGCATAATCAATCTTTTATGCTAATTAAATTATTTGCACATTTTGTAATATGCGGAGAAACGGCAAGTGCAATAATATTTCAATTGCATTTAAACCTATAACAATTCCTACAACCTTTGTAACCTTTCCTTTTATTAAGAATTCCTATTTCGACCAATATGTTCACTCCTTCTACGGTTATACTATACTGGTATTAGGGTCTCTAATAATGACTGGGTTGCAAAAATTTTGATAGGAAAGAGCAGTGGTTAAGCCACTAATTTTTCCACAGGCTTTTTTGTCGTTTCAAATGAAACATTTTACTACAGAGATTCTTTAGAGAATTCGACAAAAACGAGATATATTGGATCGAGATTACAAACTATACATGTTTTGTGAAAACCAGTCATCTTCCTCCTCCTGAACCAGATTTGATCAAAAGATAGGAAAAGATCAAGATTGACCACCAGACATACCTACGTACCCCGTATTAATGATGCCTACATTTATAAAAACACATTTTTGATTGTAAGATGCATTTTTCGTTTTTCTTTGCAATTATTCATCCAACAAGAAGATTATGAGTTGTTTGAAAAAATGGGAGACAGCAGCGGTAGCTGCCGACGCACATGATGTGCTGCAAGCAGCCAGCTGTTTCGCTGGATGGATGTACACCAAACGCCAGCCGCCGCCAACCGGCCCGACCTGCGATTTTAAATTGTGATTTGATGATTCTAACGATAATGGCAAGCTTAAAGCAAGCAAACCAATTTCCTCAGCAAACGCCAATCCTCATCTTTTATACATTCAAAATCAAATCTGACTTTAGAGCATGAAAGAGAACGTTGCTATACTTAAAGGTAGGCATAATTTGTCGTCATTTTTCATACTCTATGTCTGTCTAAAAAAGAACCGTCCACAAAAAATCTTTTTACTAAATCTAAAAATCATCCAAAGAACTCGCTGATCCGTTTCTTCTTAGATATGGGTCCACTTCACGTAAAGTAAAGTAGCATGATGTTGATCTTTCATGACTGTGGGCATTGAATATTGGGAGCACATATTATCGTGCAACAAGAGGAAAGTATCTCCGCAAAATAAAACTCGATTTGATGGTACAAATGATTATGAAGAAGAGCATCATGATGATGATGACAAAAATATGGTATCACTTGTCCTTCTGTTTATTGCAGCACTGCACAGTTTATGGTGCTGGTAGTGGTAGTAGTAAAAACCTAAAGCAATAGTTTCTGACTGATTGATGGGCGGATATTTGCATCGAAAGCTACGGATGAGCGGATACGATAATACAATATGCAACACAACTTGGTAACAATATCGGGGTAGCAGGCAGTATATTGCCGAACTGAATCATAGTGGTATTATTATTATCATCATTATATATTACCGTCATCCTCGAAATGCGATGATGATGAACATAACCAAAAAGAATGGGATTATTGAGAAGGAACAAGAGTGAGTTAAGCAATTTATTCCACATGTAATTATATTTATTACAATTTTTATAATACTACGTCTTGTTCGAAAACTACACGAAAGATATGGGGATTCGTTGTAAAGCAGTGATGATCAATGTACATATTCGGAAAGATTTGAAATTGTACCTGCTGAGAAACAGTCAGAAGTCAACAAGTTACAATCGGTCTGCGTATCAAGAAGATTGTCTTTTTCAAAATGATCTGCTGGGCATTTATTCAAACCGTTTTGTTGCCTGTCCGCTGTTCAGGTTGCTATTATTTTTTTGCTGTGTAATGATATTATTATTACTACAATGTTCTCACATGTAAAAAAGGGAAGAATTGTCTATTCAAAATTATTTGATTCCAGCCTTAGTTTTGAACAAAAAATATTTTCTTGAACATGTGGCACACTGAACTGATTTTGGTTTTATAAACTAGATAATGAACCAACTAATACGTATCATCAAGTCAAAATAACTATCGTTAGGATATCAAGTTTGTACTTTGCCATATTTTTGC
Organism: Entomobrya proxima; assembly: GCA_029691765.1. Taxonomy (NCBI): domain Eukaryota; kingdom Metazoa; phylum Arthropoda; class Collembola; order Entomobryomorpha; family Entomobryidae; genus Entomobrya; species Entomobrya proxima. The sequence continues at coordinate 21,966,000 of CM056171.1, forward strand.
AAAAAAAACAACTTTAAAAAATAATTTTAAAAGTTCAAGATAACATAATATCATAAATATAACACTGCCATCATTGAGTATCGACTTGCCTAAAGTTGGTACAAAAGACAGCAGTGTGATTAGATTCAAAAGCACGATATGGATAGATGATACGGGGAAAGGAGTATGGTAGGTAAAACGAAAGATGAAGATGAATGAATAGGTTTTGCAATTTGGAAAGCAATAAACATAAAAATTGACGACGTGTGTTACGCCCGTTGCCCAACTTCAGTCAAGTCAAACCAATATGCAATGCAATACAATAATATTGGTTCCTGCCCCTAAAACTCAGGTAGGTAAAGACAGAATTATTTATCAGATATTCACACAACTTTTATGCGTTGTATTTTCTCGTTTTGTTTCTTTTCTCAAGCACTATTTTCAGTAAGCTAGGTATTTTATCCACAGATTTTACAGATTTTTTTCTAAAAACAAATTTTATCTTCGAAAAATATCACAATGTTTAATAGTTATGAATAATTTGATAGGGTCAGGTGCTCTTTTACACACAATTTATAATTACCCGATGGGTGGTCGTCACATAACGTGAGGGCTTGTTTCATTACATTCCAAGTAGCAACAACAACGGTATATAGGCTCTACTCACAAAAATATGCTCGTACACTTTATAATCCCGTATCAGTCTCCACTATTAGGATGCTAATCTGTTGGTCATAGTGAGTTTTTTCACTACTGCAGAAAAAGGAGATTTTTCTTGTGAAAAATTACCATGCAAATTACTCCCCTTTGATTTACTAATCAGCCAGAGGTGCCATTGTTCTTGCCGTGAGGGAGAGGATATTAGTATTAGTAGCCGCTTAACGAACCAAAATGATCCACCTTGCTTACAAACGTTTACCCAACACGGTTTTTTGCTTTAAAGTAAGATTACCAACATTTTGATTAGATCATTACGCAATTTGCTACTTATATACCTTGGCTGTAACAATGTAACCTTTTAAAAAATCAAGCAATAACAATAAAGCTTTTTAGCAGGTACAATGGAGATTATATTTGTATGCACAATAACCTGATTATAATAAAGTAATTCATCTTTTCGCTTGAGCTGGGAACAATGTCAGTCAAAACAGTGTGTGTGTAGACCAGTCTGTCCATAAAATCAACGTAGACTTAGAACCATGTTAGCGTACTGCCTGCTGTTGCTGCTTATTAATTGCACTCTTTTCAAATGGCCTTGCACAGGAAGAAGTGAAAATGTAAGAGAACTTAGCACATGTGTGCTTGTTTATATTTATGGCTATTGTTGCTCTTGTAATGCGTTTGTGTGTACACGCATATAAGTTTGTCACATTTGTCAGACTGTCACTACACTTGGCTCAACACAGGTTGACAATAATGGATTATGTTTAAACTCGGACATTGTGATTGTGAGTGACTCTTACTGGTCTCACTCCATCATTCTTCAAAATCAACGTGGTCACCAGAAGTGCAAGCAGTAAAAACATGGAATTGTCATCCACATCCTCTTTAATTTCAGTTTTGTCCATCCATACGTACTTTCTAATCAGACTTGAAAATTTAAAGGGATAAAGACGAGAAAATTTGTTTAATGAGGCTAGACGCTGTGCGGTGTAAGTTTCAAGTAAAAAAGAACAGAGAAGGGGATATACCCTTAGTATTGCCAGTTTTTTGGTCGTACAACGGAGGGTAACGAATAGGCATAATAATCATAACAGTCAACAAAAGCCACTACCACCAACTGTACGCAACAGGGAATCCAAGATTAGTTCCTCCTGCTGAGCGTGTTATATAATACGGATGCATCCAGATAAAAACAGCTCTCATTTTTTGTCATGAAATTATTCTGGAAAAATTAACTGTGTAATATAATAAGGCAGCAAAGTTCAAGTTGTCAACTGACAGTTCACACTGGAGAGAAATTGCTTGCTACATAGCACACTAGCATGTTAGACTCAATGAAGAAAGTCATTGCTTTTTCTGTAATTAAAAAGACTTGAAATGAAAAACAATGCATTCATCAAATAAACAAAAAAGCTTGGGGTACACAACACTTTTTCTACTAATTAACGCACAATGTTACTGCATATTGTTTATTGCATTACAAATTATTAGACAGTCTTAAAAATTATGGGTGACTTGTTCAAGTATATTTTTCTCGTTGAATGAGAAACAAAGAAATATTGGCAAGACGTGACTCCCTAACTGGAAGACTCTTTGAATACATTTTATTTTCTTCAATAAAACAGTTCTTTATTTTATCGTCACCTTTAACTTATTTTTACTGTAGCAGCTTGGTCTGATCTCTCTCAATATTTCACTGCATTCAGGCTTCATTTTTGTCTGTTGAAAATAGAGAAAAGAATCTTTTCTAATTTTTACTTTCGCACCATTTGTTCAGAAACGAAGCATATTTTAAAAAAGCAATGATGACGATAGTGATGAGGGTGGTTTCCCATTCCCAGAGTCGAGTAAAAGCAAAATGAAATGCATACAAGCTAGCGGTGGTCGCTCAGCTTTAAGATACTCGACAACGGCACAAGAGAAAAATCCACTCACTCCCATTCACACACACGGAGTCAGTCATGAACACGTAATAAAAAAGTACGGCTTGCTTTTAATAGCCTAATTACTTGTGAGTACATATCGGGCAGGCCAAGTGTATTAATGAAAACCTCCCTTCTCATTTCATCGTCTTTTTTCCTTATTTCACGGCTTCTTCATGAAAAAGAAAGCAGGCAATGGCTTACACTGCACATATTACTCAGAGTTTGTGCCGTTTCCTTTTAAAAAGGAATCCCTCTCTTAAATGTGTGCATTTTTTAATGAAAGATCTCATTTTACGGGTGTAAATTTAAGTAAATGAGTATTTTTTTCCTCCTTCTGGCCGTCCTCCTTTTTCTAGCATACAAAGACGATGAAAAAGGGAGAACAAAAACATGATGTTAAGAAGGAGGAAAAATGAAAATTGTTTCAGTATATAACCAGGAAATTAAGAGGAAAGACCTCATAGCTCGTTTGTTTTGTGCATTGAGGGAGTGCTGCTTCTGTTCTGGGAAGAAGAGGTACAAGCAACATGATCAGCATCGGGTGGGATAAAAGATTATTTGAATAAAAAACCTTAATTTGTCGTTTTTTATGCATATGTATTCGACAATTTAATAAGGCGTAAGAAAGACTGAAGTGACTGTAAAAATGATTATGGCGACGAGGACGGCGACGATGATGGTGGTGGTAGTTGATCCTCCTTGCAATGCATGTAGTCTACTCTATCAGATTCTGCTGGCTGGCAAGGAAAAAATGATTATCTTAAGAAGAAACATGTAAAAAAAACTCATCCAAGTGTGGATACAACGTTACTTCTTTACATGAGTTTTTATGTTTAAAAAAGGCAGACAGAGAACAGCAACGCAGTGTAAAAATATATGGAGTGTGGGATGTCCTCCTCTCGTGTTATTTGCTGCATTGCCCCTTTCTCTAGCTCTCTTCTCTTGTCTCCTATTAATTAAGCCCGTTTGTACAGCTCGGCCGTGAAATGAATTGACGGTAAAAGGGGCCTAATCGACGTCTAATTAAAAGTCATTGACTGCATTTAAATGACCAACTTTGGGACAATGAGACGGAAATAATGGGACCGTACACATCTATTTTTTAACGCATCGGATCATATACGTACAATGTGGATGGAACTAAAAAAAGGTTTGGTTTGAAAACTTGGGAATATCACTAGCAGCCAAGGAGCCCCTATTTTAGAAAAAAGTAATCTGCATTTTTCAATGAGTTTTTTTCACATACGACGTACCCTTTTTTAAACGATAAACGCATTACTTGCTACTTGGCTGGTTGTACTTGGATTAAAATTACGAGGGGCTAATGTGTATGTATAGCGTAATGAAAACGAATAAGTTTGTCGTAGTACTTGATTACATTTTTTACTTCATAAAACTGAAGTAAAAAATCATCAGCGTATTCTTTTTTTCTTGGAGAGAACATGAGAAAACCGTTACTTTAAAATAAAGGCAGGCAATAACAAATTTGGATTCAATTCATTTTGAAGCTGAAATTCATTAAAACCCATTGAATGCTTGATGTTGTGTCATGTGGCAAATGTCAATAAAGTGGATTATTTTATTAAGAGAAAAAACAAAGTTAAAAATAATTAAGCCCATTTGTATTCTTCTTTTGTTTTCAATAATACCATCATCGAATAATCTTGATAATCAGTAAAAATGGGGATAAAAGTAGTCGAAAAATGTGAAGACTAAGAAGGTTAATAAAGAAATTAATACCGAAATAAAAATAATTTATTGCGATAAAACTCAATAAAAAATGGGGGTGCAGTGTGAAAGTGGAAAAGGGTTGAAATGAAAAAACGAACTTTCGACAGTCATCATTTGCTGCACAGTTCATACCATCACTATTCGAAATGCAAGGTTTTAGAGAATAGTTTATAATTCATATTTTGTCCATGAATGTTTGAAAGCATTCCGAAGTGAAAGTTTAGTGTAATATATTTTTTATTGTACAAAACCTTACAACTATAGCAGAATGATTTATATTGCCAAATTTGGAAAATAGGATTTTTAATTTGTGGTAAAAACAAGTAAAGATGAAGAGTACAATGACACCATAAACAATTAGAGTAAAGTCTTGTATATACTTCAGTCCGTCAGTTTCCTTATGCGATATCAACATCCAAGCAATTCACGATGCATTGTTGATAAATCTGCAATCTACGCCGGCCTTTTAACTATTGCGATTGTGACATGTGATCCCAACAGTCTGTTCTATTTAGCAGCTTACACGCGATAGCAATTTTCACTTCAAAATGCGAAGCTACGAAACTGATTTCATGATCGACAGATCCATTATGGCCACAGCACAACTTGTTTAAACAAATCATTTCATCTATTGTTATGCTCTTCTCGATTTCGTCCCATACGTGGAGTTTTCCAAAAGTAATGCAAATACTTTCATCGTACACCAAATGTTTATGTTAAGCTTGATAGACCTGAAATGTTGCATGGTGTTAGGGCAGTAAATACCAAGTACATATGCAAAATTTCACAAGCGTAGGTTTCTTTAACATTGAATTTTGAAAAGTTGAAAATCTGGTATGAATTTTTAAGCGTTTTTCGAAGGGCCATTTTTCGTGCTTCATAACTTCAAATGGCGGTGCGTGGCAAAATTACTCAGTCCGATAAAAAAGATTTTGCATTCCATAATCCTTAAGTCTTGTAGAATCTGATACTAGTGCATTTGGCTCCTTGCTTCCATGGTGACTCTAAAGAACATTCAAATTTGAAGACAATCCAATGTGCAAATTTTAGGAAGGATGCAAATAAATCTGGTCTTATTTTTGGAAACCCCAAACGATTAATAGCAAACAAAATAGTTTGAATTGACAAGCATAAAATGGGCTTCATGACGCTTATTGTCATTGGTATTCCTAAAGTTATATGTAGTTATAATAGAAGCATCAAAAATAGTAACTCAAAAATATGCGAAAAATCGGGTGCACAAGGTTGCACGTCAAATTTGCTTTTGCATTGGTAAGTGGATTCTTTCGGTGAATCAAATGGTCACTACAGTAGATACCTTAGACGATTACAAAACAAACTCATACAATGTCTTAGGTTTTGGACAATTCATAAGAAAAATACACACTTCGAAAGAAATCATAGCTTCAGAATCGTGAAAATCTTATCGATTGTGTTTCACTCTACTGCTCTCGTATTATGGTACGCACAACCGTGATTGAATACGGGAAATGTACACCAGTACCTGTTCTATGTATGCGACTAGTCAGGTTTACAGTTCTTCTTGACGTTTGTGAAACACAGCCCGAGAAAGTTTTTTTGCACTACTTTTGGAAAACTCCACGTATAAGTAGGTATACAACTTAAATTAAAATTGTTCCGTAATGCTTTTGCTTTGCTGCTGTGATTTTTTTTCACACAGGGTGCCTTTTATCATAAGGAACAACATATGATAAACTGCCTGACGTGTGTTTTGCATGAAATTTTTACTTTTGGTCTGTTGAGGAAGCTTGTCCACCACAAAAACCTACTGAGAAACGTGTCAAGAAACGCATTTACCTCACACCAAATCACCGACAATTGGCAATACTCGTCATAAAGATATGCTCCAAAGCTAAGCAGTATATAAAAGCATCTTATTTTCTGACTAAAGGGCAGATCAATTGGATTGACATTTTTTCGTGTTATATGTCAATATACACATTAGGCAATGGATTATCGTGATGATGTTGATAATACCAAGAATGCGTACGTTAACCTATAATACTACAAAGTACTCCATATCGTTTTTGTGAAGGACGTACAATACAAGAATAAGAATGCATTAAAATCTATGGTGAAATGTAAAATGGAAGAGGAATCAAGTGATGTGAACAAAGAAAATCAAACGCCAAATAAGGCAACAAATTGTAAAAGTGCCACTGATAAGATGAACATTGCATTGTGCTTATGAGGCCCATGTCGAATGCTATCTTTTAGACATAATCTCATAAAAGACGACTAGACAAGCTATCCATCCGCCTGACGTAAACATTGGGATTTCCTTTAAACATTAAAAATGTCTGCCTAATTCAATCGGTACTTCACAGCACAGACTAGCATTTACATTCCAATACACAGTTCAAATTAGTCAATACTTGCACACTATGAAATATCAGCAGTCAGGAAGACAATAAAACACGCTAATTTATTTATAATTTTAAGCGCTTAATTTTAGTAATTATGACTCCAAAAACGCTATAGTATAATGGCATTTGAATTTCATTAAATATCCATGCAATTGCGTGCACTGTGGTGCATGGTTTAAGATTTCAACTAACTATAGCTATTAGCATGCATATTACTTCAAGCGATATCGTATTAGCGGATAAAATTATCCATTTTATGGGCATCTTTTACAAGGAAATTGCAGTGTTGGTTTGTTAATATCTGATTGATGATTAAGTCATCTTCCACATGCGAGCTGACTTCCACCGACAATGCTATGTGGCGTGGTGACCGGCAAGCATGAAAGTTGCCCAGTTGGAAATCTGCTGCTGCTATTTTGTTTTCATTAGAAACTAATGGATGTTGTACGATTAGACATATTATGATAATCGTCATAAAATACATGAGCTTGTCGGCTCTTCAATAATTTTGATCCGCGGTTGTGCAGCAGTTTTATTTTATTGACAAACGTTGCATGTATAAAGGTATAGCTTCTGCAGATAAATACATCATCTTCATCTTTGGTTTAATAAACATTGCTTATTACACTCTCATTCCAAATCATCATAAATCTTCGTGTGGGGTCGTATATCAGGATTGTGTACTGTGCATAACATTTATATCAGAACTGAGTCCGTATTTGTCAAACTGGTACGGGTGGGAAGGCCATTTTTTAAATTTGTTGAAACATTTTTTTTCAAAAAGAGCATCCTTAAGTGTCCCCAAATCCGCTTTTACAAAAAATTTTTCACGCAACCTAGACCCCATAGAGGGCGTTTTTAAAAAATTTGGTTTTCAGAGCATAGCTCCGCCAAAAAGCGTCCAAATTAAATGAAACTTTCACCAAAATGTTTTTAAAAATAAGGCCGAGACATTACTTTTGTTCGTTTTTGAAAATTCGAAAACGCTTTAGAGATATTTACAAAAAACAAAAATATGCATATTTTTTATACATTATAACAATTTTTAAGGAACACAAAACAAAGCAGATGGGATTTCTTGCCTACATAAAAAATAATACGCTACATACTCCCCCCACAAGAAATTTAAAAAAATAAATAAATGGAATTTTTCGAAAAAACGACTTATCCGACCTCAAAATATAATTAAATCTCCTAGCAAGCTACAAAAGCACCTCTAGATTTTATTGAAATGTCTTCCAGCCTTGCGCTAATCAAACGTCAGTGACCGAGCCAGAGATTTTTAAAGGTTAACTCCTTAATGGTAGCTCTGACAGAGCCAAAACCATCACTGCTGTGTTCAGCAGGCCAAACTACACACATTACTTCTCACAGATATTGTCTAGTTACACTCGGTCAGAATTTGGACTCGTTAATTTGATTTCCTATTTATGGCTGATGACCGACCCGATAGTTTTTCGAGGTTAACTCCTGAATGGTTTCTCTGACGGAGCCAAAACCATCACTGCTGTGTTCAGCAGGCCAAACTACACACATTACTTCTCACAGATATTGTCTAGCTACACTCGGTCAGAATTTGGACTCGTTAATTTGACTTCCTATTTATGGCTGATGACCGACCCGATAGTTTTTCGAGGTTAACTCCTGAATGGTTTCTCTGACGGAGCCAAGACCATCACTGCTGTGTTCAGCAGGCCAAACTACACACATTACTTCTCACAGATATTGTCTAGCTACACTCGGTCAGAATTTGCACTCGTTAATTTGACTTCCTATTTATGGCTGAAGACCGACTCGAAAGTTTTTTGAGGTTAACTCCTGAATGGCAGCTATGACGGAGCCAAACTTAGCACTGCTGTGTTCAGCAGGCCAAACTACACACATTACTTCTTACAGATATTGTCTAGCTACACTCGGTCAGAATTTGCACTCGTTAATTTGACTTCCTATTTATGGCTGATGACCGACTCGAAAGTTTTTCGAGGTTAACTCCTGAATGGTAGCTCTGACGGAAGAGCTATATAGAAAGTCAAGTTTACGAGTTCAAATTCTGACTGAGGGTAACTAGACAGTATCTGTGAGAAGTAATGCCTGTAGTTTGACCTGCTAAACACATCAGTGGTGGTTTTGTCTCTGTCAGAGGTATCGTTCTGGAGTTAACCTCGAAAAACTCACAGAACCGGTGTCAAGTCAGGTTGACGAGACCTGCTCCTTAATGAAAGTACCTAGTCTAAATCTGGCAAAAGTAATGTGTGTAGTTTGCCCTGCTGAACACAGCAGTACTAGTTTCGTCTCTGTCAGAGCTACCGTTCAGGAGTTAACCTCGAAAAACCATCGTGTCGGTCAGCAGACACATATAGGAAGTCAAGTTTACAAGTCCAAATTCTGACTGAGTGTAGCTAGACAATATCTGTGAGAAGTAATGCCTGTAGTTTGGCCTGCTTAACACATCAGTGGTGGTTTTGTCTCTGCCAGAGGTATCGTTCTGGAGTTAACCTCGAAAAACTCACAGAACCGGTGTCAAGTCAGGTTGACGAGACCTGCTCCTGAATGAAAGTACCTGGTCTAAATCTGGCAAAAGTAATGTGTGTAGTTTGCTCTGCTGAACACAGCAGTACTAGTTTCGTCTCTGTCAGAGCTACCGTTCAGGAGTTAACCTCGAAAAACCATCGTGTCGGTCAGCAGCCACATATAGGAAGTCAAGTTTACGAGTCCAAATTCCAACTGAGGGTAACTAGACAGTATCTGTGAGAAGTAATGCCTGTAGTTTGACCTGCTGAACACAGCGGTGATGGTTTTGGCTCCGTCAGAGAAACCATTCAGGAGTTAACCTCGAAAAACTATCGGGTCGGTCATCAGCCATAAATAGGAAGTCAAATTAACGAGTCCAAATTCTGACCGAGTGTAGCTAGACAATATCTGTGAGAAGTAATGTGTGTAGTTTGGCCTGCTGAACACAGCAGTGCTAAGTTTGACTCCGTCAGAGCTGCCATTCAGGAGTTAACCTCGAAAAACTTTCGAGTCGGTCTTCAGCCATAAATAGGAAGTCAAATTAACGAGTCCAAATTCTGACTGAGTGTAGCTAGACAATATCTGTGAGAAGTAATGCCTGTAGTTTGGCCTGCTTAACACATCAGTGGTGGTTTTGTCTCTGCCAGAGGTATCGTTCTGGAGTTAACCTCGAAAAACTCACAGAACCGGTGTCAAGTCAGGTTGACGAGACCTGCTCCTGAATGAAAGTACCTGGTCTAAATCTGGCAAAAGTAATGTGTGTAGTTTGGCCTGCTGAACACAGCAGTGCTAAGTTTGGCTCCGTCAGAGAAACCATTCAGGAGTTAACCTCGAAAAACTATCGGGTCGGTCATCAGCCATAAATAGGAAGTCAAATTAACGAGTCCAAATTCTGACCGAGTGTAGCTAGACAATATCTGTAAGAAGTAATGTGTGTAGTTTGGCCTGCTGAACACAGCAGTGCTAAGTTTGGCTCCGTCATAGCTGCCATTCAGGAGTTAACCTCGAAAAACTATCGGGTCGGTCATCAGCCATAAATAGGAAGTCAAATTAACGAGTGCAAATTCTGACCGAGTGTAGCTAGACAATATCTGTAAGAAGTAATGTGTGTAGTTTGGCCTGCTGAACACAGCAGTGCTAAGTTTGGCTCCGTCATAGCTGCCATTCAGGAGTTAACCTCAAAAAACTTTCGAGTCGGTCTTCAGCCATAAATAGGAAGTCAAATTAACGAGTGCAAATTCTGACCGAGTGTAGCTAGACAATATCTGTGAGAAGTAATGTGTGTAGTTTGGCCTGCTGAACACAGCAGTGATGGTCTTGGCTCCGTCAGAGAAACCATTCAGGAGTTAACCTCGAAAAACTATCGGGTCGGTCATCAGCCATAAATAGGAAGTCAAATTAACGAGTCCAAATTCTGACCGAGTGTAGCTAGACAATATCTGTGAGAAGTAATGTGTGTAGTTTGGCCTGCTGAACACAGCAGTGCTAAGTTTGGCTCCGTCATAGCTGCCATTCAGGAGTTAACCTCGAAAAACTATCGGGTCGGTCATCAGCCATAAATAGGAAGTCAAATTAACGAGTGCAAATTCTGACCGAGTGTAGCTAGACAATATCTGTAAGAAGTAATGTGTGTAGTTTGGCCTGCTGAACACAGCAGTGATGGTCTTGGCTCCGTCAGAGAAACCATTCAGGAGTTAACCTCGAAAAACTATCGTGTCGGTCAGCAGCCACATATAGGAAGTCAAGTTTACGAGTCCAAATTCCAACTGAGGGTAACTAGACAGTATCTGTGAGAAGTAATGCCTGTAGTTTGACCTGCTGAACACAGCGGTGATGGTTTTGGCTCCGTCAGAGAAACCATTCAGGAGTTAACCTCGAAAAACTTTCGAGTCGGTCATCAGCCATAAATAGGAAGTCAAATTAACGAGTCCAAATTCTGACCGAGTGTAGCTAGACAATATCTGTGAGAAGTAATGTGTGTAGTTTGGCCTGCTGAACACAGCAGTGCTAAGTTTGACTCCGTCAGAGCTGCCATTCAGGAGTTAACCTCAAAAAACTTTCGAGTCGGTCTTCAGCCATAAATAGGAAGTCAAATTAACGAGTCCAAATTCTGACCGAGTGTAGCTAGACAATATCTGTGAGAAGTAATGTGTGTAGTTTGGCCTGCTGAACACAGCAGTGATGGTCTTGGCTCCGTCAGAGAAACCATTCAGGAGTTAACCTCGAAAAACTATCGGGTCGGTCATCAGCCATAAATAGGAAGTCAAATTAACGAGTCCAAATTCTGACAGAGTGTAGCTAGACAATATCTGTGAGAAGTAATGTGTGTAGTTTGGCCTGCTGAACACAGCAGTGATGGTTTTGGCTCCGTCAGAGAAACCATTCAGGAGTTAACCTCGAAAAACTATCGGGTCGGTCATCAGCCATAAATAGGAAGTCAAATTAACGAGTCCAAATTCTGACCGAGTGTAACTAGACAATATCTGTGAGAAGTAATGTGTGTAGTTTGGCCTGCTGAACACAGCAGTGATGGTTTTGGCTCTGTCAGAGCTACCATTAAGGAGTTAACCTTTAAAAATCTCTGGCTCGGTCACTGACGTTTGATTAGCGCAAGGCTGGAAGACTTTTCAATAAAATCTAGAGGTGCTTTTGTAGCTTGCTAGGAGATTTAATTATATTTTGAGGTCGGATAAGTCGTTTTTTCGAAAAATTCCATTTATTTATTTTTTTAAATTTCTTGTGGGGGGAGTATGTAGCGTATTATTTTTTATGTAGGCAAGAAATCCCATCTGCTTTGTTTTGTGTTCCTTAAAAATTGTTATAATGTATAAAAAATATGCATATTTTTGTTTTTTGTAAATATCTCTAAAGCGTTTTCGAATTTTCAAAAACGAACAAAAGTAATGTCTCGGCCTTATTTTTAAAAACATTTTGGTGAAAGTTTCATTTAATTTGGACGCTTTTTGGCGGAGCTATGCTCTGAAAACCAAATTTTTTAAAAACGCCCTCTATGGGGTCTAGGTTGCGTGAAAAATTTTTTGTAAAAGCGGATTTGGGGACACTTAAGGATGCTCTTTTTGAAAAAAAATGTTTCAACAAATTTAAAAAATGGCCTTCCCACCCGTACCAGTTTGACAAATACGGACTCAACTTTTTTTTAAAATAAAAAGCAATAAAGCAAAATGTTGATCATGATCACCATCATTCGGAACATCGTTTATATTTGTATACCTTATATATCTGCCCAAACAGACAAGACAGAACTTTAAAAAAGTGGATGCACAAAAACAGGCGGACGCAAGTCTGTCTTGTGTTGCTCTCTGTGTCGTAAGCGCTTTGTTCTTGCTGCCGGCCTGCCTGATGTCGCACGAAATGCCAATCTAATTGATGGGGCTTAGAGTCAAAAGGGAATGAAGAGTCCATCTCCATCATTCACAGTTACAGCATTTTGATCAATGCGACTAATAGTGGTGGTGGCGAGGAAAAAGAATAGATCGAACGTCCGTCCACCACATCCACGGCACACCAACCAACCATACGTCTGTCCACTTGCCTGTCCACACAGCAGTTCTCCCTAGACTTATGACGATAGGATGATCAAATTGTATTACCATACAATAATAAAAGACATCATATACACAAGTATGATATTATGCCTAAGAATAGGTATACACTGAAATTGATCCTAATCCAACTTATATGATGTGCAAGGCAAGTTGACCTTCTTGCTTTTACACTTTTAGCTTTTGTACTTTTGGCTAGACATCTATATGACGATGGGCTGTATCGAAGCTCATGCCCGAATTTACAAGTGAAGAAAAGATGAAATGCTTTTGGGCGAGTGGTCACAACGACAGCACCACCGCACTATATCGAATAATCGTTTGTAGCAAATGCTAGTATTTTTTGGTATAAAGGAAGGAAAGGAAAGTAATAACGACATCGGATATCCATTAGCAATTTTACCATAATCCCTAAATGTATAAAAATATATTATATTGGTCTCCAGGACCCGCATTCATAGAAACCCCAAGGGCAAATAGATACCTCTGCCCCAACTTTGCCACTTACCCTTACCCCGTATTCAGTAAAACTTTTCCTTGCCCCCTCTAGAAGAGGTAGGGTAAATGCTATCGGAGGTATATTTACCCCGCCGACAGTAATACAAACAGCAGCGGCGGCGTTGTGTTCATGCAAGGTTGTTAAGTAGAACTCACGGAATTCAATCAATTTTATTTTTTTAGCTGGAGAAACTTATTTCATATTATGGTTTAAAGCTACTGGATTGAGTTTAATTGATTTTGGGTAAAATACAGATTGACATAGACCTCACTTATTAAGAAATTACTTAATAAAATTAACTTCAGCCTCTTAAATTGTTGAAAACATTGTTCAATGCATTTTTGATGTTCAAAAACATTTAATTACTTATTTTCCTTACCTTCATTACAAAAGTTAAAAAAATACATGACCACAACTACTTAACTTGGTGACCTTAGTACAATAGACTCTGGTACACCAATGAATTATCTAAAAAAAGTCTAATGAATTATTAATTATCTAATTATTATCATAACTAATGTTTAGTTCATCATTTGGAATAATTTTTTAGCGTTTTAAGTGAAGAAAAACAAGCCAATACAAGTTTACCCCACCTCCTAAGCAAGGGCAAATTATAGGGGCAAATGAGCGAGGTAGAGTTTTACTGAATACGCTTAGTGGTAGTGGTAGAGGTAACTTTGCCACCGAGGCAAATTTGCCCTTCGTTCTGAATAAGAAATCTACCTTTTTAGAGGTAAACTGCCCTTACCTCTTGCTGTGAATGCGGGTCCAGAAGATCAAGTTACATAATAATATGAAGGAATCAAAGGTAACGATGCACATATTACACCCTCGCTTATTCTCCTCCCTGGAATTATTGTTCCGGGGATGTTACAAGTTGCACAGATGACAGCCAAAATATTAGTTTCAGTGAGCTCAACCAATTGATGACCACAGTATTATAGGAAATTCATATAAAACGGATTACAAACTTTTTTGTACATGAAACAATTTATTGTCATCACCATAATATGCGTATTGGTTTACACAAACTGTAATAGCGACTTATAAAGAACCTTTGGTTATACAAAAAGCAAAACTATTTTCCAGGATTGTTGTGCTTTTAAGAGGAAAAAAGTAAGTGTTGGAAATTGTAAGCCAAATTCAACACTATTTTCTGTTTATTTTTTCTACTATCAAATCCCTAGAGTAATGCCTCCACTTTTAGCATTACATTATTTAGCTTTTTTGCACTTCTATATTTCTTTCCTGATGTAGAGAATTCAACACTTGATAAAATTAAGCTAGCAAAACTATTGCACATCACACATTGCCTTTTCACGGCACTTTTGCTGTCATTTTATGTCAAGTCGATGATGAAGACGCCGACAGTGAAACATACCATTTTGGAGAGGAGATGAAAAAGTACACCCGTTTAAAGTGGTTCAACAATAAAATACGTATCAACAGGACATTTTCATGGTCCGTGTAGTTTATCGTGGGTGGATTACCTTTATATACGATACCATATTATGAAACTAAAAGCTCTCAAGAGAAAGTACGATTATACGTATGGTGTGTAGTTGAAAGCCGTGAAGGTGGCAGACCACTGCTGCTTCTAGTTTACAACGCAGCCAGTGTAAAAGTGCACACAACTATAATATTTCTCTTTGTCTGCAATGACTTTACAACTCTACCTCTCTTCAGTCACCCAAAAAGATGGACAGAAAAGCAATCTAAAATTTATGAGCCACTTTGTCGTAGATCACCCCTTTTGCCATTTTGTTTTATGAGCCTGACAAAAAATTGGTTGACTGAATGAGTGACTGCTATCATTTTAGAGAAAAGAGATACGTATATTGCCTATACCATTGGCCTTCTATACCTATATTCGCATTTCTGGACATTTGACTCATTCACTTAAAAAGTTCCTAGCATTTTCATTCAAATGATATAAAAGTTTATAAAAGTAAAGTGGTATACGTAGTATATCCAGTGGATATTATCCACTCGGCATTTTTGTGAATTGTCAGACCTTAAAAGACTTTGAGTTATTCATTTCTCGGCACATTGCAATAGCTCAAACTGCCCATCAACTTGATCCTCATCTCTACTCCTTCTCTTTTCGCTCCGCTTCTTCTTACGAATTCGCTTTACTCATGCATGTCATTCGTTTTATATACTGGGATAGTGCTCTGCTGGCTCACAAAAACCTACAAGACAGCTTGGCTGCAAACGCAACACTAGCAAAAGAGAGGGAAGATTATTTCGTAGTAAATGTTCCACCGCACTGACCATTTATATAAAATGAATGTAGATCTGTTCTCTCATCTTCTAGTGAATCATATAAACTTTTAAAAGGGGAATGCATCAGTTGGAAATCTACCTGCCACAAAAAAGTTACATAACATCAGTAGAGATGAACGCAAGCTATACCAATATTTTTGGATGTAGAAGACACATATATTTAGGTACATTTTATCTTCACTTTTCTCTTCTCTTGTCGGTCGGTCAGTTGGAGGTTAACTTTAAAAAGTTACATTACGCCATTACCATCATTCGCTACAAGCCGTCACTCATAAAAATGGTTTCCAGCTGGATTGACCCGTAAAGCTGTGAACCCACTACAAACACGCTCGGGAAAAAGCACTTGTACTTTTTTATATGGCATTGCTCGAACACTACCACTTTGATGATACACAGAGAAACTAAAGGAAGCATCATCGTGGAATAGATATTGTAAAGAAAATAAAAAATGAGCTAAAGTTATTTCTAAATTTCAATGTATTTTTGACAACAACGCAGCAGCAGAACGAATAGAACGATAAGTAAAAATAAAAAAGTACATGCCTTCCGGCAGCAATCCATTTTCTCCATGAGAAAAAATATACAAGAACGGAGACTGCTTACATTTAAACACACGTTTAGTCAGCATGGGACGATATTTTACGCATGTTATTTTTCTGGCAGTTACATTTTCTGACAAATTTCTCGTTCGTAAATTTTTCTTATCTCCCATGTCGTATTTCTCTAGGTTTCTCACAACTGCGGTTAACTCTTTTGGAGCAGACTGCTGGTACTTGCATGGTACAATAATCTTTTGCGGTAAGGATGGAAAGCATGGCTTTACTTTTTATGAGCTTTGTCATTGAGCACCACTAAAAACTGATCAGTTGCTCTCTTGGGACATGCAGTTTATCTGGAATCATTTAAAAAGGAGTAGTGTTGCATAAAACACGAAATGGAGCGAAATATTTTAGTAGAAGGACACTTTATTACTAACTAGCCGTAGTCTGTAGTGTCCAGTTTGAAGTTTTAGCCCATGGACATGGAGAAAATGTGCACATAACAATTAGTTGTATGCCATACTTGTTTGTAAATTACTTGCATCAGTGCCAGTGCATAAATTCACATGCGCTTCTTCGCATAAAAGATGAACATCTTAAAGAGCCTCATCACCAGCATCGTCATATCAAAAAAATAAGTCTGTAACAAAGACAATTAAGTATGTATTAATAAAAAACTCCTTTTAAAACACACGCACACTTATTATGTGAATGAATAAGAAAGTAAACGAGATGATGATGATGATGGGTTTTAAGGTGCGGCTCGGCATAAGCTATTTCACTGCACTGCTTTAGAACACTGCTGAAGAAGAGGCGACTTCTTCTATTCGTTTTTCTGAGTATCATTACCATTGTCGTCATCATTATCATCCGTAGGATCATTAAAACATCAGTCAACGCTGTTTTGTGTTGTTGTCGTCGTCATTATTGCGGTGCTGGATGCATATTACAGACGTAGAACACGGTTTACTAGAACATAAAGCCATGCAAGGGATGTCAGGTAGGAAAATATTTAGTAAATTCAAGTCTTTTTCAAGATTTAGCTGAACTCGCAAAATTTTAAGGATAGGATGCACTCACTACTGTAATTTATCAAAGTATCAGATAACTGCGGTTAAAGCCACTGGGATCCATTTAAACAACTATATGCCAGTTTGTCATCATCAATTTATGTTTTAACATTGACAACAATTTAATGATTTTTCTTGTTTTGGTTTTTGCGGGAATGCCTACTGTCTGTATCTGAAAAGTCAAAATATTTTGAAGCAGAAAACAAAGCAACAAAAAGGTGAAATAATAGCATGTAGCTTTACCACGATAGAAAAAAAAGTAATCAGGACAATGAAAAATTGCTGTCAGACAGACACAGCAAGAAGAAATCCATCTAGTCCAGTAGTAAGAGAGTAACCGCAAGTATGATGATTTCACGCAATCCAGCACAGCGACTTGTAAAAAAATCAGTTTGGTTGAGTGGTCATAATGCATGCTCCATTTTGGCTATTATGCAACACATGCTTTTTACTATACAGTTAAGATATAACTTGTAATGGATTGTGATTTCAACATCACCCCTCTACCTCTCAGCATTATTCACCAAATCCCGATAAACAATTGAAAGTTCGGCTTCTGTTCAGCATTCGTTTAGTTTTTTGTGCTTCTGGAGATGCTGTGAAGAAAATGATGGACGAATCGCTCTACAAATCGGCTACCATTTGCAATAAATTTTCTGAAAGGTCACAGGGATTAAATTGGTTTTTCAAAGGCTTTTCTCAGTAGTAAAACCATGTACCATTGTAAAAATTCATTCAAAGTATAAAAAGAGTCCATTTCAAGTAACAAAGCAAAGTGCATACTCTGACATCTCTATAGAACACCAAATGCAACAGTAGTGCTTGATCTGATCTGATCTTCTCTAGCTAGTCAAGTTTGGCAGGATTTTAAAAGATGTATTGCATATTGCTCTGATACACAGAATCATTTTTGTTCTGGTAAAAAAGGCATAGCATGCCCGCGGGGATGGATTTGGTCATGTAATCCTAATCCTTTACTACATTGTATTGACATTACTGGCGTGCAAAAGCACGATTATACACCGTAAATTGATTCAAGTAACAAGCCTTTTTCACCTTTCAAACATTTTTGTGGTTTATATTTCACGGAATATTTCAATATTGATCACGATATCGCAGCAGGACAAGGCGTCCAAAGGTAAATAAGCTTTGGTCTTTAATCACACTTAAAATAGGCTCGTAGAATAAGTAAATTTTTAGCTTTATCAGATTTCTCATTGCACTTTTACAATTCATTCATTCATTCAAGCTCTGCCAATACGGGGTAAGTGAAAAATCAATATAATCGAAATTCTTATCTACAAGGCATGAGAACGGAAAGTTGGTTCACGTAACTGACCAACGAAATTAGTGATTGAAATAGCCTGAAAAGATTTGAACCTGGATTAGGAACCTAAACAAACTCCAAAATGGTAAATAGGTAGTTTGTCACTTTATGATAGCTTAATATTTGAGAAACTCGAATCACGTTGCCCAAAGCGTTTCTCTTCTCATCAACATTATCATAGTCACTCAAGATTGTTAATGGTTGACCAGAGCTAAAGCTGAGGTAAAAAATTTAACGCAGTATGAATTCCAAAACCAGAATGATTGAAAAGTATCGAGGAAGGGTTAAAACCGCAACGCTTTCACACAACATGTCCATAATCATCATACTCTCTGTTTTATCATCGCCTTAACCAAAAAGCAGTAGTGCTCACGGAACAACGCTGCATAGAAATAAAAATTATGTCAATATTTAGAAGAATAAACAATTCATGCATTATTCGTATGCATTTAAAACACACGTTATTCTACCACTAACTGTTGCTGCTGCTCCTGTCACAGGAATTCATGCTGTTGGATGTTGCTCCTGGGTTGACAAGAGAGAATAATTTATGATGTGACATCACCACTATTGTGTACTCAATATATTTTTACCATGTTTTTTTTTCTCTGCTGACTGCCGTTGTTTGTTTCTTAAATAACACACGACACGATAGAAAAAATCCTCGCTTACAATAATTGTTATTTGCTTCTTTTCTATTGTAGCATAGATGCATAATAATAGGCACCTGTATTCTTATTTGCCTTTGTGTCAAATGTCAATTGTGTAAAAGGATCTGGTGTGGTACTGTCGAGGTTGATGTTCTCGGTTGTATGCTGTTGAGCGCGGTTAATAATAATACGATAGACATATTTTAAAACTGAATCCCAGTAGCAGTAACAGGAGCAGCAGTGTCCAGCTAATTTTTTACGTGCATCATGCAAAGAAAAACCTCAAACAACAAACACTTTCAATTCGATTGTCATTGTCAATGACAGGCCATCAAGAGAGAGATGGAGGCGCAATGGTTGCAGACACGCACCTGCATATTATCTGCATCTTTTCTAAGTATAGTAACTTTTTGATTATTTTTGGTAGAATATTTGATATTTATTTATAGAAGCGAGTAGTAGGCTAATGGAAAATCAAAGGAACAAACTAAGTTCCTCTTGAGAAATATGTATGCTAAAAACTGGTAATTACTGAATCCAGTTTTTCTGCAAAAATTCAAACGTATATTGTAAGAAAACTGCATTTTAAGCTAATAATCAACCTTCTGTTATTAGCAAGACACAGCGCGAAATAAATATCGTATGCACAAAAGTGAAGAAACACGAAAAACTTTTATTGTAAACCTGAATCCGATGCTGACGTTATCTGAAACTGCACAATAGGGTAGGTTAATATTGCCTGTGCGAGAGATGCACACAATGCATGATTTATTTAAATACCCCAACACCCTGGGTTCCTTTTTGAAAAAACTATAAAGTACGCTGCATCTTACTTTTTTCTAGGCAAAACAACAGCTCAGCATTGAGGTTAGCAATATGCAATAATCATAATTTTGTGAATGGTCCATGTCCAATATACTTGTGCTGAGGGCATATTCCCAAACTATATAATGTAATATTATGCATGTGCTATGTTTATATTTTGAATGGATGCCCGTAAACATAAAAAACTATATAAACATCGTTATTCTACCTGCTGCTGACTGACTGCCGCTGAGCAAGCCAAGAATTCTTTCTTCTGTAAGTACACCACCAATAACAAATGAAACCATAAACTCAACAATACGTTTTTAATAAATATTTGGGATGGGCTGAGATGGGCCATATTCTATGCTATCATAATAACTCAAGATATAGAAAAACAGAAAAGTCCATGTGCACATCTAAACCCTACACACTAACAGGTCATTTCATATATTTCATTTTGGAGTAGATTATTGGAGAGTGTTGTTGTTTGAACTTGTTACCCTGCTACTATACCAGTTTCCTTAAACCGAACTGGACCCGGCTTTTCAACTAATACGTACTCTAAACCATGTGCATAAAGAATGCGTCATACTTCATCAGGTACTTTTACTATCATGATTTTCTTCTGTTAATGCTGCTGCCAGTCGTGATGTTAATACTTTATAACCAACATTGTACGTAAAATTCATTGTATTTGAAATATCCTTACATTACAAAAATGACATTACTCATAATGCTCTCATCTTTTTCCTATACTACAGAGCTTTGTGCATTGTAGACAGACAAAGATGAGCTGAAGGAGAATTTAATTTAAAATATGCTCTCAACCCTTCAATTTTCATTGTGCACATTGACATTTTTATGAGCTGAGTAAACTACATTACTGTGACTGAAATGGCCTCGTAAACTCACACTTCAAAGGGGAAAAGAGAGCAATAAAACGCAACCGAAAATTAATAATCTGCTGATGAAGTGCATAAAGGGGTAAAAAATGTGCCTTTAGCTCATAAAAATTGTGTTTAAGCAGATTGAAAAAGGTACGTTTTTTCTTCAATATCACAACCACCATCAGAATTTATTTTGTTTTTAGGTTTAAACCATGTTCGCCAACGGTTAACGGTAGCTAAAGAACTTTGAGCTACAGTTGTCAGTGGAAAAGACAAGATGATCCATTGATAAGACCTGAATTAGTACGAGATAGTCTACGATTAAACGAGCCTAGTTGCAAAAACTATAATTTTGTAGGTTTTTCTTTCGTATTTGGAAACAGGATTAAATACGTTATTTATTCCTTGGACTTTCCCACAAACATTGATTTTTAAATGATGAACCCTTTGAACCGGATTATGCACTAATAAAGCAAATTTTAAAGTATGTGCACTACATAAAACCATTTTAATGTTTTTGTAGAAACTTGTAGCACTAATTTCACTCCACTTTCGGCCCTCCAGGCTATACAACAGACTGACGGAATCATTTGCGCAATAGTACAGCTATATCAAACAACGCCACAATAACTGATCAAGTCAATTAAGATAATAATCTTTCTCGGGAAAATACCGAGAGAAAGACAACCAGCTGGTTTGGCTTCTGAATGACTGACAGTAGTCAACAATAACAACCAAAAGTGCCATTAAGCTATACGTTTTTCTTTCTCTCTAGTCAACATCAAATGCAACCAATCATAATTAGTATTGTACGAAACAACTAAATACTGATAACATGATGGTTATGATACTGCTACCCAAAGTACTTTTTACTTTTCTCCAAAAAATGCAAAAGCACAGTATTGTTGCTTCACTGCTTCACTAATCCCATGTCAAAAATTATCTCTAAAGATCGCATGTCTCTCAAGTACAGTCATATTCATATAATGCAGCCATGAAAATAAATAAAAAGTCTCTTGGCTCGTCATCAGCATGACAGATACACTACAGAGCCACCAACTATAAAAGATGTAACGTTCAGATAAACATCTAGAATTAATGATATGATCATAATGATCATCGTTTTTCACTAGAAAAAGAAGGAAAAAACTGAAAAACTTGAATATGGATATGTTTTCCTTTTCTCCGCTACCTCGTCACTGTTACTTTTATTGTTAAACGCTCACGGGCTCATTATTACCCTTGTCTCTTTCTCGACAACGAGGATGATGATTTCATACAGCAGCACTTCAAGTTTTGTTGCTGCTGTTGTGGTAAAAAGAAGCCGGTCTTTTGCGGTAACAATATGATGGCTTGCCACTTCACTCCAGCAGCAACTTTGAGTGTATCATCCACATAATCATCACACGGAATATCAAGCTCATTAAGAAATTCGTAGAAAACCGAGAGTAATAAAGACTTCTTGATCATTTTTTAAAACTCGACGAGATTTTTTGTCTAAAGAAAGCGCAATATTCACTATTTCTTTAGTTTTGAGTTTACTAGAATCTACTGTAAAAATGGTAACATTTTTCACCATTTTCGCTGACATAGACAAAGTCATCATTATCGTATTCGTCAGGTCAGATGATGATAATGATGATGCAATGCAATGATTTTCATGTTAATTTTTTATTAGTTTTTTAAAATATCCGGATGCACATGCACCATATTGGCTCCTTTTGCCGTTATCAAACCTAAATCGAGCTTAGATAAACTTTTTGTGTGAATACGTGAGCTGAGCACATTAATATGGCTCCACTTGCATGATCATTTATTCTTTTCTTGTAAAAAGTAGCATCTTCCCTACTTTATCAACCAAACATCGTTATTCATGACTTGATCAAAATATGCAATATGCGTCTAATGTCGAGCAGGCCATAGATGTGCATGTATGTTTTATTAATTCGTGTCATGTCACAAACTCAAGCAGTAAGTGATTAAACTGAATATTATAAACCTACCTGTCCAAGAATATGCAAAATATGCAGGTATGATCTCGCCACACGATTTTTATTATTGAAAATCAAACTTCATCATGATAGCAATCAAGAAACGTCTCTGTTTGTGAAAATAATATCTTAATTTTTTGTAATAAGAATAATAACACGGTATTTCCCCCGCGTGTCTACCAGTGAGTTGTGTGCGCAGTACACATACTTAACAGACATTTTATTTTCACTGAGTTCCTAGCTGCTGTTGCAGATCAGAATCAAAATATCATGACAAAATGAAGAAATGAGTTGACCAAAGAAGAAGAATGTAGACGAACTAGTTCTCTTTTTTTATTCTCTCTGTCTGTCCACCGTACTTGATAACGATACATCTATGCTATTTTTTGCTTCTCATTTTCTTTCCCATTGTTTTTACTACTGCTGCTGATAAAGAAGTTGAGAGCTAGAGAAGTGAATTAACATTATGATAATTACCAGTGGCCGTATAATATATTATATGACATCATCATCATAAACGCAACTGAATTCACATCACCCAGGATCAAGCCATGTTGTGAAGATTACCTGCACACATATTATACATCTTCTGTGTGTAGCAAACCTCATTAAATTAACTTGCATTCATATTATTTTGTTATTATGATTATTGTTATTGCTTTTCCCTTATCGTTTTGCACACTGGCCACAGGCAGACGAAAAAGAAGGAAGAAGCCAGTTCGCTCATGTTCTGGGTTAGTTTTTATGAACGAATTTTTTATTACTGTTGCTTCAGCAGAGAAGACGAAGAAAAAAGCAATCGATTTTTTTGCTCAGAAAAGAATTGCAGAAAATCAACATAAAACATTGTTTCATTGTGTAGTACTTTGTGTTAAAATTTTTAACGATGCAAAAAATCGTTTACATAATTCATTCATATAGCAGTGGTGTGAGATGCTCCCTTATAGCTTGTTCGTGTGTGAAAAGGGAAAAACGCAAACCTTTTACAATTTTTTGCTGCATTTTGCAAAGTAGTAGTAGAAGACAGGGGGAAGTTTTCTGAAATTGAAACAAGTGACCAGCTGTTATTACGGTTGCTTCGATTTCGCTGTTGCTGCTCTTCTCTGAATACTGGTCACTACTGAAAACTTTTTGCGGTGTTTCTTTCAAAGGCAAAGACGCTGTTTCTTTGCCACTTTTCCATTCCCCTGCTACTTCTACATCTTGTCAGTGTGAGCAAAAAAAGAAAAAAAGATACAAAACAGTTTGACTTAAAACATGCACACACGCATGTTCCTCTCCTAGTTGCGCTTGCTACTTCTCACTCAAACAATACTACTTCATTTTTGCATCATTTAATTTTCGCCTCGACCGGCAGCCGAGCCTATGACTTTTTATTGCTTTTTTGTTGTTTCTCTCTCTCTCTCCAAATTAGTTACTCATCAAAAGGATTTTTTCTGTTTGCATTTAAATCCCTTCTGCTTTTGCTAAAGGTTTGAAAGGGCAAAAAACTAACGAAATAGCTAACAAAAATATGTGTCAGCCATGCTAACTGTTCGCATGACTTATGACTGTGGGAATATAAATTTTCTGACCTCATCTCATTTCTTGTTTATTAGTAAGTCCCTGTGTGTACACCTAAACTTTGTATAATGTTATTCAATTTTCATTATTTTTAAATCTCGGCAAATCTTCACAAACAAAAAAGAGTAATATTGCGCGCGATGTCATTCGGATGCATTAAAAACGAAGAAAAATATTAATAAAAAGAATTGCCATGTTTTCTACATACTTCTCCCTTTTCATGTCAAATCTAAAGTTACAATTACAAGGATTGTGATCAGTAGTTTAAATTCAGGATGCAGCACGCAGCACACGATATCGTTGTTTTTGCCATAAATTATGGCAAAACTACGGTACATCACCACCACCGCAACTAGATTACTCGACAGAGCAAGAAAGCAGGTGAACCACAGCATTGTGCATTTAGTATAAATTTATTGCTATATTCATTATTCCATCAAGTTACCATCTGCGTCTCATCATGTTTCTGCTAACAGACCATGATAAAATTATGATCATGATGAAAATTGGTAGATTTCATCTGGGTTGGTTCATGGTGTACATTAAATAAATGATGTTGTGTGAGCGATACCACTAAATAATCGTCAATTTTTTTTACAAGTAGTGGTAACCCTGTAACTCATCAAAGAAGAAGCAGTTTTTATTTGATCATCACATGCATTTCAAGATGCACCCAGAAGACACGCTCCTATTCTTATTTCGTGCTGATCATTTGATCATCTCAATGAATTATGGCTCTAAAAACATTACACACTTTGAACAAATGTTTCTCCTTATATTTCTCTGTGTACAAAAAACTACATTTTTACAATAAACATCATAATATTAATAACATGAACACGACATGCAGAATGCACGTAATGGCAGGCCACCATCATATCATCTGCAACAATCCCAGCTACCACCACCACGGCCAATCTACTTGGAAATTGCATTCTTATTCACCAATAATTCATTCTTTCTATACCTCTTTGCTAGTTATATCGCAATAAAGCCTATCCCATAAATACGACGTGGCGACTTCTTGAGAAACAGCGTATAACAAATGAAATTGTGCGACGTATCTTAACAAGCTGCTAGCAAGATTAAAAACTTATCTTGCATTCCTCCTCTTCCTTGACACAGTAGTGCTCACGGTTAAGTAAAAATATGATAAATGAAAATAATAAGATCGATATGATACGATACTAAGTGATATGTACAACATCCAAAATATAACGGGGAAAAGGGAAGGGATCTAGAAGACTTGTATCAGTCATTTGAAAATATCATATTCGAATGTAAAATCTGGGCAAGTCCATCAGCTTATCAGTGCACATTTTTGTGCCCTCCTGTGAAAATGGCATTATAATGTAGCTAACCAACTGTATATATAGCAATTAGCAATTGTTTATATGTGTACAGGGCTAGTTGACGATAAGAATGAAAAACGGAACTTGGGGAGGAGTAGTCAATTTTGCTGGTGTACAGGAAAGTAGGACTGTTGCACTGTCTGCAAGTTGTGTATACTAGCCGTAGTAGCAGTATTTCTTGTCCCTGTACCTGTTTTTGCTTTTTTACCAGCAGAACAACGCTAGAGTGGACTATGTTACTTATCTTGACACGGACATGACATGAAAACGATGCTCGTTAAGATATACGAAGCGACGAGGAGTATACATAGAATGTAGAATCTTGGAAAGCTAAGCAGATGAAATTTTTGTCTTGCATGAATGCAAAAAAAGTTCTCATTACGTTTTGTTTTGTGGAAGGAGGATCAACATTTTGCTTCTTTTCAAAATTCAATGCTGGTTGGAGGACGACCCGCAATTATTATTGCCGTGAAAATGGAAAAATATGTACCACCAGAGTTTTTGGTACACATTGCAAGAGTAATTGCTTTTTCATAAGATAAAATGGAAATCTATGCAGGGGTTGCAATTAATGTTTGTATCATTATAAGCATAATATGCTTATCAATGGGTTTGCCTGAGCTATGAGCAAGCAAAGTGGTAAGGAGTTGAAGTAATTAATCTATCACCGCAAGGTGCAAAAGTCTACGTTTTCTCTGTCTTCTGCAACCTTTCTCACATGCAAGGGAAAACACAAGATGTACATTTTGCGAGATTCGTGTGGCATTGCAGTTTCTATGTCAGAAGAGTAGCAATAACACAGTAGAAAACAAAATCACAACAGAAAAGAAAAAAAACTACAAAGTATTGTTTTACAGTAGTGTGTGCACTGCAGTAAGCCTGTTATACATCATATCACATCATACAAGAAAACTTGAAATTATTCAGAACAAGAACCAGAAAAAAATTAATGTGATATGAACACAGTGAAAGAAATTCATTCCCACCTGCCCTGCCTTAAATTACCCCTGCCCAAGGGCATTTACGATTTGCGCAAAAAGGAAAAATTAACACAAACTATGATTTTTTTCTAGAAAATCACAATAAAATCTTCATTTATCTCCTGTGTTAATTTATACGTATTATCATATAATCATTTCTCATGATGTACACACACACTGTTTTCTGCTGGCTGCCAACAAAAACACAAAAATGTATTTTTGTGCAATAGTCGGCATTTTTCCTCTTTTGGGTTAATCTGACTGTCATGTTGTTTTCTGCGGCTCTTTCTACTGCAGTCATAATTATTATGGTAATCCTCCTTTAGTACCACCAAATAACAAACAAAAGCTTCACATTTGCATTTTCTCCTTGCAATCATCTTGTACATGTGCATTGTACAGTGTGCAAAAACATATGCATAAAAATCAGTATTTCAGTGTGTCCGCCCTCCCGATCAAAACTGACAGCTAGATGGTTAGCACAAATTATTGTAGAATGCAATTTTTATCTTTGCCGGATTTTTGTGTGATGTGTGTCTGATGTGCAGCAGCGGGCGTGTTTCATCACTGCCTGCTTAATGTTCATCACCAGCCTCAGACAGGCAGTCAGACAAACACTGACACACAATGGTTCTGGGAGAAGGAAGACCTCTTCCATTTATTTTAATTAGCAAAAACATTTCAAGAGTGATACGTCGTTCAGACGGCTGCTCACTTGATTTTTTGACTTCCCTCTTTTCTCCTGTAAAATGCCCTAATTTACATTTTTTTCTTAACTATTGTCCTTCATGTACCTACGCTACACCACGGTTATTGTTTAAAATTTCGACCATAATTGTTGATCTGAACTCTAACTTTATACCCGAAGGTGAAGGACTGCTAATAGTAAATGGTTATTTGGTAGAGCTACTGCTCCTGCTACTGACGTACTCTCTTTATGCCCTGTAACAGGTGTTCTGTTTAAAAGTGCAAAAGCATTGATGGATCATATTATGGTCGACAAGCATTCCTTTAGCTTCAGATTATGACATGGCCATTATTATTACCGTAAGACAAAGTGGAAAAAATAAAAAATTTGAAAGGGGATCAAGTGGAAGGAAATTAGCGTAGTGGCAGATTTATTTTGATTATGAGGTTCAAGTGAAAAGGTAAAGAATTGCTACTGATGCTGATGGTGCTTTGTGATGATCATCATCTTTGATAAAATGTGTGAGATGTACCTACAGATTCCGTATCCTCCGGGGATTGTGAACAGATACATCAGAAAATATAATGACTGACTCTTTGATGATTTGAGATGGTTATAATTATTATTGTACAAGTTTACAGCAAAGATGCACATACATTTCTGTAAAAATACGTTCAACAAACACCATGGCCATGTTCACCCCGGGACTACAAACATTCTGGGAAGAGTGTTTGAGACGTAGCCAAGATTCTGCGAAAAACAAAAGTTTACTTTGGTAAAGTCGATCGGCTTGTTTTCGAAGATATTCCATTTAAACAACCAGAAATACAAAAAAAAGTGTAGCGTTACGGTAGGTACCTGTTTTGTGAACATTCATGTAGTTCGACGGACAAGTGTCAAACTTTTTTTTATTAATCGACGAACATCTAAAGATGCCTGTGGAGGCATGCACTGCAAGATAACCAATACAATACAATTATTGTTTTAGTTTTTCTTGTACACATCACCAAAGTGCCGATGAGGCAGAAAAGCTACAAAAATATTTATTATTATTATTATCGGTTTTGCATGCAGCAGGGCAGCCAGTCGCAGCAACACACAGAGCGACGTCTGCCACAACTTGAAAGGCAGGCTACTTATAAGGAATGAGTGACGATGACACTGTGATGATTTAGACACGTAATATAAAATGGTATTTAAAGTGGCACATAAAGAACCCTATAATAATACACATTTTTGCAAAATTCTCCTCTCTTCAAATATTCTAACCATCAATTTTAATTCAATTTTTATCTCGAGCTTTTATCTCTCATGCGGTTTTTATTGTTAGCAGTAGCATTATTATTGACGAGGTTTTTGCATATTCTTTTTCACATCTGCTATCTTTAGTCTTAACAAGACGAGCTAGTTGAAGAAAGCGAAGCTGTTACTGCTTTATACTAGCTATGATGATGTTTTTGCATAATTTTATCGTTAAATATCAACTAGCAAAAAAGTACGAGAGAAAAAGAGAAATAAAAGGGTTCAATCACTCTATCATAGTATAATACAGTTAGAATTATGTTTCTACCAGGTAATTAGAATGCAAATTGTTATTATTTTCTGGTCTACCGGCCACCACTGTGTGCTAGCTGGTTTGAGGCTGCTAAGTACATGGACATGACATGAGTTTAAAGAGCACTTAAGTAACACCATCACTAGCTAGCAAGTCAACAAGAAAAAAAAATCTATGCAAAGTTGACAGAGAACTTGACGCTATTCATATTTGCTATATATTAGCTTCATTATTCCTTTTTATCACAATCACAACAGTAATAAGTTTAACCTTTAACTATTCAAACGATCATATTTTCTCCGACATGGCATTATTCATTTAAAATTTTTGACAATACACCGTCTGACAAAAAAATCTAAAAAAAAGTGTGGTGCGTGCAAAAAGTCAATTTGGCTTTAGCAAAATAACACAACGACATAAAAGAAGCCACCACAGAAAAAGTTACGATCTGCTTCACGGCATGCTACCATCAGCAGCCTCATCTCTGTAAACAAGAAATTCACAATAACAGAAGGCGATAGAGTTATTGTCATTCTCTCTCTGGGGGAAAATCATTGCATGCTGAAGGAGAATATCAAGCTTTCTTTGTAAAAATAAAAAAAGCAAGCTGCAACAGTAGTTACTTGGTGTGAAGTTTATTGGCAATGTATGGGGTTGAGTGCAGAATACTTGAGTACCCAAACCTATCGCCATCATGATCTGCACAATAAAGTTGATTGTTAACAAGACAGTCACATATCAATGCCCTCCCTGGGGTTATGGGGAACATCACACGACACGACAGAATTAAGTAGAGAAGTGTTTATTGATCACATAGTTCGCAGTTCAACAAGCCTTGCAAATATTTTGACACGACTACCAATATCTATACATAGTAGTAGCATTACCCCTTCTTCACAAAAAAAAATTGCAATCACGTTTGTATGCGTGTATAAAACTTGCCTTAGCAAAATGGGTCAATCACACCAAATGCACTGCACAATTTGCTACCTACGACTTTTACAAACGAGAATAAAGATTTAAATAATAATATAAAAAACTTGACCAACAGAAGAATATAAAATACACCCTTGAGAGCTAATAAAAAATTTGTTTAGTATGTATTGCATGTAGAATGTATTGCATTTGGAAATAAGTAAGTCAGGTTTTTTCAGTTTCGTGTTTTGCTGATGAACGTGTCTGTGTTTTAAATAACCCCACTGGTACGTGATCCAGAAGGGCGACACTGGTATTCAAATGAATTTATCATCACAAACATCACTAACCAACCCCGATACTGGCGCACGCATTCCGATGATGTACGTAATATTATGTACACTTTACATAAAAGGAAAAATAGCAGTAATCACAAACCAAACACGTATGTTTGTTTACATGCCCAACATCACATACTTCTCATTGTCTTCACCATTGTCATCATCGTCAGGTCATGATCAACTTTGAATGTCCTCGCATGATCATCAGCAGCCACACAGTATCATTCACAACAAAAATTGTAGTGAAACCAGCAAGCACGCAAACACACTCGGAGAAATAAAAAGGAAAAGTGAACAAAGTTGCAAGTTGTACCATATACACAGCTTGCATAATAAAACATTTTTATTGCAAAGAGAAAGAATAACAGCACACAATCGAGTGAGTGAGTAAAAAACTCGGTTTTTTGATTGTGTACCTGGTACAAATAAAAAGGATTTTTGCACCCGACAAAAATAATAAAAATTCAGGGAGCAAAGGCAAGTGCATCTCACGTACAACCGCACCACATTCATTTTTTAGCTAATGCCAAAATGCATTTTGCCATCATCATCATCGTCCTGATCGTTTTTGGAGACTCACACATACTCACATGCATAATATGAATTTCTTCTCAAACTCCCTATCACACACACACTGACTGACTTAGTGACTTCTTTTTTTGTATTATTATTCTTGTTCGTCTTCTTATTCCCAATTGTTCTCCCAGTGGCGGTATGTCGGAAAGCACAGGGAGGAAATATAAAAGACGCAAAAATGTATGAATGTACATGCCTTATATAATATGCCAACATTTCCTTGCGTTTTATTCCTATCAGGCTTTTCGACTTTTTGCCCGTGCGCCCTGCCAGGCAATAAGCCAACAGAAAGAGAGTGAAGTGGATAGAAAAGACCTTTTTTACCTTCAACTCAACTCAACATCCCGTTCATTTGGTGGGCGAGAGAAGAATATCAAACGAGCAGTTAGTTAGAGAGAGCACATCATCATCATCATCGTTTCATTCCATCCAAGTCTAGCTGGTTAGCATTCAGGTCCAGTGCCAAACAGTTGTACTTGGAGTGGAAGAAGAGAAAACGAAAACTCACTCATCGTTTGTTGTTGTTGTTGTTACTCAAGTTGACGGAGGAGATGACGATGCCATTCGATTCTATATGGTACAGTAGACTAGTCATCAACTAAAGAGAACGAAGCTGGTCACCGGTCCAGTTTTGATGTTGCAGTTGAACTTTTTATTGTACCTCTCCATCCCCCTCTCTATTCTTTTCGTTCATACAATTCTTTTTTCATTCAAGTAGGCAATAATGAAAAATGTTTCTTATTGCTCAACGACCTTCCAAGGTAAGCGAAAAGAGATGAAAAGTTTTCTGCACAATTGTGTTTGTACCCGTAATCACGTACACAGTAATAAAGAAAAATATTTCTTTCTCGTTTATCTGCACACGTGGCGTACTTAGTGGATGCATGAAAATGGCAACATATAGACAAGGCAGTTTTATCTAAAGCTATGCGCACACGTAAAGTAAATGACAAGAATTTTAACGCAAAATGAGATTGGGCTAAGACAAGCGTGTTAAATTTTTTGCACTCTTTTTTATAAATCAGTGAACGTGGAGTTTATCTTGCAAACATATCAAGGCATAATTTCTCATTTTCCAGATTGGGTTTTCATTACAGTGAAATTGCTTTTTTTGCTAAGTTGATTAAAGAGATGGAAATGAATAATTGAAGAAAATTCCTTCCTTCCTTTCATCTGGTCGTACAACCAACCAACTGATGAGATTAGTATTGGCTTTATTATAAGTTCTTTCAAAAATGTCAATAATTGATAAGCCTTTTGCAATGAGTATTACAGCGAATCGTATCAATTCACTGTGCTTTGTGTAGAGCTATATTTCCAAAATCTTTGATGTAGTACCAAGAATGTAGTAAAGCAAAAAATAGACGCGAACCCATGACGTTGTTGCAAGTAGTAGTTTCAGTAAGAAGTAATGATAATCACCATCAGCAGCACTGCTGAATCTAGTGTTTTGAAAGCAGACTTTTTTAGAAGAATTTTCTGTTGGTTTCTACATTTTTTGCTGCTTCTTTACATTATTATGTTACGAAGCGAAAGTAAAATCAGAGAAAATTCCTTTGAAAGGCGAAATTGAACGTGCTTCTGCAGAAAGGGCTATTCATTCATCGTAGGGCAGAGAAGCGCGTTCTTCTCTTCCCCAATAGTATTACGCAAAAGGAGGTAAAGGAAATGCTATGAAAGCAAAATGAAAATTCTAAAAGCATTTTCATTTAAAAAGTGAAATCACGTACACAGCGAGCCACGAGCTGGGGGTATGGTCTGGCATCCCAAATGAGGTGAATTTTGTCTCTCCGCATGCTTCTCCGGTATAAGCCTTCGTGCTTTCGTTCATGAGATTGGGAATTCGGAGGAGAGAGAAAAAATGGAAGGAAGAAGAAACGAATGAAGTAAAACGATCAGCCAGCAGCGGCAACTAAACGAAACTAACAAAAAAGTTTGGCTTGCGTCTACAAAAGTTCTCTGGTAGCGTATTCGTTGTACTAACGGGGTTTCTGGCCTTATAGTTGTGTAGATTTACATTTAAGACATTTTGCAATAGTAGAAGAGATGAGAAAGAGTGACGGGATGAAAACTGAAAAAGTATTCTATCGATAGAATTTCCGTGAAATAAGCTTTTAGTTTTTAAACTACATTTCCTTCCTGGATAACAAAGTTTTTAACGCTTTACAGGCAAGAAGGCGCAAATAACTGCAAAGAATTTCATTGAGAAAACTAGAATTAGGCAGTAACAACAAGATTCGGTTATTTTTGGCTGTATACTTCCATCATCCATTGTAAAGCAAGGTGGAGTGTTGGAATAGGCACGAGCTGACAGTTGATTCACTCCCCGACAATCATACAACAATGAAAAGAGGAATGAACGACTGTGTATCAAGTACAATGGCACTGCAACACAATAGGCGAGGATCAAAACATGAAAGAACTATTCACAATAAGTGATTCTGACGGAGTTCCTTGTCTGTGTTTTGCTTCATGATACCCCTAATACCTATACACGTTGATATAATGGTTACGTTATATTTATAAGAGAAAAACGATCAATAAGTGCACTTCTTCTGTTTTCACTCCTGAATACAAATGAACCCAGAAAAACAGGAGGATCATTTTCGGTACCACCATACTACCATCTTATGATGCTGCTGACAGTTGCCCTTCCAAATACCTTCTTGGATTTTCAAGAGAATCGTTAAAAGCCATAAAGTACATGAAAAATGATCATCAAATACGCTTTTACTTCTCAGGTGGCCCAAAGGCACACACACAGAAGAAATTATCAAAACATGAATAATGTGGGCTCATTCATTTTCAAAGGAAAAAAGGGGTTCCCCATTTTATACAAAAATTGTGAAGATGAGAAAAATATCTATTATATGGGCTGGCGTGTTGTAAATCGTGAGAAAAGGCGGGCTCTATCCTTAATGTGATAGCGATTTAGACAGGCAATTTTTAGAACGAAAACTGTTTGATCATGATGATGGCATTTGAATGGTGTGTAATATTCAAAATATCTTGTTTTTGTGGTGTAGTAACATTACACGCAAATCATCAGACAAATGATAGCGGTGGAAGCAGGAAGGAGAAAAAACGGAACAGCAAATCAGCTCGCTGAAAAGCACAATATATAAGTATTCTCAACTTAAGCATGTATCTGCTGACGGCAAATATTATTATTGCCATCCGTACACGCACTCTACACTACGAGGTATCATCATCATAATCATCGTCTTGGGATATCGCGTCGCACAAAATGTTCTTGTTGAAGGAAGGTGTGCAATATGACTCTGTGAACAGCGAATGTCGAACCAAGAATGTTAGCACGAAGCGAAAAAGGGAGTAAAAAAGAGAACACAATCGGAATCGGAATACAAGCACGTACACAAGAAATAAGGCTGTGCTGCTACGTAAATAAGATAGGTATATAAGCACAGAACTACCCCACGCTATCATGTTCAAGCTCGTCGTTTTGTAAAATAGGTGAGGAGATTATCATTGGTGGAGGCGGAGGCACGTTACTGAGCAGGTGCTTTTATTGATTTTCCCTTTTTACGCCTGCAGTCATTATTATTACTACTAGAGGCTACGTGCTCATATTTTGCACGAACTACTAATATATTTTTGAACATAGTCTTTTGCGTTATTCGGGTCTGGCCCATGTTTCCCTTCTTACATGGGTACCCTAAATATTAATCGTAACGCGTGCGACCATACACAGCACTTCCCATCATGTTAGTTCAGTTCGTTCGTTAGCTATATACTTTTCTTGCCTTCACCTTGTTTGCTAGCTTTTTTCTAATTTTTTCGACAAATCGGTCTTTCATGAATGATGAGTGGAATGGAACACAGCGAGTGGTGTACTTTTTGTATTGCAATTTGCACCCTATGAAACAAATCATTTTTTACTTCATTAAAACAATATCCTGTTTATGTAGATTGTATAACAACATTGGTAGTGTGCGTGTACTCTGATAATTTATTTATAGAATTTAGAAAAAAGGAAATTACGCTCGTAGTCAAGTTTTCGTATTGTGAGGTCAAATCCTTTTATCGCCGCAAACATAACCATAAGACACACACACGAAAACATCGTTATATAACTTATGAAAATGGTTAATTTGTATATTGTGTGTAAAACGGAGCACACAACATATTTCATTACCAAAGTCATTCATCTTAGTTGAAAGTTATAAATAGCCAGGGCATTACTCCACAATGCCTTTCTGTTTTGTACTAAACAGAAGTTGTAATTTGTTAAGTGAGTTTCAATTTTGAATATGTGTATGATTACAGGGCTAGTGTTAATATACACTTCAATTTTTTAACGATCTCTATGAGCTCGGAAAACTGGAGAAATGTAAAAAAGAAACTCATAAATCCCTGTAAAATGACGAAAAAAACAAGACCAGCAGAAGTACCGTAATAATAACGGTTATCGGCTTACGCCCTAACATTGTAACAAACTGCATTTAATGAAAAATTACGTAATTTATACAAAAGGTCTAATTTAAACAACAAGAGAGGAGCCAGTAGAGTAGAGCCAGATGCACATGCTTTTGTTTTGTTGCTCCGATTTGTTGAAAATGCTGTGCATGACAAAAAGTCATTTGCGCTCTCGTTATAGACGATACTGCACTAAATGGATTTAAAGAGTGAATATGATTCATTGTACTTTCTCATTGCTCGCAATCGTGAACTATTAACGAACCACTAACCGGACCTTGTGGAATAGATTTACAATAACAAAAAACACGAAAGAAACTTTTCATTTAGTACTTTAATTTAGTCTGAGAGAATTTCTCAAAGTACCGTTTTTTATTTTGCCTGACAGATGTGGTGGTGATGATCATTGCATTTAGTGAAAACAATATGATAAAAATAAAAAATATGCATGGCAAAGTCAAGAAGGAAACAATATTCATGATGTTTTAAGGTGGGGCAATCAACTGAATAATTTAGATTTCACTAAAATGGGTTTAAATATTTTTGCAACATTGTTCGTTGCTCAAAACTAGTCCATATGAAGTTTTTAAAATCGCAGTTTAATAATATAAAGCAAAAGATGAATGAAAGCTTTCAAGAAGCAGCAACTATTGGAAATAAAATGCGCTTTTTATTATTATTCGGCAGGTTTGAACGAACAGAAAATAAGAAGTTGGTATACTAAAATATGTAAAACTTATTGTTGTTTAAAACTTACCGAGCGTTCATAGGCCCGGGAGCGGTCATGTCATCAACCCCAGGTTTCCTAAAAGTAACAAGAAACAAAATTATTCCTTAATTAGATTTATAATTGGGTGCCGATTGTTTGGCAGCAAAAAGGCAACGGAATTCTTCCGAAAAATACCGCTTTTTCATTTTTGCATTTGACATGATATATCTAGTCAAGCAATCAACAGTTGACTGTGACTGGATCATTTTACAAAAAAGAAGCAAAAGCTTATCAGCTAGCTGCATTTTTCACTGTCCAATTCCGGAGCATTTCCTTTCCCTAATGATATTCTCAATCACAAAGAAAGACTAGCAATGATGCATATTGCAACTGTTTGTAATGATTAAAGAAATATACAGCCGACAAGCCGACCGAAAACGGTATGAACCTATTATACCAGCGTATCAAGCAATCTGTTTTTGTGTCACAAAAACGGGAAAATCTACAAGAAGGAGACAGTAAGGTTGACGCTCTACCTTTTACTAACTGGCACAGATGAGTGAGAAGCAAAAGATAAATTAGATAGATGCGTCTTGTTGAGCGCTACACTTTTTCTAGAGGAAAAATATCCCATTTACCCTTGTCTCCTCTGACGGACTGGATAAAATGAGGACATATTATTATGACTTTTTGATATTGATGGATCACATAC
Organism: Entomobrya proxima; assembly: GCA_029691765.1. Lineage (NCBI taxonomy): Eukaryota > Metazoa > Arthropoda > Collembola > Entomobryomorpha > Entomobryidae > Entomobrya > Entomobrya proxima. The sequence goes on from CM056171.1 coordinate 22,002,643, forward strand.
ATTAGTTCTGTTACAATAAAAAAAACATTTTGGTAGTTGCCACCGATGAATTTTCCACTGTTGCCGCTACTGTTTAGGTTCCCTTTCTATCTTCTAGTTACATATTGCTTGCGCTTGCATTACACTTATTAGCGCGAAAGAATAATTCGTTTCACCTTTATCTCCGATAACTTGTCTGTTCCATTAATGGATGACATATTGCCTATGCCTATGCTATTTCCTAAACTTGAGCAAGATGAAAAGCACTTGGATTCACTTTTTTACTTACTAAACGGTGGAATAGTAACAAGTATGTAACTTTGGATCGTACGAAGGCCATTTCATAAGATCAAAGAAAGAGAGAAAATAAGATATGTCATCTGATTCCCATTCAAATTGCACTTCCCATAGATTTTTCTTCCTAGAGATAAAATCTAGGTCGAAGGAAAAGACTCTTCCCTTCTCTCTGACTGATGCCAATCATTAGTCATTTCCATTCCACAGAGTTTTAATCATAGGCTGAGTAAATAGCATGTTATGCTTCTATTTGTATTTTTTGTTATCGCTTTCGGCTTCTCATTTTCCCACTGTGCTTTGTAATGTAATACAAGCATAATGAGTTTGTGCGAGAAATTCAGTGGTCATTTATCACAAAGCCCTTTTGGAAATACCCTTCATTTTATGGAAGGAAAACATTTCTACATCTATTGATGCTATATTGATTTTGCGATATCGACTATATGAATCTGCAAGTATATGGATGAAAAGTTATAAACGCAACATTTATCCGAACACCTAAGTATTTGTCTGGCAATTACAAGGTGTAATTTCCAATTAAGTTCCCTTGAAACATTTCCGTTTCTCATAAAACGTACAGCAATTACTTTTATGAGAGTTTAACAAGCCAAAAATGAGCAATATTTGGTAATTTTGTGATACTTAACTGGGCCATTTTATTATTTACATTATTAACTTGACGTGATCTTTCTAATGCTGATTTTATTTTGTATTTTATGCATCCGAAAGTGCTACACACGTCAAATTAAAATAATCACTTGGCCATCTTAATAGCATAATACACACTCAGCATTTTTTCCATCGTGTAATTTTCAATTAACTCAAAAGTAAAAAAAACTCATGTACCAAGCATTTTGATCAAAATGAAAACTTTTTGTGGCCAACTACCTTTATGGTCTCATGACCAACGAGCCAAATTAGGTTTGTGTGCTTCTATAATCGCAATAATTACTTCTAAAATAAAACATTCAATCAATAAAAATCAAGTTTGATTGATTTCAACTGTAATTTTAAAGTCAGCGGGAGGAATCACTATAAAAGTCCACGACACGACACACATTGCACTCCACTCGTCCTTTCTCAAAAATATCCACTTTGAAAGTTTGGGTCTTATCACGACAAAAAATCTTGATTCCAATAAATTTCGACTTTCATAGTTCAGCAACATCAAGCCCAATAAAACAAGCATAAATACCTTCTTGGTGCGCATTTAAAAGCACATAAGGATAATGGTAGCATCTTTGTGTAGTTGTGAGTTAGAAACTGAGCAAGCACACAAGAAAAAAATTACTGCATACAAAAATTGTATGTATATTAGCATGGCGAGTGCATGGGAAAATTTGAAAGGGTTAAAATAAAGAATCCAAAAGAGATTCGTCGTTCTGTCTTGTTTTAACATCGTCATCCCCATCATAATAATCATCATCACTTGCGCTTACCACCAGCATCATCATCAAAGTCATCATCATCATTAGATTTACCGTCATGATAGCCGAAGTTTTTATTACACTTTTAGACAAAGGAATATTTTCATTCTATTTATTGCCACAATGCTTTCGAAAGAAGTACTGAACAACGGTACGGTGTAAAGGGAAAAAGTCCATTCTAAACTTAGAAAGAACATAAAAACATACTTTTTATTCAGCGCTGGTTTGGTTCATGTACACTTCTCAGGGTAACACACATATATTAAAGAACAACAGAACACAAAACTTTGTTCATCATAATATTATCAGTTATTATTATTGTTATTGCTTTCGGAATGATACTATTGAAAGGAGTAAATGACCCATGCCATATTACAAGCGTGGTTATATGGCTAGTACACAAGAGCATACCTAAATAGGGAGCTGGACTCGACATCTATAAAAACAATATGCAGTTTAAACAAAATTTACGATGAAAATAAAGTAAAAGCAACAGTTTTTATGCTGGGACGAGTATGTACTTTTTAAGACGGAGACTTTTTTATATCCGTGTTAAATGTTAGCTGGCATGTTAAGGGGCACTTTTGTGGTTTGGTCAATCTTGTTCAAAGTTAACCTTCCAGGCAGTACTACGCTTGACTTTCAAGGGTCATTGTAAAAGTAAAGGGTTGTGCATTCTTCAATCTTGATTTTTTTCGTAAAAGTGAGCAACGGTGCAAACATGCTTACTGGAAAGGGCTTATTATAATATGAGGATTTTACTGTTTTCAGGAATACTGGAAAGTAACTGCTGAATTTAAAAGTACGTTGATTTGTAGCTAATGACAATTCACGGTTCAAACGAATCCAGGAAATTTTGTTTGACACGCTACGAATATTAACAGTGGAGCGCTATACAAATGGTACATTGTGATCATCAACAGCACATGATTTAAATATAATCAAATTCCGTGTGAGTGAACGATTGGCGAGAGCAGAAAGTGTAAGCCAGGAAATATCAAAATAGAAAGAAAAAATCCTTTTCGGCTACCCTTCAATTACATCTAGAAGTTAGTTTTTAAAAAACTTGCAAAAGCTAATGCATCCAATACAAATGGTCATTTTTTGCCAATATGCTGATTTGATTCCCGCAAATAATATATTATTATGATTATCCACGGCCACAACCTGTATTTACTTGTGCCATGAAGATAAGACGCCACAACCACCGCTCTTGTGTCTTTTTAGTGTGGCCAATTAATCACAATTTACATAAAAGGCCACCGACAAGTTGTTAGTGCAGCGGTCCTCCTTTAAAAAATAAATTCACAGACTACTACTACGGCTGCCAGTATCAATGTACGTGTACTTTACCGATACCAGTTTGCTTTTGACGTTTTCCTACCACCTTCCGAATACAATACAAAATTACACACACATTAACATTTCCACAATTTTAAAAGATATGTGCAAGTTTGTTACAAGAACAGCATATGGACAACTTTGTTATATAAAAATGCGCAGTAAGTAACAATGATAATATGCAAGGCTTTTGAGCAACTGCTTGCTAAAGACTGGGAACCCATCCCTCTTCATGCTCATTTCTGCTTGAATTAGTGAAATTAATGCAAAATAAAATAGTCAAGAGAGAACACCCCTTGCAAACAAGCAAAATAAAGAAGAAAGAAGGTAGACGCACAGCAAGACAATATATTGCACATTATTACACCTTTTTCGCTGGCTTACTGTTACGAGAAAACAAACGTAACGAATGGAAAAATCTCGGCAGGTTCTTTACGAGAAATAATTTTCCTTTTTCTATACTCGGCGCTCGCTGCACGATACGATAAAATATTGTATGAACATATATAACATTGTTAAAGGAGGATGTAAAATTATTATAAAACGTTGTGTTGACTCTGACTGGCTCTAAAGCTGCTGCTGGTAAGATGATGATGATGACGGGGGTGTGAATCCTCGTGATTTTGTGGTGGTGATATGATAATATTTTGTTCTTTTGTAAACTTTTCTACATTACCTGCTGCTGTTATTTTCTCCAAACAGCTTTATGAGATTTGGATTCATCATTTTTGATTGCATGATGCAAATTAGCAGTGAGGCGGGATACTCCTGTGGTGTGCATGTACATTTTGTGCTTTAAAGTTTGCCAGAGAAAATTGCAATTTCTTCGGCAAAACTTGAATTTATCCCCTTTCATTTAATTTATTTACGCTAACACATTAACTTAATTTATGTATGTGTAATTTTCTTTCAACAAGTAATTCACGATAGGAGTAGTGGTTATTATTCGGTGAATTATGTAAAAACCCTCATAAAATTTATATTGACTTGGTCTGGTTTGTGAATACCTGCGCACAGCTTGCAATTTTTTTGTGATCCATTTTTATTGCAAAATACAAAGTAGAGGGGCAGGTAGGTGTTAAATCATCATCAAGCCTTTTCACGTGTCATTTTCAGCTGGCCAAACTACTAGCTGTGCTCGCACAATTAACCAAACTCGAGGTTAATTAATTTTTTATGGAGTGATTTGTGAGTTAGGCAGGTCGTTTGTTATTGTGGCATTCGCTCCACACACTTAATCAATGATGAATTGCAAAAAACCGTAATGTAAAATGAAGCGCAGTTCTTATTCTCTGAGAAAATAACATTTTTCCAAAATAAAGAAAGAAAATATGAGAAAAACTTGAGCTGGTTCATGTTTGTTAATATTTGTTCCACTGTGCAACAACTTTATTGCGTTTATAGCTTAGTATTCTACTATCTAGCTCTAGCTTTAGTAATAACAATCAAAAGAATCAGTTTATCTGTGTGTAGTAAACGAAGGAATAGTGGGTGAGAATTGTGCAGCTTGGTTTACTGCAGAAAGCCTTGTCAGGCTTAACAAGCAAGTAACAGTGGGCAAGTGAGTGTCAGATTACAACAAATTACATGTAAAGTCAACTCTGAGGATTACATATTTCTTAACATCATGAGACACAAAGTCATCATGAGGAAAATGAGTATACTATGTTTCCCTGTTCAAGTATATCGGTTGCCTGTCCATTTTATCGAGTATGCCTAGAATATCAGGTGAACGTTTGTTTAATTATTTATTGCGCTTCGTTCTAATCTTGTTCATCTGCAGCAACCAAAACAGTACACTGGTCCATGGCCTATGGTCAAGAGTTTAGAATAACTGGTAACAAATTGGACAAAAAATTGTCCTCCTCGTCCGTGTGGAGCAATTTCTCGAAGAAACTACGTCAAGTTGAGAGTAAATGAACAGAGATTTTAAGACTGACTAGAATAGCACATCTGCTAAAAGATTATTTCACTTGTATTTTTGTAATAAGATGCAAATTTTTATAGGCCGAGTTAGATACAAAAATGCCTCCGACTGTTTTCTTTTCAGATAGACTGTTCTTTTGGAGTATAGCCCAAAAAATCATACGAGAAAATATCAAGTAATGCGATGTCATTGTCGGGTCCACAATCACTTGTGCTGGGTAGAAATACAAGGAATACAAATGTAGGTATTATAGGAATTCAATAGAATAAGCTGTTAACTTTGTACGTGTGTGCAACATTGTTGTAAGTGCACATGTTTATGGGTACCTACCGATATTAGGCACATGTGCATCTTCTTCCGTGAGTGGACCACAAAGTGTTAATTTGATAAAAGGTTCAGCAGACGATGCGTTGCGATTTTATTTTTGCAAATTTTGTTATTATCATGCCATTAACTGTTCAAATTGCAAATGATGAATGAAGAAAGGGCTGTACCGCAAGTTGCATCAAAGCGGAACGGCAATTATTTCGTTTGTTTGTGCAGTTTGCCGCGGTGCTACTGTCATCGCACTGTCCCAACGAAAAACAATCATTATCATAAGCAATCAACCATGAATCATGACTTAAGTTTGTGCAGTCAAGACCAGCAACAGCAATACGGACAATTTGCAAATGTTTTTGTCAATTTTTACGTTTGCCATAATGTAAAACGCTTGTTGATTCATGTGACATTTTAGTAGTCGTATGTGCAAACAAAGAAATTCACTACAAGAACGTTTACAGAGCTAACAATTTATGAAGTTTCGACTTCTTAAACTTCCATGTACACAATTTGATCATATGCATAGGTATTTTTGTTTTTATGCGAGGTCATTCTTTAAATGAACTTGTCATGGACCTACTGCTGCTTTTGAAATGTTCCGAGGAAAGCAATCCGCAAGGATCAAATTACGCGAAGCGATTACATTTCTGTAAAGTTTGTTAAAATCAGAGAAAATATTTTGCATAGATGTAGCTAGTCTAGCAGACAAAAGGATAAGAAAAATGATATAGTTTAGAGAAAACATGCAATATCGACTTACAATTTAACGAGCATCCTTGATAATTAAATTGTCATTCTTAGTGGTAGATCATATAAAACAAAAAGTTTTTATAGGATAGTAACTGAGGTTTATAATATCGGTGCGTACAACTTTCTATTACATATTATTATACCACTGAAGTAGTATTTACTCACAAATACATTTGTATCACAACTTGCCACTGACTATATTTTTCTTAATATCTGTATTCAAATTTGACCAGAATTACATGGTACCGGAAGAAATGCTTTTACACTGCCGAGAGTTAATAAATCCTGTTGGTAAAATTTAGGAGTTTACATGTACGCTTCCTGGAAAGAGTACAAACGAATACCGTTACTGCTTTGCATTGTAAACGAAACTGCAACAAGAACAATCCTGCTCATAAGTAACCGCAAATGTTTCAAATACACAACAGTTGGTTCAGTTGTTTATAAAATGTGCGTATTTTTATGCGCATCTAGCTGAATCACCAGAAATCTAAAAACGAATCTAGTTTCTTTGCTTCTCAATTGTTGATAGTACAGCAGTTTAGTTTCAGCCAGATCGTAACGCGGTAAGCAATTCCGGCAGAGCTCCGTCACGGTAATTTGACACGGTTAAAAAATACAGTGATTCAGTATTTGTCCTTCTTCCTGCATTGTTACATTACAAAAACCGTAACAATAATAACAACAAAAGGATGACGGTGTGATGACGAGATGATACAGCAATGCTGCTACTGAAACAGTGGCAGACACAATTCCCGATACACTATGCACGCATTTTAACGTTTTTGTTCAATGCTAATCAACACCACAGGACAACAATAGGATAATCAATAGAAGCTCCAGTGCAATTAATGTTTTTTTCTCGGTGAAGGGAGCGGTTACACTCGGATATCAATTTCAAAAGATGATGATCACCAGACTGAATTGAATATTTTAGAAAAATTTCCTTAGCCCCAATCAATTCTCCTACAGCCTTGTCATCGTCATTGTCGTCTCAAGCTAATGGGAAGTAATCACGGCACCACTAAAGCGAGACGATTTTTATCAACGAAAACACCACAGTTTTGAAAAAATCAACACAAAATTAACAAATTAAAGCGTGGATACAGGTATGGGAAACTGTACTTTGCGTGGTAATTCTTAATTACAAACTAGATCAACAGTGAAAACAAATTAAGCTAAACATTTTTGATAGTACAGGTTTCTTCTTTTACAGACAAAAGCTATATGCCACCAACTTATCTTACGCTTGTACGCATGTGCTTTTGTTGTCCAAAGGAACTTTAGTGTCTCTGAACACCCCGTCCCTTAGAATAAAAAAGAATCTCTTGGGTATGCGAGTACACAGCGCAATCGCAGAACAGAGAGGACACAGAGGGTACTTACACCATCACTTTTCTCATCTGCACTGACGACTCTGGATAGCCTGGATGCAATAATTGGTATGCCTTTCCTGCTCTCCACACTCTCTCGTGGCATGAAAATCAGAGAGAGAGATTTTTTAAAAGGAGAGATGATACACAAAAGAACTGCATGTAGGTAGTAATAATAAAAGAGGACGATGATGATGACGGTGGTGATGATGGTAAGAAGATGAGCATTGGAAGAGTACTGAAACCTGGTTTAGCTTAAAGGTCTTCAACTCACCTTGTTTAATCTTTTTCGTCCCTCTCGAAAAGAGAAGTTGCTGCAGCAGCAAGATCATCAGCAGAAGCGGCAAAGAGCAACTTGATCATTATAGTTTTACATTAACATTGTATTGTGATGATGGTGGTGGCATAGAATCTTTCTATATGATTACCTGTGTGTGAGGAGTCATCACACAGGGGTAAAAAACAGAGATGCGTATACATACGTAACAACAAAACAAATGCATATGGACATCTCCCAAATCATGTTCACATGTATATTTATGTGTTTGCTGCTTCTTAGGAATTGAATGTGTGCAAGAGAAAGAGTTGAGGTGAGCTGTTTCCTCGTGTGTACATTTGATTCTGCTGTTAATACACTAACAGAAAGGAGATTCTTTAACGGAAAGTTCAATCCAATCGGTGTACTAGTTCCTACTACAGCTTCTGCAATCTGAACTTTATTACCTTAATGCCATTCATGCAAGGATGATGGAAGCATGCTGTTTTGAATTTCACATGTCTCAAGAATTTACCAATTTTGTTGAATGAATGTCCTGATGAAATTCAAAAGAAACGGTTTACGATGAATAGCATTTAATCACAAACTAAATGAAACTGCAATTTAAGATATGAAGAAGTTTTGTGGAATATAGCAGAATTCCAGTAGGATATGTAACATAAAAAATCTCATACCTGCAAATTTGGAGTTGTGCAATTCACTTTTGTTTTCAACGCAATTTTTAAAAAATATTAAAACGAAAACTCGCTTCTGTGCGTGTAAATAAGCGATTTACTTTTTAGTGTGCAAAAATTATTATTATTACTTGAGAATTGTAAACTTTTACTGCAAAGTCACGAATTCATTTTTTAAACAAAAGAAGTAAAGGGTTAACTAGAAGAGAACTGATTTTAACGTCGGTATATATTATAGAATTTTACAATGAACAGCAATAATACAGCGAAACCGCATAATTTTTAACGGCAGACTAGTCTTCATTGTGTGGAAGAGTAGTCATTTCTGAAGTAACTACTATTATAGATTTTTCATTTGGACAACTAGTAAAAGAATCAAGACAATAATGCAAATGATACGAATATGACAATGCGTGTGGAGCATGCTACGTTTGTGGTTTGTAGTAGCTAGTTAAAACGATAACTGAGCAGTGCAAATCTTGCTGAGCATGATCACAAAAATTACGTGTCAATGCTTATACGCACACATTTTTTATGTTAATGCTAATAAGTTGAAAATCGACTTTTGACATTTTTATGTTGCCGCAAAGTCAGTGTGCAAGTAAGCACATAAAATTTTGAGTTTTATGCGAAATTTAAGATGAGTTATTTGAACAGATTATTATTGCCGTGTGTGCTGAGATAATAACAATAACATAAATGAAATTGATACTTCTCCAACTAGTTATCTCTCTCCCTTTCACACTTGCTGCTAATGCTAACTAGCAGCTTCTTCAAGAGAAAGAACAGAGCATCATCATCATTAAGAGTTACTAGCAGAAGATGATCCTGATTCCTTCTTACTAAATAATGTGTAAAAATAAATGAATGAATACGTGCATCACTGCACATGTCAAAAAATGATGAACAGCATGACTCAATCTCGATAGAATTGTGTAAACTATAAATTATCCGTATATTTGGTAGACAAGAAATGGTCAAGTTGATATTTTAAAATGTGTGCATACACATACGCTCGTATTTGAGCACCTGCTAGCTGACATGCCCCGTTTAGTTTGGTCTAGAGAATTGGCTGCTTGTGCTAATGGCAAGTCATTGGACAGGGACAAGTGATAAGTAGTCCCAAATTAGTTTTCAACGTCCGTCATCATAATATTAAAAATATGAGAGAAGGGTTATGCACCACATGACTGTTTGACGCAGTCACGTTACGTGCCGAACACCGTCGGTCCGACCGTACTACCACTACGCACAGTGCAATTAACCTATCGGTTGAGTACGCGACGAGATGTCAAACAATTTGATGAACTGCAGTACGATACAGTAATTGCCTTAGCCGGATTTACTTCAAATCAAATAAGTCATTACACTCATTATAGTTTTGAAGATTACCTCTGCGCACATTTAAATATAAAACTGATGATGAATGTGCACTACTGATATTAATCTGTAATAATCAAGAAAATTAAAATTAATCGAAAACGGAGATTGTTTACGTGTCCAAAATTGGCATCATTATTAAGCACTGTGAGATTACATCTCGAGAGAAAAATATATTCTTTATTTATTTTCAAACGATTTTGGCTAATCTTATCTTAGTCTGTCTTTTTCAAAAGTCAACTTTTTGCATTGAACCGGTCCACATGAATTGTAGTATTATTACTGCTGCTTTTACAACTACCACTTTTATAGTTTGAGCTACAGCAACAAATTCGTGCAAAAAATATCAGTACAAAGATATCTTTGTATACCGTAAAGGCTCAAGAAGGAAGGTATAATAAATACCTGCCAGTTTGGAAAGAAAGCCACTTTATCTTCTAAATGGCAACAATCACGCTAAAATGTTCAATTGATTTTCTCTCTTGTATCTTTATACTCAATATAAAGTTCGTCATAATCATCATAATGTGCAGTTGATGAAGAGGATTGAAAAACGCCATATAGTACTGAGTGTGCAAGACAGAGATCAGGTGAAATCAACTGAGGTAGTGACTAATCTTCAATTTTCTTCGTGCTTTATTGCTCGATAAATTCCGTAAGATTTTTTTATCCTGCAATAATCCTGCTGACTTCTGACTGATGAGGTTTTTAAGATTCTTTTTATATAAAAAACGGGACGGAGAGAATGAGTGGCGCCTATGGAGGCTCAGACTTGTCAGCTTCAGTGCGTTCTTTTACATGAACTTGTACTACTGATTGACTGACTGAACAAATCAATGCAATTACTGTTACATGCTTATTTTCAGGGAGAAAGATAAAAAAATAAGATTCATGATACTCATAAGGGCCTAATGATGATGATCATAACTATCAGGTTGAGCAGCAGTAGCTTTATTAAAGCTTTATAATAAATTGAACTCCGTCATCATTACCATTTGACTGACTTTTTGTAAAAAGCGCTGTAATATATTGACTCAAAGCTCAAAATGTTAAGGCACCACTACTCAGTGGCCACGATGAAGATGATTCTTCTTGTGAGTAGGATGATATAATGATAATACACCTATAAAAGTGGATACGATTTGATACGATATCATTCTCACGAAGTGGAATAATCACTTAGAAGGAAAAAGATCATTATCTTTCAAAAATGCATTTTAATTCGTGTCCTCGAATACTAAAAGTAAAGTCCTATACTTTTGTCGCAAAAATGATGAATATAAAACAGCAACAAAAAAAGGTTGATAAAACCAATCACCCCATCATTATTGCAGTTTTACTAACCTTTTAGCTAAAAACAATCATAATAATAAGACTTGGTAATTTACTGACTAATTTATTGCTGATGTCGTCATCAAGTACAGATGCACAAAATAAATGTGTTCGTGGGTCAAAAAAGATTTGCAAACAAATAATAGGGAAAACTAATAACATAATAAATTAAAGTAGTTATCAATACGCACAAAGTGAAGGAAAATGCGCTTGATTGTGCTAAGTAGGCAGCAGAAAAGGGTGAACGAACAGCCCCCATTTATTTTGCACTGTTGACGTGATGAAGATGATGGTACGTTTGAACACAAGAGGGTCCTTTTCCCTCTTGATTGACTCAATTTGTCTGCGTATTCATTGTGCATGTTTCAAATTGGAAATGTCAAGAAGATGACAGTTGAATCATGCGCGCCGCTTTCTGCCCTCTTGTACAGGAACGTTGGTCGAAAAAAGATGTTTGAAACTTTATTGTTGTAATTTATGTGTGGTTTTGTTGTAACACTATCAACTATCAAGAAAAGCAAAAAAGTTATTGAGGATCGACAACCCGGATGAAACTAAAAAAAATAAAGAATTCAACAAGAAGAGGTAAACAAAAGCAAAGAATTAGTAAATGATACGCAAAGCTTTTGTCGGTTGGTCGGTAGCACTAAAAATTTCATATAAATTTACATTACAAAACTACTTCATTTTTGCACGTCCCGATCAAGTAAATTTGACGTGAATTGCTGGCATATCTAAATATACACGTCATCAGTCAAAAGACAAGAGAAGAACATGTTCAACCAGAAAACTGCATTTCCCAATAAAAACTAATAATAATTGTTATTATGATGGTTTTATGAACACACTTGGTAATTAATGTATTTTAATTTCTAAATGAGGTTTAGACAGCAAAAACGTACAGAAACATTTTATGTAGATTATTTATAGGTTTTGCCCCGTGGTGAAATTCACATTACATTGTAATAGATAGGCTAGTGGACGGGGGTGTTGTATATTTTTCTGATAAAAATACCAACACAACGACATGACTGTAATGTTTTGTTTAATATGAAAGTAGGCAGGACACCTCCGCGAAGTCGACACGGTAAAAAAAGCTGCACAGTTTACACAGCTCTCTCCGTCCGCTCGATAATAAAGTTTTTATACAATGTAATTTAAGATGGCTTTTAGCTATATATGCAGTTACTGTAGTGTGGATATCTTTTCAATTTTTCTTTGAAAAAAATGAAAATTCTTTAAGCAGTCAGCAAAAAAATGTTTGTAAGTACAAGACAACGGAGGAAACGTGAGCAAGACGTTTGATGTCAGTCTTCAAATCAATTAAGAGTGGTAATTAATCCACTGCTTAATGGAATTTTTATCCTGGTGCATCAACTGTCCCGAATCGATGGGAAACTAGTCAGGCAACACGACTCCAAGTAAGTTTTTTTTAAATTCTGGTTGCCAGTATTGCCACTATCGACATGATGATGATGATCATAGTCATTGTTGTAAAAAACTGTACTGGTAGTAGAATGTTGTTACTGCAGTAGTAGGAGTACACTCTTCTGGTGGTATTTAGCAAGTAAATGGGAATTTGAAGTGAGGAGACGATATGGTGGCGGTGAGAATGATGATGATGCATAGGTATACACAAATAGTGGATTTTTACCTTAAGAAAGAACTCAGGACAAGGTATATTTTTCAAGAGATAAAAAACACTTAAAATGTTGTTGCTGCTGCTGTGCAGGTAAAGTAATTCGTAGTGGACGGGAAAAGTTGTATGATTTCTCTAATAAAAAACATTACATAGCGGATACTCACATATATCTGAGATTATACGAGTTTTGCTATCTCTATACAATTATTATGCCATAGTTTCTACCTACCTGCCTGGGTATTCGTATTAAGGACAACTTTTGGAACCATAACTCACCCACTGTGATTTTTACTGTTAGTGTTGTTAGTGGTGAAGGATGAGAAATCATTTGGTGATCTATGTTGCATTTTTTATTATTATTTTTCATCTCACAGGAGTACATAGACATTAAATTTTTAACAAGCATGTAAATTTTTGTGGTGCGTACATAGCCCCACACATGTGCTTGCATAGTGAGAGAACAAGGTGAGGTACAAGAAAGAGCCTTAAGATAAATGTTTATTTGCAGGGTGCCCGAGTAATTTCCCCAGAACACAATTTTTTGGGTAAAATATGTTAAGTTCACAGTTTAGTCTGTCGAACATAAAATTTTTGCTGCAAGCAGGTTGTACTGCTGTGCGTACCCCAAAGCTCTGTTCTATTCAATGAAGTTAAAATTGTCATAAAGCTAACAATGTGTAAACACTGCAATTTTACTAACCGATAAGGAACAAGTATACATTCATAAATATTTTATGTACACTATTTTTCCGAATATTTTTAAAAATCTAATCAAGTCTTCAGCAGGGTGAAAAAATTCTGCGTGGTATAGTCTGCACATATGTATATGATGAGGCAATTGCAACACTTGTTCCTCTACCTTGTATAGCAGGCTATCTGACAAGTGTGACAAGACATGACTACATGGGAGGCGTTAACAAGGGGAGCGTACTTTGTTTTAAATGATCTATTACACTTCTTATGGGGTAATTCTAGTATTCTTGTTTAGGTGACACCTAAATCTGGGTCTCCTTCTGAACAAAAAATAATGAGCATGATTTTTTTTTCGTTTCGAGGAAAATAAAAAAGCTGCCTACTCAGATATGCCGTATTTTTGTGAGAGTCAAGCTGACTGAAAAGTTTATCATGAATGACTTTTGCAACAGGAGCAACACAGACAAAAGTCATAATTTATTTTAATGATGCGCGCAGGTGACAGATATCACATTAAAACACTCTTAAAATATATGTATCTCGCCGATCTCCAGTCACCTTCCTTTATCCAGCTTTCAGCTAGTAAACCAACTCACAAGATAAGGAAGGTGTATAAGTGTATGCACATTAAAACGACAAAGTTGATAAAGCTGACCTTGGTTGGTGTCAAAATGACAAAGATACATATTTAAATAGTCAAATGTGATATTATCTTTACTTTTGATAGAATGCATAATGATATACGCTAGTACTAAGGCACAGTTAGTATGTAAGCAAGTAAAGTCAAGATCAAGTGCTCAATCATCAACTCCTCCTTTACTTCTTTTCTGCTCATCATCGCCACAAGAAAACAGCAGACAGAAAAGGTTTTTAAAAATGGGAACATGCTTGTTAGTATTTTTGTAATGGTACACATACAAGCGTAAAAAACACATATGGGGCATTGTTATGTTATTTTGAACTTATGGCAAAACCTGCTGATAATGGATATCTCAATGAAGTGGATCAGCCAAAAATGAGTTCCATTTCATTCACAAAAAAGCTAGAAAAAGGTAATCATCAGTTCGTGGGATAATCATTTTTTCCGAGGTTTTGTTAACATTTTTGTATCTGTCTGACATGAAGAATCCATCCATTTTTGCGTTGATTGTTGAGAATTGAGATGATCCTGATGAAAGATGAACTTACAAAATAGTCGGCTAAGTAGAGGCAGTTGTTTTTGATGTTGTGAACGAGGAAACCGGAAAAAAATTTAAAGTGCGCTAAATAAACTACTTTGTTCATTGTTTTTGTTTTTACAAAAAAGTGGCTATGTGTACAACAGATTGTGGATATTACACTCAGCAATCTAAAATGCCATAGCTTGTCTGATGAAGATGATATGGGCAGTTTTTGAAGAGATTTTAGGCTAATGCATTTCATTAATTACCCATTACGGCTTGTAGTTAACAGCAAAATGGTATATAAACTAACCCACTACTGTCTATCTGAAGAAGAAAAAACGGCCAACAAACAACAAAAAGATTTCTCTCACTATTTTGACTACCCATCATCATCAACAGCGGAAAAACAACCTGTTGCTTTAACATGTTTCTAACTCTGTTAATGGGCCATTTATGCATGTATCTCAATCCATACACGAGCAATAAAGGAGTTCTCTCACTTATGCCGTTCATTTTTCTGTTATTGGGAAGATGAGCTGCTGATGTGCAAACTGGTGTTGTGTGCCTATCTTGAAGAGGAAAGAAGATAATATTATATATTTTTGTGTTTTTATTTGCATCTCGTTAATAGACCATTATCGCCATTAAAATAACGTGTTATCTGTCGTATTGTAGTTGAATTGATGAGGAATAGTGTAAATTGTGAATGTCGGTCGGCGATCGTTGAGTTGCATGTCGTGCGTGAATTGATTTGATGTATCTAAGTGGACATTAAATACATTCTATGGTGCATGTACAGAGTACACATTTAACAGTGAACAAGCAAGACACCTGATTAATTGGTAGTGGTTTGCTGGTTTGCAATCTGAACATTTTATATGCACTCACGCAAATTCGATTTATCACACCTTGCAAGTTTCTAAAGAAATGCATAAGATACACTGAGATGTGCACCGCTGGATAGTACACGCTACACGTACAAGTGCATACACACGTCCGTATTCTGCAAAAAATTTAAGGATCCTACGTGCACTGCATATTGCAGAGCAAGTCACGTACATGAAGTCAAAAGTTACACATTTTATTATTGTTTTATAATTAATAATATTATGGCTTTGCATGTAATGATGGTTTTCATAGTACAAAACTGGAACTGAAAATCGTACTAAATCACTTGTGCAATTTTACTTTCTTTAGTAGGGGGTGGTTTTAAAACTCCCATTCATATTCATGTTCTTTCTGCCTTCTTATCAACTAAGTTCTATGTACATGTTTGCAAATTATACAAAAATATATGTACTTGATGTACTAGTTCTCTTTTGCAATGATTGAATTTCAAAGTTTTATAGACTTTGCATATTATCTAAAACACGTACCCGAAATATGGTTGGATGACATCACCTTGTTTAAATTACACACAGGTTTATTCTATTACTTTAGTCCACCACACTAATGTGATTAGTTTCAATGCAACAAAAATGCACCTAATCCGGCAAGCAATAATACACCACTGCTTGTATACATTGTTGCATCTGAACCTGTCAAATATTTTTGCAAGCATCATTGTTGCTGACGGACACGTCCATTTCGTCTCATTAAATGACCTTGGGGAGGGAGTGTTTATAGCAGTATCCATTACACCTTGTTGTAAAGTAAACTGGTCTCCCAGTATGTTAAAACCTGCGTGATTTCTTGTTATTTCTTGGCAATTTTTATTTCTTGCAAAAAAAATCATCATGATATTGCACTCTTTGTCACGTCGTTACATGTTACTGATAATACTTCAAGAATCTTCACTTTGATGGCCACAAGCTGCATCATCATCACATCAAATCATCATAAACCACTTTTCAAACAACCACTTCGAACAGTAGAATATTTATAAACAAGAAGTAAGATGCAGTAAGTAAGGCTTATTTTTATTCCCTGTCATTTGCGAAAAGTATTTTCATTCTTTTGCAGAGAAAAATCAGCAGGAGTAACCCGAGTAAGTTGAGTGACTGCCGGTTTGGTGCTACTTACCACTACTAATTTAGAACTACCGAATTGCACCTCAGGAGGAGCAGTTTTTGAAAGATGCATTCACTCACTCTGGTTTATTTCGCCCATAAAGAAAAGACTGCAACAACCACTAGTTAGTCTCCTTCATGATCGTGAAACGGTCACCCGTTTAGAGATATGGATCTCAATCAAGGTCCTTAAAAGGATATTGACAAGGAAAATGAATGACAGGGAAAATGCAAGCCCATCCATCCATGGTGGTAACTGTCTCTGAATCTACAGCACGCAACAACGCAGCAGCGCATTGGCTTGTTCTTAGAAACATTTTTCTTTTACCTTTCTTTATTACCGTAACCTGTTGTACGGGAATGTCCAGCATACTGTAAATGGAATGTAGAGGTAATATTTTTATTAGAAAGTGCATCAATAAAATGGCATAACGGTCTTATTGATCACTTGACGCTGGTGTCCATTTACAATAACACCACGGGTGCAGGTCAACATGCCAGCCAACTGTCGACTTTGATTGTTACTAACTGTAAATCAATAAAAATGTACGAAAAAGGGCAGTAAAACCCTTTCACAATTTATTTGTCAAATTGGTTCTCTTGTTTTGCCTTTGTTTTATGTCTGACATGATTCGCTCTTTCTCTGCGTGTGCGGCTTTTAGGCAAAATAAAACGATGCTTATTACATGATCATTTTTTCTGATACTACCAGTGCAACATATCACGGAAAACCAGAGAAAAAGGAGCATTGAAGAAAAGCAAAACCTGGTAAAAGCATAATAATATAACGTAGTAAAAATGGAGGGCTGACACCAACAATTCACGCAAGGGGGGTTCCATCTTTATAAAAGACGAATGTATATACACCTTTGAACTGCACGCACATAGTTCTTTGCTGATAGTGCATAATATGATATAAGAATCTACAGCTAATATTTTATGCTTGTTCATAGTACACACGTGATAATTTGAATGATGACGCTTGTCCAAACCAACTTATTCCCAGTAAATTTCAGTTAAAATGTTGCTTTTTCTCTAGAAAACTATCAATTTCTGTCAAAAAGAAATGAAAATCAAGAAGTCGTCTCGACTCTTTTTATGCCACCTTTTGCGCACAAAGCTTCTACTTCTGTAGCTCACACAAGTATTTTTTGCACACGTGATTGTGAGGATAACCGTTTATGATGTGCTGTATAAAATGCTTTTAAAGTGACAAACAAATCATATTTTGCGTTCTGTTTTCTTGTTCTTTATTCTTTAGCAACTTGTATGATAAAGTAGTGACTATGTACAACGCATAACCTTGATAAAAAGCGGCAGAGAAAACCAGCAGGCAGCAGTCAGTCAGTCAATTGCAATTCATCTCTTTGGCTTTGGAATCAGAAAAATTGTTGTAAAAACGCAGAAAAGAAGAAGCAGCTATTATACAAAGGTTTTATATAAAAACAAGAAGTAAAGTAAAATGGTAGCCAGTCTCTATTTGTTTTGCTTTGTTTGCGCAAAGGAACCACTATATTTCAAACAATTGCATATAAAACACGTATCTTTCATACATCTCATCATGTACAAAACAGCAATAAATGTTACGGGAAAAAACTAGCTATTGTAATAAAATTTGTGTGGGGATAGCGCATGTGTGTCGCGGAGCACAATGTCATTTTACATCAAAGTGGTCTTTGCCCCCGTGAACTTCTTTCAGTTTCCTCATCTTCAATCTTTTTGCTGAGATTAGCGAACAGTATAAGATTGAGTTAAGTAAATGATGTCATTTACACTAAAGAAAACACAATGACGAATTATCCATCTATTGTTGTATTTCTGCTTCTGTGTAGTAGAAAATTCAGAGATGAGCATATTTTAATGAAACCTGCTTTTTTATTTTAATAAATCACTAACTCTTTTACATCGTGAATATTATAATATCGTTGTTGTTGATATTTTTCTGCCAACCTACTAGAAAAACCGAACTGTTTGATAGTGGAGTAGTTGCGGAGGAGAGCACGATCAAGCATAATATGACATCAGTCAAATTCCTTTTAAAAGCAGATAAGTAGCAGCAGAGAGTTGTAATGTAATTGAAGAGAATAGAGATAGATTGATGTAATGTCTGATAAGAGAGAAAAAGAAAGAAAAGCAAAACCGCATTACATTGCACACATACTGTATGACCATCATGATACGATGATAATGCATTTTTACGGAAGAATCCCATATAAATATTTTCCACGTGGTTTCTCTTGTTTATATACCAGTCAGAAATAAAGGAAAGGGAGATAAAGCTTAAACTGAGTGTGTGTTGTGATAAGGATCCTGTTTTGATCCTGCATCTCAATTCAATCTCAGGTGAGATTGCGCGCAAAAGCTGCATTGATTTACAACGCTATTGTTACATGATTACTTTTTGGAAGTTAAGCCACTGTCATTACAATAGTCTCAACAATGCAGTGTGCTAAATCCTTTTTAAAAAGTGATATCTCAAGATGTATAGGCCAACCAGAGATGTTGAGAATTTGAAGTATTTAAATGGCTACCATAATTCACATATTTTTGGCTTTGAGTCATTCTGATAATTGCGATTGTGAAGTATCCTCCTGAGATTAGCCATCCAAGCAGAGGGGTGTACAATAAGTGCATATAAAAGTGTATGCATGGTATTTATTTCGCCAATCAATACCTGTGACACAAAGTATGCGACAAGGCGACAATCTCTTAAAGTTATCTTTTAAGGCGACAACTTTTCTTCTCTTGTTGTTTAACTGCATCACAGCCAACGCTGCAGTTGATAAGAAAAATGTAATCTTCAATCTCTTGTAACGTTTTTGTTTAGCCTTCCTCGGGTGGATTTTAGGGGACAGCGTGATTGTTAGGTTTTTAATTGCTAAAACTAAATGTTGTTTGTGCATGCTGATTAATGCCCTAACATATTATTATTATATTGTTATTTTCAAAAGACTACAAAAATAAATGGTATTTGTACGGTAAGCAATGCCAGCCAGCAGCAAAATCAACGGTTAAACATTTCTAATGGGTTTGATTCGTCAAGATCTTGTTTTTGTGGTATTTTGGCATATTAATGAAATAATCATGTTTTCTGAAGATAATGCAATTATTCACATTGTGTATAATAATAGTAAAGAATTTCAAATGAGTACATTGCCACTTTACTGGGGCCAAGATTTTCACAGGATGTATATGGATGATTTCACCAACTGTTCATTCTATGCAAAGTCGTTAAAATTTCTTTGACTTTTGGAATCACAATGAATTTAGCAGCTTGGAAGAAATTTCCTGGTGCAAACTTTTCATGAGAAAAAATTCTGCTCATTATACACATATTCTTAATATCTGTCATGATTTATCATCCGCTACAAATTCGACTACACTACTTTACAAGATGGATTTGCATAACGTGCATCTCATTATCAAATTATCATTATGTGTTTTCTGCTGTCTCTTTGGATTATAACGATGATCATCACTGCAAAAACGAATGTGAGACCACCTTGCTAGTGTTATTCATACCAGCTTGCTTAACTAGTGATAATCGTTAAAGAATGAGGCTAGCAACACCAACAGATTAAATTTTTTCTCACCGTTTTTCCATCACTGCAACTCACCGACTCATTATTACAAGCTGTTGCTTATTTGCATAGATTCGCTCCATTTCTAATTAAAACCATCATTTCAATTTAATCTGTATCTGCCTATTTAAAAATGCAAAGACTTCACAAGAAGAAGACAGAGTGCGAGAACTCACAAACAGCTAGAAAGTGTAAAGACAGTAAACTACACTGCATCAATGTACACAATCCACCTTTTCATTTCTCCAGCCTATCAAAGCACAAGGTAATTTATTGCAATAAGCCCATTATGCTGACTCATTGGGGAGAACTGATTTGCATACGATTATGAATGTATTTGCATAAAATCTTGTGCGCGCAAGGAGCAAAGACAGAAGAGCAAATAGTAAATATTAACTATGGATGCTGCTACTGCTGTGTAATATTATATACCTTTTACTTTGCTACCGTGTGTTTGTCAAACACATTAATAATAATAATATTGCCATTTGCCATATATCTTCTGTCTGCATCATTCTTTCTGTCGTATGGAATGCTACCAAGTAAAAGAGAGAACCCTTTCTTTCAAATAACTCTGCTCACATGCTTACTCCTCTTGAATGAGGAAAAGTGTAATACATCTTGTCTTCTCTATTGACTGGATGCATTGCATTGTATAAAGGTGAATTCTTTGAATATCATCCAACATTTGAAAGATTCCTCCGTTTTCTCAACTAGGAACCGATCTGCGAGCAAGTGAATACAAAGCTATTTTGCGGGATAGGGAAGAACGGGGAAAATATCTTTTACACCGTCCAACGCACAAGATGAAAAGATCCAGTCAGCCTGATACACTCGAGGTACTTGCATTTAGGAATCAAATGGATTGTCTTGGTGGTCTATTTCATATGAAGATTCCATAGCATGGAATATATACCTATGTACACAAGCAAAATTAAAATACCTTGCGTTAGTATAGCTTTTAAGTTTAAAGCCTTTGCTCTAGTGGTGTGTTTGATGTTTATGATTTGATAGTTTTCCGAATGAAAATCCAAAGTATGCTTCCTCCCTAAAATATACAATAGTGAAAGGCATGTTACTTATTGGCATTGCATTGACAATATCTGCACTGTCGACATCGACATTGTCATCCCAATTTCAGGATCATCATGATCTCAAGCTTATAATAGTAAAAAGTGATGAGGAATCTGCATCTCATCATTGTCATCATCACTGTCTCTTGTATGAACTACACCAACTTCCATCGTCAACACATTACAACAAGGCATGATATGCATATTACCTATACCACCTTTCCCTTTCTTCGTGCATAAGCTTCTTTTGTTAAAGAAGAATCATTGCAGATTATACAAGCACTTTTGCCCCCTTTGTTCCCATTGTCCTTTTCGGATCATTTTGCTGAGTGTCATAAAACCCCTTCTTAAAAAACTATGCTGCACTACACCACACAGTACCGTGCCGTTGATGCTAGAAGGATCGTCATCATCATCATAAGATGAATCCGAATGGTGTGATGATACCACTACTACTGCAACGATACTACCACCTTCATTCCAACAAAAGCCTTCATTTTTTCTATGGCTTTCGCCGTTAGCAGTAAAGTATTCATAAAAACACAACTTCACAAGCATTCAACAGTGTATACATGAAAACAACACAGGAGAAAAAAACTAAAGAGACATACTGATCCGATTTGCATAAGAATAATAAAAGAATCAGTCTTCTCAATGAGATTACGTATGCATCGCATCATAAGCTCACATAAAAAACAGACAGA
This sequence comes from Entomobrya proxima, assembly GCA_029691765.1. Classification (NCBI taxonomy): domain Eukaryota; kingdom Metazoa; phylum Arthropoda; class Collembola; order Entomobryomorpha; family Entomobryidae; genus Entomobrya; species Entomobrya proxima. The sequence continues at coordinate 22,024,586 of CM056171.1, forward strand.
CAAGGGGAAAAACTACCAAGGCTCAATCAGAAAAAAAGATTTGATGATGATGAAAAAACTTTCGCTCTCGTTGAAACATTTTTTGTACACTTCTTTTAGATTGCCTACTCTTTAAAAGACTGTGAGAAAAAATAAAAAGTGATCGCCGACAGATATACAGATGCGCGTTTGTTTTCTGTTTCAATGCAAGGCACAATCCTTTACTTTGTGTATTTACTAACAACAAACATGGGAGATGACTTGTTCTATACTGTGTGGGCCTATATTACGAAATATTTTCGTTGAAAAAAAGATAATAACTCAAAAAAATCTTTTTTCGTACAGTTGAGATAAGAGTTTGCACTAGGTTGTCAAATATTTTGATTTAGGCCAAATAATGCTGGAAGTAGGAATGTTAAAGGTATGAGGTTTTTCCTTTCGTGATTCATTAAACTTGTAAAAGAATAAGTAAGCCGGTTTTTATTATGAATGCAAAATTTTAATGTTTACACAGGTATGTGAACGTTTTATCGTCATCATCATTTTCAAAAGATTGAATAATATTTGCACGAAAGCTGAAATAATACAGTTTGCATATTTGCAAAAAAGGTCACAGTGCTAATAATGGTAGATATAATATGACAAAGCTGTATACTTTTAATTTGTATTGCATAACTTAAGAGCAAATAGTTTATAGGTACGTTTGTTTTGTTGAAATAATAAAGTAAAAAACTTGGTACTGCTAGCACAAAAGAGATCATAAAATCATGAAAAATGTGCAATTATTTCCTTTTAATTCACGGTTGTAAATGCAAATTTTTAAAATAACACACTGTAAAACTTATAATTAACCTAATCATTTTTACATTAGGGTGGAAATAAGCTGAATGTGATGATTCATGATTTAGTTTGTATGATTCACGTGATCTGTTTGCGAATTCATCTGTTGAATTCGGCAATAAGAAATTCGGACTGAAGCAAAAAAAGGTTTAAAACCAACACAAAGGTCGTTTATAATCTTTGTTTGATACACAGAATGGTTTGATTTCTACTCTGTGGCATTTTTGAAAAGGAGGCACGTGAGAATTTTATTGCATGTTTGGGTATATAAAAAGTGGCAAATTATATATATGGAGATATACGCTGGTTATATTACTGGCATTTGGCATGTAAGAAAGTTCATTTCATTTTCATTGGGTATATTTTATTTATTGTATAATTTCGATAATATAATCCATACAACAGTAAACATTCATTGATCCCCACAGAAAGAAAAGTCTGGCATGATGAAAGGGTTGAATTGAGTCTCAAACGCATGCTCCTTCTTCAATATTTACTATTATTGCTTTTTATTGACAGCGGGAGTCAATAATGGAGCAATGAAAGAAAAAGGGTATCAATATACTTCGAGCTCCTTGTGTGCAGAAAGGAAGAGAAAAGCAACAATGGTAAATTGTAAAGCAATAGAAGAGTGCAGTTCAGTGTGTGCACACACACTGCGTTGAAAAAGCAGTTAGGTATGGAGTGCATCTTAAATATTTAAATTTTATTGCTTACCTTTCGGGCCAACAAAACGCGTCATTTCTGTATCTGCAATAAAAAGAGAAAAAAATGAGGTGAATTATTACATTATGTTTATATATTTATGCATGCATATATTTTTTGCGTATCTGGTGAAGTGCACTGCAATAAATCTTGAGTAGGTATTGATCACTCATTCATTCATTGGAATTGAGTATAATACAATAAACACAATAAAATTCAAATCTAATAGCAATAACTTCAGTATGCAGAGTAGTAGTAATAATATTTTGATCGGAGGGATCTGCCAATGTGAGTGCATTGTTTGGTGTAGGAAGGCACAGATTCTCACAATGAACGAGTGGGTACTTTGCATAGAAACTGATCCTAGAGATCTATACACTGTCAATTCTCTTCACATGAGAATCATTTGAGGATTCCTTTCTGTTGTTGTGACAAGAGGTGAGTAAGAGGTAGATAATGTATAATTATTATGCATGCATAATCCCATTGAAGTTCATAATAGTAAATTTCAACGCAAGGAAGCGCAACAGATAGACAGTTTGAACTTTTTACCAAAGGAAAAATTATCGAATATGTGTGGTGTCGGTTGCTGTTGCTGGTGAATGAATCTAAAAGAATCTATTCATATCGCTGGCTTGAAAGTATTTAATGTGGTAGCATGGTAGGTAACAAACAGATGAGAAAAATAAAATTGAGAGCGGATTCAAATGAAAAAATAACTGAAGGCAATAAATTTGCCAATATATTACCCACGGTAATTTTTAGAATAAAAGGGTTTACGGATTCATCAATGAGATTTTGCCAAGTTCCTTTTCAAACAAATTTCTTTTTAAATCAATGATTGAGAAAAAATTATTCCTGGTTCCGGGAAGACAGAGAAGCTAACCGTTTCTATTATATCAAACAGTAGCGTATCATCTCTCAAACCATTGAGTTTAAGCAACAATGTTCCCGATTCCAATGCATTTTTACTAACTCAATAGTAAGATGGTCTTATACATTTTCTTGGAGGAAGCCATAATTCATGTGCCAGACCCTGAAATTGTGGCTTACTAACCAACAACCCTATAATTCACAAGCCTTTGATTATGATGGTTTGGATGAAGCTTAAACACTTTTCAGAAACTTTTTAATGCCAGTCCAACCAACCAAAGTTTTACTACCTTATATTTACCTCACTCCCTTCTGATGTCGAAGGAAGATGGATAGATGGATGGAGAAGAGATAATCCATTTTACTACCAAACCATAACCGCACACTTTGACCATAAATTCTCTCTGCTTTCCCTACCAGCTACTTTACTTGCTGTTTTGATGGACTACCGTTTTCTAAACGGCAAAACGGTTAGCTTGAGTTAAGTGAATTGCAGACTAGCTGAAGGTAGCATGGAAGAAAATGATAAATTCTTCAGGATTTTGATTTGGAGCTCTCCATCTCTTTTTCTTGAGCAATTTTTAAAATTGCTTTTCTCTGCTTCCATCTTCATCGCATTTTATAAGCTTTGATAACAAGAGCGGAGTTTCTTAAGTGTAATGAAAATTACTTGAAAAAACTTGAGGTTTTCATCGGGTACCCTGCTGAAGTACACATTCCTCGTGGTAAATTGCCTTGTAAATACACTCTATTATTATATTCCATGTGGTTTTCCGTTCCTGAACTGATACATGTAGTTGATGTGATGAAAGTGCTTCTTGGTAACTCATCTTAAACATTTTTAAACCACCCGGAAAAAGTACTGAACACGGTAGCTAGACTAGCGGTAGCTAAAGTTTTCATACAAATGATGCATGGTGTCATTGTAATAACAATTTAACTATAAATGAAGGGCCAACCATAGTGAATGCTCATGTCCTTTTTGAAAAAGGCACGCCTTTCTCAAAAGCCTGAGCGCACCAAAAATAGGCAAAAACCAAAATTATCATTACTTTTTAGAGAGTACAAGAAAAAATGAAGAAACAAAACTTGTAATAATTACACATGTGTAATAATAAGCAATTTTAATGGTGATGTCCCGTGTAGCTAAGAGCTAGCGTGTGGTGTTTTGGTTGTGGCGTGTTACTTAAAAAATCTCAACCTAATATGAAGCCAAGAATAGTTTTTAAAGTTTTTAAAAATCCCCAGTAGCCGAAACTGACTCATTTCCCAACGTTTATTATCAATCATTCAGGGAAGAATTACTTGAATATGTATAAATAGCCATCACACGCTTAAAGCCAAACTAACTCCGCTGCTACTGGAATATTATTGTTCTGGCATGCAATGCCACGCCATGTCAAAAATAAATGATTTTCTTGAATGAACATCTAAAAATAATAAACTTTTAAATCTTAGAAAGTATAATTACTGTAATTAAACCAGAGATGACTACTGGGTGTGTGCCCAAAATGTAATAATATTCATGATGATACTTGTATCATATACATGTAAGCATGTTTATATAGGTAGATACTACAAGTAGAATGCAGTTTTAAAATGATCTATAACTTTCTTAGAAACCAGGGACAGGCGCACATTTGGCTAAGTCGTAACAATAAATACACTTTTCTCCTACAGTTTGCGTGCACTACTACACTACTCTATTGCTACTCTTACATTAGGTATCATGGCTAACCTGTCGCATCAACACTTTTTTCTCCTGGTACTAGACAAAAATAACTTTCAGTTTTTAACAGAATTTTCTGGCATCAGCAGCTACCTCTCAGTATATTGTTAACCCTTTCCTTAGGCAAGATAAAAAATGCTATTAACTTGACGCTTAATATCAAGAAAGATCGCATGTGTCTGACTGTGTATACGCTGGGGATGATTATCTAACATACAAGTTTCGGTATGACTTGATCCACTTTTTGGAATTATTTTATTTTTTATCTGCCACTTTCCGACTTTATGACTGATTTGACCCCAAGGCAGTATTATTATCACAGTCACCTCCGCACCATAGGACTCCCTCCAAAACAACAACATCATTTTAAAAGCCAGTAACAATCAGAAAGGGCACATAAACTACAAATAACCAAAGTTATAATAATAATCATAACAGAGAAACATCAGTACACACATGTGCATGCGATACCGCACGGATATATAGCAGAGGAATATTATGATTTTAATCATCTCCTTAAGCACTGGCAAGTTTGATTGTCATGAAGAGCCGACGACGACGGCAAGAGTATCTAAGTATACAAGAGCAACAGACAACAACCCATCTTAGAAGCCTGCTATGAGCCTCTTTATATTGTGCGGGGGTATCAAACAAGACGACTGGATGACTGACAGATAAGTAGCATAAGTTTCTAAGGGCCCTTTCAAATCCCCCTCTACACTCTACACCCGTATCTCTAATCATATCATCCTTTTCATTCACATTTTAATACACAAATGTTTCTGTGTATGGCTCAAGCACAAATCGAAAAAAATTGCCCCGTCTGCTGCACTAACAAAGCCATGTTTAAGAAAACCAATCTACGGTTGTATTTTCCAAAACCCTTTTTTATGGAAAATACCATGAAATTGCTCGTCGTCGGTCGCGGTCGTCAGCATCCTCTGCTTCATTGTTCACTTTATAATATACATAGTGCTGCATATAAGCTGACGCTAATAATGATGCGATATAAATACAGGCATTCTCCAGCACAAAAGAAGAATGAGTTTCCAAGTATAAAAAAGTAGAGAATGGATCAAAGAGCTCGGGCTCACTTTTTTCTGTCGACGCGACGAAAGGAAAATCATGTACTGATTTAGCCGTGAATGCTTACAAAAAACAGCTGAACGAGCTATTTTAATTCTTGGTGTTGTACTTTAAGGTAGTATTTATCCTAGCGTTCTTATGTCTACATGATAAACAAAAAATAAGTATTCACGGTAGCTGTATGGCTGGAAGTTTGATTCCAAACATGTTAAAAATATTTTTATCGCATCTTTGTAAAAGAAAATACACGCATATTCATGCGGGATTTTTTCCAGACATGCAATCATGAAAATGAGCCGGTCACGAAATAGTTATTTAACTTTTCAAAGTTGATTTTTCTCGAGGATATTAATGATATTATGAATATTTAAGGGAGAAAGATGTGTGAAAACTAGTACAAACTTTATAAATGTCAGAGAAGGCAAGATTAAACCGTTAAAAAGGTTCTTTAAATATGAAACGAGATTCTGCCAATTATACGCATTGCTTCACTGATTTTTTCAAAAACCCAACATTAAAAATGGCCGAAACTAACCAAAAGTATTGATTTCTCGAGATACAAAAAAACTCAATCGTAAGATTTAGAGATTCTGTCCACAACATTTTGAAACCAAATCAGTTTAGAAACTTGCGCGCAGTGTGTATCGATTCATTTAAAAGTGCGAAACAATAATTAATTTATGAGTTTTCTATTAACTCCTCTCTTTTAACCCAAAGAAGTAAGAAAGGAGTATTCTTGTTTGCTGCGGCATCCTTATTAACTTCTTTTTGTTTTGCTGTGTGGGCAGGGCAGTTCAATCCTCCGTTAATGACTTTCGATGGGCAATGTGTTTTAATAATATTGTGACATGAAATATTGAGTTTTTATTGAAAGTAGGTGCTACTTTTTCGATTATTATTACCATTTTATTCAATGCCCTCTATGTTCTTATAAATAATGCATTACAGTCAACCAACCCAACAAAATCCAGTAAAGTGTGAAATGGCATGCCAAATGCAAGACAAGACAATGCGCACAGTAGTAGTTGTGGCAAAATGGCAATATATATTGCAAATCGACAGAATTGGTTCAAGAATGAAAGAAGGAATTTATTATGCTACCTAATACTTTTTCACTCAGATTTTTTGGCAACAAATGGCCCATCCCACATTTAAAAGAATGCAAGTATAATAATCTCCTTTTTTATTCGTTCATACCGCGTAGCCTTCTGTTTTGCTGTCAAAGGGAATAAGCACAATTATCTTCATCACATGATGCCATGTCAAGTGGGAAAGATATTTAATGCTAATTTAATAATTATGAGACATAGATTACCCCAAGTTCAATCCATTCTTGACAGCTTTATAGCCACTGGTGGAAGAGGATGGAACTCTGATATCGTACAGTGAAAAAGATGAATTGTGAAAATGTAATAATATAGGTAATCAGTCTAAACTCAAGTTTAAAATCTTGCGCATGACCTTATATGCTCAAACAAAATAACCAATATTAAACTTTGACTGCGTTATCCCGATAGAAAATTGAAAGATTGCATGCGGTTAATTTATAAGGTTTCACTCACTCCTCACAACAACTCAGTTTCAGGTTTTGTGCAAAATATCATTTCATTTGACACTGAAAAACGCGACGTAACACAAGTAAAGAACAGTGGGAGGTAAGAATTTCCCTTGAGATTCCATTTAATTACTAAAGAAATTTCCCTACTATGCATTGGCGTTTTGGAATGCAGTTATGTGTTTTGTTTCAAAGAATGTTGTTCATCCTAGTGCTTGTGTTACAATAAGAGCCGTCACTGTATTCTCTGGTATTGTTTGTCATCCACGCTTACCCCAGCAGGTCATAATAATGAAAGAAAGCAAAAAATATTTCGGTTGGGGCAAATTTTTTTCCTGCATTGCTAATACTGGTATCTTAGCGTTGCATGATCTTTGCATGGGTTCAATTTCTCTTTCCAGTATGACTGGACACATTTACGGGTGATATAATTTAATATATAAATTTTTGCTCATCATCAGCAAGAAAAAAATAGGGGAACGGGAAAAAGGTCGTGCTGTAGTATTGCTAACGATAATAATAATAATAGTATGAATGATTATGATGACCAAGGGAATTACCAGAACACACGGAGGAAGAAGACTTGCCACATCCCAGCCTCCCGGGCATTGTACTATGTGTCTGGTTTTTGAGTACCTATCTACAATACCTGGCTGCCCTTCTTCTTGCAGCTACTGCAACTTACTGATGGTCTCCACTCTATCTGCCCAGGACGTAACATAATTACTTATTCCCTAAACAGCCTCCTACCCACTTTTGCACATAAAAATTGAAATATAAGTTCCTTCTTGACTTTTTTATGAAATGCAATGATGATTGCAATCAATGACTGCTGTGTGTTGTGTTTTTTTTCTATTTTGCAGATAATATACCAACTAGCTCACAACATACAACAATAAAAACATATTTTTGTGCGCTACAAAGAGCCTTGATACTCAACCTCAAGTAATAATAAAATAGCAATCAAGCAAAATGCAATGCATTTTAGCAGTCATATAATATACATTGTTATATTATGAGGCTAGGCGAGAAGTGGAAATAAATCCACGATTCATGTCTACAACTCATGCAAATGTGTTGCGCTGCATTACATTTAGAGGAAATTAACATCGCCTCTCGAAAACATTACTCAAAAGCTCAGAGAGAGGAGAAGAAGTAAAAGGACTCACAGGTGAATTGCTGATGTGAAAAGTTGAAGACTTAAATCATAACCAGATCATTTTGGCAGAGAGCGAAAACCTGAAATACACGGCGGGTGACCGTATGCACAACAGGAGCATTTTCTTTCTTTCTCTGTCCACACCATACAAGTCGTATAAATAGTTAATGCTCAATGTACACATGGACGGTTAAAAGTACTTTGTATATGTTTATCGAAATGTTTATCAGTGAAATAATAATAATATTATTAAGCATATAGACACAAACAAAGACACAGAGAATAAAAGAAAAATAACATTTATTTTTCCAACAATTCACCACTTGCTTAACCTGAAGGTCAAGGAGCTCAGCAATTAACAACGAAAAGTAGCAAGAAATGTGTATTGTTTTCGAATTTTTAAAAACATTTCATACAATTCAGTGATATTTAATGTTTAATGGTTCATAGTAAGAAAAAACGGCATTTGATTTTTTAAAACTAGATGGTGATCGGACGTGATTGTCAACATAAAAACTTGTGGTAGGTGATGATTATAGTGGGTCGATTATAAAGATGACGAACGATGAAAAAGGATCGAGAGTCGAGACGTGATGAAAGGGGATGACTTGATTTTTAAATAAATGCAACCAAAACATTTTTGTATCTCGTTTACATTTCAAAAGCAGCGTATCATTGACAGAAAAGGGTGTCAGTTTGGTTTTAATGCATTCATGACTTCGATAACGTTGATAGGTGATAGGATTTTGGTTTTCAAGAATATGCCACTGCTTTTCTTGCTCTTTTCCATTTTCCCGACATCAGTTTGCTCTTCTCCCCAACACCATATTATTCATAGTGATGATAATGTTACAAACTTTTCACCCAAAACAAATGTCACGCTTTATAAATTATTAAACAAAGTGCATGTCATAAAAAACAGCTCAGATTTTTGCTTTGGTAGCTGTCAGAAAAAAATGTCAAAGAAAATAACACAAGTCAAAAGGGGAATATGGAATATTATGTCAACCAAGTAATTTTTGTATTAAAAAAGACAACTGCACTTTTATTTGTGGTTATTGGTTTGCCAATACCATTTTTCGCTGTGAACGGGAATCAAAACAGCATTCAAAGTGTAAATTGAGACCAAGTGACAAACGGCGTTTCGTTTTTATTAGGATAAAATCGAGTGCATATGGTTCACACTTTAAACCTCAAACAAAAACCTCAAACAAAAATACATCAAATCTTTTAAAAACACGTTTGTCTAATATTATATCCTGATGTCATACGTAATGTGTCAATATATATGCATTCAATATGCATTAATATATGCTTTAATAATGTTCACTTTTGTTCATTGCACCATAACAGTTCTAAAATCTTTTGCAAGATCAAAAGAAAGAATGCAAAAAGGATGACACCCCTTTATCGAGCACAAAGTGCAGTCTTTTAGTTTCTCCGAATATGGGAGAAAAAAGCTATAAAATTTTTCGTGAGAATTGAGGTTGCAGCAGAAGCTACTAAAAGCAATTCCCATATTATTCCAATGGAAGCTTCAAAGTTGGGTCATCATTATATCGCGTTTTCTGATGCTTGTGTACCACTTTTGCTCATATGACATGAATCCCTCATGATCACTTCCATTCCGAAAGTGTTGGAAAGGGGAAGAAAACTTGTAATAATTGCAGTGGGGTTAGAGGGGAAAATACGATCAAGGAGGAAATGCACCAATGCCTAGTAATACTCTCCAGTCATTATTACACCCATTCATACCATAATATGAGGAGATCTACAGTTTTACGTAACAAAGTGACATGACCCAGTGGTGTGGTGCACTACGTTATTAGAGCCTTACAGCTTGGCTTTCTTTTTTAAGCTTCCACATGTTGGCATGCTACGTAATAAGTGCGTAAAAAACTCAGTCGTTCTCTGTTCTATCATCAGTTCGACCTCCAAAAAGTTATCACGGAAATGGAAGCCGTGTTCTTTCGTAAATGGGAAATCGAAGAATATTAGAAGAGAGAAACACAAAACTGTATTATTAGAAAAATTGTGTGAGTGTGTGAAAAAGTTGGTGGTGGTATGCATCGCGTTCCGCTCTCGTGGCGGTGGGCCATGTTTTCCTAAGGATAATAATAATATCATTTATACATATACGTACTATATAGAAACATGCATTGCGTTTACCATTGTAAGCCATACAAGGGAAAACTATTCGTCTGAGCTGAAACAATTCCATTATGACAAGTGGAAGACTTTTAGTAGAAAGCTTATGCTATATAATATGCAGTTATGTGTTAAGTAGATATGGCTGGTTGAGTGCATGAATGTTGGAGCCAAACTGTCTATGACGATGCCGAAGAGAAAGAAAGTGGAAACGGGAAAGATTTGAGGAAAACCCGAAAATGAAAAAAAGAGCGGAAGAAAAGTTAAGTATAATGTATCCGTTTCATACGCAGACGTTATATAGACAAGTTTGGAAACTTGCTGCTCGCACTCGGGTTTTTGCTGTTTTTCTGATCTTTCTTTTATGATTCCCCAACTGTTTCAGTTGTATTTTGGGTATATCGGTATAAAATATAGGAAATCGGTTTGGTGCACGAAAGATCTTTTTGGCTCGGCGGTGTTGGTGTTGTGAATGGAAAAAAGGACGGTATCTAGATGCAAGATGTTTTAAAGCCCTCTTGAGGCTCCAGTGAACTTAATGTCGCTATCATTATTACACATTTTGATGTGAATAATGAATAAATTAGCAACCTAGAGAGTGAGCGTCCGCTCGCTTGGGACGTGACATGAGAGCTACAGCACCTCTTCGGTTTTTCCACTTCGATCTTGATATTTTTCGTCTTCTGTTTCCTGAAAGTGTAGGGAAACTAAACCGAGAAATGTATATTTTTGGTTTACGTCTTGGAACCACTTTCACTTTGCCTAGGTTCCACCAAACTTCTCTTCCTACTCTTATTTTATATTTTTAGAAACTTCTTGCCTAGCAGTGGCAACAAAGCAAACACAACCGGTTTAGCAACAGGAATAATAAGATTTTCTAATACGACACGTTCGAACTATTTCGTCCGTGTACTTACCTAGAAACAAACAAAAACAGATAAGCAGTTAACTATCCAACAAACATTGGCAGACTGGAGTTCATTATACATTTATTCTGTCAGCTTTGACAATTTCGAATTGCGACAATCAATGAAGAAATATGTGATACAGTACCCCTGTACCTCATTCTTCCTTTGCAGTCTTAAGTAACAAGAGATTACTTCTCACGTATCTAAATGACATTATGCAGAACAAAATCTAGCATTTTAAGACTTTTTAGACATCTTTGTCTTACAACTTCAAATAGCCAACAGCGTCTGGCACTAACACGCTTCTAGTGTTTCTTTCTTTCTAACTCAGTTAGTACATCCATTTCTGCTAGGTAATCCCAAATTTTGAATGCAAACAAACAAACTCGTAAAATATTTATCGCTAATTATAAACAAATAACAGCAAAACTTATTTCATTATTTAGAAACCTTTTCTGATAAACACCTCTTGTGTAAATTTTATTACTTTGAACAAAAAACTGGGAAACTGAGAAGATACCCGATAATTACTAAATTATTTAGTATTTACCAAGTCACATGATAATCCAATTAAAAGATAGTACCTGACTTCATTGACGTACTTTTAAATTGTATTAGTTAGTTTACGTGTTTTCAGGAGTGATGCAAGTGGAATGGAGAGAAGCGCACATGCAATCACTTAAAAACGCCAGCAATAACTCATCCCATCCTTCTTGACCAACACGCAATAAACATCAACCACATCACCGATTACTAACACAAGTGGCTTCTCGGTCTAAAGAAATGAAAACTAGATTTTTTATTCCCCAAACATTTTTCCTGTTTTCCTGTCAGTTTTTTGTTTTGCATGCAATACAATCTTTGCAAGTAGAAAGAATCTAATCCAGCTCAGGTCAATTCTACAAGCCAATAACACTATTATCTATAATCTATTACTTCATCGCACGGCATGATTCCTTTCGATGTTGCAAAATAAAAACATAAAAAGGTTTAATAGAGCAATGGAATGATACTAACTCGTACAGATGTAGAGTAACCGAAAGAAAATGTTTGAAATTTTGCTCATTAAACCTTGTCAAGAGTAAAAATCAATGAAATTGAAAACTTGCAGGCATGCATGTTGCATACCGGCATCATCCATCCATAATCCATGCATGCAGCATAGCAGCAGACGATGAGACACAGCAAATAGTTCAAGTTTGTTGTTTTGTAAAAGAGGACAGAAAAATCCGATGGGGACGATAAATTCTTTTGCAATCAATTTATCAACTAGTTTTTATGGGTGCTCATTAGGTGCTCATAAAGTTGGGTGAAGGATACCGGAGTCCATGGAATTGTCGTAAGTGCTTTACGTTGTAATGACAAGTCGTAAAAATAAGTATGAAACCTGAATTCTTCTGCAGGTCAGTCCTGGTCTACTTCTACTTATAATTCGGAAGTGTCACACATCACCTCTAGGAGTTTATCTAAATACCGTCGTCTCTTAATTATTAAAATGAACAGGAAGTTTTCTCTAGCATCTAAACTGTATGTTTCATTTAAAAGCAACAAAGACATGCTGTTTCAATTACTTTCTTCATTTCTATGTAAATACCTCAAGCGTACTCTTACTTCTTGTTCTGCCAAAATATTCTTTTTAGATTTCATTCTCCGGTGATAATCACGCTAATGATGATGCAAATAAACATAAAGATAATCAGGTATCCAGATCAGAAAACGGAAAAAGATGAGCGTACTGGACTTCCCCTGTTAATAAAATGTAGCACTTCATTTTATTGGTATACATTTTTCAAACGTTCCATTATCAAAAATGCAAAATAACAAGCAAGCAAATAAAATACACAAGTTCTTAACTCTAACCGAAACAAAGTCTTAGAAAATTGCAAAAGAAGTTTCAAGGTAGCTGCTTTTACATATATTACATATACTACCACCTCAAATGAATAATGAACATTACTTTTAGGTAAGAGCTTAGTTTGTAGTTGGGCTATGATTGCTACTGTACAGTATTACTTGTGAAGTTTGTATATTAATCATGGAAAAATGTTGTTTCTGTTCCCTCTTCTGACTCAAGTCATCATCATATCGTAATTGTCAAGTTTGGAAATATTGATGCCGGTACCCAACAAGGTGCCTAGTAGCTTAACCGCTTATTCACGTTCAACTTGGCGAGAAAAAGGAAAACTACATTCAAAAGTTGACGTGAATTGAAGCATGCAAGCAAGCCTAGTTTTCTGGAAGTAATGGAAGCAGAAAGGAGATATGGGATAAGCCTTATTAAATTCAGAGATAAGAATCGGGATCGCTGGATGATGAGCTGCTTGCTTTTTGAGTGCAAGTGGTAGCCGGTTACCCCGCTCCTCATTTAATCTAGTTTTGCAATCAGTAATATTCCAAGACGAGAACTGAAATATCATCGTCATTTTCCTCTTTTTCTTACAACAACAGCCGTTGAGTCTTCTTTTGTCTGTTTGCTTGGAGAAAAACGATCATAACTCTTGCTCGTACATTTTTTCTTCTTAGCAATTGCCGCAGTACAAATGACTATGGTTCTGGTATTTCGATAATCAGTAGTTAGTGAATCGGCAAAATGTGTCATTTGAGCCGCACTTGTTACACTATACCACTGTTGCCGCATGACTGCCTCCTTTAATTACAAGTGATAATTTACGCAGCGTTTATCACATCCAAACCGCACAAAATGCTTTCGTGTCGGGCTAGATAACACTCAATTATTTATGGGCTTCACTACAATATATCCACGTCTCATATCTCCGTCACTTCTTTGCAATTAATTTATCTATCTATCTACCTGTGCATTTTTGTTCCTCGTTTGTAGATTATCATGAAATATGTTTTATAAACTGGTAAAATGGCAAGAACGGATAAAGATTACGCTATAATTTTTCCTCGACATTTTTATCAGCAGAAGAGGAGAAAGGAAATATTTGATGAGTTACAAGTTGGAAGGTTTTCTAATGTTTCGTCCACTATTTACCACCACTGCTTCTGTTGGTGTGATTCTTGCAAAGATTCGGCTTAAATTACTACAAAATACTCCTCTCCGCAGAGCAAGGTAATTAACATTATAGAACAGGCTAAAACTCATCATCAACTCATTGTTGGAGAAAAGTGCATTCGTGCTTAATAATGTGTGCATATCCTCTTTTCATTGTATAAAATCATGCTTGGTTTGCTCACAAACTTGTCTTATCTATCACAACAATTTCAATTCATTGGGAATGTTTTGGTGCACTTTTCTACTAATTCTAAATACCTTGTATGCAAGTAGTAAACATAGACAATCGTAGACTAACTTGGGTAGTATTCATTCACACAGTTAGTGTGGCGGGTGGTGGTTGTTCTTATCTCTCTTGTCTCTCACCTGGTATGTCCGTCTATCTTTGTATCCGTGTCGGTGTGACTGGCAGTTCTGTAGTTTTTAAGCTGATTGACGGAAACTCGTGAAATTTAAGTGAGGCGAAACATACATTTAAGATTGAACCACACAAGGAACTTGCTTAATTGATAAACAGCAAGTGCCTCCGTGTTATCTATTTCGTTGATTGTATTACTCTTTAGAGTCTAGTGCATATTTGCACGGTTACTTTATGCTCATCATCACGACAGCATTATCTTCTTTAAATGTTAAATACCGACAAACTGGCATCCATTTAATCAGATCCCAATCAGTCGGGTTTAAAAAGTTGAGAGATGTGAAGGGGAACTGGATCTAAATGGTTGCGTCATGCTGAGCACCTGTGCTTATTTACAGGAAGTGATCAAGACGCACAGGCACGATTCGCAGGCTTTCATGAATAATTTCCTTGTAAAAAATTATTGAAATAAAGCGTGGTGCGGAGAAGAAAGATACAAAGTACAAGTAGATAAGGTGGTGCTATCTGAACTGATGTAAACGAAAAAGTAGATTCACTTACGTTTTTTAGAAATATGGATGCAATATTTTTAAATAGTTTGTGATAAAGGAAGTACAAATAATCGTTCTAGCTAAATTATGTTGCATATCTTCATTCATAGGTAGGTAAATTATGATTACGTAATCTAAATTTTGTTTGGCAAAGTCATATTCATTTTCATTTCGTAGAAAATACTTATACAAGGAATGCTTGAAAACACGTACAAGCTTTTTAAAACAATATTTATTCCATATAAAGATACAAAAAGAAGTATAAATTATAAAGATATCCTACATACAGCATAACAATCTCATGCTCATGAAAAACTTTTCACATCTTTATAAGAATTTTTACAGAAAGCTGTCAACAGCTAATTTTTTATTGCGATTTTTATCATTCAAAAGTTATAAGTACAAATTCACACTAGCTCACTACACTTGGTATAAATAATATGCTGTTTTGCAAAGAAAAAGTACAAAAAATGTTAACTTTGGATATTGTAGCTCTTGATTACTTGGTGCGATATTATTTGTCGAGTATAGAACATTTTTCATTGAAAACCCTCTTCACATTATTATGTCATGAATTAGCGATAAAGTCTTCACGATGCCATTATTCTTCCGCCTCTGTTGTGTTCCACTAACTGACTAAAACTCTACAAGCCTAAAAGTTTGTGTTGAATACGATACGGCTGTGAAGAAATTTGTGAAATGAGTAATGTTGCACATAAATTGGAGACTATTTTTGTGACAGGTTTATAAATCTTAGTGTGTACTCGTAAAATTATTCGAAACTGGAGCCGTCTTGGACCAGTGTTAAAACGCTAAAGGAAGATGAATGAGAATCTTTGAAGAGGTGTGATATGCTGGTTCGGAATGTTTGAAGATATGAAGATTTTGGAGTAAGTCTGTAAATTCAGTTTTTCCCACGATCTACGGAATGGATCTACACAAGATCCGACATTCATATCTACAATACTCTGCTACAAACGTACGCAAAACAACTAAAGAATTAAGAACTCCTGTAAATGAAGTGGTACTTTTTGAACATTAAAACACCTTACATGTTTATATTCATAAACAAGGATTTATGTGGTTAGAACTTGCCCTTTAAGTTTATCTAAATAAATAAATTCAGACATGAATCAATGTTCTTTTTACTAAACTCATTCAACATTTGCTACCATATAGAAAGCAAAAATTTCCATTTTTTACAGAACCTAAAGTTGTTGAGGGTTGAAAGAAATTAAAATCCATACACGGAAACACTTTCTGCTTTTAAATAAGCAACAAGAAGCAGTTCATACGAATGAGAATGGATGGACCATGAGATGAATTGGAGCCACCATGCTAGGCAATCAAAGTAAAAGGAAGAGCCACCTTGGTGGAAAACTTCCCTGCGCGCCTGCTTCGTGCCTCATAAATCCAGCGTTTTTTTTCTAGATAAAGAAATAAGTTTCATCAAGCACATAATACAGCGCTATTCAAGAAAAACTGTTTTTGTGCAAAAGAAAGATGAATCTTACAAGGATGTACATAGACCATAGGTTGTACAAGGAACAGGAAATAAAATAAAAATTTATAAACAAGAACAGAAAAAATCCAAGATTTTGTACATCCAATAGTAAAATTTAAATGTTTGACCATTTTACTAGTCAAGTAGGAACCTTACCTTCACAAAGCAATTATTTATATATTTCTGCGTCTGCCTTTCTTAATGTGATTTGCACGATTTTTATGTTTCTTTATTGTAGGTGGTAAGATGCAGAATAAATATTTTTCTTTACAAAACAAAACTAAGGATTTTCTACATGACAAATGTTGTTACTGGTCCAGCTTGAGTTACGTTTTGATATAGGTAACCATTTTACTTGAAATACGCATATTATCAGTTCCTGAGAAACTAGATGATTTGGAAGCACCAGAGAAATTGCTGTGTGTTATAAAGGCTAAATTGAACAATCGATGCATCAAGGACATTTACATTTTAGGTGTATACTAATCATTAGCATTCTCCCATTTAGGTCATTGTTACCACCTGCGTAAACTAAAGCATATGCTTCATACGCTTATTGTAATATGTTTCTAATAGCGTTTAGCCTTCAGCTTTTCAGTTCTAGAATAATAGTGGTTGTTAAAGTGCAATGGTGAAAACCGCTAAATTTGAGTAATAAGATGTTTTACGTGTAAGTGGAGAGAGAAAAGCATACGTAGACATATTTTATTATTGATGTTCCAATAATACTCATGTTTGTGTAAAATCCAATATGCATGAAAGCACATTTAAGAGCATTTCTACCACATGAGCACTTTCAGTGGTAGCAGCAACCCTTTCCTGGTTTTAAACGCATGAAATCATGTAGCACTGAGATATTATTGACCGAACACCACTTGTGAACGTTCAAATAAAAAATACCCCTTTTGTCACATTGCAATAATTCCCATATGCTGCACTTCTACCACCATTTCGTCTCGCTGTTATGATTTCTCTCCTTTTCTCAGTAATTTCTACATTCCATTTTGTACTTACACCACCAGTCTGGTAAGACTACTGTTACACCGATGATGATGATACTCACACTATTTTCGTCGACATTGTTTCCATTTTACTGCGTTTTCCTTCTTTTGAAAAACCAATTGCAACAGCAAAAACAAAGTGCATTAGATGGTTGTGTTACCACACGTGCATGTATAAAGGGAGAATAATTCGTAATAGCTCGATCGTAGAATATATTTGTCGTTTCTTGGATTTTTTACATAGTGAAATTTTGTGGAGCTTGAACAAAACCAAAGCGTAGCAAACCGCAGCAGTTACCACCACCGACAGGCATGATCATTGGTTTTCTGCAAAATATCTGTTTTGGAGAAAATATTTACCCCATCCGCATCCGATATGCTCCAGATTGCTCAAATGACACCTTTTTCTAATTGGCTCAATGGATGTCATTTATGCTGTGTGTGATTACAATTATTACAAGTAAAGGAAACTAGTGTCACTACAAAACCATGAAAAACAGTACAAATTACCCCTATCATATTGTGCTTGTAGTTTGGTTATTCTACTCTTAAAAGCCCTTCTTGTTGCAAAAATAAAAAATTGGATGTAAAATGCCTTCCACATGCCATTGCCATTAATCCATAACACATAATTCAAGTTTTCAGGTAAACTTTATCGGAATGAATATCGGATTTTCTCTTTTTGCTGAACTGGAAAAATCCCACGTCAATTTAAAACAATTTTCTCGCATCATTATCATTAAGTTCGTTTAAACAGATAAGAAAATGATTATCATTACTCGCGCATTATAAAAGGGAAACGTAGTTTTTGCCGGACCGGCACCCGACAAAAATACCTTTCCTCATCAGCATCATCATATCACACTCACGAGAGCGCTGAGATGATGCCCGTCGTGATGATGTGATGATGAGAGAAAAGTACAAGTTGTGTTGTTGGTAATGGGCAAATCGCCAAATTACACCTGCACACCTTTTCGGCAATATGTTATTCAAACAAACGTTGTTTTCCTGTAGTGGTTTCAAACAAAATTGATGCTTGAAGCACAGTCAAAAGATTGCTTCTTTGTTTTATGGAAAAGTTAGAAAACGTATTTTGTAAACTTTATCTTAATGGATGAAGAAAAGGGAAAAGAATATCAAATATTATGCAAAGACAAGGCATGTTCAGTATTTTTTGATGCAATCTTTTAGGTCCACAATGCAAACTTAAATTTCAAGCTGCTAAAATACTATTTTTTGCAGCAAACGGAATGTAGTCTACCTGCTAAAGTTATTTAAGATAATAGTAATTTGCTTGTACAATAAAGTGGCACTATGGATAAAATGGTAATAGTATTTTTGGCATTGAGAATATTGTAAGTCAATTTTTAGTACTAGATGCAATAAGTAGCATCCAAAGGTACGGTACCAACTTCTATTTATACTTTCATATATTAATAGTACAGGTAAACTTCCTTTAATATTTGAATTTTAAATGGGTTGTTTTAATAGAATAAATATATCTTTGAATTCCACCAATACTTACAATGGCATGTACTTAATCCAAGATGGTCTATAACGTCTCTGCAAAATTATATATCAAAGTCTGATGTGATTTCAAAATTTGGCGTTAATGTACTTTCTAAAGCACTATTTTTTCTTGCTTGAAAGATATTCGTAAAAGCAAAGGCTTTAAGGTTTTGTTTTTGAGATTATTTTTTGGTGTCTGAAAATCCCAAATGATTAGTGATAAGGTCTTACACATTGGAATAAAATGACTTTTGTACTTTTCATTATGACTGCTAGGCAGTGTATTAAAAACGTGTGCTACGCTCTATCCTTTGGTGCATGAAAGAATCCAAACCCTACATTGCGGAAGCATAAATACAAGCTAAATTACTTAAATATTTTCCTTTTTTCATGTTTTCTCCTACTTTAAGTAATTCTTGTCACTGTCACTCACGGCGCAATAAACAACGGCACAATATATAGGTATACCTGTAAGTTCATCTATGACATGTGCCTAATGTACAATTTAACTGCAGACAACAACCGTAGCAGCAAGTCTCCAGAGGTAAGGGTTATTTCTTGTTATTTGGTGCTTTATGTACTGCATCAACGCAATATAAAGACAAAGTTAACCATCTTTCCTATTTTAAGCTGTTCACACATCCTTTTTATGACATGGAAAGCAGCCCGAAAAGGGAAACACCGTAATGAGTCAAAAGGTAGATTTTGGTGTAGTAATTTTTATTTGTCTCCTAATTCCTATCCGTCCTCCTTTTCCTTCTCAGCAATCATCATGATAGTGGTGATAATGCACCATAATACAACAATCAGCATTTTTTATTTCACCTTCTTTCTTCCAAACAATTCCTCGATTTTCCACAATATATTTCTATAACACCTTTTTCTTCAAAGAAACGAGCAGCTCCGTCCCAAAGTTGTTTTATTGGGATAATTTGTCTTTTCCTAGAAAGAATGCATATATATGCTTGTTGATAGGAAGGCAATATACTAGTGTGGTGGTTGTGGTAAGGTGACCTGTTAGATTATGTTACGTCATTAAGTTATCTTTACGATATGCTGTCACATATTATATATGGTTTATGGGTAATATCATGCATCAGCTAGCACCCGACGTGCTAGAAACAGCAGCCACATTCCGTATCAAAACTTCCTTATATCCAACCAAGCATCCAGCCGTAAACCCGTAAACTCCAAACTAACTAGAAATGATAGAGGCTCATTATTAGCTACAGCTACCATTCCTTCTTTCTTTTACTGTCAGTACTTGTTGGGGTGTGACACCTAATTGCGATGTGCGACAATGATAATGATGCTAATCCCACAAAAATCTATATGGACTGAGAACAACGAATAGAGATTTACATTTTACATGTATTTTCAACATATTGCAGGTATGTCAGTCATTCGTTGTCTCACTGGAACAACAGCCCTGTCAATGACATCACTTCTTGTGCAAAACATTTTAAAGCAAACATGCACTCATCTGCATATTATGTTGACTGATGTAAAAATACGATGATTTGGTTTGATAAATCCAGCAAAAAATAAGTTGTAACTTAGTTTTGGCAAGTATGACTTGACTGTTTGCCAACTTGCTTGCAATTATGTGAATTACTAAAGCTCAATGTCTGCATGCAGTCAAACTAAAGAGACTACAAGCTATGCACAATGCGTACAAGAGTCAAACAACAAAGACATCAGCGTTTTATTGCTAAAAAAAATTAAAAGATAATCTGTTTCCTTTATTCATGGTGGTAAAAATGTTATTTTTTGCAAGCATTTGTTGTAATACATATGAATGTACAAGAAGAAACTATGCACACAGTAAATTGATACAAAGAAGGTGCTTGTTGATTTACCTGGTAATTTACCATGTTTAGTGAACAACTAAAAACAAGCCCAATGTCGATGGCGATGAATGGAAAAAGATGATGGCTATAATTCACCTGATAATTGCACATTTGGATGAAGCTTCTGTTATCTAAATGACAAGACGTATATAAAATGCAAATAAATCCTTTTAGCGTTCAAATTTGTACAGCAGATCATAAAAGTGTATGAATACTTTAAGCGCAACTTTTTACGGTTTGAAGACATAATAAGTAGATAATGAATGGCAGTGCAGGAAAATGATCGCCCATTTTTACCACTGGACAAGATTCCTTTGGAATAGTGTACACTTGTGTATATGTGCAGGCATATCTTTTTTGCTTTGAATGAATGAATTGCTCAAATGTCCGAATAAGGAGCAATTAAAAGTTGCCTTGTAAGTAGTACTAAAACAACTATATACACAGGTACTTTCTATTATTTTTATTGATATTATTATTATAATGGTGCCATATTATCCTAAAGGAAGCAAGCAAGGGAAATTATATCCATCAAAACTTCAAAAGGAGGCAATAGAGATAGTATAATGTCCAGTTAAAAAAGTAATGGGCAGATGCTATGTTGTTGTTGATACTTTTCTCCGGTCTGCTTTGTATGTCCAGTCAGAATTACGACGATGACAATCTGGAATAGGTATGTATTTAAGACTACACTTGCATGAAACAATTGTCCATCGAAATAGACCTATTTTATCTGTCAGCGGATAAAAAGAACCAATAAAATAGACAAGAATGAATGATACTACACTTAATGCCTTACGTTACACTGCGTTTTTGGGTTGGGTCTTCGGCCTTTTATTGCACGCACTTTTATTTATCAAGAGTTTACGATATTCCTCAAAACTTGTACATTACCATTCCCGGGATAGGAGCAGAGTAAAATCACCTTGCACCACCCGTCATCACAAAGTATTTATCCGTTCCATTAGAGCATTAAGACCGTAAATACGCCATGCAAAGCCACATCAATGCTGTTAACGACCTCAATAACAATTACGAGGATAATTACAATTGCCATTTCGAACACGACTTTTTCATAAGCCCAATCTGCTCCGCTCAGTTCAGGTAAGCAAAGAAGGAAGATTCGAAAAAGTATACGAAGAACAAATTATACACACTGCAATATTTCAGCAACTGCTAATAAAGTATCATAAACTGGTGGAGTCCCTATATGCAATACATTTTATAGACAACTTTTCTCTGCAGATTCTTCTCGGCAAACTATATTGAAAATTGAAAGAGAAAAACTGGAAATGTGTGCATGTCGATCTTGTTAACACTACTGCACTACCTGCTTCTCCTAGGATCAATTTGACACAATGAAATGAAGTCACGTAATATTCATATAAAGCACCATTTGACGATTTAATATATTTATTTAGTTAAAGAGGAGAAAAAGTAGCAGAGCAGATCAAATCATAGCCCTCCCATCGAACTTGCCATCCAAAATTCTGGTTTCAGGAAGCGTCTCCGTTGTAAAATGTTTTTGCATGGTTATATGGTATGGTGGGTTGTATTCGTCATCAACAAGATCCCCTGCCTTGCGGTTGCTCATCAATTAAAAGCCACTCTAACTTCACTAATCTCACTTGATATTTTCCTCCTTGACGGTATTAAAAATGCAATTTTACGATTATCGTTACGTATATTTTATGCTACCAAATAAACTAGATAATTTTCCTTTAGAAAAAAGTGTTGGCTGCCACCATCAGTTTATTTGAAATCTCCCATTGTGAGTAGAATTTAATATTGTGGCAGTATGCTTGAAGCATAATCCCAACAACAATGTGATAGACGTATAGCTTAGAATTTAGAAGGCTGTCAAATAGTAATATAAGCAACATTGGTTAGGCTTATAAGATGAAATAAAAACGCCATTGAAGAACTTATTTATTCCAATAATTTCCCGATTAGTAAGCTATAAATCTTGGCTTAAATGGGATTCATGCGAGCATTTATTGACTATGAGCGTAATTAAATTCTGATCCAGATTTTGATGAGCTTCAAAATTCATACAAAACCAGTGCACTAGAGTCAGCGTGAAAGAAGTAGTAGCACATCGTGATACGTAAGCCAGTCACTATTCCATTGTACTGTAGTTTTAAAGAACGGCACTTTGCTGTTTATTCAAAGAGGAGGAACTCAGTTGCGATCACGTAACGGCAATAAAATAGGCACCACGACAGAATAAGGATGACGTTTTCACGTGTTATTGAATAAAAATCACACGCAAAATTCAGAATGCAGGGAAAATGACAGCAGGATATTGTGTTATGCATGCATGGAAGTAGAATTGCTTTCAACTTGGCGGTAATTAAAAACAATTGATTTTCTGTCAATAATGGATGATAAATAATTGTTTATCAATTAAATGAGATAAGAGGATGTGGAAAGAAGTTGCTTAACATCGCGTTTTGAAGAGAACAGAAGCTGTGTAAAATCAAGTTCAAATTCCTAGATTACAACCACTTTTCTCGCGTTTTGTCTTGTTGTCCCCTGCTTGTCTACTTCAATGATTCAGTTAGAAATGAACAAGATGTACAAAACAAGAAAAAAATTCGTATATATACTTTTGCCTGAAAGAAAAACTGTGTTCAGACAACTGAACTAAAATTGAAATAATCACAATCAGATTTGATAAGAACAGTGGCACTCTGTCCGTGTGAAAGAATGTCCTTCTCAATCTCTCCCAGCCCCAATTCTCGATCAAGTTTGCTCTCATCGTCTTGCATAATGCTAAATTACGCTGCACCTCGAGGCAACCATAAAAGTACTAGAAAGGAAGATTTTTTGAGTGCCCACCTGCTTTTAATTCAATCTTTTGGCAATTTAAATTACTTAAAATAATTACATGGGATATTCCGTTCAAGCATATTACAGGTTGGTATTCGGCTGGATAGGCGGATAGGTATACAAAAAGTGCGTCAAAAACTTGTCATAATGGACTTCTACTCCACTTCACTTACAACGCCAATCTTCAATTTATTTTATTATTGATTTGATTCCCTCAGTCTTTTATTTTTCCAACAATGTTATTGCGCTGCTGCTACTGCCTCTTCATCTCTTTTCATTTAATCAAAAAGATTATCCTTGAGCTTTTTCTTCTCTTCGCTTCATCTTGACTTTTTTGTGTGGAACAAAATCTGATAAACCAATTTTTTCTCTCTTGTGAAAAGTGCCAGAAGAGGAGCAGAGCAAAAGATAAAAAGCAAAATGCATCCATCATCTTTAATGACTATGGACAAATGGTATGATCTCCCCATCTTTTCTCACTGGACATCCATGGGACAACTTTTTTCTCTGTCTTTTAACGAAAAAACATAGATTTCTGATAGCATCATTGAAAAATGCGTTGTGGATAAAAATTCACTTCATTATAATAGCATATAATATCTCAGTAGAAACACACTACTGTCAATCAGAGCGCAGAGTCTTCATGATGTGGTGGTGGTGCTGGTTGTACGATGACGGACAACTGTCCACAAAAAATGTGCTCTCTTTGTTTTCTTTTTACATGCCACCACCACCATCTGAAACAATATGCTGACGATGGTGGTGGTGGCTACTGTTTTTTACCCGTCCATCTGATATTGTAATGAAGATAATGATGATGAAACAAGAACATGGAATAAATTCGTCTTGTGCAATTCCAATCCGGTCAGTCAAGCAGAATTACACAGAAGGTAGTGAACAGTTTATAGGAGAGAGACGATTGGTCACACACTCTGTTCGGATTTTTGTGCACTATAGCAATTTGGATTGGTTATAGACAGGCACATAGGCATCCTTGTAAAAATGTAGTGCTTTGCCAAGTTGAAAACCGATGGGTGTTACAAAAAAAGTAGTTTGCATGGATGAGTTCACCTTCATTTTCCAACTGCGCTACAATATATTATAGCATCAGTAATATTTTATTCTCTCCGACATACACACTACTTATAACAAAGTTTTTCATTCCGAGCGCTATAGAAAACTAATGCTATAGTAGTAAGGCTCATTGACAAAATACAAATTATGAGAGGAGGGGAATGGGGATTTCCGTTTGTGGTTACATTAAAACAAGTAGCTTCTTCTTGGGTTTGTACAACCTTTCAAATTACATGACAAAAATTATTACAAGATAAAGGTTAATCTGACAAACAATCATTTTACACCTAAATTCATGTTTAGTCTTTGAGACAGTAGACCACGCAAAATATAGGAGTGTTCCTGTCGGTCTAGGTGGCGGATTAGGCGTGTTCGTTCTCATCATAATCTGTCCGCCACCAATAACGCAGAAAAGAGGTTACATGTCCATTGAGCTATGATGTGGCATGCCACACCAAATAAAAATTGTAAGATTATGTGAAGCATCTGATGGCGGTCAAGGTGTGAAGGTGAGGTGCAAATGGCAAATTTTTATGTGCGTCTCTTACAGCTTCTTTCTGACAGGCGCATAATAAGATTCTCAGAGTGTAGTAAATGCCTAGTGAGATGCGCTGGTGGCAAACCTCATTTTACCTTTTCCGTACAAGAAAACCCTTTTCAAAATATGACATTCCGAGTGTCAACATGATTTTTGGGGAACAATGGCAAGTTACCACCGCATTACACGCGACATGTTAGAACATTTTTGCCTAAGTAATATAGCGAATATAGCGACAGTGCGGCTTACTCCGGTTGGCGTTAATGGTGTGTGATGTAGTATGATGTACACATTGTAAATTTTTCACTGGCTATAAACGCATCATGTTGTACTTCTTGGGAGGTTTTCCCTCTCTTTACTCAGAGAGAAACATACATATTACCAACACAGTAGATTAGAAAATACTTTCACACAAAAGGTGAATTTTCATTCGCAATGTTGACTTTTTGATTGAAAAAGATAAAGTCAATCTGTCTGCCACACACACAATAGAGCTGTTTGCTTGACCTGCCAGCTTCTTCGGCAGTAATTTTATTACTCTAACAAGCATGTTATATTGAATACACACTTTGTTAACTATACAAAGTTGTAGGATGCGTAACTTTTAAGTGGGCTCCGTCACTCTCTACTAAGTCGACGCAGATAAGATAATGCTGCGCATATAGTAGCAGTAATGTCTGCGCTACTAGGATTCGGAGAGAGGAAGTTAAAGTTGTATGTTATGTGTAAGGCTTTTGTTTGTGGCGGGTAGGGAGAGGAAGCAAAAGTCTGGGAGGCCTCGAGCTGTTGATGAGTTTAAGTAGTAGTCATGTCGGGAAATATTCACATCTTGACATACGCAAACAAAACGGATGTCACTTTCATCTTTTTTCCACCACTTTCCACCAAACAAAAACTGATACAATGAGAAAATTATCAGTTTTTATTATAGTTATTATGAGAGTCATTAAAAGGCAAAAAAGTAAAATATTCAAAGAAAAAGGCAGATGCAGAGAACTACTATTCTCTTTTTGTGTGCTGAACTGGAATAAAAGTCTTTTCATTGGAAAAGTCAGATTGCTGGGAACGTGTGTATAGAAAACCAGTCATTTGAATTTTTCTAAATGCATATTCCATATTATACATTGCATATAAGGATCTTGTTCACAATCATCATGATCTCGGCATTAGTCAGTGCCAGATAACACAGATGAATCAAAAGGAGAGAACCACCACCGCAAAAGCAACCACACAATACAAAACAGAGAGTCCACGTTGATTAAGGCTAAGAGGGTGAAGACATGTCTATGTGTGCGGCCTTAATGAACACACAATTTCCATGCGTTTACCTACATCTTAGAACACATTTTTATTCACTCCTTTACATTTTACTCAACTTTAAAAGACATGCTCAAAAAGGTATAAAATTTGGGTTTATAATTTTTTTCTCTTTACAAGTCTGCTGCTGCTGGTTCTTTTAATGAAGGGTATGCGATAATATGCAGATTAAGTGGCACAGCATTATCTTCTGAACGAAATAGTAGAGCTTTTATGCACCATAATCTTTGGGTTGTGACTCGTTTCCTCTTTTCCAGGAGAAACTGTCTGTGAGCGTTCACTTGTTGAATTACACGAATATAAAGTTTGGAATAGAGTTTCGCGCTTATTTAGTATTTTAGATGGAAAATGTTTGTTTGATCAACAGAACAACAAACTACCTATCGCTTCTACTAATGAAGTACAATTGTGTGAAGATCTGAGAGCATTTCTATATAAGGTATAACTTTTTGTTCATGTAACTTTATTTTAAACTTTGGATTTTGATGATCGATCTAAATTAAAGAAGGACTGAGTTTGAGTAACTCGGAGCTCATGTGTATTTTAGTCAAGTGCACTTCAACTACATACTACATTGCAGGATTATACGTACAACTTTACCTACATCATTTTTTATTGAGTTGAGTGCATGTCCTAATCAAGTAAAATCGAAATGGACAATTGGTGTCCATTATCTTTTTAGAGAAAAGACGGACGACTCAATCTCTGATTCTGAGTATGCATAAAAAGACGTTAAAACACATTGCTTTCAATTTGACACTATACATTTCCCCTCAAAGTGAAACAAAGTGACTTTTAAGGTAACAGCATAGAGCTATAGTAATGCAGAATGTTGTTGTTATTATTATTACTAGACCTTGCTTTGTGAGCAATTATAGGTACACCCTGATTCTGTTTTGCATTTTGTTGTTTTACCCCACTTTATAAACTAGTGCAATTTAACATATTAATTTAACGCCTCCATTTCTCGCCTACAATTTTGCGTTGTTATTATGCTAGTCATTTTCAGCATACATTTGCATTTATATTTACACAAGCATGGTCGGCGATGAAATTTGCTTTGTGGTGTGTACACCAATTTAATTACCGCATCCAAAGCTCATTCAACAACAAGGACCGACCGGTCATATTTATCTATTCTCCACTTCCACAAGGCTATCTCTATGATAATCAATATTCCTATAAGCAAACCATTGAAGCATAAATTTAAACATGAAAACGGGAGACAAAAAATGGAAGATTTACTGCGGTCCAGAATCCACACTTCCTTTTTACTCCACTCCTCACGTAATTCTAGTATTGTTGTTGTTGTGTGGTGCTTTGTACACTTTTTCTCTGTCCAAAATTACATGATATCAACCGACAACACATGCCAAGCGTTGTCTTTTTGGTCCCCTACAAGTTTAAAAAAGCTGTATCAAGTGTACATTTTACCTAACGTTTTTTCTTTGTCACGTACTAAAAGGCAACGCAAACCGTTTTCACAATGCGGTTGGTGACAGTTTCAGGTACATAACAATAAAAATAACCTATTTTCAGAGTATATATTACAGATACGAAGAATTCAAACACGACTTTTAATATGTGGATTTCTATTTACCGTTTTAATATTTTAAGGAAATACGCTGAAATGAACACAAAGCACACACTTCTTGAATGTTAGAACTAGCTGTTTTCATTTCCACCACTATTATCTTGGTGGAAGTGGTGCATGCGCAGGTAATAAAATACGGAAGCTCATTATTCCTGTCAAAAGAATTTTTTAACTTCTCATTATGGCCATTTGGATTCTTGTTGAACATTGCCATTTTTGAAATTGTTATGAGATGCTGATAGTGGTGGTAGCATTTTTGTACTCGAAAAGGGAGGAAGCAACACATTCTGGGCTATGGTAGGTGTGTTTTCCCCTAAAATCTAAAACTGCTGGTTTAATGTGTTGCTCATTCATGATGCTGGGCAGAATTTAAAAAAAATATTTGTTGTTGTTCAAATGAGTGACTTACGGATGTGGTTTTAGTTATAGTCTGTGTAAAAAATTTGGAATCTAAACGGAAAAGCACCACTACCCATTGTCATTCATATTCGTTTCATTGATGCGCTTCTGCAGCAAAATATTCATTCATGAATTATACAGTACTTGGTCTACCTTGAAGTTTCGTCATTATCCAGTTCATCAGTGGCAATCACCGTCAAAAAGTAAAAGATTTATATTTCCAACACGTTTCGAAAAAGTGCATAGCATGCTCTCATTGCGTTACTTCTCTCTTTATTGCTTTTCCAAAATGTGAGCACTTGTTTTAAAGACTGTAATTTGCTCCAGTTTTTAACATGAACTGCTTCTTATGCAAAATTAATACATAGTATGAAAAGAAATTATATTTAATCTTTCAAAACATTAACAGTGTCTTTAAGGTTGCCTACAAAAAACTAAACACAACTTATGAATGAAACAACCTCACAAGCTTTGGCTCTGCGTTGCCCTTATAATAACGAATCCCGTCTTCATAGTCGTCAGGTACTTAACATTTAATGTCCATCAACAAAATAAGAATCATTCCAAAAAACCATTTCATTAAGAGTCATTAGGCAAGGTAAATCGTTTTGATACTTTAAAAGCTTAAAAGGACGAAGTAGGCTTACCACAGGCCTCCCTGAAGGCAGATTTGTAGTAAGACTTCTGGTATTTCCCAGAAATATTATAATAACCTAAAATGCTTTAAAACACCTCTGAGTTGGCAATGTTTAAAGAAAACCTAAAGTTTATACTTGCTTGAGACGTCAAGAGCTTTAAAATTATTTAAACCAAAATGCACAAAGTACAAAATCCAAATATTTTGTAATCATAATTTTTTGTGACCAAATTCATTTCAAAATTTGATGGGAACACTGGTCGAGGTACAACGGAACAACTTTATTGTATGCGAATGGAAAGATGAAGAGTAGAGCCATTTTGATTCTTGATAGATGACTAATACATTTCAAAGGATTTAACCCGTACTATTTTCATTAACCCCACAGGTGAGGTCTTTCGTTGTGGTGTAATATGATCCATCACGCAACAATGCCTTGCCATTCATTCAATCTCCTTTCACGCAACAGATGAAGCGCCTGAATAGATGCGTTGTAGGATCAATGGAATCTGTGACCCGATGTTGTTCTTGGATGTATTTGTAACGTTCGTTTTTTGTGTCTTTGGTATTTACGTGTGCGCTATGGAAAGTTCATTGGCAATGTATCGTAATTTGTAATCTCTATTGTATGTATGTGGTATCATTAAATAATCGGTTTTTAAGCAGCCATTCATCTCAACCACCTGATTCATACATTTCTCATCACAAGAAAGAGAAAAATGAAGCAAGTAAAGAAAACCGCAGGTCAGCGACTGGGTCAACTTAATTCCATTTCCATACGAATAGCACATTATTCAAGAGGAGGACAAGCCCGTGATCCCCTATCGGTTTCAAGCTCAGATCACTCAAACCCCGAACCCTTTGACAGGGCCATGACAAAAATCAATGAAAAAATTATGTTCTAATCAGTCTGCTCATCATTCACCCATTCAACATTTTCTCACTGTCTCATCCTTTCCATTCAATAATGCTGTTTCCTATCATAGCACCATCATCAATTCATTTCGCATACCACCCAAAGTTCTCAGTTTACAATTGGATACAATACATTAAAGCATTAACCGTACTTATGTCATGTTCATGATTCAACGAGAAATATACTACAGCGCAAAATCATTCACACACACCGTCGCCACTCTTTCAGTTCACCTTGCATATCCTTGTGTAGAAACAAGCACAGTTTTCAATATTTCCTTCGTCTATAGTTCAGTACATGGATGCATAACCAATACTTAAAACATTCCTCTTTCGCGTTCCTTTCCCACCGGTGTGAAATCATTGTTTTTAATTTGTCTGCCACTTATCTCATAAAATAATCCTCGGCTCCACCACTGCTCACCTTGTTTTCTCCTCGTCGCACTGTTAATCCTATCAGTACCTACTACTCTTGTTGTCATAAATAAATAATCTGGAGTTCAGCGTGCTGAAAAATGCAGATAAATTCCAACACCCAATTTGGCACCAGCAGTAAAGTCAACTGTGTCTTATCTGACTTTCTTTTCTCTATCTCAACAAGAAAATAGGTACATAAATTATATTCTGTTTAGTAGGAAAACTCACTCCAATGGCGTACTCACTGAATCATATCCTTGTAATTTTCCCTTTGTATCAATTTCAATTTCATTTCTCATCATTGCGCTATTAAAATAAAAATGTAAGCATGAGTGTACAAGCCTGTTCTACCATGATTGTCCGCCAAAGTCGAGCAACAATGTCTATTTCCGTCGACTATCATCATGCAATTATTTTAACATGCTTACGAACATTCATAATATTATGGTATGATTAAATATCAAACTTTTTCCTACAGCAAACATTTTTTTTCAGTCTGATGATATTGCAAACATACGCGTACATTCTTTAAAGTTGAACTTGCCTGTTGTTTGGTGAGCGTACTTAATTTCATTTTTGTGTGTAATTGCACAATGCTAATTTTCAAGTGGGCATTTATTTGGTGTCTTCACTAATTATACGTTTCACTCTTTATTTTCCATGCACCAAGGTCTAAATAGCGCCCAGCTTGCCAAGATATTGATCTAAAATTGAACAAAAGTAAATTAAAATACTAGATGCTACAAAAAATGCTGCAACAATGAATTGTTACAGTATTCTTTGGGCTTGCCTTCTTGCCTGTCCCTTTTCCTTTGGTATTGGCATTTTCGGCATGCTTTAGTACACACAATGCAATAATAACCATTTTTTGAGCAACTTCCAACTTTGCTCGTGGCATGTTTTTTTCATTATTGAATGAAGCTGGAGGTTTGGCAAAATATCATTATGAGAATTATCGCCACAAGGCCAATAGATGATGACGATGATACGTACAAAGCATGCAAGCGTTGCAGTTGTGCTATTCATCTTTCTTTCGTTTTGGAAAAGTGTTTTAAATGTGACAAGCAGGAGTTTCCTCTCCCATTCTAGAACAATTTCAAAGGTCGAGTCATTGATTGCTTCAAGTTTTTTTCTGTATTTTCTTATAATATTTTATTCTCTTTTATACTAAGAACTGACCAGTAGTGGACCACACGTTCTAAGTGGTGTAAAAAGCCAGTGTGGAAAACGAAATCAATAAAAAATGGTTTCCTTCTTGTTTTCCTTTAGCTCATACATTGTTCTCGTTTTTTCAAAAAGGAGTCCAGCCGAAAACAAGGAGAAGGGTCGTTACAAAGAAAACTTGGTGATTTTATGATCCGTAGCAAACCCACTAACTTGGTCGGGGAGAAACCAGAAAAAAGCATGAGACACGCTGTTCAGCTTGTGTTTACTCTACAATTAAAAAGGAGGCCTGTTTTTTATATACATGTAGGAATACTGGCTCTGTGGTCCTCATTTTTTGCACCCAGTTGGTCATTTCTAGGTAATAAAAATCTATGAAGAGCGAACAAAATAAAGAGATGAGACGAGCGATACAAAATAATCTGCATACTTTATGTATAAAAAATCCAGTGGCCACGCATGCAAAGCAACCGTCATCTTAAATTTTTCTAGTTAAAACTGAAACAAAAGCAGTTGATGACGATATGATAATAATAGCGTGCCTAATAAAATGCAACCAGCAAAAAACTGTATTCCCTTCCCTGTGTGATGTATTATAAAATAGCTGGTTAGTAGTTTAACAGGCAGCTGAACAGAATATTGGAAAGTCGCTTCTGTAAATGTCTACCTTTATCCAGTTTCCTTTAAAGCCTAGAGACTTTTTTCAGGAAAAATTATTGATAAGGTGCATATTAAAAAGCATGGCCATAAGTATTACAGTTTACCACTACGGCGGAGGTGCCGTAGGTATTGGTAAAAGTGTAAGACGGAGCCAGGAGCAGTTCACAGGTTTTTTAGATATAATAATAATAATCGTTAGTAAACGAATGGTTTAAGTTGTTTTTTCAGTCTCCGTCAAGGAACTGTAGGTTGGCATACAAGTACTTAGGCACATATAAAATGTGGACAGGAACTGAGCATTTTTATGGAGTTATCTTTGAACAACAACAACACACACACCAGACCTCTACCACTCCCGCTAACGAGCTCCAAGAAACGAGAGCAGCAGCAGCTCTTTATTCATACATTTGTTTCCTTTAGCAATCCAGCGCAAAGAAAGATGCACGAGGTAAAGCCTTTTTATATGTTTTCGTTTAAAAAGGCCGGACAAACGAATGATTATGATGATGATGATGTATTCAAATGATAAAGCACTGCATATTAACATACCCGTAATAAGCATTATAGTTTGATACTGCTTCCATTATTCCACTAAAAATAATATAAATGCGCACATATATCCGTATCTCTCCCATATCAAACTACATAATGGCCAGTTGAAAGGCTCTCATCAAAGGTGAACCTTGCTGGAACATTTTAATTGAAGTGTGTGTATGTACCTACTCGTATAACCGTATGGATATGTTGTAGTAGTAGCATCTGGTTATTAAACTTGGATGGATGATGATGATGACGACGACGAGAATGATGCTCACTGGCTCATACACAGGACAAGCAACAGTTCAGTGCAATGTTCAGACAAACCGGAGAAGTAAAGTTAGAGGAAAAGTGGATTTTGAGTTCTTCAGGAACTGAAATTTGCCCGAAGGTTTCCCATAATTTTTTCTTTTGATGTTGTCTGCTGATTTCCATTGTTGTGTTATGTGTAAGATTATATAGTAGTAAACATTGTTGTTGTAGTAAAATCCGTAGTAAAAGTGAGTAGGTATATACCAATCCGTCTGCAAAAAAGCACGCTATTGATGTTTAGGTGATGTCCGATCGATCTGGTCATCATCATGTCTGGTAATAGCGGGTTATCTTTAAACTAAAACCTGAATATTAAACTGGGGAGGTTTTTGTGGGCATGGACATTTTATAGTAAAAATATTTTTGCACCATGCATAATCATCATCATTCTTGCCACCATTATAACAGCCACTATACCACACACAGACGCATTAAATTTTATAGGCTGCTACCACTTTGTAATAAAATTGAGAACGATTCTGAGCTGCTGATATAATATGATGGGGGCATTGAGGAGGCCAGCGTTATAAGATTTTGAATTTTGAAGCATGTCAATATAAAAGTAAACTTGTAGAAAACAATTTTGCACGTTTGCTGCTCCTCCTAACAAGAAACATAGAGGAACCAGCCTTTGATGTATGAGCACAATGAAACGGAGACTAGAATACTTTCAACTTTATGGATAGCATTTAATGGAAATAGCGTAATATGTAATCGTATAATTGCAGCGCACAAACCAAACCCCAGTAATCTAGAGTCATCAAAAAATCATAATTATTGGTCTCCGGTCAACCTCTTTCCCTTTCTTCTGGTGATGTTCATCATCATCACAAAGGAACAGCATATAGCTTTTGGCATTCCTCTGATCCAATATTTAGAAAAAAACTTCAATTGCTTACTATGTTGATATACCTATAAAGCTGAGTTTTTGAATGGTATATCGTTTATTAAAATACAGGTATGAAAATTGCAGCTGTAGTTGATTACGTTTTTCAAGAGAGGAAGCGCGTTTCAGTGGTGTTTGCTTTTTTTGTCTTATTGTTCTGTGTCGATTTTTCTCAGCAACAAAATAAGAATACTAGAGTAGCCAGTGGCCCCAGTCGATTTTATTTTCAATTATTATTTTCTTGTTAGCTCCAGTTATGTTTATATGTCCACATGTTTGCTTCATTGTGTTTTTTTATCTTCCGCTGATACTTAGTCTGTTTGCAAAAATTGCCTTGCTATGGCTGGTATTTTATTTCAATTAGAACTTTTGTGTGTTTTTAATGGAATTATTTTGTAATACTTATTCACTCATTATATCCGCACGGAGTCATCGTCATCACAGAACACGGTCGTCATTATTTTGAATTATAAAGCAAATAACACATGGTGAGAAAAAAGTGTACCTACTTATTCCAAAATCTTCTTCTTATTCTTTACACACTAGACGCTTTTTTGCGCTTGCTTAGTGATGTTACTTTTGTATTTCAGAAGCTGTTATCAGCATCGACACATTGTGTCGATAAAGCTGATTTTGTATTCATCTCGCTTATTTTGCTCATCTCGTATTATTAAGTTTAGTCCAATTTTTCTCTCTTTAAACAAAAATGCGTACGCGAGCAAGTTTGGTAAGTAGAATTCACCAGAATCTATCTGCACGCTGTGTAAATACATGTTTGCTCTTTATATATTGCCAAAACTCTTACGACGCTGTCATCATCATCATCGTTTTTAAACAAGGTGTTAAAAGAATCGTAAGCTCAAGCTGTAGAACGACACTTTTCCACTGGAAAATTACAAGGATGCTGCATTAAATGGTAAGAAGCGTATAAAACAAGTGGTGTTTTTGTTCCTTTTTACGCAGAGACTCAAATCATACGAAAAACTCATAAAAGTTTTGATGATCTACCAAGATGATAAATACTGCCACTAGCATCATCATCACAGTCTTAGTCGCTCGCTCTCTATACTTTCTTATTGTTTAAATGACTCTGAATAAAAAACATTTTTATGATCTACTAATATCCCTAAACAGTTAAAATGGAATGAGATGACGCGCAATGATGAAAAAAGCGACGCCTTTTTACATGATAGATGAGGGCTTAATCGGTTGATAGTCTCACTTGATAACAAGAGTTTTACTAATGACTCCAAATTTATTTTTACAGAGGAAAAATAAAAAAGCGACTAATTTTCTTTCTTCTGGCTCGGGCTCATCGTTCTCATCAAAATGAAGATATAGATTGTTTTTGGATGAATGGAAGATGGGAAAGACCAAAGAGATAAAATAAATTTTATGGACGGATCCACACAAAGTGGAAAAAGTAGGTACAAATGATAAGCGTATATTGTTATTCCAAACTCCAAAAAGAAAGGGGAAGGAAGGAAAAGGGAAATTAGTTAAGTTTGTAATTAAGTAGCTGAGTGTTGACGTGTGACTGATGATGATATGGATACAGTATGTACAAACTGTTGAGTCTGTACCCGCTTGGCGCTTACTTATGATAGACATATACAAGTTACAGGTAGTAATCAGTACTATGATGGAGGCACAAATGAAAGTGCGTATTATGTACACAAACAGACAAATGAAGACTTCATTAGTATTTCAATCGCGGATATGACCTAAGTGGGCATGTGTGCTCAGAAGTAGGAGTTAAATAGTATAAAAATACACACACATGCTACACAGCCTGCATACACAATCCGGACTAAAATTTGTGCTAAGTAATACAGAGATTAGAGTGGGGCAATTAAGTAAAATAAAAAGACTTGGCAGATAAAATAGTATCAATTACATAAAAGAGCAAACGAGTGAAGGTGTTTTAGTGCATAGTCAACAGTCTATCCCAGGTTTTTGCTGTTTTTATATGCACAATATTGTAATTATTGTATTGTGATTGCGGTTGTAAATGTACTCATTTGTTCACTTTAGCCTTTCATTGAAAGAGAGAGAAAGAGAAAAGGATGGCGTGAATAAGAAAGATAACAGCAATAAATTCAAGTTTTTTGTGGTAAAAATAGAAAAGTATTTATGCGCACCCTGTTTTTACGATCCATCCACAATTTGCCTCATTTCCTTTCTTAAATCCGCCTAGCTTGAGTTGGCGGATATATATTTATATTTGTTTTTTTACGAGAAGCGGATTTCATGCGCTTCTTCTTCATCATCATCATAATTTATCTATCTGAATGCAATCAGAATTCCTCTCCTAATGAATTGAATTATTAATGTGAAATTTATGTTTACCCTTTTAGGCTACTGCACAAAAGTATTTTTGGCAAATAGAAAGGCAATTGTTGCTGTCTGCAGTCATGTTAGGCTTGATGCTGTTTTGTATTCTTTGTATATAACTTTTATTTATCGCTTGGAATGCATTGTAATTCACCCGAGAAAAGGTAAACAAACACGTCTTATGCATGCAGTCTGTTTATCATAATGATAATCATAAAAAAGAAAAACTGAAAAAATTAAGAAACATTAATAATTAATTTTTACTGGCATCTCTAAAAAATCAAACTATTCATTTCACGCACGAACTCCAGCAACGCAATTTTAGCTTTTGAAACGGAATATTTAAAAACGTAAAAACTTTAGGAATTTTTCAAAATAGACAAAATTGTTTCAATTTTTCATTTTTTGGTATTGTACAGTACAGTGGCAGCACTAATTATGATCAGTGCAGCGGGGAAAATTCGTGTACGTTGATGATGGGGTGGTTCTTTACTTGGATATTTAGTGATTAGGTAATTGACGAATCCGTTGTCTCTGTGTTTCTATTAACCCCGCTACTCCAACTTGTACATCTTGCTTGCACTCTATTCCCTTTTCCATTATCTGTATTTCTCATCATCATCACTCGACCATGTTTTTATGTAACTACGTAATATTATTATAAGAGCAGATTTTCTGGATACTTGAAACTCTGAAAAAAAATATTGTAAAAAAGTGTACCACTGGTAATAAAAACAAAGTATGCATAAAACACTCTTAATGGATTGACAGACCAGACAGGGTGAACATAGAGAGAGAGGGTGCACACCAACCCAGAAGCATAGCCATTTACTACTAGTTGTATTGTAGCCAGCCATAGCCACAATTTCTACTACTACTACTGCCAACTTACAACTAAACTTAACCGCATAAAATGTGTAATAGTTGATAGTAGTATGTGTATTTTTTAAAGATCATGAGATCAGATTAGCATTTAATTGTTATAATGTATACGACTACTAGTACACAACACAAAAACGACGACCAAGTAGGTAAGGTATAGCAATAGCATATTCCTACCGTATAACATGCAAAAGAGCTTCACTTGAGTAGTTTTCCCTTCTCGTTCATGATGTGAGCAATAATCCAAGTAAAAAGCGAAATAGTAAAAAAGTAGCAACTTTACAAGAACAAGTGCAGTGTGGTTAGGTAACAATTGCAATAATAATAGTAATAATAATAGAACAACAATGCTGGTAAGATGTTCCATCATTATCATCCATTCTGGTAAAACATTAGCAACAGCTCGAGCTAACATAAGATGCACAATGCCTGCCTGATGTGCTCCAAATGCCTCCCGTAATACAACATGAATTTTTTTATTCAATTGATAGTTCAACTATACAACTACACAAACAAGAGACAGAGAGAGAGAAAAATTAAGAGAACATGAAACAGCGGCAATTCTTACTTAAACAGTACATCACACCAACTACTACCACCACTGCTGAACAATTGGAGAAATAATTATGGTAGTTTTGCAAAAAGAGTTCTCTCCTTTCCCATGTTATTTTTTGGCTCACCCGTTTTTATGACTGTTTAAAACTGACATCATCATCATTTTTCCATGTCATAGAACAATTTGCTTCTCTCCACTTGATAATGCTTTTACCTTTTAAAAAATTGAGAAAAATTGCACATTTATTTCATACATTGGTGTGTGTGGCAAACGTTACATGAGCCATGTACCAAGATTAATACATTAAGATTTTCTAGTATAAAAATGCAAAGCTATTACACAATTTGCAACTAGGAACGAATAAAAAAGAAATTTACAATTTTTCTGCATTTGTGCTACCACTCAACTGAGGATTTTTACGAGCTGTGTGTGGTACCAAGTGTGATGACTATTATTATGTAGATGTGAAAAACCATATAAAAAGGGAGCTCAAACCTGGGTTTCAAAACGAATATTATATTTTAGTGGGGTTATCGTATTTTGCAATCATAGTAATGAAGGAAACATGTTGAAGAACTAAATCAGCGTTTTACTACCGTGTACAGTTTGTGGATGCATTGTTTTACTTGGTAGTTTTTGGTATCGCTTTCACAAGTGAGGAAATGAATGACGAGGAGGAGTATATTTTTGCTTAGTCGAGTGAAAAAATGGATGTTAATTTATTTATTAATGCTGTTGGAATATGATAAATTGAAACATAAATGGGCTGCCGTTCTGCAATGAATATTATAACTTCATTTGTAGCTTCTGTTTTTGCGGAGAAAACGAGCATTTGTTACTGTAACTCAAAAGAAGAGCATTTGTGTCATGCTTTGGATGCAAATATCCCATACATTATCTTTTTCACTCAAATAACAGAATACAGGTGTGAAAGGTTAAAATAAGGTGGGAGAAATTAGTACGGAAAAAGGAATTATGATAATATATGCAGAAAAATTGAAGTTAATACTAACAATGACGCTACCATTGTGCTGGCAAGCTCTGATGAAGATACGATGATGATGATGATTCATTGTGTACGGCAATTTTTTGCCTGGAGGAAAAAAAGGCGAGAAAAGGATTAGCCATTTTTCTGCCTGCGCAACAAATGGTTTTTTCAGTTTCCGGTCTAATGATCACAATATATGCAAAAACGTTTCTAGGTATGTGTGAGCAGTCAGTCATCAGTGAAAATGCTAAGTACATAGCGAATAGTGAGGTGATACAGTACGAAGACACATTTGCATATGTACAATTTTATCATTACTCCACAGGATATTGT
Source organism: Entomobrya proxima (assembly GCA_029691765.1). NCBI lineage: Eukaryota > Metazoa > Arthropoda > Collembola > Entomobryomorpha > Entomobryidae > Entomobrya > Entomobrya proxima. The sequence goes on from CM056171.1 coordinate 22,063,735, forward strand.
GTTTTCTGTCTGCAAACGAACAAGAACAACTCGTTAGAAATGAATACTTCCAGCTTGAAAACAATGTTATTGCTGCAACGCTTTCTTGGTTTTTTCTTCATTTTTTGTGTCTTTGCTGAAGTGGGATTAAGATATACTGTGTGCTTAACCTTACAGGTAGCTCCATTATTGCGTTGTGAGTGGGTAGCTACTTAAATACCTTCTGTGCACAAAGAACACTCATTACTTTTGCAAATTATCTTTATCATTTGCTCCTTTTCGGTATTATGACAGAGAGTGAAAAAAAGTAGACTAATAAGCATAACTTTTGTATCTATTTGCTTGTATATGCATATAAACTGCAACACAACACTAGCCAGCATTTCTTTTGTTATTATACCCAGTGGCAATGGAATGGCAGTAAGTACTTTAGAATTTCTGTGTAAATGACTGTGTTGAACCTCCCTATGGGAAATATTAAAAAAGCAATAATTTTTCATGACACTTTAATTTCATTTTTAGTCGGTTTTTATTAAATCCATTTACATGTTTTTAATATGCCACATAAAAAGGGAGACTGAGAAATCGCTTTAGTACATGCCAAACGCACTATTAAAAGCTAAAAGTTGAAAGTTGATATATCCATAAAAGCCATCTATTATAATGTACATTACCACTTTTTCTATAAAAGTGTAGACTGTAAAAATTCCATAAAGACTCATTTTACTTTCCGAATACAACTTAATTGATGCTGATGAAGGTCGCAAACCTACTCGCGAGTAAAAAATCATTATGCTTCCAGGCAAGTAGGTAAAAAACGCAAGAAAAAAGCATTTAGCAGTCATAATGCCCCAATCTATTACAGAATGTTTCATTTTGTTTTGAAAAGAGAGAAAAAAGATAAGAACTGTTCAGGCGAGTTAGTACTTTTGCATAGCATGAAGTCTACCAATTTTATGCCTGATAAGGAAACATTATTGTTATTGGCGTACGCAACATTTTGCTGTGCGCTTGTTTGATAGCATATAGATTACTCCGGTTCTGCCTACACTTTACCTTCCAGCAGCAGCCTTTCATTTCAGTTGCCATTAAAATACTTTTTTTTGTTTCAAATGTTCAACTTTTTTTATTGTTCTCTTTTCTCTTCACTGGAGTTTGTTTTTTTGTGATGACTGCTTTTTGGTTTCGTAAAACCAAAATCCAATTGCACTCTTTCAGATTTTTTGATATTTCCCCCAGAATAAAAACATAAGCGTACTTTTTATTTGTACAATCGCAATCCTAAGCAGACTCAACGCATAGAAAGCAGTTTAGTCATACTCATGAAAGCAAAGAGAGAGAGAGGATGCATATTATGACTTTAACTACACCACCGACCGACCGAAAAAATATACGAGCATAAATGGCCGATTACGATTATTACGACTAGAATTTAATGTGTGCAGTTAGTTGGTGGCGGTGGATGTTGGTCGGTGGGAGGGAAGTAGACTTTACACACAGAGTATTAAGAAGATGGCTTTTATTACGATAAATAGCATCAAATGGAAAAAATGATATCATATCGCATCAAATCATCATCATACTAAAGCATTACATGCACAAACTTATGATCATGCTCGGGAAAGAAAAAAAGTACATGTAAAGCCAGTAAGAACACACAATTTTTTCATGACTTTTTGCTGCTCTGCTTGTCTTGCCTTTTTTTATAATAATGTAATAATCATAATATCATATCATATCATATCACAAAAACGGTTTCATAGTCTTTTAGAGCAGTAATGATCTCAACAAGCATCATCATCATCATTTTATCGTCGGATGCAATAATGCCTAATAAGTGGCTAGTGCATGTACGAATAAAAATGTGTGAGCAGAGTACATAGACGTTTTCATATTATCTGTAATCTGAAGCATCATAATCATCATCGTGGCATTTTCTCGGATTGTTGTACTTGCACAATACTGCTTGTTTCCAACAATCATAATATCATATCGCATTATCTTTCTGTGTCTGCCTACTACACACATACAGGGGCATACCTACTTACAATTTTATAATGTAGTGGCAGTTTGTTTTTGTAAGATGGGCAATGATATACCATTATACAAGAGTGTATACCAACGTCATATCGTTATGATATGATAATGGCCAGTTATTATACTGGTGGTCGACTTCTTTGGAAGAAAGAACACATTTTTTAGTATTTTTTCACTGGGAACAACCTCGAATTGTTATACTATAAGAATGAGTGAAAAAACTGTTTCACAGATTTTTCTTGGATTTTTAGCGGAATTAAAAAAGGATTTTGATGTTGTAAAAAAGGATACTTGGTTCTCAACTTAGAAAAACAATGTTTGCATTATGAATTAGAGGTACTTTACACTAAATTATGCCAATCAGCTACATTCAATCATTTAAAGGGCGTGTACTTGTTATGGAGACATTTCTGAGATTCTGATATCTCGGAACATTTAAGCTTTATTGAGTTACAGTATTATTTAGCATTTAGTACAACTAATACTTAACAATATTCACATAAACTAAGATTCATTGGTGCCTTTGTGTCCAGTGCTGCAAAGTTTTTGTTCGGCTTATGCTCGAACCCCATATCCCGATTTTCCCGATCATGCTGCCACTTTAGTGGTGATATTTTTCCAAGTAGTATTGAAACCTTGGGGTAAAGTGTGTGGGTTTTGTAGATTGGACTACCCTGCCTTACATGAATCCCAAAAAGTTTCGATATCTCTTGCTAGTGGAATATTTGGAGCATGTTTTGATTTTGGTCTAGATCTTAGAAAATTATTTTTGTAAACAAATCGGGGTCTAGATTTTCCTCGCTGCCCCTGACCCTTGACTGCTGATTGGTGCTTCCGGCTTAGTGCAGGCTTTGATGTCCAATTTCTAAGCTTCAGTTTGACCTAGGGTTTGTGGACTACTGTTGAGTTTGTTGGCTGCAGCACTAATTGAGGTGGAAGGCTCCTCGTCGAACAACTTTGATGTCGTCTTCAAGCTTCCTAAGAAAGCCACCGTTACAATACGTCTTTATGAGAACCTGAACCCTGATGTTTTTGAAGTTTAATATCCCTGAATTATTTTGTATGTACACGTCTGGCGCTTACCTTCTTCTACAAAGTGTTCCACTGCTTTAATCGTTGACCTTTTAGCGACATTTTCGAAGTAGGATATAACCCGTTTTACAAACGTCTCTTTCTTCCGGGAAATCATGACGATGCGTTTATTTTGGAAAACCGAAAAATACATCATATAACCCCCAAAGGATGAGCTATCACATGATGCATTCAATTTTTCATCTCCTGTCTTCATTTGCATTTTATCTCTATTTGCGTAAATGTCTCCACAACAAGTACACGCCCTTTATTTGCAAAAGTACACAAGTTTCTGCTAATTTTCTAACTCTTTTGAAAACTGCTAAAATGTACCACTCTCCTAAGCTCATCGTATTTACTCTTCACCATCATTCGTACTTACACTCATTAAAATCATGTACCTACTTAGAACTGTTGGACCACATCAAATTTATGATACCTGTCATGTTAAATTAACGGAAAAATTTCATCATGTGGTTTACTTGCATGAAAAATCCAAAAGAAAAAAAATCAGTTGTTTCTGAAAAATTCCCCTCTTTTACTGAATTACTACCGAGCACATTGTTTCAGTTTGAGATTTCGTTTCTTCAAAGAAGTAACATGATATATAAATATATTTTAAAATCAAAACGAAGTAATTTATTTTGTACTTTTCATTTACTTTACATTTCTACAAACACTATCTAAAAAACTTGCAACTTTACTACTGCACTGCTACAACTAAACATTCTCACTAATCCCAAACATCCCATCATCCGACATGCCCGAGTCCCATCTGTTCGTAAACTAGCCGACTAACCGTCTACCAGTTACCCTAAATTTTATCCGTGCCTTGATGCTACTTGAAGGAAATCAATTAAACACAAACACAAGCTAAAAGCGACCGATTCCACAAAAAACCTTTCTCTTTATTTACCCAAAATCTCAATTAAAATGCTCACACTTTGAATCACAATGAACTCAATAAAAACTACTGAAAATGTTCCAAAAACACTGAAAACGCCTCAAGGAAAAAGTGGAAATCCTCTATGTCTATCTCTCTCTCAATAAATGATCTCTCTCAACTAAATGATCTCTCTCTCAACTAAATGATCTCTCTCTCTCAACTAAATGATCTTTCTCTCTCAATTAAATGATCTATTCTCAATGAACGATCACTTCTCAATTAAATGATCACTTCCAATTAAATGATCACTTCCAATTAAATGATCACTTCTCAATTAAATGATCACTTCTCAATTAAATGATCACTTCTCAATTAAATGATCACTTCCAATTAAATGATCACTTCCAATTAAATGATCACTTCTCAATTAAATGATCACTTCTCAATTAAATGATCACTTCTCAATTAAATGATCACTTCCAATTAAATGATCACTTCCAATTAAATGATCACTTCCAATTAAATGATCACTTCCAATTAAATGATCACTTCTCAATTACTGATTTTTCTCAAATTTTCCACTTCCGTCCTTTCGACTGAAAGTCTCTACTGCCAAGTGCCAACTGACTGCTGCTGCTCTATTCTGCGTTCCGTTTCCTTTTCTCTGGAACAAACAGGAACCAAAAAAGCATGATGCAATTCTCTTCGCACGCAGCTTTCTTCTCTCAATCCCACCCTTCTTCACCGCATCCCGGTTCCTTTGGCACCTAGAAGCATACTACTACAAAATCAAAATAACCAGACTGGCGCCTGTCTCTTTAAACCCCTACACAGCAAGAGTTTCCTTTGTTGTTTTCGTTCATCCTCCCCCAAAATGAAATGACGGGAGTCCTTTCATTTTCAATTTCTGGAGTTTCAGTACCGTTTCTAACTAAAAAACTTTCTCCCCCGTCTCTCTACGGGGTCTGCGCGACAATCAGAATACTGCTATAGTTCCATTCTCAACTTTAAACAAAATGACCCTCCAACTTGGTCATACCCTGATTGGCTTTGCTCACATTAATCTTACATTTCTTCCAGCCAATCTTCCATAACATTGTCTGTCTTTTCTAAACCTTCAAAAGAGGCCGCTCAAACTGTTAGATTTTGTCTAGTTTCCTGAATGTCATCCTTGCAAACTCATGTTTTAGCAGCTCGGTATCTTCATGGATCTTTTGAGCACCATTGGGTTCACTGGTCCGCGTTACCTTTTCTTTGAGTTACAGGACGTACCTCAGATTATCCAGGGTCATCCTTGTTCCAGGGTTTGCTTCAGACCCTTCACACTCTGCAGTCATTCTGCTAGTCTGCTATTGGCATCATTCATATTATAATTAATATCCAAAATGTGTGTCAACTTTTTCCTGGTTCTATCCAATCTTGCCAATCTTGGTAATTGATAGTTCAATTCCAATCTCTTCCTTGGCCAAGCTCCACAGGGCATTAAACTTGGTTGCCATTTGTGCCACCATATTGCTCCCCCTACTATCCGCATACGTTTCCAGAAGCAACTGTGCTTTCAAATTCAAATTCTCCAGCTTCCTTTTCCAGTCACATATGGTTTGCAACTGTTTCCGGTTTGGGAATCCATTTCCTCGTTTCTCAATAATGATCTTCCCACCCTTTCCCATCTAACTAAACCAGCTGAGTTTTATGCAGCGATCCGGAATAGTTATCAAATTTCTCTTGAAGAGCTGCCACTTCCTCTTCAATCAACTCCCTGTCATCGTCATCCACCACCTGATAGGCTTGTACAACATGACAAGTGCAGTTTCCGTTTTTTTTTTTTTAAATACACTCAGGCATCTCCGACTGGAGTACCTTCAACAGCTAATCTTTCAAAAAAAGTGTTTATTTATCGCCCAAAGGCTCTTTATTTTCCCCGGTACATTTTTCAGCCAAACTCCTCCAGTTCACTTATAGTTCTGTCATGATTCTTTTCCACAAACTGAAGGTCAACCAGGTGCTTGTTATACTGACTGCTCTGTCAGTTCCTCCACTTTCAGATTCCTTCACGCTTCACAGCGTCTGCTGTTTTCCAAGAAGGAATCTTTTCAGGATATTCCTCTACTGAGTAGAGTCTACTGAAATTTTTCCTTCGGAAATTGCGCTAAACTTGCTGTCAAAAGTAAAATTATCCGTGATTCCTTTCGGGTCACGTCACATGATCTCCGCCATGCCACCAATGATTCTATCCAAACTTTTCTTAATTGTTTTCACAATTCTGGTGACAAGCTTTACAGATATCTCAAAGCATTTCAATTCAGCAACACTAGGTCCCGTTTCATCATCCGCTGTTGAGCCTGGAGGCAAATTAGGCCTAACAAATTTCTTTATTAATAAATCAAGAAGGAATGTGCAAAAGTGGGTCGATGAATCAGCACTTCATTCACGAGATCTTGTACAGTACTAAAAAATGTTCCACCGTTCCTGGGCGTCATTTCATACTACAGCGTCTGCTGGACAACACTCCAATTGGAATCATCCAGCGAATCCACGGTAGACTGAATAATCTTCAGGATTTAGTCAAAAACTTTTTTTTTTCTAACGAAATCCGTTGTACACTGTGCTCTGGCTTTGACCAGCGATCCCAAGCATAAACCCAGTCTTCTCATTTCCCCACTTCTTTCCGCCACCTTGGTAGACGCTGCAATACTGGCCCCCATACTAGTTTCCCCTATCGCTGGACAGGACTTCCGTTTGGCAATGGCCACCGATGTACTTTTCCCTGCGCCATTTTCCACCGGCTGGCGCAGTTTGCCAGCGGGTGTCTTTCGTCGTAACTCGGTGCTATCAACCTCATCCTCAACAACTAACGATGTTGATGCTGCTGTGCTAGTTCCAGCCGATAACTTTGCTCGCTTTATTCTACAAAGTAATTAGCAATTAAGCTACCTACTAAACAATACAAATTCAACTACTCGGTTTCTAGGTCGATAACCGTCTATTTTCTTTTTTCGCTTTTAGAGCGTTCACACAATTCAGTGCAGTTCTTAAACTTTGCTTATCACATCCACCACAATTCCGTGGACCGGATTCGGGCGTCATATTTTTATCGAAATACTTTTCAACAACCTTTCGAGCAATGTTTCGCCTGCATTTGGCTCTAATCACACTCTAGTGATTATTCTTGCAAACCTTTTGCAAGCTATTGTATGATGGCCATGTAGTAACCTTTAATGGTTTTTAACAATGACTTATTTCAAAGTCCGGCAGGTTTTTCAATAATGGAAAATCCCCGTCTGTGTACGTTGATCTTTTTGCCTGCAAATTAGTGACATCAGTCGCCAAAGGCGACTTCTCATAAATCAAACTCTACAGCTTATCTGCATCTCTTTTTCCTCCAGGTGTTCTCCAAAACACTCTGGAGTCCCTCATACTATTATAAATAGTATTCTAAATCGAACCGGTCACCATTCCAACTTTTCTTTCCTTCAATTAGCACCAAGGTCACGTCGGGGTCACCAAATGTTCGTAAACTAGCCGACTAACCGTCTACCAGTTACCCTAAATTTTATCCGTGCCTTGATGCTACTTGAAGGAAATCAATTAAACACAAACACAAGCTAAAAGCGACCGATTCCACAAAAAACCTTTCTCTTTATTTACCCAAAATCTCAATTAAAATGCTCACACTTTGAATCACAATGAACTCAATAAAAACTACTGAAAATGTTCCAAAAACACTGAAAACGCCTCAAGGAAAAAGTGGAAATCCTCTATGTCTATCTCTCTCTCAATAAATGATCTCTCTCAACTAAATGATCTCTCTCTCAACTAAATGATCTCTCTCTCTCAACTAAATGATCTTTCTCTCTCAATTAAATGATCTATTCTCAATGAACGATCACTTCTCAATTAAATGATCACTTCCAATTAAATGATCACTTCCAATTAAATGATCACTTCTCAATTAAATGATCACTTCTCAATTAAATGATCACTTCTCAATTAAATGATCACTTCCAATTAAATGATCACTTCCAATTAAATGATCACTTCTCAATTAAATGATCACTTCTCAATTAAATGATCACTTCTCAATTAAATGATCACTTCCAATTAAATGATCACTTCCAATTAAATGATCACTTCCAATTAAATGATCACTTCCAATTAAATGATCACTTCTCAATTACTGATTTTTCTCAAATTTTCCACTTCCGTCCTTTCGACTGAAAGTCTCTACTGCCAAGTGCCAACTGACTGCTGCTGCTCTATTCTGCGTTCCGTTTCCTTTTCTCTGGAACAAACAGGAACCAAAAAAGCATGATGCAATTCTCTTCGCACGCAGCTTTCTTCTCTCAATCCCACCCTTCTTCACCGCATCCCGGTTCCTTTGGCACCTAGAAGCATACTACTACAAAATCAAAATAACCAGACTGGCGCCTGTCTCTTTAAACCCCTACACAGCAAGAGTTTCCTTTGTTGTTTTCGTTCACCATCTTTTCCTTTTTGTTTTCCATTTGTTGATTATCTGATGATAGTAAATTATTTACATGTATACACAAAAATTACATATATATGATACGATACGCAATTCTATAAGGCTAGCAATGTATGATAACTTCTTACTACAGGAAAACTCTATTAAATAGTACAATCCTCGGCTTTAGAAAAAGCATGTTGTAAGCCTTCTGTTTGATGTATGCACGCTTGTTTTCTCTGTATTTTCTTGATTGTTGAACTCAGCGAGCGTAAATAACTTGTTTCTTTTCTCTGTTCAAAGAAAATGAGTACTTTATGCCACCACCACCGCAAAAATTGCAAGAGCTGATTGAGATTCACTTCTGATCACAAGATAATATCATGTTAGAAGCAAATGAATTGCATAGAGGCACGGATGTAAGCTGCACATTGCAATTTCCATGTGATTCCTAACAAATAATGTAATTTTCCTAGAATGAATAATTGTTATCTCTATCTTTCTTGCTTATTAAAAACCTTTCAAAGAAATGCAGTTTAACCCTGCTTGCCATTTGCCGTGCCACCATCACCACTACTAACATTGCCATTATTGCAATTACCTATTATTAATGGAAATCGCTACATCTCTCTAGTTTTAGAATAGCATACCGTTTTTCTATTTATCCAGTCATCATCTCCATCACCAAGATGAAATATGACCATGGGTTGACTGAGAAAAAGGTGGAAATACATAACTTTCCTTGCGCACTGAACGTATTATTACTCCTACTTAAAATTGAAATCCTAATCAGACTAAGAAATCTTTGTGCAATTCGCAACATTTTTGCCATTTTTTGCAACTTTTGCTGCTGCTACTGCATCCATGCATACCTGTTATTTTGGTGTAGCATAAAAACCAAACCATTCCTCATGCAGATTTGTGTTGCGTTTGTCGGTAGCGGATACAACTGTCAGATACAACATTGCGATTAAATGGGAAGAAGACACTACATGTGTACAAATAGTCTAAACATTAGTATCTGCTTGTGAGTGCTTATGCAACAAAGTGTGCATTTATGTCCGAAGACAATGTACTTTGTTCCATACTTCTGCTAGGTCAAATATACCGGATTTTTCGTGGTGCATTCTTTCATAAAGATCCAAAGAATCTGGCCAGGCTTACTGATAATGATGCTGATGTTGATTATGATAGCTATAAAGAAATTACTTGAGCCAATAATGGTAATCCCGCGCACCAACAAAAATTAAGAGACTTGTTCCTCAGAGCCGCAAAATCTTGAAAGTGGCTGCTGAAATAATGAGAATTCAGAAAACCATAACCACACTTACGGCCAAGTAATTTGAACAAGGTAGAGGGTGTCTGGCAAGGCAGCAGGGAAAAGTGGAATTGCTAGTGCTGGCGAGTAAATGAACTAGTAACTCGGATAAATATGTATACACACTGTCTATATCCCCGTTTAATTAAGCATGCCTCTTTGCCAGCTTTTGTAATGAGTGTGGGATTCTGAGTTAATTAATGAAGTTCATCAAAATGACTCTATATTTTTTTGTTTTACAATATTGTGAACATTAGAACATTACCGTATCTGTATATTTTACAAGCAAATGTTATGTACCTATTTTACTCACAAACGCAATATCCATTACTGTATTTTTAAAATTAAAAGGCAACCAATGTTTCAATTTAAAAAGCTATAAATAAAACTGTAAAGGTGTAATGCACGCATTACGTGGATTGTAACGCAACAAGCTTCAGCTTGGAATGTTGCAATGAAATGTTTACACCTTGCAAGAAGAAAGGCCAGCAAAGCCTCATATCATTTTTTCAGATTCAGCTGCCCACTATAATTCTGACGGTAATAAATAGGAAAAAACTGTAGCTGTTTCTGCATTTTTTCACCTTTCAATCACCAACATCAACGTGGTCATTTATTTCTCTTCTTTATAACGTTTTAGACGGCGACGAAAATGACGACCGCAAAAGTAATTTCTATTTAATATTTTTTCTTTCAGATTCCTATGTCGTCTCTTCTTGCACTTCCATAATCAACAACTTAAAACAGCAGAGAAATGAAGCTGTAAAAATTCTTTCGAGTGGAACTACTTTTCTCTTGGAATGTGGAACTGCATTACTGTAGTAGTGGAATGGTCAAAAGAAAGAAATTTACAGAGCGGTCTATCTTTATGTAATAACAGTACAGTATACACACACACTTAAGTATTAAAGATATATGGGACTGGCAGTGATGACGAGTTAGGTTGGACTTTATGTGATTTTATGCACACAATTTTATCTTTATTGTTGTGTGTGTGGCTGCTCAGGTAGTTGCAATTAAATTAAAATACATTCCATTTGTTTAATTCCCAACATCCACAGTATTATAAATCCACCCATCAGAGAAATAAAAAAGCATGATTACACATTACGATAATAGCAAGCGGCTGAGGATGAAGGTACAACAAAATAATATAATATTATATGACGATGATAAAAAATGTATAAAAAATTAGATATTTTTCCGGACATACCTACATGAGTTTGTGAGCATGAAGTAACATGATGATGCAATTAAAATTTAATTTCCTAATCTGATAGGTACAAAACTGTATTTGTATAAAATATTCTTGACCATTACTACGAGAAAAATGGCAGATCAAATGGATACAGTAGGTACGCGGTATATACAGACATTGTAACGTAAAAAGTTTTTATTTAGCAGTAGAAATCCTATAAATTAATATATAAAAAATCAAGATAAGCAGACATAATTATTTCTCAACCGATAACAAATGAAAGAAAATATGACAATTTACTTTATGCTTTTGCAGGAAATTAGAAGAACGCATTAGGTCATCATGATGTTTTTCTGGCATTATTTGTTTTTATTGTTTATTTGTCCTTCCGGTTTATGAAGTAATTTGACAGTTTATTGTTGATGATTTAAAAGCCGTTACTTTTTTGATTTGGCAATTGGGAATTTGCCTTATATGATACGATATCACGAGTCAGGGCAGAAAATTTAAATTACGTCCATGTAACCTAGCTAGACTGAAGGCTAAACCTCATCATGCTGATACTGATAATGAATGTCTATATGTCTATAGTACCTGTTGCAAACTTAACTTCGATTATTTTCTCATTGTATTCAAATTCTTTTCTTAGTCTATCGGGTAGTTAGTGCATTTTTTCGTTGTTGGCATAAATGTTTCCGAAACGTCAATTGCCCACTGAACAGTAGCAACAAGAAGCTGTTGTTTGTGTTTAGAAAACAATAACACGATAATATATAACTGATAAGAAACTATATTATCCCCTCGTTTGTAGATGTATAAAAGATATGATAAGGGTCGCAAATTATTTTGTACAAGGAAATTGACTCGGAATCTCTGTAACTGGAGAGAGCTAGCATCATTAAATCCGGTAGTTTATTACAACATGACGATGGAAAATCAAATTAAATTGATCCAGTTCTGCTTGGCATGGTCTAAGAAAACAGGAGCAGAAGGTTCATGATGATACAAACGAATAATAGTACGATAATATATTATCAAGCTACTGAACTTGAATTTGATTGGTGTGCCGAGGAAAAATTGGTTGCGGTGTATTGTGTGGTAGTGGTGATTATGTTTTCTCTTTTGACTGACCGAGAGGCTTTAAAAGTTTAACTTTAAGTGACGGCATGGTCATTTCACGCAACACAAAGGCTTTAGTATATAACATGTATTCAGATTTATACCTTCTTATACTCTCCTACCGATTCTTGCATAAAAACGTAATCGCGTATTGTTTGCTGGATATCGTGTAATTTGCTTATGATTTTCATGGTTTGATTGAAGAAAGAAAGTGGTACGTAGTAGACCATTACGAGAGAAGTTTCATCAACCACTTATCCTCGTAACTGAATTATTTGAAATTATTGAGGAAATCATCCGAGTTGTTGGTTCTACTGCGTATACTTTGCATCAATAGTTTGTTTTTCTCTTCAGCCAACACAAGTGGAGATATCATCATCGTCATATTATACTCATCATCATCGTGGTACTAATCTCACGCAGTGACATTCAATATATTCCATCGGAAACAAGATCTTGATGAAGGTTGAAGGTTACATTTTACTTTTATACAAGGCGATTAAGTCGGCACTTCTTTATTCTCCGTTTGCCAGCATCCCAGCGTAGACACAGAAGTGCTTCTAATCCCCGCCAGAACAAGACGCGATGATTTTAATACCCAACGACAAGTTCAAGAGCAATAATTATTAATCACCTTTATAAAATAAAGAGGGAGGCAGCTGAAAGCGAAAACACACACATCACATCACACCGCTCATATCACAAACTTATGCCAACCAGATATTATAATATAATGATTGGGCAAACCAAAAAGTCAAGTTTAGCTCATTTTTTTCACAATGCCATTCAGTCGTACAATGGACAATAATCGCCAGTCGTATTCTTAACTGGAGCAACACTGCATTAAAACATAAATATCCTCAAAGTAGTAACTACCCTTTTATTCACAACAGTCTCATCGTGGATCCTGTTGTTCCTACAACTGGATCTATAACAATAAAGGTTTTTAATTCTCATCAAAGTTTTCTTTGTGTAACCTTTACATTTACTGTATTGTCTTGCTATATCTCATGTTCCGATCTACACCTTCTGCTTTATGCGTAGGTAATAAACTTACAAATCTACTATTTTAATGTGTTATGTAAATAACTATATATGCATAGTTTATAAAACTATTTCAGTTCAACTTGTTATAGATGATAGAGTGCATTGGGAACAGACAATAATACATAAAAAGGCAATTTTTTACTTTTTTAAATAATACACCATCATACCGAAGTCAACACTAGGTTGAACGGTCGCGGAACGAGCTAAAATATAAAGGGAGTTCATTTAACTACCAGTTTGCTTTACAGGTATACTGCATTGAGTTTTTAATTATTAAAGCAAGTAATACGCTCGATAGAGAGGATTCATCGATTGCATTGTTGTATTGAAAGGTAGTTGTTGTCGTTGATAAAGGAGGATCAAACAGGGAAAGAGCGGAAATAGTATGCCTCTCGATCCATAACTTGTATGGTGATGAGTTTTTGGCTGCGTCGTCTTTGTCGTTGTAGCGTAAAGTCAAAAACTGCGTCACATCTGCTTAGCTTTAGCTATTCCTGGATAAATATAATGATATGCATCACGGATGGATTACCCTTTTGTTATTATTATTAAAATTACTATTTTCAATGCCAAGAGATTCGTGGTTTTCGTTTATAGATTATCCCTTCCTTCCTCATTGTTGAAGTAAGCTAGAGAAATGATGCATTTTCTCCTTGCTTTGGATAACTCTTTGTTACTGTCTCAGTCCATGTACAAGTGCAAGTAACGACTTTCGACTCATATGCTGGGAATTGTTTTCCATCCCTCCCTCGCATTATTGTTTGCCGGCGATAGAGTAAATGGACTGTAAAATTCTTTTATCTTCTTGACAAACTTGATTTTGGAGGAAAAGGGATAAAGATGAGAGAAGCAAGAGGCGACAGTAAAGTAAACGTCTTTCAAGCTTCGAACTTATCGTGTTGCAATAATGCAATCAAGGGATAATTTTTAGATAGCTTTTTAATAAGGCTTGATCCTCCCGGCTCCGGACAAATTTTCATTGATACGGTCTCTTGGAAAGCTCTCTTTCTTGTTGGGGCAAAGGATATGCATAATATTATGATTAAATCTACTAATTACATATTATTATCGCTCATGCATACTGTGAAGCGATTTTCGAACAGGAAGGCTTGAGCTTGAGCAGCCAGATATCGGTCAGCTATATAAAGTACGACAACGTGAGTTCCCTAACATATGTGAGCTTTTGTGGTTTAAGCTTGAGCAAGTCAAAACTCCAGTCAAAATCGGAAATTATATTACTTTCTTCATTATTACGGTCATCCTCTTAAACAAACCATAATTTATAATTCAAATTCTTGCTCTTATTTCTCTCTTTGAAAACCAAATATTGTATGAAGGACAAAAAATCTAAGGTGGGCTTGGTCCAAAATCCCGGTAATTAAGTTATATTCTGTGCGCTTTAGTTTTTTTCCTTGAACTTAAACCGCAAATGAAGAAAACAAAAAAGTTAAAAATTAAAACATAAATCCTGCTTTTTTACTTTGGAAAAGCCTTTCAGAGTTACAGGCTACGGCTACACAACGTACTTTCACAAATTATTAGTTCAAACCTCCCACAGAACGGCCCTCAAACAAACGTGTAAACAATATTATTAGGTTCTCAAAGAGAACGGAACAAAAAGACGAAGAAATGGAACTTTCCTATATTCCTTTTTATTATCTAATCGGCTTACATAAATTTATTAAAATTGTCAAAATCCTTTCTTTTAAACACCAGCAACACATTAGTTCTCCTTTTCCTCCTTTCTTTACCCAACGAATATCTTAATTTCTTTTAGATTATGTACGAAAGATTAGGCGAACGCTTTGACTGTACCGTTTCTTCTTTTCAAAAAGAAAACCTACGATAATGCAATGTATCAACGAACCGCCCGTTTTCCGCCTCAAAAAATGAAATGGTACGTAAATTCTGACATGGAGCTTTGGGCTATATATATTTTGGTAAGTCTGTGGAAAAAAAGTGAGCTTTCAAAGCGTATTAGATTTTCTGGGGAAAGAATATACATGCGTTGTAATCCTATTTCTGGCTCCTTTTCCAATGCACCTTGGTTGGTTGAACTTGACTGAGCAAAACAGTAAAACCCTTTTTTTCCTCTGCAATGTTTCCAAACAAAAGCCGTAGTGGGTCCGTCGTAAAATAGTAATGCCATTGTGCCTACCTTTATGTACTGGTGCACAACATAATATGACCGATAAGTTAGGTAGTTTTTTATTCGTCTGCTGACGTATCCACCTTGAAACCCATTTCACGTGGTTTTCAAATTGCGGTTTGAGCATAAATGTTAAAAACTACTCTCTAGTCAATTGCGGTTTTTTCCTCCATGGAACTTTACAAGTTCTTGTCAAAGTATATATCTCTATTAGAAATGTCTGACAGCTTAAGAACGAAGGAAAAAAGGAAGGCTGTTGCAACTCAATACACTTCAATTTTTGTCTTGTGGTTTAAACAGAGCGTAGCAAAGTAAGCTTTTAGTTTTTCATGAGTAATTCTTGCACTACCTATACAGTAATCACCACCAAGACAAAACTATGTTGTAAAAAATGTCTCAGACTTTGCACTTGCATGGATAAAAAAGCAAATCATAACTTTTTCTTATCGGGGAAATATATATGTCCGGATAATGGTATTGGCATTGAATTCAATGATGATCTCACGGCGATCTACATATATTTGAATGCATTAAGGTCATTAAATTGTAATATTGCACACAGCATTTTGTGGAGATCTATGTACCTCCAGACACCACAGCTTGAGATGCAGTCGGTGATCGGAAATCACCAAAATGAAAACTATAAATTCGGATTATAGATCCCTATTGACACACTAACAAAGCAATTGCTCATTGCTTCTCTAAGTTATTAAAATGATTATGAATAATGATCAGCATGTATACGAACGTTTAAACATTAGGGGTTTGTTTACTTTCTGATCAATGCCTTTTATGAAATTGGTACAATGAATCTGGTATTATCGGATAAATAAAAAAGGACTCTTTATGCGATATTGTTGCATTAAAATTGAGTAAATAAGGCAACATGCTGAATGAATGACCAATGAATGAATGAGCAGTATAAAAATCTATACAAGCTTACCTGTAGTATGGGAATCCTTGAGGAACGTGGAGATCCATGGGCATGGGGTGATGTGAGGGATGATGATGAGCAGCGTGAACATGCCCAGGATAACCGTCTCCTGGTCCCATCATCTTCACAAATGGAAAATGTATTGCCTTTTTGGTCTTTTAGAAAATAAGTTGCTTATATTTCGGCAAACACAAGTGTTTTACTAAAAAACTCCTAATCTTGTTGATTTTCCTTGCAAAGTTACACAATCTACGAAAAATTACAATAACGAAGATGTCGAAAAATACTGTTGGAAATTGGAAGAAAGAGAGTTGCTGCTGCTGTTAAAATGTGAATGTGATAATAGCAGTGCCATTGGCCTAACTTTTTGCTGTTGTAATCGTAATTCCAAATTTTATGAGGGCATGGAAAAGACTGTAAAAGTTTTAGATTTCAATCCATTCTTTGTTCTTGGTATTTTTGAAGTTGCGGTTCATTCTTCTTTTTCTAGTACATTGTTGTGGTGTGTCACAATATCCATTCAGTTTTTTAAAAAGAAAAGTTGAGATTTAGGCGGTGCTCATCATCTCGTTACCTTATTGCAATAATTTTATGTTTCTCTTGTTGTTGGGCTGTTTTTGTTGGTATATTATTACAATTTTTGTGCTGTCGGCTTTTCAGTAATTGAGGGGGTTTGTTTTACTGTTGCTGCTGTTGATGGTGATGAGAATAATGGGTAAATGGTAAAAAGTAAGACAATGTAAAGGTTTTCCCCGTCTTATTTATTCCCAGCTAGCATAATGGTCATGATGATTATTGGTATTGCACACCAAAAGTCATTTACTCCATAAATCTGTCAATATGTAGGTGCGTTGGCATATAGGGTCCTTTAGTAACACTTGAATGTTACCGTTTGTTTCCCGTTCACGGCACAGTAGATTCTTCAAACGACACAACGCTTGTTTTCAAGTTGAATGCCCCTCCTTTTGCCAAAATAGCAAGTTGAAAATCTAAAGTTGAATTTTGGTTGCTGAACGGAAGTGGGTACAAAAGCCGTATTCTATGAGACGAAGAAGGTGATCATCATCATAACTATATTACAAACTGTATACTGTTGAAAATCCCCTTTTGTGTTCTTGTTTGCCGCAAAAGACTCCAATAATCATAATCATTGTAATAAGTTAAGAAAAAGAAAGATTGAGTGAGATGACGACCCGGCTCTTCATTTAGCAACAAAGCATTTGTAGTCTTGAAATTTTCCCAGTGAAGGTAGAAAGATAATAATGTTGTGAAGACGAATGTTGTGATGCTGACGATTGCACCGGTGGATGGAGTTATAACGGACGCTTATTAACTCAAGATCTATTAGATTGGTTTTGAGTCACGATGCAAGTGGAGTCGATGAGCTAAAAATTACCAATCTCGCAAAGGCTTTAAAGGGAAATAGCTTCAGAGTTCATCAGCGAAGAAACAAATCATTCGGTGATAATCACTTTAAAACAGATCGTCATGTGCTTATACATATTATTTTGCTATCTGAAAATCTTCATAAGAAAATCTTTGATGATGACTGCTTGGCATTATGTCACGTTTTAGAAATAAATATCGAAGTAAGTTAACTGGTAGTCGTCATCGGTCGTCTTGTTATAATAGGTACTTTGTGTATTGTTTCAATCAGCATTTAACTAGGCTGAGTAAGTCATGAAATGGATCCTCATATTTGTTCCTTGCTAACAAATAGGTTTGTAAAAAGCAAATGTAAAATGTGGCAGTAGCAAACGAAATATGTTATCTTCTAGAACAACAATAATAAAATCGCTGGCTACTGACTTGAGAAATATTTTTAATAGATCAAATCTTTAGATAAAAAATGAATGTCTGATTATTTGTTTTTAAACAAAGCAGTTCAGCGCAGCAGATGACAGAAATTGCTTTTAATTCAATGAGACGAAAACGTGACACAATCAATATACGATTAGGAATAAATATTACTTTGCCATTTTTTCAAATCCAGATGCAAAATCAATTTTATTGTTACAATTTTTTAGTAAGTATTGTTGTTACTTTTGATTTGAAACCATGAATCAAAAGTTTTTCTGCTACTGGCTGTTAGATTGTAAAATTCTAATCAGATCAAATGATCATGACAATGCAAAAGGAGAGATAACAAGTCAGCAACAGTAAAAATATTCCCTTTTTCTAATCAAGTCTACTTTAGAACTTTCTGTGTCTTTTCTGTTTTATGACTTTTGGGATTTTCTAGCGGACCGGCCGAGCCGGATTTTTTCTTCAGCAAATAAACTCGCCAAATTGTAAATAAAGCAACAAATGTCAAATGCTTTATAGTAAGATATATTCAAAGTGTAGTAGGTACTTTATTTTCTTATGGAGACTTGGTCAATAGAAAAAGTACACATAATACGATCATACATTTTGCTTTTACTTTTACTCATTATACGAACATCCTGCAGACCCGAAACACAGAACTTCACAACTCTGAGTTTTCTGCACAACCGTAATCCGGTCACGCAATGCGAGTCACACACACACGTTTTTGTCTGGAATAAAATACAAGTTTAGATTTTCACAGTTCAGCTGTCCCACTCCCACAATTGTGTGTAAATGTGTGTATGTGTATAGAAAAACAATTGTCAAAAATTCGTAGGTCAGTGTTCGTCCTCTTATTACAGTTCACAGTACATAATTCAGTATTCCATTCATTCAACTTTGGCACACACTTTGGAATTACCAAGTAGCTCCTGCCGCTTGTCTGGAGAAATATTTTTACAGTTCTATTTTTTGCATTCACAACAAATAAAACGAGTTTTTTTTACTCTACTTTCCCTTTTCAGCTTTCATTTCCAGTTGTTCTGTCTGTTGTGCGTGGTTTTTATCCCAAGTCTCTTTCCAAAATGAATGACTTTTCCTAACTTTTTTATTCTCCAGCTATGCTGTTGATGATGCTCTATATATTTTTGTACGTGTGTACGCAGTAAAAATGGGAAGACTACGTGTGGTTTTCCAGAACAACAAGTATTTTTTTTCTGGGGATAAATCCCTCAATGATAAACTTGAGTCATTGGTAGAATATCAATAGGAAGCACGAGAAGAGCACGACCCAGAAGTCTGCTGAGAAGTTGAAGCAAGTTCAATACTGCTGCTATTACTACCACCACTGCATACTTCTATCGTCTTCGTCATCAACGGTTGCAATGGCACAGAAATAGAGTTTGTCCTCCCACCACAGAGAACAACAGCAGATGAAGCTGGAGAATTGGTACCACCACCCAGAGTACTGATGATGATGTCGGTGGTGCTGCACTTTGGCATGATTTTCTTTTACGGAACTTTCGTCGACAATGCCGCTGCTCCTGGTACAACGGTGAACGTGTACACACACATAAAACACAGAGCTGAGCCAGCCGAGCTTAAACTCTGGAGAAGAAACTTTTAAGCGAATATGAACCCTTGTCACGTTAAAGTCAATCAGATTGTGTTCACGTACACAACAATGGCTTATGCCAGTATAGATGCACTGCTACTGGTGCGTAGAAACGTAATGTGAATGATGGTGGCGAGAATGGGGTATAATAATACATACATAAAATATTATCCAGATAACAAAGTGCAGTTTTTGGGGATAGACGGTAGTAAAAGTCACAAGCACGCACGCATGCACACACACACTATAATATATTTTGAGTAACCTTCAAAAATATTTTTAGGAAAAATGTGCGTGCAATGTAAAGTAGATCGGAGTTTTAATGCTTTCTGGTTTATTTTCCGTAAATGTTGTACACACAATGGGAAATTTCATTGAAACGATTTCGTTGTATCCGAGTTCCTGTGTGTGAGACAGGTAATTTTCACTGTAGACACTTTTGTGGGTACTGACTACTTTTACACAATAGTCTACCTATTAGTGGATTATTTAACTAATAATCCGATTAAAGGAGTTTCTCGGGCAGATTATTTAGGTGATTGTTGCATGACATTTGCATAACACATTTTTTTTCGTTAGATAACAACACTTGCTGCTGTTCACATGTTCACAACTATGTAGTTCTTGATATGCAGATCGATACTGCTTCACAAAAAATGCAAAAGTTTGAGTGTTTTTATCTCTTTCTCAGATATTGTATGCTGCTATCTGAAAAGATGATCAATCGAAATAATAAAGGAATTCCTTTGAGAGATTAAAGCAGCTACTTTCCCGATTATAGTCACAGATGAGTGAGCAATACTTATGTCCAGCGATAACCAACTAAGCTTATAGATAAAAAGTCAATATTCAATAATAGCAGAACAATAATGCAAAAATAATTCCTTGATTCTTGAGCTACTTGAATATTTCAGTGGAATTTTTTCTCGTTCTCAGTGCTTCTTGTCACTGTACGGTAATCCGCAAAGGTATTTGGCTTAATTGATAGGCTTAACTGCTACCGGTGTTCAAGCGTCCATGCACAACTAAGCTGTATCTGTTGACTTCACTATCATCTCTTAAATATGACCTTTGCAAAGTTAAATTCCAATGCGCTCCACTGAACAAAGAGAAAAAATGTCGTTTGCTTAAAGTGCAAAACTTTTTTGTATCGTGGAAAAAGCTTTCACTTCCTTTCACACTTTAAACTTCACCGTCACCACCTGTGTCAGTCACGATATTGCGTATTTAGATTAAACTTTTTTCGAAAAACCGAGTTTTTTCTAAAATAAATAAAAATCGAGCACTGTCCATGCATTCTCAATTTGCAAACACAGAAAAAATCCTCAAAAGCCAGCCAAGCAAATATTATAGGCAGGCAGGCAACTTGTCAGTTTCACACAGTTCCACATGCACCAAGCAAGTGAGTGTGTGTGATGTGTTTGAAAAGTGATGCTTCAACCGTTTACGTTTTGTTGTGGCCGTGGCTGGTGAAGAGGAATGAGCTATAGGAGCAAGCAGACGAAAAGCACAAGTCAGATGTAGTAGTAAAGTAGTAAGGTGAGTTTCCGAAGCACACACAAAAATATTGTATTGTTTGCATGAGCCACCACCACCAGCTAGTCAGTTAGTCAGCAGAAAAGAGCTAAAAGCTGACTTTGGTGTGTGTAAAGTGATATGATGATAAAAACGAGCAAGTTTTTACTAGAGAAACATCCAAATGCAATATTATGTATGTATTCACATAAACTTTACGCATCACACCTTGAGCTCAGTTTCCAATTCCTTGGCTTTGCTCCTTTTGCTGACCAGAGACAGACCACTTGGTTCTTCTTGAGAGGCAGCGAATTGTGTGTGTCTAGTGTGTGCGCTACAGAACGGAAAATACTGTGTGGAACGGTGAACCAAGTCTCACCGAAAAGGATGAAAAAAGTTTGAGTTCTTGTTAGCTTGTGGGCAGTTTTGTAGTTTTGTTTGATACGGTTAAGAAATACAATACAAACCACCACCGCACTGCTCAAGTAAGCAAGCAATAGGATACAAAATGCAATAGTTGAACGGAACGGAGCATGTAATAGTAATGAAAGCATACTCCGTGTTTTGCTACTTACATGGGCATATTGAGATGCAAGTTGACTTGGGAGTCCCGGAAAATCATTTTGGTTCGCGTACTATTCCAGCGCACAAAAGGTAGACAGGGTATAGGATACCTCAGTTTATGAGTATTTACCAAATATTTGCAAAGCCTTTTAGGAAATGTCGATATTTTTTTCATTTTGAATTCATTCATATGCTCCTACATATGTAGACCACCAAATGCTACATGGTTTTGTTATTAGTAAATAGATAAGAAGAAGTAGAATAACTAGTAGACCTTCCTGTCGGCCTAAGTCACATCTGTTCAACGAGAAGCTTTTCTATATCAAACACCAAAAGATGATTCCATTTCGCTGTATACCTAATAATTTCGTTTCATCGGGATTTTTCTTCCTTCATTTCATCGTAATACAAGCTCCCTTTTTGTGAGAAGGAAAGCGTTTAAAATATACCATCCGTTACACCATGAGTAAGAAGAATAGGACCATACACACATGTTCCCTTATACTTTTCGCACTTTCTTCCTTTGCAAGAACTAGGTGCTAAGGATTTTGTCTTCCTACAGATTTCCTTTTTGGCTTTCTATACAATGTGCATCGTACACAAGTTTAGTTTGCAATGTTTTCATGATGAGCCGGCAATGATGATCTTGATGATGAGATCATGTCGAGAGTCAAATAATAAGACTTGTGTAATATGCTACATACGTATCAAGCGTGTTCTATGCTTTTCATCTCTCCTCGTCTTGCTGAAACATTACTGAACCAGTGAAGAGGAGGGCGGACCATTGCATTCCCGCCGATGGGTTGGCTTATTTCACGCGCAACTCGACCTGCCTCCTAGTATACCTTACTGTAAGTTTTCGTGGCGATATGAGGATACCGAAGGAATATTGCACTGCCAGTGCCACCACAACAACTGCAACTCTCAGCAGAAAAAAATAAGCCAAGAGTAAGAATTCCTCTTTATATCAGCAACTCAGCCCAGCTGCTGCTTCTTGTAGTAAACCTTAGCTTTTAAACTGTGACTGCTAAGCTTCTTCATCAAGTCAAGCACAGATAGAGATCATTTTCACTGTCCGTATAAATCCACAGTTGTACGCCAGCAGTGGCAAGATGAGGATCTAACATCTTGTACGTACATGCTCAACTTGTGCAGATAAAACTGTTGACGACGAGCAGCATGATGATGATAATGATGATTAAAGACTTTTTCTCACTGCATTGTTCAAGCTTTCACTGCACCTTTCCTGCTGATGCAATTAGTGCACACTCTCTTTCAATATTTTTTCAACTCTTTTTGAGAAAGGCCATCATTCTCTAATTTACAAGTGCATTGTTAGAGCAATTATTTTTGAAAATGTGGTAAAAATAGCCGTAAAGTGGACATGAGAAGGCAAGGGAGTATTACGGAGGCAGGCAGGGACTGTCGGATGTAAGATGAATGGATACATAATTTAACTGCGCACAACACTCGACATATTTATATGTGATGGGGGAAGGGAAGGGAATATTATATTACCTTTACCCACATAAATATTCGTTGTGTGCGTTAAATGGTCCGTCCTGACCATAAGTATGCCAAGGGTCAGTTTGTTTTTTATCATCACTCTTCCTTCCACCATCAGCATCACCTCCACTTTTACTGCTATCATAATCATATAAAAAGCATCGGCTTTTTTCTGACTCCCTGTCTGACGGTGAGACAGAGAGGGAGGATGTTAGCTTTTAATGTTGTTTTACGATGAGCAGTGGTCAAAACATCATTCTACGACAGGGAAGAAGATGATGATGGTCAAACAATTTCCCTGCACTGATGTGAGCTAGCAGAAAAGGAGCAGCAATGAACCAGATAATTGATGCTATAAATGTGTTCTGGAGTATATTCTCATATTTCCATTCTCAGAAGATGTATCGTCCAGGCTTGCTGGATAGAATTATTTATTGAGCATATAATATTAAATGCGAGCTCACCTGAAGGTTAGTAAAAACTGGACCAGTCTTTGACTTGAAAAGTGGCAGTTGTTGCGGTGTAGGAGGGTTGTATGGCAAAAAAAGTATATGAAAGTGTAAAGGATAAGACGATGACGGCTAGGCAAAGTCGGGTTGGTTCTGTGATCGTCAATGTAGATAGATTAGGTTAGGAACAAGCTTCATTCATAACTTGACTTTTCATAAAAAATGAAAACGGAAAAAAGTGTAAAAAATTTAGTAGGGTTGGGGTCGTATGATTATGATAATTGATACGCCTTCAAGTGACCGGAAATAACTTGTTTGAGGTTGCGTATGAGTGTGGATGGAAACGAAACAGGATTAAAACCGATGGAATCCCTACTCCTTTAAGTTTATAAATAAGGTTGAAACCCTTATATTACGAGTAGAAATTTCCCTACAAAACATTTAAAACGTTTTGTTTTGCATGGATTAAATTGTGACGACTAAAGTTTCAAGTTGAAATGAAGAAAGTAAACTGTTTTAAAAGTTTACAAAAATGTGCAAACCTGACATGAAATCGTATTTTTCTTTATCTATTCTAGACCGTGACAAAAATCTCTTTAAATTTTTTTGTTTCTTGAGTTGTACACCTTTTTTTAATTTAAATTTTGAACAAATCGTCTATATTCATCTTTTCTAAACGTATTTATTAAAAAATTTTACCCTGGATTTTTCAATTTACAAGTACAAACATTTTATTAGAATTTTTACCTAGTTTATTATACAGCTCCAAAAATGCATTTAGCTCAATTACTAAACGCGCACACCACACACTAGCTAAATATAATTCTTTGCCCCCGCCACCCAAAGAAGTATTTTTATCTCTTTGCAGCATAGCAGCATAGTCAACAGTCTTGTCCTTAAAATGGTAAGAGGAAATTACTGCATTTTATTTGTCGTGCTTTGCATCTACTATCTCGTTGCGCCTTCCTCTTGTGCCCATTCATTTTCTAAAAATTTTAATTTCAAGTAATTAGGCACAACCCATATTCACAGAATTGCCCCTCTTTTGAGTTCAACCTCCTTTTTCGTGTGCTCATAAAAACCCTTAGTTTTTAAAATTATCATTATAAATATAATGATCATGTTTGAAGTAGGTCTACTACCACCACCAGTAGTAAAAGTAAAGCTAGAGCTCAAGCGAATGTGACTCTTTTTTCATACTCTTGAGATGGTAATATGTGATGCATGCGCACGTTTCAAGCATATTTATTGTAAGCTTTATTATCTTCGTCAGCATATTAAAGTTTGCCTTTATTAAGATATCCGCCCACATAAAAACGCTTCTCTCTAAAACGAAAGCCTCCTCTCGTTGGCCATAAATAATCAGGAGGGTCGAAAAAAGAAAACCCTGTTTAATTCATTACATCGCTTTAATACGTGTACTTTGCGGCAGTTTGAAATACTTGCAGGAATACCTTTTTAATAATAGCCGGCTAAACAGCGTCAACGAGATGAGTGTTTGACACGAAAGGAGTTCTCTCTGCCAACTGAGGCGACAACCACACTCTAAATTGTAATGAGAAGACAAGGGTGACATGCAACGGTACGGGAACAAACTACAGCGCAACGGTTGTACTCTATCCAATGACATTTTTTAAAGTTGGATTTCTTCAGTTTCAGAGTTTTATTCATGGTTTATGGAGTTTTGAGTATCCTTCCAAGACATTTGAATGGTAGAACCGTAATTCACCGTTTTCTCAACAACGATTCGTGCTGAGATGACTAATGATATCGCATAATATTTGACCACACCAGGGAGTCGCGTGCCACAACATTATATTTCTCCGCGTTTTCTCTCCCTTGCTCAGGTTACATTCTCTGATCCTGTTACACCGAATATACGTGTATCTAATTTGTTACTACATATTAATAGAAATATGAATCTGAACTTTGATCACCTTCCAAATTTAAATATGCCACATTCAATTTACGATTCTTTATTTGTTCAGACAAACTTAATACGTGTTCCACACAACACGGGATATTAATCCTCGAAATGAAAGTCTGCTTCATCTTTAAAAAACATATTAGATATGTATACACTGCATTGTCTTGTCAGTATATCGTTTCAATTCTTGTTTGATGTTATTAATAATTCATATTTTTACTATAGGAAAATGTTTTGTATTTAGGCTATGTTGACTCAGAGTTTACTTTCTAAATATATATGTGTAGACGAAGAGAAAAGAGGTTTTCGGATGTAAGAAACGAAACATTGGTATAAAATTCGGCATGCACACCAGTTTTTACAATTGAATGCAAAATCTAGTATTAATTTTACATTTTACAATACAAGCATTCTGTGACATATTTTTCTTTCATCTTTCAGCGCACATTCTTGTATTAGGGAAGGTTGTACCATTAGCATTAAGTATTTCAAGAAATATTGAATGGTTAAACGCTGCGTGAACATTTGTATTTTATGCTGCAACAACCCCGATTATGATGTGCAGTTACATACCGTGCCTCCCATGAAATTTGAGATGACAACAATCATTAATAAGGCTAAAGCACATAAAGTATATAACTTGGCATTTTTGAAGCAAACATTTTTCCCAATTCGTCAAGCAAATCAACAACAATGTTTGCTTGTTGCATTTTGTGAATGAAGGTAGACAAGGCGCACGCAGATATACATAACACAAATCTATAAAATGATGAATGAATTTAGCCGAGAATTTTGAAAGTTCGTTTTTTGCATCCCATGAACCGTTGTTGAGTGATGTGGGTATTTTAATGACTTTCAGACACTTGGAACTTGAACTCATGTAGGGATACCCGTCGCCGGTTCACGGATCAATATTTAGAACGCACTCACATTTTTCTTTGTACCTACAGAGAAGTGTAAGTTGAGTTTGACTCATGCACCGTGCATACCCATAAAGTACCTTTTTTACTCGTAATCTTGTGATACCCCAATGCATTATCTTCACATAAAACGTCTTTCTGAGCATTACGGAAGTTTTTCTATCAATATTTTTCTTTGAAAGGTTCATCATCAATTGTTGCTGGTCGTGCCAGGCGAAATCTGGACATGTTTTGACACACCTTCATCAAACGTTTGAGTTATCTGTGAAACCTCCCACGTGGCACAAATTGTACAAAAACGCATCGCGCAGAGCTCTTCAACCTTATCGTGTTCTGTACTTGTAAGTACACACATTAAAATCATGTAAAAACCACACAGACAATATCAAAAATGCACGCAAACAATCAGTCAAACTTCAATCTCTCTCTCTTCTGAAGTCATTCATGCATTTCCATTCCCAAAAGAATCCTGAATCCTACCAACCTTTTAGCCGATCATCGCGTTAATAATTTGTAAGAAAAACAGATAACAGCGCAGCACATTTAAAGCTAGCTGTTTTATCAGTTTTTTGCTGCTGTGATTATTTATGAAAAATGATTGCTGTACATTTAGACAAAATAAAATCGTGATCATATTTGTGTAAAAGGTTTTCGTGGAACATAGCAAAAAATGTACAGCATGTTCCTTCACAACGATTCTCAGGTAAAAATGTGTGGTCGAGTCAGAGTTTTCGAGACGTATAATATGAAGTAAAAGAATACGACTGTAAAACTCTGTATATAATTTTTCGTAAAAAATACTTTCCTCTTCTCGTCCCAAAATCTGTTCTTACAATGCAAAGCTAAATGCTTACGTTCAGTTTCTAGAAAGCATTGCTATTGCTATGTTCACTTTTTCTCTTAACTAACCGCAAACTTCCTTTAATGAAAATAATGATGCTGATGAGTGTCAATTAGATGAGTTCTTAACGAAGAGAATTATATTTATTTTTGTCTACAGCAGTGCAGACAAAGAAAATCTAAATATATCTAAAGGGAACCATTTTTATGCTACATAGGTATATACTTTTGGTTTCATTCTTCTCCTGCATTCTACCTACTTCAAAACCATTTTACACCTATACTAACATGACCTGATGCAGAGTTTGGGTCTTTGCACTTGTGGTTGTTGTAAAAGTGCTACTATACAGCAGTGAACTACAGCGGCTGTTAGTTTTGAACTCTGAAAAAAGCAAAACGAAACAAAATCTCTGAAAGACCGGTGAGATTTATTACCTCGTCATATGACCATTCCACGTTGTGACAGTTTGTAATAAAATAATAAGTATAATGAATTGAGTCGAGTGTAGATCAGTAGAAGACGAGTGCCTCCCAGTGTGAGCGTTCATTGGATTATAAATCTGACACGACAACTCCTAATTTGTCAAAGCTACTTATTTACATGAAATCACTCACATCGTACGCAAACAACATGCATCCATCCTGCGCTATACAGTCTGGGATATGATGTGTTAGTTCTTTGGTGGTACTTTTGGCTCGTACAAGCTTACAAGTAATAATAACACAAGATTATATAAGAGTTGAGACTACTCTGCTACATTTCATTTCATTTTCAAGTAAATATTTCATTACGACCATTATATTCCAAAATATTTAAATATACACGACAATTGTTTTCATAACTTGAGATGTTGCTCTTTTACTAACCATACTTTGGCTTTTGACGAGGACCTCTTTTGCCGTCTTGTTTTGACCAGAAACGCTATCAAAATTTATAGCGTATTAACATCAAGTCCAGTGCAGTCATACTACAGTATAACCGTCATATTATCATATTACATGAAAGCTCACGGTGAAAATGTTTTATTTCTACAAAACATGATCCGGAAGGTACACTTGTTTTCTCGCACACCCCGTCCCACAAACATGCACCGCCGCAAGTTCATGTATGACCACCAAATGAGTTGCATTGAAGTGGCATTGACATTTAGCTCCTCCGCCATTGTTAGCAAAGCTTTACTTACCTATTCTACCTGCCCAACATTTTAATGCGTGATAATACTGCAATCGTCTATCGACCAACTGACTAGGAGAGGTCGGTCTCACTTTGCTCCGACAATAGTGCTATAATATAATATTTGTATTTACTAATCATGAGCACAATTCAAAAAAGTCAACTTTCCTAAAAAACACGGTAGTGGACTAACTGGACTATCAGGCTCGGGCTGTTGCAGTTTTTCTCTGTAACTTTGATGTGAATACCTACCAACTCGCTACAGCTTGTCATAAAAACGAGAAAGTGCCGACAAAACAATTCCCTTCCATTACTCTGCTAGAATAATATCAATTTAAAGTAATATTCTCCATATGAATATATATGCAGGTATCACTTGAAAATTTGAATTCCTCGAAAAATATCATAATAATAATATACTTGTTACATAAAACCGGACATGGTTTGCTTAACAATTAGGTCCAGAACTAGATACAAGTAGCTTGGACAATGCTTGGTCATCAGTCATCATCATATTAGTTCTACTCCAACTTTTAAAGATTTCCTACATTTTAGTCTGTGTGGGATTCATTTAAATGTGTCTAGGTTTAAACATCAAAATGTGGACGAGCGGAATGAAGCATTGCGTTATTGCTTACATCATCATATTATCATTACATTATTATTATCAAATCAAAATATTTTAACTTCAAAAAGAAGACTGATAAATCAGGCTGACCTTTTCGATGATACTTGCAAGAAAATGTTTGGAGTAATAAATGTCTAGAAAAAACTATTGTTTGTGTGCGGGTCTCTGTGACTTGAAGACTAAAGAGCCTCTCTCTGCGTTCTCCCTCTTTGACTGAGTGTAATGCATTTTGATGTTTTCGCGTTTACCGAATTACGCACTGACATTATGCTCATATATTTTAAGCGAGAATCCCTTTTAACTCGGTTAAATTAGCTGTTATGATTTTATTAGTGTTTTATTATAATGTGCACGAGTGTACCGGTAAATATAAACTGGTTGTTTTCATGTTTTTAATTTTATTGCCTTTTCAATTTTTAAGCTATTCAATTTTGGCATATTGTAGGCAACTATAGACAAAGCATAAACTAAACATGCCGAACTCATGTCATTTTAAAATGCAATCGTCGTTTGTGGCAGCAAGCCAATAAACTAGCTCAGTTTGCCGATGTCACTCTACACTCATCAGTTGAATCTAAATTATCAATTTATTTATTGGTTCTTGTCTTTGTCTCGTCATACACGTATTTTATGCTAGAAGGTTTATGGAAGGGTTTTCAAATACAGGGACACAGATACAAATTGCATGCATGTACAATTAAGTACAGGTGTTTACGCAAAATCCAGAATAATCAATTTGAATTCAAGATTTATTATCTGATCGTATTAATTCGCTGTTGAATTATGTATTACAGGAAAATCAAACTTGAAACTAATCACTAATTGACGCTTTTATTGAACCTAACCTATCATACGTATAAAAAGCTGGTCAAGTAAAGTGCTTACATACATACGTGACGAACATCGATTCTAAACAACTTGCAAGCGTGTAAAAATTGTTTTTAATTACTTGTACATTTGTTTTTATATGCATTAGTTTACAACTATCATGAATTAGTTACGAATATTATAGATTCTTGTGGAACACTTGCGATTGGGTAAAATTCCACTGGTCGCTTCAAACTTATCTTCTCCGATTTGTCTAGAAACGTAATAGTAAGCTTTTGAATCTTTTTTCCTTATCATGAACTATAGGTTGCGGTTTTACGTGTAAGTACAATTAGGTATGTGTGTAAGTGTAAAATCAAAAGAATCAAACCCTTCTCTCATTTTTTTGAAACCTACGAACTAGCATCCTTAAAAACATTTATCATGTGTCAATTTATATGCAGATTACTGACGATAAACATCAAAAAATTTGACGGTGAATTCCTAAGAGTATATCGTCTTGCCCCTATATGCGTATATTATTCAACTTGTCTTTTAATTCATGTGGCTTCTAAAGTGGATGCTTGAGGCTAAATGCAAATATTGTTACATATTTTTTTCAGATTGGAAAAATAACAGCGAATGAATCGAAAGAATCTTTATGCATTATCACCACCACAAATTGCTTGTTAGTACATGCAAAAAGGATGGACGGGTCTCTTTAGTAGACCAAATAACACCTTACTCCTGACTGATCTAATGCCTAACCTTTTATATATTAGTTTTTATTTTGAATATACCAACTACTAAATCTTTTTAACGAGTCGATCATAGAATTGACTGTTGAGTAAATCTTAGTTTGAGTACGCTACGTTGTGTTTCACAAATCCGGTTAACACTTTAGATACAATCGTTTTATTTCATTTTTCAGTGACGCTTGAAACAATGTTAAGTATATGGAAAGAAATTAAAAGATTTTGTGTTTTTGATAAAGATCTATCATATAATCTTCAGAGGAAGCCACAGTCAACAAATCTTGCACTTGCTGACTTTTTAGAGCAGAAAACCATTCCCCCTGTCCAAGCTGTATGACATATTTATTACGAATGAGGCAAGTTTTTCCGCTGCTGCAGCAAACTAGAAGAAAAAATCTACAAAATGACGCATCGCTCAATTTAACCATTTCACTATTTTATTTAAAATACCTCTATACCTACCCACCTTACTATCTCATCGTCATGTTGACTGTCACTGATTTTTTCGTCTGTCTGCCTTCTTGATTATAATAATAACCATATAGAGATACATCGTAATAAAGTATACAAGTAAACTTACACATATTTTTGTATGTCTGAAATACTAGACATTTTTGTGCGCAGCTACCTGTACCAATATCAATCAAGTTGAGAAGGAGCTGCTGCAGCAAATAAGTTTCGTGTACTAATGTCACATAGCTATAAGGTTATTAGTGAGAAGAGCCATTAGTACGGGTGCTTGAGAAAGGCACTATGAATTTCCTCTTTCGGTAATTCCACCACTACTACTTTAATAAATCCGTGGTAAAAAGGTGGCTTCAGTTGATGTGCCTGTCAAGTTGTCGTCTGCGTTAAATTGGTGATGGCAAGCAGTGCACGGAGGATTACGGAATTCAGTGCAAGGGATAGTGCACCTTGTAGTGAGTCAGTGGTGGCATGTGGTAGTAATTGTAATAACCATAATAATAAATAGCAATATAGTAAATCAAACAAGGTTCATATTACCTGTCATCGTTGGTGGTTTACGATGAACTTTAATTACACGAAAAAGTACATTGAAAAGTCACGTAGAGCTACACGATGATGATTATGACTATTATTGGTCATTCACTAGTAAAAATGCATTTACTTTTTCACTTTTTATTAAATACCCTCAAATTGTATATACTGTGTGTACTCCTATGCACTATCAATTGCATCAAGTTTCAAGGATGATATGATGTCACACTTTACGTACTTCAAAGAGTTCAAGACACTGTTAAGACATGAAGCTGGGATAATTATACATATCGCAAGCAAACAGACTGCAGTTGCAGCAAGATACTTATCAAATTCCGACTAATAAATTAAATCGTGCGCTGCTCTCAAATGCAATGAAGTCTATTTGAAAAATATTTAATCTTAAGACAAACTATATTCTTTCTGTTGCGTATTGTGTGTTTGTATTTTCCCAAATTAGTTCATTTGATATATATTTTCAGTTATATTTTCCAGTTGCCAAAAGAATGTTCCCAAAATTCCCAGTTGCACTTGCCTGTATTCGCTTTAAAACATAACGCACAGGTTTTAGTTTTAGTGTGTTGCAATATATTTTCCTTTTAATCAGATACGTTATCTGAACCGGCAAGAAAAAGGAGGAAAAATTAGATCCATTCTTGATAAAAAGTATCCTTTATCGGAACTCTTTTCCCATTTTACCGCGTATATAAGGTGCATTTATGAACCAAGGGATATTTTTTCAATTTGCCATAACTTTTACAAGAATAATCCAATCGTAGCGGTTCATATATATTCTTGTAGCGCACTTTGCCCTTGTCATTCCCTAGAATATTCATGAATATCATAAACTTTATTTGAAAACTACAGCAATTTTTCGAAAATGTGTATTTTTAAGGTGTCCAAAAACCAAGGGATATTTTATTTTCCCGCAACATAACTTTCGTTTTTTGAGTAATGCAACATACAATTATGGTTTATTAGGCTAAGATAGGCTTATTTAACTGAAAATCGAACATTTTGAACACGAGTCTAATTTTCAGTTCGGTTTCTAGGTTACTTCGTCGTTATAGGTAAGCCTCTGTTCTTTGAATGGCCTAGTTTGATAATATAATGGGTTATAATCATATAGCTTGATTTAATATGCAAAACACAGATATTTTAACGCTTATTATTACCTTAAATTGTGTTATATGAAACGATATGTCAACTGGTGTGTTATAATTTTGACCCCTTGTTCGCACTTTGTTACTTTTAATACTGCTTTATTAAATTGTTGTCGTTGCAGATTGCCTCTACGTTTAATTTAAAAGTGTTTTGGCAGAATACATTGAATTACTGACTTAGTGCATCAATTTAATGCAGTTGTAATAACGGCACACCCTGAAATTAGGCTGGTTTGCTCAAGTGTATTTTAGTAGATATGTCTGTTCTACATGCTGCAACAAAAACAACCAGTTTGAAATAAACGTAACTGATTAGCTATCCACAAAACCTGTCAAAAATAACCAGGAGAATGCCGTAGACCAAATTTGGTAGAAAAGTAACCCCAAAAAACCGAAATAGTAAAAAATTGTCTTGTACCCTAACATGACCTTGTGTCGCGCAATTACAAACTACAATGCTGATGCACCCTAAGGGGACTCAATGAACATTTATTGCACTAAAAGTACATACTGAAACATAACTACCTATATTTCATAATTTTAGCAAGATATAAGTATCATATTTTAATAATTTCTCTGAAAATTTTAAAAATCGCAACATCATATCTAAGCTGACATTATAAAATGTTATTCGTGATTGCATAAATTGGAGAAAGCAACTGTCACAGAACTTCAAAAAATGTCAGATAAAACCTAAATATGCTTTTTATAATTTATTTGATAAAGTAAGATAATTTTAACAACAATCATGGCAAACAATTTGAAACTATGTAAGCTGATATCCTTTGAAAACAGATGATGGATTTAAAAAGCGATCTAAAGGCCTAAAATTTGTTCAACA
This sequence comes from Entomobrya proxima, assembly GCA_029691765.1. Taxonomy (NCBI): domain Eukaryota; kingdom Metazoa; phylum Arthropoda; class Collembola; order Entomobryomorpha; family Entomobryidae; genus Entomobrya; species Entomobrya proxima. Next base: position 22,097,447 of record CM056171.1, read on the forward strand.
TGTTTTTAATTCAGTTAAATATACCTATCCTAGCCTGATTAACCATAATTTTATGTTGCATTACTCAAAAAACGAAAGTTATGTTGCGGGAAAATAAAATATCCCTTGGTTTTTGGACACCTTAAAAATACACATTTTCGAAAAATTGCTGTAGTCTTCAAGTAAAGTTTATGATATTCATGAATATTCTAGGGAATGACAAGGACAAAGTGCGCTACAAGAATATATATAAACCGCTACGATTGGATTATTCTTGTAAAAGTTATGGCAAATTGAAAAAATATCCCTTGGTTCATAAATGCACCTTATATATTTACTCTTGGTACCTATCATACTTTACGATATGATGACTTTTTTCATACAGCTACTACACAGGTAGTGCGACTTCAGATTTTCTTAAAACTCCAATTATTCATAGCGATGCCGTGCACAGGTCGGTATATACTTGCCGGTTAAAGGGGTGGGAGTTAGATTGATTGCCCTTGTATGCTGTTGTAAAAATACAGAAAACTTTTGCCGGTGCCGGTATGGCATGCAATGAGCAAGGAGACATGGATATGTACCCAGTACAAATAGCAACACATCATGCTTTGTTGCTGGAAATCAAGGGGAAATGTTGACTGGACTAGGAGCAGTAGCACCCGTCCCAAGCAACATGACTCATAATAAATTTTGATGCAGTGGAGCATAGGCCGGATAAAGAGTTATGATATTAGATATTAAAAATAAAAAATTATTCCTTCATTTTTATCAACGAATAAGTTATGGTGGGCATAAAGGGCAAAAACCTTAACTTGAGACAAGTATTTTGAAAGCATTTTTTGTACAAGTCATCTTTTCCCAAGATGAGCTATCTACTGAATTTCTGTTTGTGAAGAAACGAGCATTGGATGGCAGCACAAAAGTAGAAGTATCGCTCTATAATGGACAGTAAGCCGGCATGGTTGAAGTTAAAACATACTTGCCTTGTGTAGAGTATTTACCAGTAATGTCAGTTGTAATTTCTGTGGCTGTTTGTCTTTTCCGAATAAATTACTTCATAAGGACCACCACCTGTTTTGGAACAGCTTGAAAAAATTCCTGTTTGAACAGTAGACATCCTGGCATCCGCATCCATCTTTTTTCTTTGAAAAACTTGGCGCTTACGCATGAATGTTCATTGAGGGATTGTGCATATGCATACCTACTTGCGTATTGTTTGAAGAAGGCACACACGAAGGTCTCTCACAGCGTGCCAAAATCAAGAAGCTTGAAATCCGTGTAATTCACTCAAATGTCTCTTTCAAGGACTCCCATTCCACCTTTGTAACATGTCATTTGCATAGTTGGCAACATACTGCTGTCAATATGACATTACGGCAACATGCTGATGATGACGATGGTGTTCTATGCTAAATACAATTCGAACCTTTCTGTTTTCACATGGCACTTTAGGAAAAAGTCAACATTAAACACGCGTGCAGAAATCTTCAAAATTCAAGTTTGAATACCTCTCTTATTTTGTTCGTGACTTTACAATACACCGTACTGGCAATTATGAGTAGTTGGTTGCTTGGTATGTGTCATCATCGTGAAGAAAATTCGAAAAAATCATCCCTTTTCCCTTTCTTCTCAGAATAGTATGATCCAAGCAAAAATACAAGAAGCAATCAAGAACTAACTGTGACCTGTCAGTTTGGTAGCTTCCTCACCGTGAAACGCTCAAAAATGGTTGTCAATCATGGGTCCAGGAAAGAGAAAAAACATAAATAATGAAGGATTGGACACGAGGGAATGAAACTTTAGCTTTTTATTTGCATAAAGGATAAGGTACGCTTGCACGCAGTTGTACACAATGCGGAGAAAGGTACATATATCGGTTTTATACGGAGCATCATTACCATAAAATATGTTAATAATTTCAGGAATATTTTTAAAAGTTACGCTAAAACCCAATAAAAAATGATATTTTGATCACTTGATCTATGATGCTATCGTACATAGAGGTGAATATCTAAAGATGATACATACCTTGATTAAATTTGTACGGACTGGTGCGTGTTATAAACGATAAAAGTTCCAATGTAATAAAAATGTTATTGTTTTATCATGTCCTACCATCAGTTTCAGTGACAGTCACCAAATGATGTTCTGATCTTTTCTTTATTTCGAACTGATTGCGTGTATTGGGCATTGGGCACATGTGTTTCTACTCTCCACCAAATAATCAGAGAAATGGATAACAGCTCGTATTTATAGGAAGCAGTAACAAATTGCTCTCTGAGAATAGATGGATCTATCGATCTCTTCTTGATGTATGGATATTGATGATGTGCAAGATTCCTAGAGGCAATACTTCTTTTCATTTTAAAAACTTCTGAAGTCAACTAATGCCTTCAGGAGTTGGCTTCTGCTTGTGCTGATGTCTGGTATGCCTAAAGGATAATTTTAGACTGAAAATTCTTCGGTAACCTCTCTGGCCTTTATTTTGTTGAACTTATCGATGGTACAATGCTGTCTGCGCTACACAAGGCTAGGAGAAAGAGTTTTTGAATTTTGAAATATGTTGCATACACATTCCAACAGTCGACAAACAACACGACGAACATTCTACCACACCACGACACCACCAGTTTCAGCCACCACATTATCTAAGAGTAAATTTTCTGTGAGTAAATTGACAAACTGTTTGATTGTAAATTGTTTTTGATGTGTGCTATATGAGTGCTGTCAATCGTAAGGCAGGGAGTCTGTTTGCATATGTCACTCAATAAGCAGTAGTCAACATGGTTGCAATAGAGAAGCAGAACTGGGTACTTTGCATAAGAACAGAAATGATTGTTTGGTGAATGCGATTTGCGTGATTGTATTTCAAACAGGTACTTCCCTGTTTGCTTGAAGTGTGCTTTGGTGAAAACAACACGGATTAGCACAAGTTCATGTTTTGCTTGAATGAACCAGAAAAATACTTGAATATCAATGTTAGCTTTATATGAAAACCAATCAGTTAAAGGCAAAAAATAAATCTAATAATTGATTTCTTTGCTTTCAGCCATACGTAGAATTGAATTTATAAGCAAACATTTAAGTATGTAAGAGCATCTGTAATTGGGTTTATCCCAAAAACACAATACATTCAAATATTTAATGGTTTCATTAATTCCCAATAATTGCAAACTTGTGTTGCTGTGAAAGAATAATGCGTCCTGTGAATGGAGAAAGGATACTTTACATTTTTACAACTTTGTAGTTAGTATATAGGCTTCAGACAGGTACATTAACCAAACTGGGTTTACACTTTGAAACTACTTATCACTGACCAAGTTGCAGCTGGCATTTTATAATAATATTATAATTTTATAAGCTTGTATGAAATGAAGTATTTTTGCGAACAAAAAACCTCTCCTGTGCCTTTGTACGCAAAGTTCTCTCAAGAAAAAATGGAATTTCTCATGAATTTATTCATAAGAAGGGTGAGAAAGAAGATGAATCACAACAGTTTCTTTACTTATCACTTTCATATAAAAATTTATACAAGGATTATCTATTGGTTTTGTACTGCAGTGGAGAAAAAAAGTGACCTAACTAAAAAACTGGCCAACTCAAGGTGCATTGAATGAATCGCGTCAAGCAAAAAAAGTCCACTTTTCATGGAAGTTTTTTTAAATATTAATAATATTCTTGTGTGTAGTTGATTGCCTCTATTTGTACACGTTTCCTCCTCATTATAATAATAAAATCAAAAAGCAAGTATGTATTATCCTCGCTACTGACTACTGACAAAATGATAATAACGTTGGCGGTGATGATGACGATGGTGTTTGTGTGTACAAAGCAAGTTGGGAAAGATTAGATAGATAGAATTTTAAAAGTATCATTTTTTTCGCTTTTGTTGTTGTTGCTGCTGTTATTGTACTCGTCGACACTACCTACCTGTATAAGTATGTACACACATAATCTTAGCTTAGAAGCAAATGAGTATCAAGACGGGAGAAAAAACTTTTTTCCTTCGTGGAAGTTAACACCAGTAGCCACTGACAATGAGTATCATTTGGCAGAGCTGTTTTTCATTTTGAATTGATGACCATCATATCATCATTATCATGTTGCATAATAATAATACAGCATTATAAGATTTTTTACACTGTAGCAGACAGAGAGGAAAGCACATAGCACTATGCATAGTGTGCTTCAGGTGAAGATTATTGATACTCTCTTTTAGTCAGCTCAATACTGTAGACAAAGGAAAAGAGAGAAGAAGTATAAGTTGTTTGAAAGTTTTTCTTTCGTTGGAGTTGATGGGATTATATGGGATATAATGTTATGACGCGAAAAGAGAAAACAAATGGGCAAAGTGGTAAATAGTTAGGCCTCTGTCCATCCATCTATTCTTGTGCATTCTTCAGAATCAAATGTCCATGATAATGATAATGATGAGGACGATGCGAGCCACATTTTTTACAGCGTTTCACTTGAGTGTGCACTGTGCCTTGTAAACTAGTATACTTATTTACTATTAGTGTGCCACTCTTGCACTTGTATCGTTTGTCGTAAGAAAATTTTTATGAATGTGTGTGCTACTTCATCCGATACGATTTCATTTATACTTCTGCTCGCCGAGACTATTTAAGATTCAAAGCGCGACGGATCAGCCATTACTTATTGGACGTGGAGCTGCTCATCATTCGCATGATCATCAGTATCATCATGATCTTCATCTCATCCTTGGCCCATCAGCATAAAGATCTTTTTTGAATGTCTTGTGTGGTGGTGGCTGTGTGGATTTCGATTACATTTTCCCTCTGAATGAAATTGAGAGGCAAAGATAGGTAAACACAGATACAGCGAATCTTTTTTTCCAACACAGCGTTTTGTAATCGGTTTAACGCTTTTATTTTCTCTCCGCAAAATTCACTCTCTGGCAGCACATCTGCTGTTTCTGGTTTTTACTTTAAATGGGCAGGATTTTTCTGTCGGAAAACATTAAATTTTTCTTACTAAAACCCCTCTTCGTTTTAACGGCAATGGTTTTCTTGTTTTTCACTTTATTTATTTCTGTAATCAACTTTCCAATATTTACTGTTGATTATCTTATGATGAGGGTACAAGATATTTTAAATAAAAACTGGTGAAATAAATCTTGAGGAATTTTTCTGGTAAAATAATATTTGTTTTAATTATTCCAGTCAGCAGCAAGCAGCAGGCTTAGATTTTTTGCGGGTGAGATGTGAAGAAAAGTCTTAGTTTATCGCAAGCATTTCTTGGCCACTCGTTTTATCGGTCGTTTTCAACTTGAAATTACCAGTGAGCAAAGCAAAAGATGCATTTAAAACGGGCAATTTTCCAACTTTTAATTCTTTGTATTTAATGTCTACCCACCTGAGAGAAGCAGAAGTGACCAACTACCACTACTGTGTCCATGTAGCAGATAGGTTGATCCTTTTTTTATGAAATTAAGAAAGGTAAACGTATGCAAAACGGGTGTAATAAAATGTAACGACTTTGTGGTGGATGATGATCAACACTTTTGCCTGTAAAGCAGTTGGGGGTGAATCGTAAACGAGCATGTTTATTGATTGACATGTGGTGGCGATCGTGATGATGATGGTATTCCCCGAACATTTTTTGTATTGATGGCATGCAATAAATTGGCCATATATAAGCAAAGCAGATCACAAAACACAATCTGAGGAAAAATTACGATAATCATCGTAAAGTAAATGAGTGATGCCTTACATGGTGTCGGCAAAGAAGAGAGAGAAAAAGGGAAAAAAGTGAACACAAGATTGAAAATCCTCCGTTGAGGTTTTTAGGTAGCGATCGTCAGCAGAATCGTATTACTTATTATTGGCGTAATAAAATAAAACAATGTGTGACCTGAAGGGAAATCATCTTTGATGATACAACATTTTTATAATATATTTATAAGCATGCCTTGGGACGAGCTTAGGACACTCCCGTCATTCCAAACTTTTTTCTTGGTGCGTTTACTGTATACTCTTTTGGTCAGTAGCGATAATCAATTCAGCAGAGGGGTTGAGACTTGATGCGGTATGAAAGGTGAGGAGGAAGACGGCTCACAAAAATCAATTAAAATTTTGTCATAAATGCTTTTGTTATATTGGTCCCTTTAGTATGGCTGATAAACTTTTTGCTTTTCCATCATGTAATAAAGCCAGAGGCCAGTTCATTTCTTTTATGGCTATTGCTACTATAATTGCAGAACAACAATGTATTGAAATTTTCAGTACTTTTTTCATGATGATCGGATCCTCTATCAAATGTAATGCTAATGATACAAAAGGCTGTTGATGTTATAATGATGTTACAGTTTTCATACTGCAGTAAACTTTCCAATATGCTATTCATCGTTATTTCAACAAAGTGAATTTTTATTGGACATGCTTTCTTGTCTCGTATTTAGTATTCATCACGTTCAGACACAAGTTTAGTTGACTATTACACTGCTTATTGAATTTAATTAATTGCTTCAAGCCGCAGAAATTTGAAAACTAAACATGATTGTTTCGCAAATAAGGTATCTGCCTATTTACACCTTCGTTTCATCATTGGTGGCCATTTAACCGGGAACAAAAGGGAAGAGAATATTCGTAATTTCCAGATGTGACATTTTTTGAAACTGATTAAAGTCTTTGGTGTTGCGCTGCACAAACAAAAATGATAGTTGGACCATCTTGCATGACGCTTAGCCTAGTTCGAGCCTGTTTAAGAAAGAGACTCGACAGTTGTCGAATACAAGTTTTAGTTTTATCATTTTATTTATTTCTATCCAATTTGTTGTTATAATTTTCAATAATATTGACAGTTCTTTTAAACATGAGATATCAATTTGATAGAAACTGGAGTCGTATGTCTATCCGCCTTGCACAAATTTAATAACTTATTTAATTTACATAACTGTCAACGCTTCTGAAATAGACAACTGGTTGTTGACAACATTTGCAACTGCGCAAACAGTTCTTTGAAGTAACGTGCATACTTGATTGTTCATTTTCTTCCTAATTTTATGGCTGATATGTGGGCCTGATAAACGAAACTCAACATCAACATCTGTCAACACATGTGGATATCAATATTTCCTTACAATTTGTGACTTTCTTCATGTTCAAAACTAAGTACGAAAATAAAAATATCTAAATTACTGTTCTACCCGAGTTATTACATTCACAGAGTTCGGTAAAATTTATTAATATACACGCTAAAATTCGGAATATGCAAGTAGACAATTTTTAACAAAATTCTTTATAATATAAGATATTCGTTATTTATTATAATCTAAAAATATTAGCCAACAAGTTTACTAACTGGTCAGTAAATGAGAAACCATATTGACTACATGTACAACTTGCTTTACGATATGACGTATGACGTAAGTCGGAGAACGAAGAGAAAACAAACTTCTAAAAGTAAAAAAACTTCTGGTAAAAATATGCTTCATGTCATATTACGAGTGAAATGCAAATGAAAAACTGTAGTCACTTGGGATAATTTTATTTAAAGTATACAGCTTCGGGATATAGCTCATTGTTGATGTTGATTGTTGATACAGAAGATGTTGACTTGATGATGAGAGTGAGACTGGACTATATAAAAAGGCTGAATAATGGAAGTGAAAAGGTTTCACATTTTTAAGACAGTTCTGAGCTTCCCTTTTGCTACTGTGAATAAAAGTGGTGTACTAGTTTCTTCGTCAGTGTTGATCGAGCCGACATTATAAAATGTTTAAAATACGACAATAAGCTCTTAGCTTTGGTTCAGTTCAATCTACCTTAATTTGGATTTTGATAGTTTGCTATATTATGCTTAAGGATGGATGCCTTTACTTATATTGCTACTACTGAACATGAACCTGCACCTTTTTTGAATATCATCATCATATCATCAAAAACCTGGTAGACGCAGAAGAAAAGAATAGAAAATAAAAGAATAAACGGTAGCTTAAGTAGCAATAAAACAATCTTGTGTTCTGTGTGAATGACGGCTCCTTCGCCGTAAAAGATGCATACATTAAAAGAGTAAAGTTGCAAGTTGGATCATAATGATTTGGAGATGACGATGCTGCTAGTGGTGAAAATGAAGGCGATGATTTTTTCTCGAGCACTTTTTTCTTTATGTCAATCACATTTTAAAAATTGGGACGGAGCACACAGCTGAAAATGAGAACAAACGATGGGGTGAAAAGAATAAATTACAAATTCATGTCAGCATAATAAGCCTATTAGAGAGCTTCAGAAGGCATTCTGAATTAATTCAAGCACAAGGTCTGTACCCTAATCCTTTGCAGTGCAGATTCTTCTAAACAAGGAAATAATGGGTATGTACCTTAACCGGCAATGTTAGGAACCTCGTCGGAGAAAACTAAAATTATGGAAATCAGAAAAGCTTTAGCTTGAAAATGACCTAATCAAAACTTCCTAACTAACGATCCTAAAGAGAAAATCTACCGTTTAATGTAATGCAATATTGATACCTTCAATACAAATTCTAGGGAAAAGAATAATAAAGCAAAACATGAAACAAAGTACACGACTACAATTTCCATAAATATGAATCCCGTGATGCAATACAAGCCAAAAACCTTGTTAAAATACATTATACTGGAAACCATGTTCCTGGTAAGCGTATTTTTATGCATACAAGCATAATAATGTGCTCATGGTTTAGTAAGTTGAGACATAGTACAAGTAGACGAACTCCCAATAGAGCACTTTAAACATGAAAAGTTATCCAATCGTACTTGTCATTTATCTTTGTTTGTGCAGTAGGCAGTTTGTAGTTTGTTTTCTGGATAAAACGACAATAATAAAACAGGAGGAGATGGAAAAAAGTGGAAAGTATTTATTTTTTGTAATATTACAGTAATCATGATCCATGTTACACAGACATACTTTTTATTGAGAGAGAGCAATATTATAAAGGAATATATTGTGTGTTCATGCCATTAGACACGCTTCACTTGCGTATCTCCTGGAGGTTCCAAGCAAAAAGGCCATTTCAGAGTAACACACTGGTTTTACATCATAGTTTAGGTACGTTTGCCTGTACTTGTGCGCTTTTTAGTCCAAATGCATTTTATTGGTTGTTTACATTTTACAAGCATCTATGTAATTCCGATTTCTTATGTTAGCTTCCCTCAGTGTGTGATTTCACTTTCTTATATATTATAATTATGTCATGCAAGTAGACTGTCTCAGATCTTATAATTTTTCTAAATTGGTCGTGAGGGCTCAATTTGAGTTTTAAAGCCTTTATGCTACATGTTTTCTCGTATTATATACCTAAACGTCATGATCATCGTGCTTATTTGAAAATAAATGGGTTCAGATTGTGGACAGAGAATTCAGATATTCTGAATGCAGTCACTGCATAGCAGTGTTTGCAATTTAATTGACGTCTTCGCCTGACGTGCGTGATTTGATCGGTCGATTACGATTGTCGAGTCAATTTGAGGCTGATCTGAAGTTGACCTAAATATTTTACGCATATGTTCATCAAAACGCAATATAAATACAAAACGAACGTTTTTACTAGCACTTTACAGCAAGGTGAGCAAGAAAGGATTTTAAGACACATTAAAAATTGCTTCAAGCTCCAGAATATTGTTACGGTTTCTTTTATCTTCTAGTTCGGCTGCCGTTTATATCCTGTGGCTCTACGAATTCCACTACAATTTTACATATTTACGTGATAAAGAATTATAGTTAGTGAAGCCCAGGAGAAACAGCAAAAACAAAAAGAAAATTATAATCTCGTGGTAGATTGTAATAATAATGGTGATATCAACTAGATTCATTTTAAGATACAGCAGCTTCTTACATCTAATCATATCGACATCGTATTTCGAAATATGAATATTTCGTTTTTCCGTATGATTCCACATTGTTTCTGTTACCTAAAGAAAATGATAAAGCCTCCAGCTTTATTCGGCAAATAATAGTAAAAAAAACGTTAATCTTAATAATAATGGTAATGCGCTAAGCTGTCAAAAAATCATGCCCTATTATCAAGAAAATGACGTGGATTAACTGAAAAACAAATACAGAAGTCCACCGTCTCCAAACTAGTGATGATATGGCTGAAGAAACCTTATTAGCGAACCAAATTTATCCCTGCCCACTAGCAACAAAAATCACACAGTGGTTTAGATGATATATGCTTATTTGAAAACCTCTGTAAAAGTATCTGTTTCTTGTGTAAGCTTTAAAAAAGGGTAATAAAACGTGGTGGCAAAGAAACTTTACCATGAAAAGTGAAACTAGACATATTTGTGGGTTCATAGTGTTCATAGGTTGGGTGGAATTTATAAGCCATCATTACGAGTACATAAAACTATAATCATGGTTCAATAAGTCACGTCCTGTTTCATCACATTAAGACAACAAATGTATAGCAAGTGCATTTATCTAAAAAGTAGTGATGAGAGATTTACACCAAGTCAACTGTGCTTTTTAAAAATACAACGGCGAGATATAAAGAGCAATGAAAAACAACAGGGGAAAAAGTGAGTAGAATGTGGCAATTTTTCTTCCAATAATTTGCTTGTCCTCTTCTCAACGATGATCAATTTCGTATTTCTTTCCACGATCAAGTGAATTTGTGCATAATTTTGTGAATTTATAATATAAGACACACATGTATTCATACATGTAAAGTTACCGGATTAGTACTCGTTGTATAAAAACAGCAGCAGTTTAGCTCAAAAAGTCTTCTTTATCCTGTTTTTCTCGACATCATTATTTTAATAGATGGGGGGTTTCTCTCTCTGACACTCCGTACCTTTACCGACTTTTGTTTACCCTTTTTTGCTGGTATACTGATATCATCATGAACATAAACCATGCAAGTTCGGAATCGGCATTGCGTTTACGGAATGTATATGTTCACATATCAGAATAGTCTTTGAGGCAGAAGTGTCTTAACTGTTCCAACCATGTCATTATTTAATGCTATTGGCGATTGATGCATAATATGCTATGGTGTATGGTGCTGGGCCCTCGAAAAACTTTTATCCAACCAAGTTTATGCAAGCTTCCGTAGTACCTTTCTCTCATGTTTACCAGTGTACCATCTTAGTTTACACTTATACGTATTTTGGGCACTAGTACTTATCTTGCGATTTTGCAATAATAACATAGTGAAGACAGTTTCCGTCGACAAAGCTGTCTCGGCAGCATGATTGCGATTTGATGAATCATGATGATTATCAAATTGCAAAGAAAAGCTGTTATTTGGTCGTTTTCGGAAAGCAGATACATAGCTTTTTAGAGAGGAGCACGTGTGATTGCATATTATTGCATTATTGCTGTTGCCTTAAGATGAGTTCTTCACATTTTCTTGTTTTGATCCCATTTTACTGCATGCAAAAATTTTACTAACTTGATGCTTCATCACTGAGACGATGCAAATGAGTTACTGCAATCCTTGAAAAGAATACTGGCAAAGTAAGGAAATTATAGGGTGCGAATCATAATTGGACGCTTAGTTTTTATCTGGGAGTTCCATATGGAGCTGGCAGTTTCGTACGACTAATTCCAAGAATACTCACTTTTAAGTAGTTATCTCTATTTTTGTTGAAATATTGTTGCATTCATTTCTAATTTATACGCATTTTAATTGATATAAAATCGAAAGTGATTTCCTCCGAATGTTAATGTGAAGGTTTAAAAATATGAACCAAAGTTGATCAGCGTGAGCGAGCGATTATGTTTCTTTTACTTACTTCGTGTGTCTGCAAAACAAATTAAGCATTTATTTAAACATGCTACCCTAAAATTAAAAGTGAATTTGAACATATTTTGCTTTTAGATATACACGAGAAATAATGATAGCGTGTATGCATTCTTGATTCCTTACCTACCACCATCAAAAATAAGGTTGGAGGTAGAGAAAGAAACAAAAATACCTAGTTGTGGTCATTTTTATTTCATTTTAACCATACACAGCAAACAATGGAGTCAACTTGTTTAAACTGATACCTCTCGCATTTTTCTCTTAGTGATAATATTTCTTAATCACAATGGCGCGCTACCATTCGATCCAAGCAGTCACTTTTTCTTTGGACCTGCTCCTTCGAAGGAATTTATTCACAGCAGCAGAGGCTGTCCATCAAAGTCTCGCTTGAGCCTTATAATCGTATGGCTGAATGTGACCTAAGGGTCAGCGATTTGAATTGTAAATTACCAACAACAAACATTCATCCTTTTCAGGAAAATTGACCAGTATCAAAAAATATGGTAGCTGCATATTTGGTAGGCATTTGAAAGTAAAATTACGTCCACGCTTCTTTACTAAAATCACTTTTAGCTTTTTGAAGGTCTTTTTATTTGATAAAAATGACCATTACAAACATGCATTGTTCTATAAATACCCTCAAAATGAGCACAGTCTGTTGTATTCTTCACATAATCTTTTATTATCACAATTTTTTTCAATATTATTTTGTTTAATCCTGTATAAAACAATGATTGCATAAGTATTTGTAGTTTAATCTCCTGCGTCCTCATAACCAGAAACCTTGAAGATAGATAGGACTATGTTGAGCGATACAGAAGTTACATTTTTAGAAAGATTTTCGTGCAAGTATTTTATGTAAATTAGTGAAACACGCTATTCTTGTACGGATATTTTTCTTCCAAAATCAAGTTGACCCTGATGATAACTATTATGTTTCGTCTACTACTTTGCATTAATAATGCAATCATTATAATCAACACAAAATAAAAATTTACTTGCCAACAGACTCATTTACCTTATTCTATTGTTCCCAAAATACAAACTCAGGCTAGCCACGCCAGACTCCAGTTCTTCTAATGCACCAAAGTTTGTATATATGTAATCGAAAGCAGTTCATATTAAAATATAAAGACGGTTCGAATAAAGGAACAGGAAACAGTATTAACTCAGTTGGAAACTTTACTAAACTCTTATAATGAAATGCCAGCACAAGGTTAAACAATCATTTTAAAAACTTCATTACAGAGGAAAGCATACAGAAAGGATAAACAACTAATGCGTTTGGTCATCATACAAGTTGTATCAGAACTTTTACAATGAGATGAGGAGAGATCATCAGTGTAACAGTTGTGAATTTTCCAATAATTTTTATGAAGCATATAAATGTGCTCATCATACTCCAATAATATTAACTTTATTGTCGTTTTTATTACTTGAACTGGTGAAGTACTCTTCCTTCTTCTTTCCTTATTTTTTTCTAAAATTTCAGCCAGACCATTAAGTGCCCATTTCCTTAGACTTTAAGTAGCCAGAAAGGTTTTCTATTTTGAATGTAAAAACTAACTCACAGCAGCAGGTCCATCCTTTGAACTGGACTCAACTACTTTATAGTCATTCCCAAAATGGACAAAAAACAACAAAACTGAAATGATGGACTTGACTAGCAGGACCATCAAAGACGTTTCATCAAATATCATAAAAACTTTATGTTCAATTCCTTATAAGTATACATTTTTACACATTTTTATAAAATCTTCCATTTATTCGGTAATATTACGCGATGCGATATGATCACAAAAAGTGATACTCTAGTCATCACCATCAAACAGTGTTGCTTCTACTTTTTATGTTGTTTCTACTTATATTTCATAAAAATCATATATACAATTTATCCTGCTAGTAGTATAATATATCTAGGTAGGTATTTATGTTCCTAAGGTTGATAAAACCTCTGATATAGCTACTCACTCACATGCTTCAAGACCTTACCACACTAGCAGCTACCCTCGGACTCAACCAAGTGAATCGAGATGTGGGCAGGTGTTGAATGGACCGTGAACCGGTGGCCACTGGTAATCAAAAAAATTGGAGACAAGAAAGAGAAAAGGAAATACAAGGCATAGTGGTCATCATATCTGCATCCTTCCTTTAATAAACCGTATTTAGTTAGATGAAGTGTTGGTCCAACTAGCATTTTTGCCATTCTCTTCTTGCTAGTTGGACTCATCATCGTCATCATAATGTTCAAACCTATAATAATATTCATCATCGCTTATAATGTGTAGTAATAATACCAATAATTGGAAATGTATTTTAAAAGGAAAATAGAGAGAGAGTAGATTTCTAAAGCTAGAGCAGTTTGGTTTGGTAAAGTTTCATGCTGTAGTAGCTGTTGATTATGTTGAAGGATTTTGCTATATTCGTACTCGGTTCTAGTTTTAGTAATGAAGGTTCAGGTTTTATTTGTCTTTACAAAAATTACAAGTCCAACTGAAAAATGCATAATAAAAAGGCAAGGAAAAAGAAAGGGCACCAAAACCAGAAGGCCCACCACTGCCACTACTACATCAACTACTGCGTAGGTTCAACTTGTTTATTACGAACATGTGTAGACAAGGTGTAAAGCAGCAAAAGCTAACACAAAAGTGTTGTTTGTGGTCTGGTCTGTGATGGTGGCTCTGTTTTGGAGGTGAAGTTGAATGAGAAAGGACTCCGGTTCTGCTGGTCTTGAAGCAGAGACAACGTGTGGACTTGTGGCAGTTGGGGTTGTTGGTAGAAAGATGCGACTTCTGGTGTGGGATGAAGAGGGTGGTAAGACGCTTGTCAGTGGATGAGCAGGATGCGAGCCATGTAAATGTCGTATCACTTTACAGACAAAATGACCATCGATATCATGTCTCATACCTTACTATTCTTTTTATTTTGTATTTTCCATCGCAGTATTCCTTCGTTAAACAATGGAGGTATGCAGGAGACCGGAAGAAGAAGCTACAAAAATTGTATGATATTTTTTAATTCAATTAAGTGGATAGTTTCAATCTATGAAAAACGTTAATTGAACAATAAAACTCGTAGAAACCATATACAGGCAGAATTCATAAAATAAGCAATATAAAAACAAATGATAAAACATTGAATGTTGATAAAAATTTCGTAGGAGTACAAATGCGTGTAATTGACAAGATGAATATCTACAATCGTAACCCTTCTCAAAAGATATTGAGTGTTAATTGAATGAAAAGTTTGTAGGTATATAGTTCTTCATTTTACAGAAACGTCTGACGTCTATTCTAATCTTGATCCTTTTATGGAAACAGTCAGGAAAGACGTAAATTATGCTAACGAGGGAAATCCTGCAATAATTGGACATTTTATGAATCTTTATTCACATCACCTAGTACTTTGTGAGACGTGCTTGGATAAAATTTGCACCTTCCAATAATGGTATTTTAAATTTCTGGTTCGTTTTTCAAAACCTCTGTTGAATGTTCCGTACTGATCATTATTGGGGCTATGTGAGACCACTGACCGTATCAAATATAGTGAACAATAGTGCTTTGACCTGAATATGTACGTATACGTCGTAGCGAATGCTTATTTTTATTTATTTTCAAGGCTCAATTAAATAGAAAAGATAGATGTGCTTCGAATGAATGTTAGTAAAACTTGATTTTCCATTCGAAGTCTCTTTTGATAAGTATGTGCACTTAGTTTTGAAACAGAAGCCAAGAGGGGAGTGTATCAAAAGATGAATCTCATTTTTACGTAAACAAATTAGTCCACTTTTTAAGGGATCAGATCAGAATAATTTGTACCTGTACAAAAAGCAGTACAACAAAGGGTTTGTTTTCACTGTTAGTTTTCTGCGTGTAAAGATAACGCTTTTAGATTTTCAAAGTTTTACTGAGATTGGTTTTTCCCTTAACGGTGGATTTGATATTTTTCTTTTGATTTTTTGTAAACCTAGGATAGGCAATCATGACGATGATTGTTGTTGTTGACTCTTGTATTATAGGAAGCTAAAAATCAGTTGTTGCTGTTCGTTGATGATGATACGATGATAATGCTGATGACGATGTCGATGATGATGTTACGGTAGACTAACCCTAATGTGATATTTTTTCTGTTTTTCGTAAAGTTGTGAAGATGATAACGCATACCTGTACAATCCAGAGCACGTCTCGTCGTAAAGAGAGAAGAAAACGATTGTCTGCCTTGCGTCCCAAAAAAATCATGTTTGTACACACTCTCTGCACACCTATATCTATTTCTTTTCCTCTAAATAAGTATGATGTTATGCATGATTGTGGAGAATGATGATGATCACCATCATCCTCATGATTTGAGCACGAAAAAGTAGCTTCTGGACAAATTACCAACATAACGTCGAAACGTGGCTCGTCGATATCTCCAATTTACTCCAAGAAGGAATAAAAAGACGCACAGAGAAAAGTGAGATTGAAAGAAAAAGACAAACATATTATTTCCCGTCTCTGTCTTATTTGCATCTCCCTTATTTTCAGTAGTAGTACACTAACTGACACAGACACAAACCATCATTTTCAAGTAGCAATGAAACATGTAATAGTATCAATTGTCTTTTCCCCTTTCTGATCTCCTGAGATCAAAAAAGACAAAAAAATGTTATTTCGTGGTAGTTCGTTTTGAGGAAACATACAAACATTATTGGTGTACTATGCAAATGCTTCTTGTCTTTTTGATTATACTTATTTTTCTTTTTTACTGAACATTGCAACGTGCTTCCATATTATATGTCCTTGCATATTATTGTGTTTCCGCTTCTTCATTCACCTATCTGTTTATAGTTGAACTCAACCCTTTCAAAAAAGCCTGAAGGAAAGTATGAAAGCAAAGCTTCTTTGTAGAATGTGGAATCACAATTCCAGGAAAAAATAACGTATATATGAGACATTAAAAAGCAAAACCCTACTTTATTTCCGCAGAAGGAAAAAATTGAAGGTTGTTTAGCATTCTGAGCTTGTCTTGAGTCTCCCCGGAAAGGGTTGAAATAGGTAGGGAACAAATGCATACAAACTCGACAGGGACAAAGATCCAATGATCCAATTCAAGTATCCAAAGTAGAACATGATGCTTAATGTAGTACAATTTTCGAATTTTCTACCATGAGATTGTTAAAATCCTAATATGCATTAAAACCATTCGGATTAGTTTTTATTCAAATTCAGTATTAATAATAGGAATGGAAAATTTGAACGAGAACGCATTTGATATGGTAAAAATTAGAAACGTAGTGCTTTCAGTATACCCTGCTGAAAATATGCAGTTTTAACTGAATTCTGACTTTGAAAAATAAAATTACAATTGGATTTGGTAATGAAACTGCAAAAAACTTTTCCATTCCCATTTCACTCCATTTTGAGGTTTTTGCCCCAGTGGTTGTAACAATTTTTGTTTTTCAATAGGTTTGTTTATTTATAGTAGTTGACCTCTAAAGAAACCTCAGTGGAGTTTTTTCCTACTATACTACCAAAGCAGTACTTTTATAGGTACCTAGGTACGTATCGACCAAATTCCATCTGTTTCTAAAAGAACAAGGACATAAAAACTGTGCTTATTGTTTGTCGTATAATCTCCATAATATGGATGGATATCAATCTAATACTCGTAAGATGATATGATGACGATGATGATTATTATTATTACAACGTACAAACACTAAGGAACGAGTCAACTTCAAGATCTGAATTTAGATGAGTTGAGATGAGCTACTTGAATTTACTTTTTTCTTTCTATCCATTCCTTATGCATTTGCCCCTGCTACAATGTAACCTTTGCTGTATACTGTTATTTCACAAAAACGAATACATGATACTTCCCGAATGGCAAGAAAGAAAATGATAGTTCAAGATCTTTCAGATTTAACCAAAAGACAAGTTTGTGAGGCTTGCAGAGAAAAGTAGAAAGACGAAGGGCCCACGTGTAATATGAACATGACTCAATGTGTTGTTTTCCTGTGAGGGCCCTTGTTTCAACGATATTTTACGTTGAAGTCGGCAATTCTTTTCTTTGAAGGAATTTTGAAATGGATATTATCTTATATTCCACTTCAGTAACAACCACAATCATATATATGAAAAGTACTGAAAAATGTAAGTTTTCTATATAAGATCAAAACACAAATCAGATTTTTTAGTGTACAGTATACAAAGTACACAATTCAAATTGTATTATACACAGAGAACCGGAGTATTTAGATTCCCTGTGCACTCCTCACATTTACTTCGCATGATATACCAATATATCCGTGCTCATTTATTCAATTTCTTGTAGGCAGCGCAAATCCAGTAGCCACTTCATGTAGTTTCCTTCAAAACAAATTATTAGCCATGCTCAATCTCTGCTATTTAGTTTTCTCCTGAACATAACTCTTTCCTCTTAGTTGAAAGACAATTTGTTCGTTTGGACGTGGGGGCCATTTCTCTCCTTGCCCTGTTGACTCTACACTTTACGTATATGAGAAAATGTAGCTCCATTACCATCATCATCCTGCAATAAAAATTAACAGGTACTAGTGTACACTTGGCAGTTATAATTACACAAGTTTCTCCTCCTCTCACATGAACAAATGACATTCCTATTAAAGTAATGGGCTCATATTTCATTGAGATTTGCGTCGCTTCATGGGTACGCTATTCGTAGTTATATTGTGTGAACTGTGGAGCGGCGATCAAAGCTAAGAACTTTTTATGATGGACAAGTGGTAGTAGAAGTGTGGTTTGTGGAATTGCAGGTTGCAGCAGTTTGTGAGAGCACAAATTCATGCAAATTATTTCTGAGACCACACTACTTGTAAACCTTTCAGTTATTTATATTTAACAAAAATAAAATGTTAGTTTGCAGCCGGTAGCACTACTAAATGTGTGTATTATATATAATGCTAATTAGCAAAAATCAAAACCATCAGCATGTTATTTTTATTGTAAATACTACAAGGATGGAGAAAAAGGGATTTTAGCTGGACACGACCATAATATATGAATTGTAAGCTGTTTATTTTTACTATAAAGCTTTTGAAATTTCATTTACCTACTTAGATGTGTTGTACCGTTTGGGTTACTATTATTACTGATAAGAAATTAGAAAGATTTTCCCTTTGTTAATTTAAGGGTTGAAGCATTAACTGACACTGATAATCTGAATAACCAACAGCAGTAAGTCAAACATTTTTCATTTCGATTTGGCTACGTAACACATACGAATGAAATCAACAGCTTAGCAGGATGCAAGTGAAATTCCTGGGATATTATTACGAAAACATAGCTTGGTGATAGGGATGACAGAACACGTACCATATTCAAATATAATCGCTCTCCTTAATGTGTCATGTAGTATGCAGATTGCCATCATGGTGCTGTGATGATGATGAAAAGGGAGACTACATTTTTTGCGCCTTCCGACTGTTTCGCTCAGTCCTTTTTATTATTAGTTCTTCTCGCTGGCTTTGTAGCAATATCCATTTAAACGAAAATTATCAACATTTTGGAAATTGTTATTGTATTAGCCTAACAGTCCCGTTTTTTCTCCCCAGAAGAATTATATTAACTTTTGTTGCTGCTGCTTTAGCTGTCCTCAGTTTCCCCGTCTAATGTTCCCATATATATTCAGGGTTGGAAGTCAAGATTTTTTGGCAATTTTTAGCACGCACACACCAAATATTGAATGTTTTCGGATGAGAGTTGTGAGCTGCATACATACCATATTTTTACCTTTTACTGCACATTTTCATAATATCTAAGCAGCACTCTGTGTAGTAAGTTGGATACGTGCAGGTTTCACATTTACGGTCTTCTTCTAATTGCTCATATACGAGAGAGAACGTATACATTTAATTTCCTTTTATTTTAATATCGTGCACCTATTTGGGATAAACCACATCTCTACCAACGAGAATCTACGGAGGATGCTTCATTGAAAATGGAACCATTTAGGCTAAAAATTGTCAATAATATAAAAGTTTCAGAAAGCTGGAAATAACTGGTGGCAGATATCTTTGCTGCAGAAAAGCAAAAAAAGCTTTGTTGCATTCTCAATCCCATAATTACTGAGATAGCATACGACAGGATGATCACTTTTCTGTCTCCACTTTTTAAAATGTAAAGTTGCTTTTTTAAAGATTTAACACATTCTTTAGTCATTTATAAACTAACTCTCACCCAATGGCTAAGATAATTAGTTTTTTTTACATGATACTATCATCACAAAAGTACGCTTTGAGCCATAAGGCATCAAGTAGCAATCTAAAAGATAATTTGCCATCAGCAGACCCATTCCAAGAATAGTTTATGAGTATGAATCCAGTCACCAGTCGCCGTCCGTTCTTTTTAAAAACTTTGGGTTGTTCATGTTGGTATTACTACATCTCAATTGTCTAAAAGAAATGTAGGAAGATCTAAAATGTATAAAGGAAGCAAACAAAAATACATAATTCTATTACTTACAATAATTTTTCTAATTGTTGTGACAATTTGATATGATCTGTAAAGGTTAGAAAGGGTCGTAATTTTGTTGTCTATTGCTATTGCTATCTATACTTACGTTTACTTTGAACAAATTGCTCTAACAATTTTATTTTATTTTCCCAAGTAATATACATATTATTTAACGATTGCATGTTACATTTAATTGTTGAAATGCAAGTCCCACTGTGTGAGAACTTGGAAAAAAGTAGGAAGTACTTTAGTCGTGTAATTGTTCTTATTGTAAATAGTCTGCAGATATCAAATTCAAAACTTTAATTGTGGTGCTATCGTCCACAGAGAGGATACGCTACAGTTCCTCTTGTGGCTGACCATGTGTGCACATTAACACTGAGTACGCCGACAAGGGTAATAAATCGGTTCGCTCAATAAAGCGACGGGAGCCTCGAGCGAGGTCGAAAGTTGAGAAATTAATTCACAGGATCTAAGCACACATATCTACAATTGCATTATGTGTATACTATAAAGATTTCGAAATGTGACAGAAGTAAGAACAAAAAATGGGGGTAATAATATATTATAAAGCAAAAAAGCAAGATTTTATTTTAAAGCAACTTTCCACCATCAAGATTTCAGTTTCTTATCTAAATGATCCAGGTGTAACTTTAAATGAGGGCTATCTCCTTTCTTCCATGGCAGTACAAAGTACAAAAGCGTATCACTTTTATTAGAGCAACATCTGCAATAATCCGACAGAGGAGGGGAACAAACCACCGATATAAGCTATAAAGCCAACCCATCGTCTTCCTTTTCGCATTTGTTTGATGAGCTTTATTAGTATTACCATTTTTTACGTTTTTTATACATATTAGCATAAATTTTAAAGTAAGCATAAGTATGAGCAGAATGAAAGGTATTAAAACATTACGCTTCTTACAGAGTTTTCGATAAGCGCTCTCTGACACTGAATTGCTGTTCTTTTCCGTGCACTTATCGAAATATCTGTTTGTATGTTTCCCCTGTTATTTTCTTGTTTGTATCACATTTCTCTCTATTTTTTATCCACTAATTGATATTGTTGAATTTCTTTCATATCTTGTGAATCTCGTGTGCGTGTCTTTTTGTACTAGAAGATGCATTTTATTATAATACTATCACTGCACTAGAATGTGTTATATGTAGCGTAAAAGCAAGGCAAAAGGATACGCCTTAAGTCTGTGAGAATATCCTCAGGGGAATGTGGTAAAAAGCAGTAAACTAGAAAAAGCTATAATGTGCATTTTACACTCATTTATTGTTGCAAAACTTTTAACTTCTGTGTCTTGCATACTCGTACTCGTGGAAAGTATTTACATGCTTTCTCTGGCATGCTTTTGCATAAAGCAATAATGGAAACCGATTACTCAGTTTAGATCAAAAGGATAAATAAATCATTCGCAAAAATATTTCTCTCTTTTAAGCGTTCAAATACACTTATGCTGTATGGTATACTTATTCTCTTGTTCTTTCTCTGGTAATTATAATGGTGATGCTATTTTGTACTTGTTATTGTGGCTTTTTAATGAAATGACCACACTAATCTGGTGTATATTCATCTTTTACCACCAGTGAGTCTGTCATGTGTGAGCGAATTTTTTCCTTCTAAACTGGATCTAATTGCTACCTTTACTGTAATACGAGCCACACCAAGTCTGAACTGAAGAGGGAGAAAAAACGAATGCAATAACTCAAAGTAATGATATCTGTCAAGAAGAGTAACAGCTTTTTTCAACATATTTTACGCACTTACCTGTTTACCAGCCTACCCATACAAAATAATAATATTCATAAAAATTTAGATAGTAGTTTATCCGCTAAATAGGAAAAATGCAAAGAATTGACGGTTTTCTCGTTCTTCTTGTTCGAACTAAATGGACAATTAATTCTTTCGTTTCAAATTAATTAGAATTGACTGTTAGAGGAGGCCATTAATTTATATTCCCAACACCTAAAAGCAATAAATGGAACATTAATAATAACAATTTTTCATACTATCATATTATATCTCTGTATAACTTGCCAAGGTGGTTAAAAAGCAGAGGAAGGAATTACCTCAAATGTGAAAGGTGAATTAATAGCCACACAGACGTACAAGTACAAATGCTCACAAAAATAAATTGTTTGCAATAATATTATTATCACAAACACAAACTGCTTCAATTTTGTAGTACACGCTTCATATGGAAGTGGCAGCAAAAAGGTCATTTCCCTTGTATGAAATATATTGCCACAGGTGCCAATATTCATTCCTCATTCATCAATTTTATTTTCAAATGAGTGATCTGGATTATAAATTTTACTGTGAAACCTGTAATAATAATCGTTTTTTCGCGCACATGTCTTTCGACAAGCATGACAAAGTCCATTATCTTTATGAGTAAAAACTAAACCATCTTGCTTTACAAATGCATGCAATTCTAAAATGCATATGTACAACTCTCATACAACGTCATCATATAGAAAAATGGATGTAGGCAATATTCAATCATCATTTTTGTTCTACTGCTGCCAGTGTTGTTCGTCCGGTAATGAAATGCCCTCTGCCACAGAAAACTGGCTCAATTTGATGAAAATTGGAAAACTAAATCATCAGACAGGACTTAACGAATGCTAAACGTCGAAAATCATTACCACTTGCCCAATAAATGATTAGTAGTAGCAGCATTAAGCGTGTTGGTGCTGCTGCTGGTCAATGTTGGTGGTACACTTGGAAAGATTATAATAATAATGGTTATAATGTACACACTTGAAACAAATAGATATTATATTATAATATGTGCAATGTGCATATCTACATATATTTTCCATATAACTAGACCACCGACACTATAACGCATTAACAACAGCCACTATTACAGGTGGTAGTTTGTTTGTGCATTTTCCTTGTAGTTACCTGCTAGTATCTCTCTGAGGAAAATTGTTTATGAACTCGTTGTAATGAGATTCTAGCGTGGAGAGTTTGAGAGAAAATGCTAAAATAACACATTACCAAAGCCAGGATTATTAGCCAGCGATTGGACCTCCCATGAAATTCAACCTTTTTCCACACCCCCAATCAAAAATTTGCACACAAATGATCAATAAATTGTGCTTTCTAACTTCGATGTATCAACGATCATACTAACTGATTGCCAACCGGAGGAGGCTCATAAATATCGAAAGAAATTTTTCAAATTATCGGTGCCTACCATCTCGTACTTGAGTTTGGGTTGACTCTTTATGCATAAAGTACTCTTATATCTTTGCCAATTGATTAAAAACAGTACTATGCACATGATTTTGTGGTTTCTCTTCTTCCAAGTTTCACATATTTTTATATAGTTATGCTCTTAAAAAGCCCTTGTGTAGATGCTAGCTAATAATGCCAATTTCAACTGATTAACCTTTCACCTATACATGCCCTTCAATCGTTACCTCTGCTTGAGCTTTAGCACACATCTCAAAATGATGGAGACGACATAGAATTTAGATTTTCTAACCGTGTATATCTGCCAATAAATTGTTGCTGATGGCACATAAAAAGAAATTGTTGAATCACGAAATTGCACAGTTCATGAAGTTGTTCCTCTTATTATTTAGGATTTAAGATCAGTTTTACTATCGGCAAACTAATACATGTACACCGTAAATTGCCAAAGGTGGCACAAATAAGAGCAAACGCAAACTGACATTTTAGGTCGATGCTTATTGCTACATTATGAATGTAGGTTTATTTAGTTAACTGTAGGCTAAAGTTATGCTGCATAGTAAGCTGTGCTCCAAAATTACGGTGCTTATAATTTAACTACCGCTGTCCAATTGTCCGATTCTTTTTGAAAAAGTATGTCAATTTGTGCTAAATAATATAACGGTGATTTTTCTAACACTAACATCGCTGCAGATCTAAAGCCAGCGTTTAAAGCACCGTAGACTTCAAAACTAGATTTATTATAAAATCAACTTGTGAATGTCTGGGGCATTGCAAGACTTGCTATCTTGTAGTAGAAGTCTTGTCAAAAGTTGAGATGCAATCAAATTGTAATTAATTTGACACTTTTAAAACTACTGTTGGTTATGCCAATTATTTTTTGCCTGGTTGAAGTGACTTTAAAACTTGTATTTGTTATTAAAAAGTTTTATACTCTTTTAAAACCAAATAGACAATGGATGAGCGGTATGCTGGGAAGTCGCCCATTTGTGTTGTTTGCTGACATCCTTATTTCATAAAAAGGTTGTAATTGTGAGCTCATCATCATCAGAGGTTTGATGAACAAACGCCTCTTTGTCTCTTCCTTCCCTTTTTGAATGTGGACAGTGGAAGATCCAGTTTGACTGGAATATTCACTTTTTGCTTTTCCACCCAACCTTCTCTTCTATTAACTCAAGTGTAATTTATATTTTATCATTTTCACCGACAGCAGCAAGTGAGGATTAAAAGCGGTCGTCGCAGAAAATTTCAATACGAAATTGAAAAGAGCAGGAGGTGTTCGTATACAAGTGTAAGTGTACGCAACGCACACACATCGTAACATTTTCTCCTTTTTCTTTGTGTTTAGGGGCACGCATGTTGTAATTGAAGGAAGAATGCCAGGTGTCAAGTCTAATAATTGCTGTAACATTGGATTCGACTCCACATATCTAGTGAATTTCTGTGTATGTTTTTGTGAATGTGCATTTCATTGTACAAAAAGGACATCCAGATTAACAACGCGATAATACATTTGAATCAGTTAATTAGAACTCCTAAAAATCCAAAAGCAATACATGTATGCGTATGAAATGAAGAAACATGATAGGAAAAAATTCATTTGCAAAGTCTCACCTAGTCTTTTTCACATACATCGAATTACTAAATGTTTTAGAAATGCCCCTGTTTTGTCATGTCACACGTCAAAGTGTCTTTCATTTACTTTTTAAACTATGCATCACACAGAAGCTTATCTGCAGTATGCCGACTGACAGAGTTCAAAGCAAAATTGCCTCTTAAATACTCATTCTGGCTTTTCTGCTGCACGGCTGATGCCAACTTTTGCCGATATAACCTTCCTCGATGTCCTTCCGTCAGTTATGCCATGGGGCGCACTAGTTCTGGACTTGTAACTCTTTATAATTACATACTTCATTACATTTCAAGGAAAAGGCTGGACTCTAGCCGATATATAAAAATGCATTGTATTTGATCAAAACAACAAAAAGATATGATGATTTTGGGTAATTTATTTGTGAATATTTTGTGTACACGAGTTTAAACAAAAAGAAACGAAATAAATTCTGGTACTCAGTGGCAAGTATGTATGCGTTGCTGAATCATTATTACAATGAATCCTGTAATTTAGATAGTTGATTGTCGTTATATTAGGGTAATCAGCACGAATGTTGGACTGGAGCGAGTAAAAGATAGGATAGGTCATGAAGGAGCATTTTATTCGAAGCCCATTCTTAACTTTCCTTCGAAAATAGATTCGGTGATGACGACTTGGAGCCGAATAGTTTGGCTCCAATTTTATAATATGCTTAATCAAGAGCAACAGACTCAACAGAGGACCAAGAATCTCAAATATATGGACTTGTGCGTAAATATATATAGTGGAATATGTAATAGGGCCATTTCTAGTTTGAATAGCTCATAATAAAGATAAAAAGACGCTTGCATGAAAAATGTGTTTAAAATGAAATAAAAACGGTATCCTACCAAGAAACAATAAAAGATTACATGTTTTACAACAAGACAACGAGTTTTGTATGTATCTTTTTTACATTATATTCTGATTACTACCACTGCCACTTGTACTCATTTATTGATGTCTGGAATATATCTGCCTGTTTTCGTGTCATATTATTCAATTCAAAGGATTCAGTAGCCTCTTTGGCGGCTACTGTTAGACCTTGTTGAAACTACTTACTGGTAAATCTAACAGTAATCTATATAATGAAAGCTAATTTTAGTTTTTCAAAGTTTTAAAGTAAATTTTTCATTGCGATTGGGGCCAGTCTGTACAGTGTTAATAATGCACACAGCAATAAGAGACTGATGTTTAACGGTACATTTTTTCTTTTAAATATCTAAGAAAAAACCGAACTTGTCAGTCAGCGTTGGAATAATTTTGTTGAAACAAAATGTAACTGACATGTCCAAAAATTAGAGATTTAGGGGCTCCCAGTCTTCCTTAAAATCTATTAAAAATCACAATTCTGGAATTCATTTTCAAACACTGAACTGAAAGCGTCAATCCTATGATCAGTTGTTAAAATAATCTGTTGAGAGGCGAGAAGAGCACAAGAATATTAATCAGGCAATACAAATGAAAATCTTTCAGTAAACTCTGCAGAATTCCTAGTTAACATTCTTTTTAAAAATCATGTTTGCATGAAAAGATGCCTTGTGGTCACTTCATCAATTTCGTTTGCCTTTTGACTTGGGGAGAAATGAAGCAAGGATTTTGCATCGAGCCATCTGTTATTGCTGCTGCTTTAAATTGCACACTTACTGCGTGCAATGAAAAACGAGAGTAGATCATACAATTTCAGTGGCATTTATTGGTAGTTCTCCAATGTACACAATGCATCTACTCTCTACTTACCTGTTATTAAACTTGTTAAAAGTAAAACCTCGAATGCCCGAACCCCAAGCACTTTACTTGCCGTATTGCTTGCGCTGGTTGAGCCGGTGTAATAATTTATTGCAAATCATTATAATTACAAGGTTAAATGTCAAAATTGAAGGGAACATGATAGATTACACCTTTCAAAGTATAACGTAAATACAAGTAATCAATTCTAATTTAAGAAGACAGCTACCACCACTTCTTTGCCTACCCACTCTTTAGTTTTTTCTTGAAGACTGACGATTACACATTTAGACATGGTATGAATAGCAAATAATAGTAATGATAATCCAATCTAAACATTATTCAAAGCGAAAAATCGTCCGAGATCACATTTTTTCACAGACTTCAACACTTTTACCAACTGCGTGATTTTCATTGTGATTTTCCCTATTTGGAATGGAACGCGAGTAGAGGCGAAATGGAAAAAGTGCACAGGTATGCCAACCAACAGACCTAAACCTGTCAATTATAGTCTTTATAATAAACATGTTTCGCACCTTGTCGGAACCTCTTGGGAACCACAACATGTAGAGCTTATTCAGTTGTAGACAAGCTAACAAAATGTTATTTTCTCTAACTAGATCTCATCATCATCAAAAGCAACAACCACGCTGGGGTATTCATTCTAGTGCAGTGAAGTATCTGTGGTTTTATGCAAAGTGAGCCGATTAACTCTTTTTCTAAAAACGAAATTCACTCGTCCATGTAAAACGCTTTTTTAAATACAAGCTTAATTCAAAAAGGGAATTAACAGAACTATTTAGTACGGAAATATGAAATAAGAGAGAATTTCTTGTTTGTATGAAAAAATTGGTTTTACGAATTTTACAAGTAATTACAATTCACATCTAATCAAACGGATGCTTTCCCTGTATGCCTGCTTCCAAATATGATTTACTAGTTTGATAGCGCTTTACAAACACTAAATCCTGCAGAGCGCAGGGAGAAGAGAGCCGAATTGGTTTCAGCATCCAATTTTCCTCTTGTTCACCAATCATAGAAAAAATTGAAATCAGCAGGTATTTTTTATAATTAACACGAACTAAATAACAAGCCATGTAATCGCTTTTTTGGTGATAGCTAAGCTAGTTGCCCTTGTTGTGATGTTATGTTGGCACTACTGCAATGGCGTGGGCTTGTACTTTGTTTGGAGTTTAATTATTTTTTGTCTCAAGAGATTAGAACAAATTACATGCTGATGCTGGTAGAATTAACAAGACGCAAACAGCGCTAACAACATAATGACTGACTTTTTTGCTCTTTGAAAGCACTTTTTCACATTCGCTGCAT
Source organism: Entomobrya proxima (assembly GCA_029691765.1). Taxonomy (NCBI): domain Eukaryota; kingdom Metazoa; phylum Arthropoda; class Collembola; order Entomobryomorpha; family Entomobryidae; genus Entomobrya; species Entomobrya proxima. The sequence goes on from CM056171.1 coordinate 22,125,555, forward strand.
GGACGATTCGTCTCTGGTCTAGAGCTAGCACCCCGACCCTCGCTGCGATTAAATGTTTTTTCGGTTTGTAAAAATGAAAAAATGGAGCTCGCGAGCTAAAAAGCTTCCGAAAACAGCGAGGGATATTCAACACAAAACTTTTTATTTTCCACCTTACAATATTCCAATTTCATTAGAGTGGTCGCTTTAATTTTGAAAACTACATTTTGCCGACTGGTTAACTCCCATTTAAAATTCCCTGTAATCTTTGTAGGTTGAAAATTTACCTACCTGTCCATTGCAATGTTTATGGTACATATAAAAGCTTTCTGAAGTCTTTAAGACGGGAAGTTGTGTAGGAAGAAAAATACGGGTAACAAGTTCCTTTTAGTTTAAAATACAGCGCTTGACGCTTACACTCACCCACATCAATTACAACAATCAGTACTACCACACCTGGTTTCCTTCGTAATTCTTAAGGAACAGTGTACGAGATAGTAAAGAGTTGCGTAGACGTGCACGCAGTCTATGAATTGTAACCTGCAAAATAACCTGATTTGCATTCAAATTATGAATCGAAAATCAAGGAAATGTAACTTGGGCTAACAGCAATACTGACAACTTGTAACAGTTGAAGACACTTAAGAAATTTATGTTCAACCCTTGTTTAAAGAATGTGTTTTTGTGCAACAAAACTCTACAACAATCAAAGGTAAGGAAAAGAGAAGAAGATCTAGTTTGAACAAATAGAAAGGGAAATACCTTATCATGTTTGCAAAGAAAGCTGACAAGCAAGTAAAATCGATTTGTAATCACTACTTTCTTTGCTCCTAAAATTGAATCAATTAATAACTTTGTTATTTGGTACGCTCAATTGTGTATGTTGGTAGGTATATTAGCATTATTATATATACAAAGTATTAATATATTTAGTTCTTATTGTGTCTTAATTAGAAGGCAACGCAGGCGTAAATTTTTAAGCAGGTTCATGCAAGGTAAGCACGATAATGTGCATTGTGGCGTTAGTTAGCTAATTGGTTAGGTGAGAATTTATTTTGCAAAAGTTTTACTCAATTTTCTTAAAATGGTAACAGTATCTAAAATCTAAATAATTTCTCGGTGCTTGGGTTTCCTCTGACGTATGTTCAAGGGTTTACTTTAGTAAGTTTTGTCAATTAAGCCTTTTGGCACTGGCAAACAAGGTGTAAATTTTATGCGTGGTTCTTTAGTATTTGTATTAAAATTATTGATATTGTTAAAACTAGACATTCACTCTCCAGTCCGTTATCATCGGTTTTAGTGCCAGAGGGAACTTCCCCCTTTTCACAGCTTGTGACAGCTGAAGATTCACACATCCTCTACTAATGGCTAATGTATTCTTCTTACACCAATGAACAGCTTCTTATCATTTTTTAAGGTTATGGTTCCATTAGCATCAAACAAGCAGTCCGCATTCGCAAAAACGAACGTGATGCAGTTTAATTTACAGCAAATATGAGTGGTTTTGTTATTATTGATAAGGTAAAAGTTATCATAATTTGTACTTTTTGCAAATATAAAAATATTAATCCCTTGGGTTCTAGCACCCTGTACCCACTTTAGCTCATTTGAAGTAATAACAAACAATAACTAGAAATTCTCTTTGTTTAAGAAAACGTTTCTCTGGTTTGCTCCTTACTTAGTTGCAACAGCTTTTACACGACTATGCTTTGTGTGGATTGTGGAACCCTGAACCCAGCATATTCCGGATGTGGGATGGATGTGTGTATTGCTATTCTCGTGTTCAAGCTAATGAAACATGTTTTCACGATTTTAGGAAAGGTAAAAATGTTAACCCCCTCGAGCAGTATTGTATGTACGATTTGCAATATAATATAATAACTCCTTTTCATTTAAAAATGTAATTATAAATGTATGGAAATTTGCTTGAAAATGTACTATTGCTTGTAAAGCAAAATATTCATGTTAAAGTTAGGAAGTTGAGGAATTAATTATTATTGCGAATGACTGAGAATAACACAATCAAGCCTTGTAGTTTTGAAAATAAGTCAGCACTTGCTTTCTTCCTATTAATTCTTGGCACTTGACTCGGCGTAAATAATATAACGTGAGGTTCGCAGTCAGGCAGGCACAGGTGAGACGAGAATCCCGACCCGACACGTTATGTAAAGTGACACTTCATCATAACTCTTGTCGATGAAATATTTTCATTCTGTATAATTCTGAAATTCACGAGATTTATGTGACGTTTGAAGCATGAACCTTAATTGCAAAAAGAAGTATACGCCGAGTAATGACTGACTCTTACAACTGAAGTGAGCTGAGTTGGTACTAGTACTGACAGAAAAATAGTATTGAAAAAATAGACAGAGATAACTTTTAAATTGTGAAATTCTGCGCGTATACATTCATGTTTTTATTGTGACTTGGAAATCCCATTCCTTAATAGAAACTTGGCAATCACGCTGCAGTAACAAATTTAACAAATGTTTTCACTAAGTACTTTTTCAAAAATTGAAACTGAAAACGAGAAAATCTATTGAAGACGAAAAGGCGGAAGGTGTGGACCGAGGTGAAGAAGGTAATACATCATTCCAACAGATTTACCAAAGCAATCGATATTAATATATTATATTTTTACTTTAAAAGGTGTAACAAAAGTCGTTTCAAAATCACACACGCCCCCATCGTCCATTTATACATACAAATACAATCATTAATAAAGATGTAATAATTAACACGAAATTCTTTTCCTCAAAAACATTTTTGTTTACTTGCCATATTTTATGCTTTGTATGTACAATGAATGCTTTATAAGGTATGCAAAATCCCTTACACCTTTTGGGAGCCACTACATGAAAAGCCGTGAAGGCGCAATCCTACTTGTCAAAGTTTTTATAATTTATTCATTAAAAATAGAAGCCCATGTCCAAAAAACACACTACATAAAACATACCTGAATGTAATTTATTGATCACTAGATTAAATTGCAAATTTCTAGAATTTCCATCATAATTCATAAAAATGACCATATAAAATTCATGGAGTGTAACGAGCTCGGGAATCAGGAAAGCGTATGGCTTGGTGTGTGTACCCAAATCCTTTAGAAACTAGAAACTTTTCCATCAATTCGGATTAAATACCTTTTAATAAGAACATTAATGCAGACCTCAGCAAAAGTCTATCTATATATTATTTCTTTTTGTCGATTTTGCCGAGGGCAATGCTTAATTTATATTACCAGAAGCCCTAATACCCAGCGGAGGTTAAGATTTAGATTTCAGATGTATTTTATTGTCCCCATAAAACATGCCATTTTTCCTCATCAAAAATTCATCACCATAACCGAGGAATATCAACCACCCGCCACCCAAGTACGTTATATAAGGTGTATAAGGAACTTAACAGCGTAAAGGAATCGGATATCGTCGGTGATTTCAACAAGAGCAAACGGACAGTTAGTGCTCTTTGCTGTATGAACTTGTAGAAAGTCCTAGTCGACAAGGACCACCATTCACAAAGAATTCATTATACACCAACAAAATATTAGATTACAGATACATTTAAAGTACCTACCTAGTACTGGCTATGCTTGTGGGGTAGCAGCTACACCGATGCGCTGACATTAATTGAGTGTCAGCAACTAAAAGGTATTAATTTATCCCATCATTGTTTTAAATCATTCATTCCGTATTCCGTATCTCATCCCAAGCCATAAAGCATCTACAACTCAAATTGTTTTTCCTTACATCAGATAATCAACATCATTTTTACAAGTCATAAATAATGTGATTACAAAATGGGAAACAGACCTACCGATTAGGTTTCTGATGGACATGTACATGCTATAAAAGCTTGTGATAAACTTAACCGTAACGTTTATTGCTATTATTACGTACATTAAATCTTTAGCTGACCACAAGCAGCACATATAATATATCATCATCATGTTATCATTCATGAAATTTGCATATTTTTTAAACTTATGTTCATTATAGCGTTTATGTAATATATAATCCGTATTGTAGCATTATTTTCAGTCACAGTAGTCATAATAATCATCATAATATAAACGATAGTTTGTACGTGTATTCATGTATTTGTACTCAGATTTTACGTGCTAGATGATTTCATTCATTAAATTCATTGGTATTCCTAAAACAGTCTACTTTGATATGAACAACATTCGTCTCTCTGCTTATAACTCTTTACTTTCACATATCCATCCTAAATCTACACAAAGCCAACATCACACACAGTGATATTACAATGATGGCGACAAAGACATATTAATGCGATACATGACTGTGTCTTGTTTAGTGGAATTGCTACCACATTTCAACGTCTGTTCTCCATCCAGTCACATACACACGGTGAAGCTTATCACGAATCATCTTTTAAAAGCACCTGCAACAACATAAAATATGAAATCTTATGCGGCGGTAATTCAGTTGTAAATTTGTAATATGCCGAACGAATGAAACCACAACTCATCCTTTGAGTATTTACATGCATTGAGTTCGGAATAATAAAATATACACACACGTTTATATACGCCTTGTACTAAGCGCACGAATGATGATGATAGAATGCTTTTACTTTAGGAAACGTACAAGCAAACGGTAAAGAAAAAGCAAGTAGTAGCGAGTTTTTCTCTCCGTGTTTACTAAAATGAAAGTCGAATCATCAAAACTATTTTGAATTCATTGCACAAAAACCAAGAAGCAAAAAGGGTTAAACTCTGTTTCACTGGTGCTACAACTCAAATGTTATGTTTCTATGAGATGTGATGACTCTTTCTTCCATTTTTTCCCGTTGAAAAACTACTGCTCACATGGCATGAATAAAATTATATTCTGTACAAATGAAGATGAATATTGAAGGGTTATGTAAAACGTGTGTCTCTTGTATCCGCAGTTCATCCACGTTTTTGGGTGAGTCAAATGTGCCTGTTCCGCGCAGCAGTAATGAGCGTTCTAGCAGAGAGATATGAAAAAGTGGAATCAAAGAGAAATATATTTATTCGCTCATGCCCAACATGTCATGACAAGGTAAAATGTGAAAAGTAAACTAGATTATCAACCTCATCATGAACAGGAAAATCATTTAATTTAATGCAGTACAATAAAAGCGCAAAATTCTTTCCACTCTGAATTATGTCTCATATACCTCAAATGAGCTCGCGTCATGACGTGCAAAAAACACTGTGTGCGGATGCACAGTAGTAGTTTGCAAGTTGTTGTAATCTTGTTAGATTTATGAAAGGTATGACTACGAATACGAATGCACCTAACGTTATCATCAGTTGAATCATAAATTAAGAACGAATATTTACAATAACTTTAAATAAAGTATTTAGAACACATAAATCGTTGAAAGGCTTAATTCAATATAATATTTTGGATTTACAATACTTAATTCTTTAGATGATTGTAGGCAGGTTTTGTTATTGCAAAGGTTTATATTCCTTTCAACCCAGACAAACATTATTTTAGAGAATGAACATTGATAGATTTAGATAACAGTGTAGGGTACTTTATCAGTTGAAGTTAACCACATTCTTGTTCATTCTAATTGATAAATCGAATTCCAATCTAAATCCTGTTTCAGATTTTCATAAGCGTTCGTTTCGTTCAGCCGTTGCTACTTAAGTATGAAGAATGACTGGCTACGATTAGAGGTTTATACACAAGAACTGGGGCAATATTAGACAGAGATGTAATTTTCTCAAACTTTCTTCTTAACTATTTTTGTTACATTGCAATGCATTTAAACGTGTCGTTAGGGTATACATTTTGGTAATACATAAAATATGCATTATCGTTCGGTTTTTTGTGCCTCTTCATACTCTTCAAGAATGATGTACACTCTGTCCAATAAATGAAGCAACGACCTACCATTTCAGTGTATCTCAGAAATGCTTCAAGGCATTTACCCCAAACTCACAGTGAATGTTGACCATCTTTCATGGATATTACGCGCCAAGTTTCATAGAATTTGGTTTGAACCTAAATAAGTTATAGGAAAAGTTCAAAGGTCATCAAAATTTAGGTGTCCAGAAAATAAAGCAACGATTTTAGACATTTTGTATTTTTGTTCGCCAGTCTGCTAGAACTGTATCCAAACTGACTTTACGGTATTTAGTAGTTAAGTAGCTGACAGAATAGCTGCAGTGCAATGACTGTGTTTGAATAAAAACAAAGAAATTAGCAAGTAACTGGAGATCGTTACCACTAAGGAACAATTAGTGCATTTTTCAGTATGCTGAATCCACACTTCTCTTTCTAAATAAAGTTTTCTGTACCCAGAGTTTCCAAAATGTTTGCAAAAATTTTATTTAAACCTAATTGTGACGAATCACCTTCAGATTTATATCCTAGTGCCAGCTTAAGCTTAAGATTTACCATGCAGTTTAATGTTCTTTTTAAAATCACGATACAATAGATTTAAAAACAAGTGAAATTTCCTCATTTATATAAACGAACGTGTATGTTTGATTAAAACCACGTTAGAAACATTTTGATTTGTTTGGATTCAGTTTGATGAAATTATATTTCGATCACCAAAAGACGTTTACAGTTTATAAACTGGCATTGTCAATTTAGTGGATTTTGGACTAGCTGAGGCAATCAGACTCTGCATGCCACAACTTCTTAAATGCGTGCAAGGGTAGGGATTATAATGTATTAAAAAGTGTTGTCAAACAGTTACGTGTGGTCCAATACCATGGATCTACCAACGTGCATATTAAAAGCTGTAAAATGCTTGTACATGAAAACAGGTACATAGCATGGTCATTCCTCATTCGCGTTCGTTCTAAGGTAGAAGTCGTACGTCGTTAGATTTTTTACTAAAATTGATGTTAGACTAATCCTTGATTTCAAATATGATAAAACCTTACATTTTATCTAAAATAGTACGAGTGAATACTTAAAAAATAAAAGAGAATCTTGATTACCCCATGAAATCCTGAGTGACAAAGAATCCCTCAATTTCCGTTAGAATACATATATGACCGTGTCTCGTCATAATTAGGTTTAAATGCAATTTTTGCATACATTTTGGGTGCTTTGGGTTCCAAATAGAATAATTCGGACGAGAAGTGTGGATTCAGCATACTGAAAAATGCACTAATTGTTCCTTAGTGGTAACGATCTCCAGTTACTTGCTAATTTCTTTGTTTTTATTCAAACACAGTCATTGCACTGCAGCTATTCTGTCAGCTATTTAACTACTAAATACCGTAAAGTCAGTTTGGATACAGTTCTAGCAGACTGGCGAACAAAAATACAAACTGTCTAAAATCGTTGCTTTATTTTCTGGACACCTAAATTTTGATGACCTTTGAACTTTTCCTATAACTTATTTAGGTTCAAACCAAATTCTATGAAACTTGGCGCGTAATATCCATGAAAGATGGTCAACATTCACTGTGAGTTTGGGGTAAATGCCTTGAAGCATTTCTGAGATACACTGAAATGGTAGGTCGTTGCTTCATTTACTGGACAGAGTGTATCAATTGAATTCTGAAGTTGATGACTTGTACAATTTCAATATTAGCTGTTATGCTACTTATTATTATGCTGATGGGCTATTGCGGTGAAAGCACGTACCATCTTGCACGTACATACATGAATCATGCATTATACAAGCACATTATTACCTCTAATTTTTCTAAAAAATTTGCTACAATTCTAGCAATTTTTGACTGATATACAGTTTACATATACTATTTTCCTGGCGTATAGGTATTGGTTGCTACTTTGCAACTACATGTAGCTAAAATTGTATATAGAGAACACTACACCAGGTAATGTTTTGGAGATGTAACATTTTCTTTTATATCGATACTAGAATTGCCGAATTAACTGTGTTTCATACGACATAACGAAGTATTTTGGTATCATAGATTGACGTTAAAATATTGCTCGAATAATGCTGTATCTAATTGTATAATAGTGTTTGACCAAAAATAGTGGACTAGTAGATGCATTCAGCAGACACACTCTTAAGGTTATGGGTGGTAGTCGCACGAAACGGTATAGTCAAGAGGGAGTCATAAAATGAGCGTGCATAGAGAGTGGGGCGAAATGACACAGCCCCGCGGCTGGCGCGAAAGCAGGGTATGCTGGGGTATTGGTGCCGTTCATTTAGCACTGAACAACATAATTAAGTAAACTATAATTAAGTAAATAACGAACAAACTTGGCATTCCACGCATTTGAAAGTCTATATGAACCAATTTACTCCAATTTTTGATGTTTTTAATTTTAATTGTAATTAGTTAGTTAACTGCAATTAGCAACTACTGAAGCGTAATTAGGTATAGCAATTATCATATTAGTATTCTGTGTCATTAAAAACATTAGTATACCAATTTTCAGCTATTTCTATTATGTTCTAGTTTAACTGTAGTTAGTTAACTGACTGTGCAATTAAAATATAATGACATAATATTGCCAACTCTAACTGTTATTTTAATTTGGCCTTTAATTGGTCCTAAATAATGAGTCTATTTTCGTAATCTCAGATATAAAATAGCGCCTGTGACATATGTATGACCCCTTACTCAGCGACGGCGATTCGGCGTGGTTTTAATCACAATTAAAAGTGGAGCAATTAAGTGCTGTAACTTTTTTCCCGGACCTATTATAAACTTCGCTCCAACGGCAAATTGTACTATTTGGGACGGCCAATTTTATGGATTTAGTGCCATGAGTATAATAGGTCCGGGAAGACCACAATTAATAGTTAAAGTTAACACGGCAATTAAATTTTAATTAACATTTTGAAAAAAATCAATGTGCAAACTTGTAGCGCTACTTCACTACATTCATCTTGGAATAGCCGCATTTTTTAATTTGACATAATTTTCCGTCTAGATTGCTAATTGCTCCAAAATAATTAAGTTTGTTTCTTAAATTATCACTTATGGGATGGGGCGATTTTCACGCGATTTTTTACGCAATATATTTTATTGCATAAAAAATTTACCCGTAGTCAAATGAATGGCAATGCCATTAATCGCAAATATGGCGAATACCGTTTCCTGCGACTAAGGACATGAGAAATGTCAGCATATGGGAAAAATGAAAATGTTAGCTCGAGCCTAAAGAGAAAAACTGAAAATACGAACACATTGTGTTCAACACAAGAACGGTGAAACAACCGCAACCTGCATTATCACGATTCAATTATGCTCTTGACTGTCTTGTCTGTTCAGCATGCAAAATTACAATTTTCATCTTGCAATCGCATGTGTATGTACTTCGACAACAAAATGCCTCCTTTTTACAAAGAAATTGTGTTATTTACACGATCATCATCATGGCCGAAAATATATTATTCGATGAGCTGGCTTTTGGTTCGTGCTATTGTATTTTATCACGCTCCAGAATCTGCAATTTGCACGGACGCATTCAACCATGAACTTCAACACCTCCTTGAGCAAACTGAAAAGATCTTTAGCACATGCGAAGGCGTAGCAAAAATTTTCATGCACAATATCAGGAACGTGAACCTGAAAAATCATGATGGGTTTATTGAATCAAAAACCCCAGCCAAAAGATGCTTAAGATGTAATTTTTCATTTCAAAAGACTTTTTGACGTAATCCAATTTTCTTCATGTTTTCGTGATTTTGAACAGAAATCCTCCTGTATGACAAGGCGGAGCGGGCTCATATCCGATTTTTAATTACTAGGTGTACATAAATCCAACAGTGTGAAGAGCCTTTTGTGTTTCTTTGTACAAATTAAGACAAAAGTTTATCTAATCTGCTGTTCGTGCTTAAGTGTACCGTAAGCCAACATTGGTTACCACAATAAAAGCAATTACAATTTAATCAGGAGAAAGGCAACTAATGCAATAAACGAGAAAGATAGTCGATGAAATACCATCTCGAAAAAATTGGTAAAATCTGTAATAATCATAAAATGGACTAACAAGAAGCATATAGGTATTACAAGATTATAATGTGAGTAATTATGATCATGATTAGAAGAACTTTGCACTGATAAAAGAATGGTAATAATGGTGATTTGGTGATTATAATGTGAGAGTGCTTAAAATACTGGCTTTGAGGATTCTGTGATGGACATAATCATCATGATTCTTAGGCTTCAATTTATTTGCTTTGTGCAAATCCTGTTTCGGCAGCAAATAACCAACCATGTAATCAAACCTTTTCGTATTAAAGCTAGAACGTGCTTTATGAGGTGTGAATATAAACAAAAAAGAGGAGCCGATCTGTATATTAAGTATGTACGCTCTACAATAACAATGACCGTCCGCAAAGAATGAACTCTACAACATTTTATTCCGCTCACAAACAAACAGAAGCTTTGAAACTTGAATTTACATTACTAACAACCACTATTCACTAATCATGATTATTATCAGACAGACAGTCAAACAAACAAGAATGGCCACAAATACAACCCCGCATTATGAAATGAGCAGCACAAGTCATGACTGTTTTGCGCAAAAAAACAAACGTTAAAACTTTAAGAGTACTAATTTATTGAAGCTTTTATCATCATCACGTTCGTCATGTGCAATATGCGCATGCGTGTTGGAAAATAAATAATTTCATGATGCTATTCATTTCCTTTTATTTAATAATTTTGTTTCACGTTAACTTATCATCATTATTATACAGCACATTTTGAGTAAGTATATATGTACATCAGTTACACGTAACAAAAGGGTTGAAATCTCGAAATTATTTATTGTACCTTTTAAAGAAATAAAAAAACGATAAAGCAACGGGAACATTGGACACGGAGAAATTGTGTAACATTAGAGCTACTTTATTGCTTGCACCCGGTTTTAGTGAGAACGTGAAAAGGACGCTGCAATTGTTTTAGCTATCACATGTATCATCACTGCAATCGATGCGTTTCATCACCAACAGCGTTTCAACTCTGCTTTGTAAGTCAGTGCATATTTATAGCAAACGTGGCCAAGCCTTTCTTCTCATTTTGTACTAGCCTTCAAGTAAAAAGTGCACATGTAGTACCAAAGTACCAAAACATTCGTTTCTGTTGCATTTCGAATTCTAAGTTTGTAAAATGTTTGGTGTAATATGCATCTTATGGTTTGCGGTTTGCCAACACTTACTAGTAGTCAGAACTTTTTTCCATTTTTTATCAAGGTTAATTAAGTATATCCAGCACGTAGTCCGCATTATCAACAGATGAATGAATTTTCACCAGCAACATTAACAACAAAGATAGAAGTGAAAAATGCACCATTAAACTGCTTGTATCTTTGTATTATACCTATATACTAACATATGCATAAAATATTGCATTCTCCACTACCTCCACCATCACTACAAATTATTCATGCAAACGGGGAAAAGAGAGATAATCACTGCGCCCATCACCCGTCTAATCCTTCGTCGTGATGATGAATGAATTGCATTATTGCAATATTAACCATTAAAACACAGAGATTTGAATGAATAAAAAAGCATCATTATGAGAGGAGTGCACATAGTCATTATACATGTAATATATGTGCTTAATTTGCTTGTTTATTTTTATTTATAGGAGCAAAGAGCAGGAGAGCTCATCTGAATGATTCGATAAAAATTTTACACGCGTCGCAGCAAAAAGTGCTCCCGCTGTTTTTCGCGTTTGCTTTCGCTGTATGTTTTACTGGTCACCACACCACAATATAATAATACCTTTGCCCATAATTATGTATCCTGGAGTTTTTTCTCATCCTGAATTGTTTAACAGTTTATTATTATACCACCACCGAGTTGCGACTTGCCCAAGATAATTTCTTAACTTGCCAAACAAATTAAGAAACAAAGTAAGAATACAAAGATACAAGATGTTTAGAAAGTTCCCCACATACTACTTCCCGTCAACATCACATGAAATTATTATAATAGATAGTATTCATACCACCGGAATGACGAAATGGTTATAATATAGATATATATTCGAGATGATGCTTACCACAAAGGACAGACATAGAGAGAAGGAAAAGTAGATTTAGAAAACGGACCGAGAAACAGGATGAAGAATGGGATGATGAATGCAATTTTTCTGTCCTTCTCTCTTTTTCCTCCTGGCTTGTCGTCATCATGATCAGTATGCAACCAATGTTGTCGCAGCAGAATCACCAACCGAAACCACCAGCAGCTAACCACCCGGTATTATAAATATGTAAAATGTAATCATCAAACGGTGGGTTAAACGAGTCTCTGCTTCTTTTCTATTCTACTTACCAGGCAATATGCAAAGCACACCGGAGAGAGATCAGAAGAAAAGAAAAAGGAGACAGAAAATAATTTCCCCTTCTTTCTACTGCTGTTGTTAATAAACTTAATATGCATATGAGTGTATGCGCTGAGTTGACGATTATGATAAATTATTAACTACAGTAGTGGCTCTCCGAGAATTCTCAGCATGGAATCATTTTTGTCTTTCTTTATTTCCTTGAGAAAATAGAGAAGCCCTGCAATAGTTTGTAAACGTAAGCGAACCTTAAGTATTGTCATAATCATAATATAATCTCAAAATGACACTGAACTCCTTAGTTTTTAAGGGAAGTTCCCTACTTGCATTTTACGTGGCAAGAGTCAGAAAATAAGATTTGAAGCAATAATCATGACCGTAAAAATATGTGAAAACGGAAAGAGTGTTTTTGTTTTGGTACGAGAAGACAGTAAATTTGTTAGGCGTAAAGTAATGTTATAGTAGTGGTCATCAGCATGCGATCATCATTTTTATTGAGCTTGTACACTGTACATCTAAACTTGATGTACTCACCACCCTGAATCATCATCATGGCCTCTTAAACCCAATGGGCTTGGCCTTTTTTGCAGGTTGGATTGAGAATATTTTGACCCTACTTAAGACAAGTGAGCTGCTAACCTTCCAATCGGACAAAACAAAATATGGTAAATATTTATGGATTGCAAATAAGCTGACATGTGTTTGCGTAATAAAAACGCAAGTTTATGAAGTAATCATGAGAAAATGATCATCTTATGACCAGACAACAAAAAATGATTGTCAGCGGCGCAAATAAAAACATTCTTTCTTGGAATTTCCATACCTAGGTTTTATGATTGTGTCATTTAGAAAAGTAACTTTGGTTTACAGAATAACAAGCCACATTATGCAACCAGTTGTTTTAACACAGCAACTGTTTCATGAATGGATAATGTTATTATGATTTTTGTAGCGATTTTGTTTTCAAAATATTTAATTTTATACCTGTCATCAGGCATACATGCGCACGACAAACGTTCTTAATATCTTGGGCACTTTACAAAAGAGAAAAAAACTGCTTTCGGCTGTAAAAGTAAGTTTTAAGTCATAACATGTCCCCGTAAAACTGGCAATAAGTATGTGAAGAGTGGAGCCAAGTGATGATGAAAGAGTGAAAGAACCCTTTAAAAGGAATTCATGAAACTAGTTTTAGCTGTTTTCTAAAATAAAAAATATGATGATGAAGAGGGCAAATTGTTTTGTTGGAATTATTATGATGAAAATGATGATGAGAATATGGCGCTCAAAAAAGCTTTTCTCGGTACGGAGCAGCCATTTTCTGTAGTGAAGTTGATGATTAGTATTATTGCTCTTCCAAAAGGAATTATGATGATGAGTGTGTGCTGAGTTGCGTAATAACGAGGAAATTAATGCTCAGTTATGAATGGATCATGGCAGTCATAAAGAGACGCTTGTAATACTGTCACATGAAGAGTTTGGAATAAATAGACAAGTACAAAGTGAAGAGTTTGGTGTGGGTTGATGGTTCAAGTTGAGCGAGAGAAAAATTGAGGGAACTTAATGCGTAATTTGTATATTTTTAAAGAGAGACGACCATCTTGAAATTATGGGTTATATTACAGTCCGGTCAGGTTCAAGTCAATCCTGTACTTGTTGACAGTGACAATATTTCATGAAATATGAGGTAGACAGCAGACTGAGTAGACTCAATTTAATGTGTACTTCCTCGTCTACAGTACTCATGATGATAAGTTACTACTTTGAATATGATATAGAGGCTTAACTTAGTTCTGGTGTTATTACATGATTATTTGCTTTTTTATTATCAAAAGATTACATATTACATTTTATGGGGAAAAGTATGAAATTTGGGGGAACGTGAATTAAAGAAAGTAGAACGATGAAAACTTTGTATTGTGTACTTTACATTTCTTTGCTTGAGAAAGTTCTTGAACGATATTGAAATATTAAATTTCAATATTAAAATTGTAATATTTTGTACACGTAAGTCCGGCAATAGTGTTACTTTATGGGTTCCACAATTTGCCAAGCCTTGTATGTTTGCTTGATAGAGTACAATACAGAATCTTGGAACTTTTTGGTTTTTTACATCAGCAACCCACTCTTTCTACAATTGAGGGGCAGCTTATCTCTTCTTAGAACTAGTGTACAAGTAACCTCATAAATTGCAAAACACCAGAAATTCTAAACTGAAAGAATGCTTCACAAGGAATATTTTTTCTGCTTAAAAGGGTTGGGCTTCCATGTCATTTGTACAAGACTAACATGAAGGCAGTCTTTTCTCTTAAGATCCGCCAACAGAGATTCATTTGCATAATGTATTCCGCAACTTTTGCTCACCATCATCGTCATCATAAGAAACTCAAGTTTGTAATGATGATTGTGCTTAGGCTTTGGGCTCCGTGAGCATTCTGAACAATGTTCGTCATCCCAGCATGTGTGAGTACTTATTCCTGGGTGCAATTGCTAGGCATATATTATAAAAAAGAATGTGCTATTATTACTTCACCAGCATTTAGGTATAGTCGCCATTCACCATTCTGCAAATATTGTTCTTCCCTTTCTTCTCGGTGGACTAAAGGCGATTAAATAGTGTGATATAAATGCTGAGAAGCGTACTTTGCTAGAAACGATAACCGTTAAAACCATATCCATTTATGCTTCCGCCCGTCTACCCGTGACGACAGTTGGACGGGAGAGGATATACAATCCATTTTGAAAATATTTTTTTCAATTTCAAAGAGTTCTTATTACTATACTACGTAGTAGTAGTTGGGTAGCTAAAAATATTTTTGCATGTGCAAATTAATGCACAAAGTTTTATCAATTTTAGTATGTCATGATATGAGTCGATTTGTTAACCTTGATATTAAATAATATTAATGATATATTATCGTCTGAGGACAGAAACGAAATGGGGCGGACTGATACATAGTAAGGAAGAAATAGTACTAGAATAGTGGTATAGTAGGGAACATAAAGAAGTGAAGAAAGATTTTATGAAAGTTGCTTCTGCTGCTACGTATGTGTATTTTGCTACAAGCTTTATTGTTAAATTTACTACAATGAGAGCTCATACTTATCAACCTACACTGCTACTTTTGATTCGACTTGCCATGTCTTGTATATCAAAGATATCTGTGCAAGCACTAACCGTTTTTTATTTATGCAGATAGCTAAATTGCTTGATTATTATGATTATTACAATCGAGCTGGTATTAACTTAACTAGATCAGTAATAAATTTACGATTATTATTTAACCACCCGCTGATATACTTCTAATTTATTGGTAAATCCTGTCCGATAAGTTGCATTGTTTTCTTGCAAAGCTTGTGTACAAGCATGCAAGCAAGCCTAAGAACTTAATTAATTAGTAAAACAACAGGAATCCTTACACATGCTATTATCCTATACATACTATACTCTGTTGTCTATTCCATGTTATGCTCACCTTGCAAAATAATTAAGCATCAGGAAAGCCCCAGAGTCAAGCAGACATTCAACTTTTATTTCCATTCGTAAGATTTTAACTTGCTTTTAGATTGCTACAAAAAGATATTCCATAAATATCGCCGTACCTAATTATTGTCTTTCTTGAAGAAAGGAAAGCACATCAAAACATCATTGACAAGTTCTACAGTTTACTCAATAATGTTTTATATAAAACATTGTAGTAGAAACATTCTTTCTTAAGTGAGTTATCAAAATGAATTATTTGTATAGCTGGGTAGACTATTAAGTAATGCAAGTCGAGTAAGACCTTCATAAAACTGATATGATAATCACATATCACCAACTTTCTTTGGCATTTGCACTTGCAAAGCTTCAAAATGCATGCAATTGGCGGTCGGTTGAAATCATCCCTCACCTCACCTGCACAAACAAAGTTTACTAGCCATGAAACCACAACTTGACACGAAAAGGAAGTTGTATTAGGATTTTTGTTGTTGTACTTTTTATGTAAAATTGGCAGGGTACATTTATAAATGGTTCGTTACTTTTTATAATGGCCAAAAATTATGCTTTATTTTTTCAAAGAGGGTTGTTCGTAATGTAAAAGTAGCATTTCTTGTCAGAAAACAGCAGGTATATAATGCTTTTATTTAAATTGAAAATTTTGCAAAGTAGTATCGGTTTGATTCTAGGTGTTTACTGCACAGAAGTTTGAAATATGATGCCTTGTTTTCATTTAGGGAAAAGGTAGAAACACTATATTAATATAAAACCAACAGCCCGAAGCACTCATTCTCTTTTGACATGACATGTTGACAAATAAAAATGGATCCTTTCATAAAACTTGTTTACATATCAGGGTTTGGCTTATTTTAAATGCATGTTTCTTTTGCTGCAGGTTGTAAATTCCGGTAGCTGAACCCCTACAAACTTCCCATTATACATTTGTAATAATAAAAACTTTTACGCAGTTTTGATACTCAACCATTTAAGCAATCATTTGGATACTTTGGAATAGGTAAACAAAGACGAATTTTGATCTGGCAAGAAAGCGTTTAATCCCACTGTATTCTAAAAATAGGTTCATTATGTATTTAGTATTGACTTTGTTTAAATGAATCCCATTTATAATTAATCTTAGACTTACGTATTCTGATGTACCAACTGTCCATTGACCATTTCTTGTCCACCTCCATCACAGTTAATCTATACGTGCAACTTGATATATTTACGACCACATGCCATTAATTATTCTTTGATCAGAGAATCAGAGTACGTCTCGTGTTATGGCGTTATGTTAGCCAAGTCCAAGACAAGTACACATTGGTTTCCAGCAAACAACCGAGAAGAAATTTATAAAATTATTTATAAAGAAACTTTATTTACAAACGTGTGCATCCCTTCTAAGAAGATTTATGGCTGTGACGGTGTTTAAGCAATGAAAAATGTAAACAACCACAACATTTACAGGGGTATCAATTTTAGTGGTTGTCTGTTTTCCTGCTCGTATTCTGAACATTCATGCCTCGATTAGATTCTATTTGGGATAAGCTAAAATAGACGACTGTGTGTACTAAAATTGGCTTAAAAATAAAAGACTTCCCTTACACTTGAAAGATTGGACAATGGAAAAGCAAGTTAGAAGGTGTAAGTATTTTTGTTTTTACAAGTATTATATGTACAGCATATAAGAAAAACTTTCACAAGCTTGAGTAATGCCTAAAATAATGAAATTCGGAAGTTTTATTGTAAATAATGAATACGTAGAGCTGGGCTAAATTAAATGGTAAAGAAGGTAAGGCAAGGAATTTATAAGTTAGTAACAGCTTGCACATAATTGTCCTTATTGAAATTGTATAATTTGTATAAATGACCGAAATTTCGGTACCGCAACGAAAGGCACAGTATAGCTTCCAAACTGAACTTTTCTTTTCTATATAAATAAATCTTACGTACTTTGGTGAACATTATACTAAAATACTTTATAATTTAGCAAAACGCCAAAATCATGTATGAATATTCAGATTCAGAATCCTGTGTGGAGTGGAAAGGGAAGAATGATCAAATAATATGCTTACTCATGGGTACTTGCACAGATCGATAGACAGAAACCATATAATAGGTAACTAGTGACTGGATACGACAAAAACTGTAAAAATATCATTGTATTGGGACTGTGCTGCATGATTTTTTCCGTAAATCAAATCATGGTGTATTTTCCACTGTTAACCCAAACCATGTGATTCGCTCACCAGCAAGACAAAATACATTTTTTCAGATGTATTTAATATAGTAAAAACTTAAAGGTGGAAGGTTAGTAGAGACACCGGACGTGTTTCTATTTCCTTCATATACGATAGCCAATTTTTATACTTGTGGAACTCATAGAATGACATATAACCCAACCATTTCTGTGCATAAAGGTTCCTATTTCTAATAACACAAAGTTGACATCAAAGTAGTGAATGAGTAAAACGTGTTACTCAACCTACTCAACTACAACAATTTTTTGTATGAGTTTTATGAAAAATATTTTTCTTAAAAACGGTGGTTCAGTGCGTTTCGTCTATAAAACATCGTTTCCCTTTTTTCTTATCTTTCTAAGCCAGAAAAAATGCTAAGCCGTTGTCTTCTTAACAATTCTTTATGAAATAACCCTTTCCCTTACATTTTCAAAAAAATGATGTGCTTTTTTCCTGTTATTGCCATCATTTATCTTGGAAAGTACACAATATGTATGCGCCGGACCTGACTTTTCGTGTGCATAAAAACAGAAATAATAATAATAATACGCTCTTTTTGAACATTCATGGATTTTTTACTGAATGAAGGAACTCCGTGAAGGAGAAGCTGTATAATAGCATGTTGTGCAAAGGAACACGAGAAAAAATGCAACTGGAACGTGTTTTGAATTCACATTTAGATTTACATTCGATGTATATGAACGGGTAATATGAAACGGTTGGTTAGATAGATGAATACATGTTGTTCATTTCACAATTTTTAAGTCTTGTGCTATATACAACATTGAAAACGCAGATCTTCCATTATATATATGCGCAAAACTGATATTTAAATGAAAATATTAAATTCCTAATGTATAATACAGTCGTACCGTACGTATAACAGGATAGTAGAATTACCGAAGTTTTAAAAACTATTAGCTTTCTAATGTATCTTTCCGTCCCTTAGCACAAATATTTGGCAAAAAACTCAAATACTTAATGGGAAAGCAACATATACCACTACTACAAGTCAACCATTAAGTTTAGTTCTTCCTATCATAAGATTATTTATTTTTATATTAAGAATTTGTAATTATAGCGGCTCCTTGTTACGTAATTTGTTGTACACCGACAAAACCTGTAAATTTTTATTAATTGCTACAAAAGATTCTATATTTTGTCATTTAGTGATTTTGCATAATTAATTGCATTAGTTATTTACAATAGAACATACCTAATATATTATACAAGTTGTCAACTGCAAAATGTCAAGACAAACACAGGAAAGTTTATTTGCGCTCATTCCTTCACTCGTTTTCCTGCTGGGGCATTGTGATACAACCACTTTGCAGCAAATTCGCAAACGTAAAATGGATAAATCGCACAAATAGAATTTCTCATGCGACCATCAAAGTCCTGCCAGACAAATGTAACCATCAACTATTGCTGTCATCCGTTTGTACTTCTCAATACATTTCAAGTTAAGTTTTGTTTGGATAAAATATTTCTGCACACACGGTAGTTGTACCTAATGTCGACAGGAGAAGAGGCAAAACAAGCAAGTAACCACGAACATTAATTTTTCCGGTGATGTGACACGTACGATTACGTTATAAAGATGTGTTAAGCAGAATCCCATCATTTGCATATATGTGGATGCTCCACATTAAATGAAGAGGATAAAAATGCTATCATACACGTTTTCTGTCTTTTTGTTAGAATATTTTCTCTGGCAAAAGATAATCATTCTTAACCTACGGTACCTTTGAAAGCTGCTGTCATCTCCCATTTTGTTCCTGACTTATATGAATAATATGTCTAATGTTACAATTTTTGCATAAATGGTAGCGTATAACAGTAACACAAAGGGTGCACAATTGCGCAATACACCAGAGAAAACTGAAGGAATGTGAAACTCAAGAAATTATTTGTCACTGTCATACTCAAATGTCCCCTTTTGATACGCTCATTCATAATAATGCTTTTTCTTTAGAATAGAAAAAATGAAAGATTTTTCATCCTGAAAAGGTACGCATACGTATTATATTTTATATGTCTTAAGCAGCCATACAAATATATAGTGACAACATCAGTAAATACCAAAACTTTTTGTTTCACCTGAGCATTTATGCAAATTAGTGATCTATGAGTCCGATGACGATAACTCTGAGCAAACAAAAGCTAAAGTTTTACAGATTCAAATTACTTAAGAGCTTGAAAATTTCAAAGATTGCATTCAGTGTTCAGTGTACTTTGCATTAGATTTTGTCTGGTGAGATAAATTAGAAAAGAGCGTATCTGGAGTGAAAATTTATGCATAGTATGCAAATTATTGAGATCACGATCATGATGTTAGAAAAAGGGTGACGATGACAAAATGTACTGGGGAATTTTAAAAAATGAACATTGCTGTGCTGCTTATTGTTTCAGTTGAACATAACATGCGTAACATCATCATCCCTTTTTCCCTTCCCTATATCTGTGCATCATCCCCTTCCATAATTTGAATACACCAAGTCATATATTTTTTACAACCAATAAACAAAGGAGCGTGTAGATGAAAATAATGGATAATCACACTTGGCTTCATTTTTACAAGAAAGTTTGGCAATGATATGTTGGGTATGTGTGTAATGAGAACACACAGGCTCAGAAGTGTTTAATTTAACAACGACGAAAAATGTTACAGTTTCATTTTAGGATGCCCAATATTTTCTCATGTGTGCTCAGAATCCAATGCTCCACAAACTTTCACAGCACAGTTCACACGCAAAAGAGATTATAGAAAAACGAATCTGTCTTTTTAAACAAAGAAATAAAAGAGTGAAGAGTAACGCTAATGAAAAGTTCTTTAATTCCAAATTATCTCAGGTACGAAACTCTGCTGACGCTTGGAAAATCATAGACGAACTGATTCAGTATAAACGTAAATCAAGTCCAAAAATTACAACTTTGATGAACGATAAAGGTATAACTATAAAAAGTGACAAAGGTATTTGTAAAAAATTAGCTAACGAATTCAGAGTAACAGAATCAGTTAGTAATGTAGAAAATTGTTATCCAACTTACCAAAAATATCACGATAATTTTATAAATAACACAGAACAAGAAATATCTAATACACCTGAGATTAGTCCAATGGAAATTGAAAATGCTATAAGTTATGTCCATAAATCAAAAGATGGGATAGGTAATGTTCCTATGACTATTTACAAAAATTATTCCAAAACATTAGCTATTCCCTTAACAGTTTTGTTTTTAGGAATATTTTTGTCAGGAATAGTACCAGACAATTTTAAAGAAGCATCAGCTATAGCACTTTACAAAAAGAAAGGTTCCATTCTTTTATCAAGCTCATATAGAGCCATTTTTAACTTTCCATTTATTGTAAAGATATTCGAAAGAATTTTATATATTAAAATATTGACGAGAGTATCAAATCTATTAGATGAAAACCAACATGGTTTCAGGATTGGTAGATCCTGTGAAACTGCCATAGCTGTTTTTATACAAAAAATATATGAGTATTTAAATAAAAAATCAGGTAAAGGAATAGCTTTGTTTATCGACCTGTCGAAGGCTTTTGACAGCGTATCAAATGAAATACTAATAAATATGCTAATGAGTGACTTCAATAATTCCATACCACCATATTTAATTAATATACTAATTAGCTATTTTAGTAACCGTAAATTCACAATTACAAATGGAAATTACAAATCCGAGCTGTTTGACATAAAATCAGGAGTTCCGCCTGGAAGTATTCTAGGAAATCTCCTCTTTACGCTTTTCCTAAATGACATAGGTAGGGCAATAAAATTACCTTATATTTTGTATTGTGATGACTTGGTCATCTATACAGACTGCATCACGTTTAAAGAAGGTTCACAAAAAATAAACGAGTGTCTTAACGATTTTAATGAATGGTGTAAATTAAAAGGGCTAAAAATCAATATTTCTAAAACCAAATATATGGTATTCTACAAATCGCGTGATACTAAATCCTCTAAGGAAGATAAAGGAGAGATTAAACTAAACGGACATAATATAGAATTGGTATCTAGCTTTAAGTATCTAGGGGTCTACCTGGACTCTACACTGTCATTTAAAGATCATTGCGAAAACGTAGATAAAAAACTCAATTGTGCTGTAGCAAAACTATACACCATTAAAAGAATGATCAGTGAGAATTTTCTCATAAGTGTGTTATCAGCTTATTACATGAGCATAATAGATTATGGACTAATATTCTGGTCACAAAACAATCCCTCATACGTCAATAAGTTTCAAAATAAAATTAGACGCTATCTAATTTCATATTACTATCCAACATTAAGTAAAAAATGGTTCTCTAAATCAAAAGATCTTAGTAAACTAAACGTATTCAATTTGTACAAAAAAATAGGACTCTTTACAATCTGTGAGCGAAAAATAATTTTAACTCTAAAATTCGTATTTAAAGGAAGACATAGCCCACTATTTAATGATTGGTACATAATCAGTGGAGTCAGAAATGAGGGACTAAATAGATATAAAATACCACCTGGTACTCCAACATCATTGTATAAAAATTCTCTAAAATGGAATAGTATTCATATTTGGAATAATTATTATAAAAAATTAAATAAAACATTAAATAAACCAAAAATCGACGAACTTAAAACTGCTTATGAAATATTTTCAGATTCCTGTAAAGATATTATAATAGATGAAAGAAAAATTTTATTTATGTAGTAACATGTTTGTAGAAAATGTTTTATATTAATTTATTACGACTGGATTGTTAACCGGATTCCAATGTATAATCGAATGACCTTTAAATGTGTTATGTATTTAAAATCAGACTGAAAAGTCTGAATGCAGATAACACTTGAATAAAATATACAATACAATACAATACAAAAGTGATTATAATCTGAATCTGAATTAGTGTGAAAGAGAAAAATGCGACACATTTGAGTGCTTGATGGTCTGCTGTGGTTGCTGTATAGATTTGAATGGATATATGTCAGACTGAGTTACAATGGCGAGAAAGAAAATGTATTTGATGTGGTAAGACAAAATAAAAATTGTAATATATTATAATATGTATAAGAGAAGTTCATATTAGATTGAAACCTAACAAACAAAATTGAAAGAAATTCCCTATGGACTTGATGTAAATTGCAATTAAATTCTTTTTTTTACCAAAATTTCTACTAATTTGTACAGCCAGATAAGGTAAGCAATGTTGGAGTGAAAATTGATGCTTGCTGGATTTTTCGAAACATTGATTTGTATGCATTACAAGAAAATTCATTTGAGGTTGTAATCAACAAGTCTTCACCATTTCTGTTGGAGAGTTAATTTTCTTAAAAACTTAATCATGTATTGTGTCATAACCAATATTATCTAATCAGCGCATTCGTTACTACTTGCATCAAAGTCCAGTACTTGTATCACGTTCTGTCTGTTTTACATAAAGAATGATTTATGCTTTTGTTAAAAGAACTCGTAAATTATTGAAACAACTAAATCGAAAGAATACTATATGCATATTATTTTTTGGAAAACTGTGTATGTAAAAAATTGCACACTATGTGAATATCAAGAACCCTGGGTGCTGAAAACATCAAGAGACTTTGGCTTAAACTTATGAATACAATGTAATCTTATTATGAATTCATTTTACAAGTAATTGTGAAAACTTAGTTGCACTTACAATGAGTAAACCTAAATATCTATAGATATTTGAATGGAAAACCAAACCCTAATGCATGTAATTGTAATTTAAAGCATTAGAAATATGGAATTATTGCTGGTTCCTGTTTCGGTCTCAATTAAACCTACATTTAGAAACGAGGAATGGGTTGCGTATATATGGGTTCTGGCTTCGCTTTCTGGCTGGGGGGTGTGTTCTGAAACTTCGTTATGGTAAAGCAAGCATACGCTCAACATACACTACGGCCCATCTATACTATCTGTTACAAACTACATAACGTTCCTTGAACTTACCCTGATATATTATGAAGAACTCGGTAGATGGCTTATATTCTGTGTTAACTAATCATTCTTGATCATAGTTATGCTTGCTTGGAGCGCAGCGGGTGCATGGTAAATGGTGTACTGTTTAATATTTTTAAACGGGCGTTTATAAGATTTACAATATATTCATTATGTCCATGTTTCATACAATATAAATATAATAACATAATGGCACACCGGAAGTTCCGTCATTGATTTCCCTAAATATGAGGAGAGCATGTAAAACGAACGATGAATATGTAAAGACATATGCTAAATTTATCTACTTGTAATATAAGGTTAATCTTAATAAAACAACTGTGCTATGTAGTTAAACAATAGAAACATCACAGGAATACTATCAACTAATGATTGCCAATTTTGACATAAAATATGACGAAAGAACTACGATAATGCAAAAACTCGCAAATCTATACATTATTCTTTTTAGATGACAAAATTTTTATTTTTTACAAAACGGAGATAGATGCAAACATGGTTTTTGTAGAAAAATCAAAAATAAAAGTACATCGAGCATTCAGTGAAACGCTTTCAAGAAGATTTCAACGGTATGAAGGTAGAGAAGATGCAGAACCTATTCTGGACTGCCACTTCATGACATTGAAGATAAGTTTATTTGATGCGGTCGCTACCGTTAACGTAACAAACTACCGCCACCACTATACACAACTTGTAATCACTCAAATCTTAGATTATAGAACACGTAAATTACAGTCATGAATCTCACGAAAGCATGCACCTTCTCTACTACCACCACTGATAACTTTTTGAACAAACTGACATTGTAGCATTTTATTTTAGACTATCAAATATCGTACATTTAGCCCATCACAATAATAGCTTTTGGTCAATGATCCGTTGACGCCATATGACGAAGTAGATTGCTAACAAACTTCTCCATCTTCTTAAACTCCTGCATACTCTCCGATCTGTATTGAAGGCACTGCAAAAACAAAACACAAACATTTTTTAATGCACACGGTATGAAAAACAGTTATGTGTATTAAGTAGTATAGAAATAAAAAGCTTGCACCGTACCGTGGCATCATCCGTCATCTTAACTTTGAACAGTCCCTTCTCATGTTGATAAATTATACTGTAGCGGGCCTGAAATACAAAATACAAATGATTTCATTATTGATAAGCAAGCTAATAAAGTGATGATAGTCACCTATAAGCAATTTCCTGGTCACAATTAATAAAACTTACCTTTTCTGGATCTTGTAAATATAAGCGTTCAGCAGCCTTCTCCCAATCGTCGTAAGTTTTTAGATACATTTTTAATGCACTAAACTACAGGGAATCTTCCCGCAGATGGTTAATTAACGACCAACAATCACGGAAAGTAGCGTAACTGTCAAAGTTTTATCCAGGCTTTCACGAGACTTTTCAATTTTTAAAAGTTTCACATCCCGGCATGCACGAGTATTATGTGGTAGAGCACAAACATCACGTTAACATATGTTCGCACGAAGAGAGAGGTAAACATGCTGCCGGTCCTGTGCCGTGTGACGACTATACCATTCGTCGACTCGTACATTCGGTATAATATTAACTTTGCAAATTGTCCCATTATATGGAGATTACTGAGATTTTAGCAAATGTAGCATGCAGTTGTTGTTTTTTGGATCCTTTCATCTTTAGTCAGTTTTTTATAGATAATGAAAAAAACGTGTTCGGGAATGACATAAATTTGTAATAAAAAACCAATCATAAACCCTATAGTATAATAAACTGTTAGAGTTTAGAACTTTAGTACAAAAGGTTATTTTTGTATTTATGTAACTAGATTATATATTCCTGAAAGATTGATTTGCATAGCTGTATTTGAATAAAAGTTAAACCAATTTTTGGATCGATACGAGGAGCATAGAATACAGAACTTTACCATTAAAACTTTTAAATAACATTATAAAATTTCAACTCAATACTTATAACGCAAAAGACTGTTGATAGTAATTATGCTCTTGGTCAAGTTATAGAAGTAAAAATATTATGCGGATAATGTAGCTATAATTGTGATGCAGACAATACTATTGTATTTTATGTTATCAGGCTAATTAAGATTAGTCCATGTAAACTATTATTCAAACAGACACTTTTAGATTTTTATAGAATATTGTCCAAACTTTAACCTTTCGATGAACAATACATAATCCTACTTAATTTGACTCCATCAAGCGACAACTTCCTAAACTTGCTAGTGCTTAAATGTTGACAGGTCTGTTTCATATTAGAAAGTTCGGCATCTCCCTCATAGGTGCTGCAATGACATTCTAAATCTAAGATGTGTGCGGCATGTTGCGTGTCTGCATTTTGCATTTATCCTTTATGCAATTTTTAAGTTAGCCTGCTTCGGTTTCTTTTCATTCCAAAGAAGATGGAAACAATTTCATCCAGAGTTCAGAGATTTTGAGTTGATAGTATACGCAACTTATCATATTGATGCTGCATTTATTCGGGGTTATGTGATACTATCATATATAAGCAATTGTCTACACGAGTCATCTATAGGAAGATTCGAATTTTCTATTCTATATGAAAACCGAGACAGAATACGTAAGTAAGAGAAAAGGCTGGTGTCCTCTTCCTGATGATGATAAAAAGCCAGCAGTCTGTATGTCTCTGGACTCCAGATAATATTTTCCAGTATTTCCAGACCTGGATGACAATTTACAAGTATATTTTACACTTACAAGTTGACCAGAACTTAGCGGACTCGAAAAACAGGCAATGTATTGCAGTATATACGCTAGTAAAGGGTATTAAACGAAATGAAGGGAATATCGGAACGAATGGATTTAGTGCGTGCCATGCACATTATATATGACACATTTATGTTTGTGCATTATATATTAGTAGGGCTCTGGCTCTAAATAATGTGAATCTACAATCTAAAGGAATATATTATACTACTACTACGACAAATATACAGTACTACGGACTATGGACGCATAATGCATTATGAAAATGGCTTGTTTAAGTTTACTACTTTCATTCAATTCAGTCTTCCAGTCCAGGGGTTGGATGCTGTGGGCTGCTCAATTCAAAGCCTTTAAAAACTCTAAAACCACGTTACTCCACACAATGTAGTAAAGTTACGAACTAACTTGTACCCAGCCCCACCACTCTATTATATTGCCTTCCCTTTCCAACAACAGCACCTATTATATTTCCTTTATGCATATATCTAAATCCAACGCATAAAAATGGCTTTATGTTTTTTCATGAAACGCGTCTTTTCCCCTTTTTGGAGAGCAAGTACTGCTATTACCCTCTGCTCTGTTTCCCTTCTTCACTCCAACTCCAACGAATTTATAAGCTTGTAAAAACATCACTGCTGCTTTCCATTTCCTTTTCATACATGCTATACATATCTGTGTTAATACATTGTACATACCTATTACAACAACGGGTACCTCTGCAACAATGCACTATAATCATCCCGAGTTGAAAGAACAGATAACTGAATTGTGTGAACTCCTTTGCCTGCGCTGCTGCCTGGAAAGAAAATATATACTTATCTTCTACATGCATAAATATGACAATGACAACATCTCATTCTCATCATCTCTCGCTATACAGTAAAACGAGCCAACAGAAGAAGTAGCCAAGTATTCACTCTAATAATATGATGCACGATGCGATGGTCGGAGTCGGTGTATTCCTTTTGTTGAGTTGAATCATCTTCATCGTATGAACATTTTTAGAAATACTATTATTATATCAAGTTGATTTAGCCTAAAAACGAATCGAGCAAGCGTTTTTCTTTTCATAAAAGGAAACAAGTCTTCTCCTTCGCTTCACTCTTGTCTCTTCTCAACTAACCGAACCCTCCACTTTTTCTTGCCTTTTCTGGTGCTGATTTGAGCAATCTCTTGGAAGACATGCATGGATGTTCTGTTCTCATCTCTCTCTCACTCTCCCCGTTTCGCTTTTCAGATTCAGAAAAACTGCTTCGAGCAACATAATAACATAGCATGTACTAAACTGAGCACCAACTGCTGCTGCTATTGCCGCTACCATACTGCTATTTAATATCTAGTTTCACATGAACTCTACTCTCCTACAACTCTCCTGCTACACAACTGACGGCAGGTCTGCCCGATTCCCGTATAAAGCAGCTTTAGTCACAGAGCTCAGCAGAACAGAAAAGAAGGGAGAACAGAGAGAACACACACTAGGAAAAGTAGTAGCTGTGTGGATTTTCAACCTCAACAACACACGAAATTCAAGCAGATTCACAAAATATCCCCATAGCTGGGCTAAAGCTTATAATGTAAAACCAGAAAAAAGCAGCATAGTAGTTGTGGAGTGTCGGAGGAGGAAGTTTTTTTCTGTACGTGAAAATATATATACTTGTGTGTGTATTTTATGTTCATACACTTTTTCCTTTACACTTACACCACGACTCAGCAGACTCATACACCGAATGTTGTTACAGTCATCATCATCATCATTATCAACATCATGGACGAAGCTAAGTCATTCTCCTCTTTGAAAAAGTAGGTAGGTACTCTTACTCACACACACACACAGTCAACACACTGTATACACGCAGACAGATCCAGAGAGTGCATTGCATTTTCAGTTCAGAGGACTTCGACTTGTGTAATAAGACCAGCGCAAAGGAAGAGGCATTATAATAAGAAGAAAATCGGATATTTTCTCATAATAATATATCATACCACCAAAGACAAAAAAACTATCCTCATCATCGTCGTCTTCTTCTTCTTTAGCAGCATTCAATTCAACATCAGCAATTTCTTCGAGTCCACACAAATTTCACATTACTCAACAAAACTGCTATATATTATCATTGTAGTCATCAGCGTCAGCAGCATCATCATCATCAAAACAGAGAGTGGCAGGCTGAGAGACTACTATAAAATAACAGCAACAAGCGAATGCTAATAAAACATTATTTTAGAGAAGAATGTACATTAAGCTTTAATGCTCTATTAAAACTTAATCAAGTGATACATATAACTGTCGTTTATGGACATAAACTGGTTTGGATGCTAGAAAATCATACCAACATCAACCACACTTTGAGCAAGGGGTCCATTATTATCTAGCGTGAATTTTTCGTCAAATACAAATACAAACAAAATCCTCTTCAGCATCATCAAACAACACAGCTATAAAAAATCTACTTGAAAAAGCAGCAGCGCAACGCAGCGTTGTGGATCAGCGTTCTGTCCACTTTGCACACACTGTGCATATCTCTGTCTCTCTACTACTTGCCAAACAAACAAAACGGGCATAAATATAAAAAAGTTGTGTGCTGACTGATGAGATTTTATTTTGAGAGTGAGGATGATGCTGTATGTACTTCTTGATGTAAATTGTGGATACGTATTTCTACAATAAATTTCACAGTATTTTTAATAATAATATATAGTCAAGCAAAGTAGCAGTGAAGTGAGTGAGTCGCCTCTCTGATCTGATCTCCTCCGTTTTTTCTAAACTACTCGTCGTGTTATCTCTTTGCAATGCACATTTGCTTACAAGTCGAGTGACAGACAAGTTGTATATGAGTGCGTCTGTAGAGAATAATGTGTGCTTAATGCACTTTGATGATGAATGGTGTTTGTCATCATGTTTTCAGTGCTACAATGATTTACAGCAAAATTGTGTAATATGGTTATTTAAGTGAGTAATTAAGTAAATAAAAAGCAGTTAAACCCTTTCCTGAATTCTTATCAGAGACAAACCAACAAGCCCAGGACATAACCACATCTCGGTTAAATAATATTTATACTGTAAAGCCAACTGGCGCGCTGGAGTTTTTATAGAGAATTTAACAGGAATTGCTCTTGTCTCTCAACCCTAATCTCTACACTACACACACTGACTATTTGGCTAAACGTCAATGTTTTTACATTGAAACTATAAAAATTCCTTTAGCACTCATATACACACTTGTTCATGTCTCATCGTATTTTACGTGTATCACATCATCATCATCAAGTTTCTGTCCTCCTCGGAGTTTGCTTCCGTTACAAACACAAACACTTTGTTATATGCACAAGATAAAGCTGCTAATCCTGTAACTACAATAATAATAACATTTCATACATAAAAAATGTTAAGTGATATGTCCATTTTTATTGCGGATTTTCAAAGTATTATCGTCCTCACCAGTGACAGTTCTCAGTTGAGAATAAAAACTAATTTACTACAGCAGTGGAGTGATTCTGCGCTGCATGAGTTGGAGCTGGAGAAGCAATTGGAATAAAAAAAAACTCAAAAACAAAAACAGAAATTTAATCTAGATTGCTGTGCGGTTATCATGAGGTCACCTACTTGTTTGTTTGAAGGACTAACTAGCATTTGTTAAAATTTGCATACTAATAGCAGCAGCGGGACCACAAATCAATTAATTTTGTGGACACTGGGCAAAAGCACGAGGCACAGTGTCACACTTGAAAGCTTTGGCAAACGCCACAATAAGCAAACAAATGAAAAATATGCATGACAGAATCAGTGCAAATTTCTAGGAAATCGAAATCGCAACAACTGCGCTTCAAAAACAGCGCAGCTGACAACAACTGTTTGCAATTTGCTCGCGTTCCAGTTTATCGAATTTCGCATGATTGATGCCTGACAGTTGGCCCAATTCATTACTAGCTTAACTGGCCAACAAGAAACCTAACATTTTCTACATTTTTCTAACGTGCCATTGAATAAATTGGCAAAATTGAATTGATCGTGGTGGTGAGCATCAGTTTCTGCGGTTGAATGGAAAGGATGTGGTGTCCAAAAACTTTACGTTGATAAAAAACGCAAAGTGGAAAATAAAAGAAAAATGTGGATCTGATCCAGTTTCAACTTCAAATTGAGTTGCTACTTTTGCTCAAAGTCAAACTTGACTGCGCCTAGCAAATCGCGAAAATATTTGCCAGGATTTTTCTACTTCATCTCCAGCGTCGGATTATTGGGTGTCAAGTGTGCAAAGTTAACGCAGTAAATGCGATTGACATTAAAAGGCGGTTCTGCAGAACCAATAAATTTCTTCCTGTGAAAAAGCAACAATTTTAGCAGAATCTCTATAATTATCAGTTAATTGTCTAATTAAGTAATAAGTTTATGTTTTGAGTGATAATAACTTTAGTAGTAAGGAACCCATACCGGAGGATCAATAACATTTTTCTTTGGAACGGAACGGCCTGTGAATTCTGAGTCAAGATGAGGTAAATTGTCGCGCTTTTTAATTAATTCATTATTTTGACTAGATCATTGCAAGACTGCGTATTTTGGTTTGTTTACAAAACATAATTTGGTTTGCATACATGTTTTTGTGCGTGTCATCAAAATTCTCATTCAGTATTAATAGTGGCAGCGCATTCGCATAATTCGCAGCAGGGATTTATTCAATGGAAATGCAATACTCATTTAAAATGTGCTGCCCTTCTGTAAGCGGCTCATGTACAATTCATGAGAACATTTTTGTAGCTACTAAAACTTCATTGTAGAAGCAATTAGGCGACTCTGGCAGTCGGCGTTGCCAAATATTTAAATACATGTTGGTTAAAACCAGTATTATAGCCAATTTATATGAAAACTACGAAAGTATCATGGTATCGTGTTGTGTATATTTATACAACAGCCTTTAAAGCTCAAGCTTTAATGTATGTACTTTGTTCCCATACACTGTCGCCTTTATCGAGGCCATTTCTACCATAAAGTTTGCTTTTGCACGTTCATTTTCGACCACCGACCCTTATTCCGCTTCCGTACTTTCTTCCTGCTGGTTCGTAAGGTACGCACACGATACGATACGATATACGGTTGCTATTATTTCTAAGACCTGCTGTACCCTGTGGGAAAAAATAGCCCTACATCCTTCGCAAACTCATGATCATGTCATGAATCATCCACTTTTCTCGTCGCGGTTTAAAAAAATCCAAGTCTCCTCATGTAAAGAGGAAAAACGGCATGATGTTGTTGTTGGACTAGGGCATTGCCATGCTGTGGCATTGATCGGTTGGTCGGTCAATGTCCCACCCTTTTTCGGGGATTCGGATCTTTCGTACAAAAGTTGTCGGAGGAAGCAAAAGCAAAGCAAAACACTTTCAGCAGGCGAGATGGAGAGAGAGAGAGTGAAGCTTACTACCACTTCTTCATTCTCCTTTAACTTTTCTCTCCTCTCTCTAGGTACAAAACTGCTAGTAGTAAAGTTGGTTCAAGTAAGTGGTAGTTGTACTACTAGTTTGTAGTTGCGTTGAGTAGGGAAAAACGGTGAAAGAGAGGGAGAAAAGCCGTTGAAAAAGTCGTTGTAAAACTGGCTCGTTGAGAAAATACTACTACAACAGAGGAAGGAAAAGCACAAGGCACCCAGGCATAATAGGGAAAAGCAAGCAGGGTTCGCTTTCTCCCTTTTTTCTGGCACATGGAAGCTGAACCCAGATTTTCACGTCTTTTCCCTTCTTGTTGCCTTTCTTTGGGTGACGGATACACAATCCCAGTGTTCTGTACAGTTGAGAAAAAGAAAAAGTAAAGAGACTCACGTTTTTATGTGAGAACAGCTACATGCCCATAAGTGCCAAGTAGTACCAAAGTACGTTAATGTATTATTATATGGGGACATTATACCGAAAAAGTTTCACTGTATGCATAAAAGTATGATACTTTTTCTATTACTATAGAATGGTGGATGTACCCATAATAGAATATACGAAGAAGAGAGGGCCATTGGCTTCCTATTGTTATGGTTGGACTATTGTGCTTTTATATTATATGTTGTTGATGCTGCCGCTTTTTCTTTCTTTGCCTTTCTCCTGCTGGTGGTGGTGGTGATGCCTGCCAGCAAGTAGGTATTATTGTGCTGCTATTATTACGCTTTTCTCTGGTACTATGTCATGAATGCCGAGAAAGTTTTGTAATATGTTGTGTTAAAGTACCATATATACTATTTTGGTATACAAACTTTTTCCCTTCGTTCTTCCGGGAGAGAAAGCCCTTTTTTCTGGAATAATAAAACTACGTCTGTTGGTAATACTTACAGCTTGTAGGGTATTAAGTAAAAGAATACAGAGCATTATTTCCGTCACTAGCTTGAGTCAGAATCTAGGACCAGAAAAAGACGGGTAGCTGGCATCTAAGAGAAAAAACAAGATTTTTATTTTTGCTTATTTCACATGAACAGCGAGTAAAAAATAGATTTAGCCTGAATTCGGGTATTTCCTCTTTTTTCGTTTGGCTGGGTTTCTGCTGCTGGTGGATGTTGTGGCTGCTGCCACTGATGCAGAAGAAATGGGCAGGTTGTGAGTTGTAGTGGCTCATGATGGTGATATGGTGGAGATCGTGCTAAGTATTGCACCAAAGAGCATACATGACATGAAAGCTAACTAAAGCTGCTTCTTGTTCCCTTTCTCATTTATTTTTCTTTTCTTCTTGTGAGCATCTCTCGTGATTTCTGGAATACTAAAAAAGCGAGTAAAAATCCGAGAAACAAATATTCACACTTAAGTAAGCCACAAGAGTACTTGGAAAGTTATGTACGTACATACCTTCCTTTTGTAGTGGTAATGGCGCTTACTTGAAAACTACATTTTTTCTTTTCAAGAATATCATCATTCTTCAGTTTTTTTCCAATTTTGCTCAATGGATTGACGCAAAGTTTTGTTGCTTTCATTTCCATTCCATACAGAATTTAATGTACGTCATACTTTTATCTTGGCGTATTGCAAATATTGTTTGCTGGGTAAGCAAAGGGCTTCTAAGATTCTTAAGAAACGATGATCGTGGAACAAAGTTTTTTTTTCTCATGCTTCCTTTCATGTGTATTTTTATTCATTTCTTCCAACTAAGCTTGGTAACCTTTTCTTTAAACAGGAAACCATATTTGTACTTTTTGGCATTCGAAAAGCTGCAAGCGTACGCTATACCATATGGACGGAACTTGGGTTTCCTTTCGAGACAGGACAACCAATTCATTCATCTTTTCATCATAATCATGATGATGATCATGCACGCTTCCAGTTTTCACGTACTAAAATGTCATGTCTTATGATGGTGTCTCTTGGGATTGGTGCGAGTGCGTGGCTGTTTTTTCTACTTTTTGGTTAAATATTATATATTTAAGAAAGTTCGTTGTCAAATCACTGGTTTCTTTATTCTATGGTTGTACTGACTTGTGCTCGTCACTTAAATTGTAGCAATGTTCAATATTTATTTACTAAATGACAAGAATATATATTTGATGTTGGACGTTGTTGATATTTACAAAATCTGATGCACGTGTCTTGTCTTATGATTCATGAATCATGAAATATACTATACACTTTGTTAGCGCTCCATAATATTTACTCATCGCCATCCAAATTCAAGAAAATGTAGATTATTATACACTGTTAGTAATATTGTCTCCGTCTGGAATGTAATACGCAGCATATTATAGTCACGATAATGTCAACTGAAATGTTCCACTTGAAATGTTAACTCATCATTTTAAGGAATCTTAATGCGACCATCTCATACATCTTTTCTCCAATGGAATGTGCAGCATGTATGAAATCGTGGAAAAATCCTAGTCGAGGCATTCCTTCTTGTTTACTGTTAGCATTATGATGGGACAAGTGCGTGTGGAACCCATTCAAATGAATGGTGCACATTTACGGTTATTATGGTACACAATTTCGGAGCTATGTGTCCTGAACCGTTGCCAGAAAGCTTTTTAACCCGTAAACACAACGTAGTATTTCATCCTTCCATGTGCCCATTCATATCTTTCTGGTCGATGATTTCAAAATGTCATTTTCACCTCGTGCTTCTACTAAGAATGTATTTGTCATAAACAGCATATAAGTTTGCTCACTCAGCAAGTTAGTTTCGCTTTGTAATTATCATGCTCTGCGATGCACACCACGTCCTACGTGTGATATGCTTTCTTGTCTGCTAACAATAACAACAGCGTACTGACGACGGAAGTGCATAAATTGCAATACGTCATGGTTTTGCTTTCTTCCAGTGGGTTAACTGGTTACGGAGGAATTTCAAGAAAAGATAGGCATCTTTCTTTTCATGCGTCATTCTCTGTTCCATTCCTGGAAATACAAAAAGGGTTTCTATATAATTTTCACCACAGCGGTGGTTGCAGAAACATGCTCTTGGCGTTTATCACTTCTACGAATGACATTCCTAATAAATAAGTAAGAACATCAAAAGTAATCCATTTGCAAGGTTATTTTATATAGAACAAGAAAAGCTGATTTTATTTTATGTGTGTAGTTAGTAGGTTGTCTGACGTGGTCTGTGAAGGACAATAAGAATATTATGAATGGTGAAGGTCAACTTTATCCGACTTGTCTGGTATCTTTCAAGTTCTCACCTGAACCTATACTCTTTGCCTTGCGCATACAAATAAGCATATAGGTAGTAATTTAATCTAGTTCAGTTCTTCTGAGCAGATTTTACATACTCCACTGACTTTTTATTTGCTTCGTAATGTGGCGGATTTAATTTACATACCTACCAAACTATCTGTCATGTGAAGAATAATGTGATTCTGAAAGACTATCTTGTATTGACTTGCATACTATTTCTGTCTGCGTCTGTCGGCTTGTGTTTGAGTAAATTAATGCCCCCTCACATATCTGCATTATTCTTAATGGAGGAGAAATAGTCATGAGTTTAAATCTGTCTAAAGAAACTGAAATGATGATGGAAAAGGACAAACTTCAGTGGCAAGTTCATTTGAATAATTCGGCTATATTTATCTCTACTGTTTTGAAAATGGGAAATGACTAACAATCGCATTGATAATGTATAATTTAAGTGTTTCTGAAGTTGATCTCTTGTAAACTTTATATTTAGTTTAAAAGATTCTCATGACAGAAAACGAACGTGGCCAAAATAAGTTGAAGGCTGAAGTTTGAAAACTTCCAGACTGAAGTAAATGGATAAAAATTATACGTGCTGTCAGTATTGGATGTGCCAAAATCGTTTTGTTTCATACAAGAGGTTCTGGTTCATTTCGCAACACTCACTTCTCCCTCCCATCATCATCGACCATATTATTTTTCCCAAGTTGGTTTAGAACTAGAACTTGACATTAGCATATATACATACACGCATCATTGCATGATATGCGATTGCGGTGGACTGAAATTGAAAACATTATATTTGCATTGGTAGGTACGTAAATCGTGCCTTTTCCCCTAGTCATTAAATCTTAAAGTATTCATGAGGAGTCTTTTATAGTCATTGAAGCACGTTATATTATATAATATTGCCAAATTGCTATATAAGGTTTTATAACTCAAAGGAAAGGTGCAATTGTAATTACATGTCTTTGCATGCCGGCCAATGGTCTGCATCTACCATATATGCTTTAGCAAACTTTCTTCTATAGTTGCTGCGAATGCCGACAACATTGACGAAAAAACTGACCACGGCTATATGGCTCATTTCATGGTTTGCCCCATCATCATCCTTCTCATTTTGTATGTTTCTATCCTGCATTTGGTCAGGCGTTCGTACGTGTTTTGCAAGTGAACGGACACTACAGAATACAAAATTTTGCTGATCGATTTCTTTAAGACGGGTTTGTTGGTATTTCACATATTTTTTTGCAAAAAATAGTGTTTTGCTCCGGAACTACGGTCAGTGTACTTTAGAATTTAAATAGCTTTTTTCAAGACTCAGCAAGATTTTTTGTTGGGATCCTTTCATGGAGCCAACAATCAAATGCGTGTGCCGTACACCTATTTTGGGCATATCCATCACACACCAGACATACTATGTCAGGTTATAACTCTTAAAAAATAGCAAGCGCTACACGTTTCTCTTCAGGGAAAAGGAGGTCGACCCAAAATACACTGACGCATGACTTTTTAATCTAAAAATTTCATCAATTTCAAGAAGCCAGCCGCTGTACCGTATACACTGTGCTATGTCTTCACTTGCCTTCTACCCAGTCATTCACACCATTCCGTTCCCGTTACATTTTTTGTTAGCTTTTATTCATATTTCTCCTGGTTTTAGCGAAAAACGGTTCCCGGAAGCCGTACTACCATTAACATGTCAAGAGGGCTCCACAATGCTGTACCCCCGCTTTTGATCATTCTTCCATGAATTTTTCAAACCCAATCGTTGCGGTATATAAAAGAGAGAACGAATGTGTGTGGAGTACAGGGTTTTATTAAATACTTGTTGGATATTGGATTGTAAATGTCTGTGTAAATATCCTTAAGTGAACTTGAGCAAGCCACGCACTAAAATAGAAACGTGTGATTTGATACTTTGAAGTATATCAAGCAGCCAGTAAGGGATTTTTTATTTTACGTTATATCGACAAACCTATAAAAGTTTCAGAATACTATAGCCAAGTTGATAATAGAGGCTATTTACTGCTTCTATTCGCGAACACACCTCTCAATCACCATTTGTGTCCATCTGTTGTTATTAAAGTACAATATTTTCTAATTGATTTATATTGCCAGATGAAACTCTTTTGCTTGCATGGTACTCTATTATATATCTCATTCATTTCACCTTCCTTATTCTCTTACATTTTGTTTTGACTAGTCCTATGAAGTAAATCTAAGGTAGGAACCCAACAGCTCCGTGTTGCTTGCTTGCATGTCTCTGACACGTTATGTAAGTATGTGGAGATGAGATGCAATAAAGTGATAACCACAGCCCTATACACCTGGATAAAAAATAAGATAGATTACTTTTCAGTTGCTTGGTCTGGTGGAGCAGTAGTAATAACTGTATGGCGCATGTTGCGTTGTTTGTTTGTTACCTGAATTCACCCACGGTACGAAAACGTGATATAAAGTTTTTTAGAAGTAAAAAAGGTTTCATTCCTTTTAAGAGTCCTTGTTTTAAGAGGAGAGTACACCATAACCAAGTTTTTAGGGTTTTCCAGAAAAAATAGTGCAGCTGTAAAACTTGTGAAGGGACTCCCTTCTTTTTTATTGCCACCTTTTCTTAATATGATTTTCCAATTTTTGTTTACTTTATGAAGTCTGAAAAAGCCATATTATGAAGGGGAGTCAAGGTTAGAATAGATAACAAGTCAAGGAAAGTAAGAACATTGGAGCAGATGCGCATGTACGTTCTACTACAGTTAGAAGTGGCTTTAAAAAACTTTTTGACGATGTAATGTCAAATGTGTGGCTCAATCTCTTTTATCTCTTTTCTTTATGCTTCCAAAACGTAAACTATGTACAATACATATTGGTATTGAAATCTAAACAATAAGCTCATTCTCAGTATATATTCCTTCAATTTTTCTTGTCTTTCGATGATGTACATAATATTATGATTGCATGGCTGTGTAATTTTGGTTTATGTTTTACAGTTTTAGAATATGTGTTTTGTCTTATCATTTATCAAGCAGTTATCCTTGCTTTTTATGCACTCAAACCATTTTTCTGAGTCCACCAAGGAATGGGATCATTAAAGCCTACCGAGCACACAGATGAGCTTTTGAACATCTGCAGCATGTTTGAAATTTTTATGCCAACCTTGCAGTATGGTGAATTATATAGGAACTGTGGTATATTTACTGCAGTTAGTAGAAGAGCCAAACATGGTTGAAAACCGTGGGGAGTTAAGAAGGGTAGTAGCTAGTTACAAGAGCAAAAGCACTAACGATCGAAGGAGTCAACAACTTACATCAGAAAGAAGAAACACAGCACTTTATATACCAACACACCGAGGAGTAGAGAGCAAGTAGAAAAGGAAAGCAGTGCCAGGTTTTTTCATCAGTTTATTGCAAAACAAAGCACCTAGGGAATAACTTCCTGTGTTTGTACGAGACGATGTTTCAATGTTTACCTTTTCATGTTAGTACATTACACACACTGTCTTTCCGTTAAAATGAGTTTGTTGGAAGAGCGATCGGCCAGAGTAATATTGCACGGAAGGAAGGGACAGAAAGTAGCAGCAGCAAGTGAATTAGCTAGTGAAGTATTCAGGGGATCATTTTGGCACTTACGCATTATTCAGCTTACTTATAGGTAGCTTTTCGAAATGGCATGACACATCCCTCGCTATTACATATTTTGTATCCTGACGATGTCCCCTTTTTTGTTGACGAGCAAAAACTTGCAGCAGTAGTGGTAATAATTTGGTGAGTCTGATAGTTGACGATGATGATATGAGTCACCTATGTGTTGTGACTGACAATCGTAAAAATACAGAAAACTGAGGAAGTGTACACAGGTATGGCAGGTACATAAAATTGTTCGTGTACTTTGGCAAAGGATGAAAACCTAGAAGGAAAGGCACTGTTCGTGTTTGCACATAAGTATAAATATCGTTTCAGAATACAGATAAATAATGAAATTATACATTTTTAATATTTGCTTGTGAAGTTTACCTTGCCTGTGCAGAAAACAACATAGTAAAACTTCACTTGGTGGACGAATGTAAATAAACTACTCACTGCCCTGAAACGCAACATAGCATAAATGAAAAAAGGGGAATTTCGCATGAAAATTAACTTGCATAGACCCAAAATGAATTCAGTACAT
This sequence comes from Entomobrya proxima, assembly GCA_029691765.1. Lineage (NCBI taxonomy): Eukaryota > Metazoa > Arthropoda > Collembola > Entomobryomorpha > Entomobryidae > Entomobrya > Entomobrya proxima. The sequence continues at coordinate 22,165,002 of CM056171.1, forward strand.
CTTTAGTTGGCAGGGTTGGAGTGACTTAGTTTGTAGTTACTTTTTTGTGCTGTGCCATTTTACCATGTAGAACATGCAAGGCAAGATTATGATTAAATAGGGGACGAAATAAACGTCTTTGTATTCTGTGAAAAAGCTTCTCACAGAAAATTGCGGATCGTTTTTTGCATGATTCATGATATACCTGTCAGATATGAATACGGATAATGGCTTTGTGGTAGTAATGGCTGCGACGAGCGGCGCATGAAAAGCACGCATACTCAACAGTGAGCTAAGCCAAACCTTCCAGAGAGTAACCTACCGCTGGTTTCATTGCATTTCATGATCAGATATGTGTTTTTGTGATTTCTGTTGGGAGAATAGATAGAATTTGAAAATTGCAATTCTAATAATATGCTCATTTTCTTAAAAGGGTTTTCAATTTCCGTGTGTTTGGGAATAATTCGGAATCCGAAAGTTTGCGTTATATTTTTAAAGAGTCGCTCCCTTTTCTCCTCTTCGCCATTGCTTTTACAAAAAATACTATTGACCAATGAAATTTGTTATTTTATTTTGTGAAACTAGCCATGAATGTTTGTAGAATGAGGGCTGTAGTATAACTGCGAATGGTATTTAAAGCCGCTATCATGCATAATATATAAGTACCATATACTTTTGTCACTATCCGCAGGGATGACCATTATTACTTGCGGGTACTCTGTGAATATTTTATGCCTGTTTTATGCGTGAATGCGACAAAAGAAAAACCACAACAATTCAGCATGGTCACAAAAGTAGCAATGACAGCCAACGTCGTTTTTATCCATTTATGATGAATGCGTAATGCGTACGTGATATTTTACAAGTTTGCCGAAAATGTGCATTGACAGCACAGGACACTGGGCTATAGCTTGTGAGATATGGTTCGTTTTTTATTGAAATGTCAATGAATATGATTACCAAAGCACATTCTTTAAGAATAATGCTCTTTCATGAATTTATTCCACAAGAAAATGGTGGTGACATTTTGTAGCTAACCGTCTGCTCATTACTTTTTACAAACTTAAATAGCATCAGTCATTACAACCAAAATTGTTGTTAAAGAAGAAATATGAAAGCGTTCATTACTATTATTTCATCATAATTTCAAAAAATAAATGAACATCCGAAGTAGGACTGAATTCTCTCACGTTGTTTTGTTGTCAGAACGTGCATCTCATTTGCCTTACGTGATAACCGATGATGATATAGAGAAAAAGTGAGTTCAAGCAAAGAACATCTTTAATTTTCATCGCGTACCTTTATACCTTGTCTACACAAAGTACACCAGAGTCTATTTTACTGATGCGGACATTATGATAAAAAGGAAACCATGTACATGGTATTTTCGTTTGTTGCTGAATTCTTATCTACCAAAGTGCTATATAATTTGTCAGAGAGAAAATAATATATCTAATTTATGTTGTGTGTACAGGCTAAATTGCTAGTTAATGGAATGTGTGTACACGAGAGGAGCACGAAAAAAGGATATTGGTCATGTCAACGCTAAGTCCATGCTGATATTAAATTTGAGTAGGTACAACATCCTCACTCTTCGCCCCGTAATATGATAGAAAACGAGATTGAATGAAAAGCTGAAACCTGCAGACGTTTGCACATTTTTATAGGCCAGTAACTTTAGCATTCAAGCTGTATCGTGTCTGTTGGCAAAAGTGGAAGTCTCAACAACGCATAAAGTAGGCAATGACATTTTGCACTTTATGAAACTAACTTTATTATTATATTATGCCAAAAGACGCGTAAAAGCAAAAGATTGGCTTTGACTTGAAAGTGGATATAAAATAGAGAGACTCTTTTCACTACCTACTCAAAATTGGTTTCGCAACTATAATAAAGCCACTCAAAATGTATAAAACGTATACTGACGATAATGGCGGAAACAAAAGCAAAGACTTGATCTTTTCTCTCGCTCTTTGTGAGTGGCTCACTCATCGAGTGACACAACCATATTACTAGAGAATAAGTACGCCATTTGTGACGGAATTAGGCCAAATTCGATGTTGATGATATACAGAACGGTGCTGCTGATATTATTGTTCAACGTATCGCGTTTCGGAAGAAACAGGATCTCTGCCCAGTAAATGTTTAGCGGCAGACACTATTCCATTAGAAACTAATGTAGTCCATAAATTGATATGATGTGTGCAACACATTTTGGACGTGGAAATAGAAAGGAATGGTAAAATACCGATAAACCAAACATGAAGGCGACATACGATACTTTTCGGTTGCAATCATTTACGTTTGCTATTATTATTGGTTTTATTAAATGGAATTTGCGTCATTGTCATAAAATATAGGTAGTTTGAGATCATCAAATATCATGGCATCTGCAAGCATCGTAAAATATGCTTTGCTAATAATTAACTTGTATATTCGGCAATATTTTACTGTCTGAAATAATACAGAATTTAATCCGTTGTTTGAGATGAAATCCCATATTACTTCATTCGTTGCAAGCTATACAATTTGCATGCCTAATTTGTAGCAACATTGGTGATCACGTTGATAGTTCTCTTAAAAATGTACACGTGTCATGATAATGAGAGCAAATAATGAAACTAAAAGTTATCAAAAGTTCTTTGTACCACGCACACGGACAAATTTTTCTATTAAATATTCCCCAACAAGTTGTTTTCCATTAACAGCTCTAACAAACTTAAGCTACAAGTTTGATTCTGTAAAACCGCTAACCAGAGAATATGATATAGTTCGCATGTATTTAACACGTCCAAAAGGAGAAAGCCCAGGTGTTCCAAACACGATACGCTTTTCGGGTAGGTAAATAGATTCAGACCGGGACAGCAGTGGAACAAGGAAACTACTTGTACACGTATCAAGCAGCTTGCCGTAGCACGTACAAGGAAAGAAATTCTATTAAAAGTTTGATGATGAAGTCGTGGAAGAATTTTAGAAATTCTTTAGAAACACTGCCTGTGGAACTATAGGTATACATGCTGATGACGACAAGCAGATTGTCAACTTGGTATTCGTACCCCTTTTCCACTTACATGCAATATGGTTCGGTTGTCGGTAGCACTTACAGCTTTGTCGAGCACAAGTTTTCCATAACCTTACCATCACCACTCGTTTCGTCCTTTTGTTCCTGTTCTTTTACTTTCATAGCACACTTCTCCTAGTTTTAGTTTCATCCATGCATTAATTCTTTTATGTAGTCATACTGGTTTGCAAAAGCGTGCTCGTGTTCATAAAGTTTTGAGGGAGAAACTCGAGTAAAGTAGAAGCTTTTATGTCCGTTCTGATGAAGTCGAGACGAGACATGACTCATTTCTTCTCGTGAGTTGTACAAAGTCCTTCATCCCGAGGGGGGCATTTAATGTACCTTCATTATTCTCCTCTTGTGTGCATTCTTCGTTTTAATGGTTTATCTAGAACAACAGGAAAAAGGAGTGAGTCTTTTCTTTTGCTGGAGTATAAAATGACTATTATTATGAACAGAAATAGGTAGCAAGCAAGCACTTTCATTGCATAATATATGTACGTCTCACGTGTGCAACATCAGCTACTAGCAACAACAAAGGAATTTCGGAATGTGTCCCAAACTGTGTCGGATATTTATTGAAGATACTTAAGTATGCATACTTTACCGGCTGGGTTCATATGAGCAAACTGTTTTTTAGTATTTTGAAGTTTAAACTTTTGACTTTTTATCTGACTCTGTCTTTCTCTTGCAAAAGATGTTCTCTCATATGACTGAGAATTTGTTCTTCTTGTTTTAAATTGTTTTCATTTTTCAAGATGTGGCTGACAAAACTTTTATTTGCTTTTGTTTGCATTACAATTATTCGAAAAAAGGAGGGCGATGTATATTTCAAACAAAAACAAAACTATTTTTCCGTTCTCTCTGCTCCATTTAGTACCCTCCAAAGTCCAAAAGTTTAAACTTCACTGTGGGGGTTTGTGACAGGTTTTTAACTTACCAACTACCACCACCAAGCAGGACAATTCCTTTGCCAACATCCTGTCATGTAATATGCAAGCAAGCAAGGCATGTTCCACCAGAAAGCACGGAATAATATGATCACAGCAGCATCAGCGCTGGTAGTAGTATAGATTCCATTTTCATTTTATGGCTATAAATGATGTAAAATTTTAGGGATATGTGTGTGCTCATAATGTGATGATCATGGGCAAGCATAAGTGCATTTTCTTTCTCTATCCCAAACAAAGTCACACACATTCACTGTTTTCTACCGCCACACCATCCTGTTTCCAATTTCCCATTATTACATGCAGGTCTGTAGCATTGTAACTAGGAAAGGGGAAATGGAAGTCGGAATTCGAAATGAGATTGACGTTAGTCAAATGAATCCATTTTCATTACTCACTCTTTAACGTGTACAAAATATGTGAGCATCATCAAAATGGGTTATGCAATGCACTATTACTAAATTGCGATTCTTCCGACTACTCATTCATTGTCATAAGTAGTAGGAACATGACCATGGGCATAAATATAAATACAAAACTTTTCTATCAACGCAATTCTTTCTCTGCTGCTGAAGTAGAACGGAATTCGGCATTGTGTACGGATGGCATAATAATAATGTGTTGTACACAAAAAAAAACAGAGCGTAAGTTACTCGTCACTCTCACTCCACCTCATATAGTACACAAAACAACGTGCCTTTCCTTTTTTTTCTCTATCGATGAAATTGTATGAATGCTGGATATTCATATTATTATCATCAGGAGAACACTACCACTGAGTGCGGGGATCGATCGCTCGCATACACATACATTTAACCATACCACTACTTACTTTTCTGGTTTTGTTGTTCGAGTGAGGAGGAAACGCGAGGTTTGGAGAGTTGAGAAAGTGAATTGGGGAGAGTTTTTGTGAATTTTGTTGGCAGCAAAGAAGTAGGAGCAGTGGTAAAGACTGACATTTCCTCTTGCTCTCCTTTTATCTCACACTACACTAACAATATTATGTTCGAAATGCTTTCCTGTACTGGAGAGAACCCATGTTGAGTTGGTTGCTCGATAATGTACCTTCCCCTTGTTAGGAGCATCAGCCGCGCTGTAGTAGCCGCACTTGTGCTCATGCCTTGTTCTTTTTCTTCATTTCTCAGTTTTGTTAGCGAGCTTCTTTCTTGTTCTCTAAGGATTTCTTGTTCCAAAATAGGAAGCAAAGCATATATTTTGTATGGATAAAGGTACATAAAGCGAACGGAAAATACAGGATCGTCAGAGCCTATCCTATCTCAAGATGAAAAAGAAAGTTTTTTTTACGATATGCCAAGTAGAGCACAGTAGTCACTAGCGCTAGTGTTAATCATTCATCTCAATCGTCTTTAGATCCGCGAGAAATGCATTTTTTCTGGGATTTCTGTAGCATACAGAGTTGGTGGTGGTGGTGAGGAAGACGTGTAGCTCGCATTATGTTTTTATCGACTTCCTTTATGTGTGTTTTGAATGCTTATATATGCTCCATTCAACATATTAACGGAGAATGAAACGAGAAAGGAGGAAAAGCGGAGAAGTACTTTTCGCCTAATTTTTCTATCTTGGGTTTTTCTTTGGCCTGAATCAATTTATTTCAATCTGTAGGTTTGAAATTGATTGAAGACTTTAGGTTGAATGTGAAAGGTACACCACCCGTATGTCTTGTGTTAAGTGGAGTTGTTTTTCTACTTTCTTCCTATTTAGTTCACAGGCTGGTGGGAAGCCAGATCATGCTATTTATACTTGATTTCGTGAAAGTATCCTGCTTTAGAGTTTTACTACACTTATTTATTACTACGTCCTCGAGTTTAATGCTCGATACATCCTTGAAGTTTCAGGTTGCTTTCATTGATCTTTTTTACTTCCTGTCCCAAGGACCATGTTCATTTTTAATTCTGTCTCTACCTTTTTCCCAAAGTGGCCTGGCGCAATACAACAAGGAATTCAATTTTCTTGCAGAAACCCAAGTGGATAGTTTTGTAAAAGTCACTCTCTGTCATTTTTACATTTTGTCAGTGCACTCTTGCGTGCCTTATTCACTTTGTCTTAATAATAACGATATAACGTTCATCCCAGAAACCATACAGCAAATAGTTAAAACAGCAGCAGCTGCTCTTTCTAACCGCTGCTGGCTCAAAAGAGCTGTAATTTCCGAACCGAGTGAAGCTTCTGTCTTCTTTACATACATGCTTGTCGTTCATCTCTGTAGAAAGTTATTAAACTTTAACTTAATCCATATGACAGCAAACAATCTGACAGACCCGACAGAGTAGCAACAAAATGTCAGTTAAATTTCTGCCTCCAGGGTTGCTTCTGCTGCTTCCGGACAAAACAGTAGTTAAACATATTACTATAGACTTTTATATACTATCTGAGATTATAGCATGCATAGAATGCGCTATTTTTTATTTCCACATACTCAGCCCATCATGAAACCTCGTCGGTTTTTTCGTGCACTTGACTGACTGTCGCTCTTTGTAAATCTGATAGCATACATATGAAACAGCGATATACTTTATATGTGTATAAAGTAGACAATCATATTAAAAAACTTAAAACCCTTCATTCAAGTTTCAGCTTTATAGTCACATTTTATACTCGTCCCCCGCCTTTACTTATTAAGAAGCCATTTCATTTCCCATAATCGGAACAGCTTTTGTTCATTCTTTGACTTGGTCATGATATATGAGTACGAGAAACACACATGTACTACTAGATTGTACATTTTGGGTCTTAATCTCAAAGTGAGTTGGTGTTGGTGGTGAGAAACGGATCATTATTATTCCACCACACATCTAGTAAATGTGTCGTGGATCAACACAAAAGAAAATGACGAAGAGAAGTGCTAGGAACAGAATTCCTTTCTTGTAAATTGATTTCTTAATGGTGCATGGAAAGAGAAGAAAACGCCATAGAGGATCTTTGCAGAAACTCTATTTCTTACACAAGAAATGAAATGAGAATACAAATAGCTCTCTAACTAAATTTGCTGTTGTGCTTGTACATACAGCGTTTTAGACTTCGTTTAATTCCTTTACCAAAAGTGTGATGATCATGATCATAAGCAAAGTACTCTGACACGTTCTGAAAATCACTTTATGTTGTGTGTTATGCAACCATTGTGCTTTATTTGCTTATTGTAAACTTTTTATTAAAGTGTGCGTACGCGCTTTAAGTTGAATTCATATGTGGCCATTAGTATTTCACAGGGAGGTACAAATCTCACAAAGAGCCGCAACAATAGAAACTTTGCTTGCATAATTTACTGACAGGCAAACTTTACTTTGTCATCGTTCCTGCCTTTTTTTCGTCTTGTTGGTCGAAGTTTTTCAAACTTCAAACAAGAATTTGTGCTTGTCGATCCGTGTCATCATGAAACTGTTAGCTGCTGAGTCTAAAGTTTGTCAATGAAAATGAAAATGAGAAGAAGAAAAAAGCAGCTACGTCATTATCATCACCACGATCTTGTTTGAGTGTAATCATTGTGATGACTTTTTGAAATATTTATTTTTACACGGCCGTTTAAATATATGTTCGATTATATTCGTTGAATGAGTTTTAAAGGGTTTCAATGAGTAACAAATGGTATTAGCTAACAGACTCGAAGAGAAGGATTGTGCAATCCGAGAACGTCGGTGTGGCTTTCATACAAATGTCTAGCTAGTGATATGTATGATATTGTGTAGGTGGTCATGCTACGAGTGAGGTCGTATGTTTACATTAAATCTTTTTAATCTCTGCTGGTTCCTCAGACGAATTGAGTGAGGTCCAAAAATTCATGCTTACGACAATCATATTTTTATTCGTATGATGAATTATGAATGTGCCATTGTATTTAAACCCATACTACACATCATTAATTTATTTTAAAGTCAACTAAAATGGTTACAATCATTCTATGATTAAATCTGGTCATGTCTCGTGTATATGCTTTCATTTTCAGGACACTCTTATGCATTTTCTGTACACAGACAAAAGATCATTGGAGTTGAGAGAGTAAATAGAGTGCAACATGTGATTATGATCATTACTTGAGCTCTACCATTTTTCTGTCTGTAGGATATAAAAATGAGAAAGCTGATGTAGCGAGGAATTTTGTGAGGCTTTGTAGAATATAAAATGTAAAGCTCATTTCACCCAACTTTGTATTCAATTACAGTTCCTACTACTTTTCATTTCTTCCAAAGTAGTGTTTTGTATTTATTGTTATGCTAGCTTTTGTGTTTATAATATTGAAATGAGAAAAATGGACAACAGGTAATGCATAATGTATTAGAAGAATCAAATCCCCTTTTTCATTTATGTACTCTAGTTTCATTTGCATCCGTAGTTAAAAGTGTCTCGGTTCCATGCTCATTTGTACTTGTTTACCATTCTAATTGTGCACTCTAAACCGGGCTTTGGTGCTGATGATTAAAAAAGTAATGGGCATGTTGTTCGTGTGATATTATAACTGGCATGAAAAGATCTGGTTTGAATTTCACAGCATTCATTACACAACACGATTTTTAGGGGCCAGAGGGGTTGTTTTACACGGTAGGTTTTATTTAGAGAGATTATAGCATGTGCTTCCAATTGTGTCAATCAAGAATGCCAAAGATCCCCTTTTCTTCTTTTACTTTATAGAACGAGGCTTGTTTGCACCTACCATTACATGACTTGAGCTTGAATATCACTAACTACTTACTTTTTAGTTTTCATTCATGTTTTAGATGGGAGTTAACCTTAGTATGGCACCAGGAGCAATTCATTAAATCTATGAGTGTACTAGTATCACACTTGAACCGTGCACTCGAATTAATGGCATGAAAAGCAATTACGGTCAGTGTGAAGCCGAGCACTGGTGAAACAGGATCGGATCAAGCTAAATATCACACAGACAGACAGGAGGATTTGCGGGGATAGATGAATAATGTTTGATGGTGGTGGCTTTTTTTCATGTTGTTGGATTTGGCTGGAAGCTATAAATGATACTGTTAAAGCTGTGACGAAAGTGATGTCTAAAAAACAAGTCGATGCCCAAGTATTGACTTGAAAGTGCATTACATTCGCTTGTAATAAAATTCAAATCGGTTCCTAGTTTAGGTGATTTTATGATTTTTCCGTACAACTTATTTTCATTTAAAGCATTTATCGTTTTTCTGAAGCTGGCAGGGCAGGGTGAGGTGAATTGGGATAAAACGAGATAAAAAATCTATTTGATATTAACACGTGGCATGGCAGGTACTACTACTGCATTTTTCTGCTGCTGGTAGTTTCAGGTTAGGTGCATAGGAAGGTGATCGGTGACACGATGACGTTTTGACATGATAATGAGATACGTACGTCCGTGTATTTACAGATAGTTAATCTGTATACTGTATTCAACTTTCAGGATATAAATGTTTATGATGATGCGAGCTTAAAGTGAGCTTTTGTACTGTTCAATCACTTTCGCAATACTGCGCAGTAAGAATGTAAAAAGGGTGGTTCCAGTCAGTGACTTTTTACTAAAAAGTTTGATGTACACCATCAAGATTTGATGATGAGCAGTAGAAAAGAGGGAGAGGGTAGGAATTGCCTGTGGAATGTAAGGAAAAGATAAATACATGGTGCGCTAGTAAATCGTTTATAGTTGGCATGTACAGTAGTGGTATCGATCAAATTCTTTCATGATGACTATAGCTTATTATTCGGATTGACAATTCCGTCGACTTTCATTATCCGTATCCTATAAATCTACGTAATACAGTTCAGCTGAGCATAGAACTTTTGTGCTTTGCTTTTATCCATGTTTTATAACTTTTTAGACCTATTTGAAGAAACGATATATCATTTTGAGAGTGGGCTGGGTACTCAACATTTAATTTTTCTCCGTTTTAGCATTATTCAATCGTCATTGTTTTACCCAGAGTCTAAAAGCTTCCTAAAACATGTAATGGCAGCCTCGTTAAAATTTTTATGTAGCCACTACTATTGACAAAATAGTAAGGTTTTATAGGTCACTCCCACTCTGAAGACAATTTTGATTTACAAAGGACTTTTCAATGTAACCTTGTTGTAGTAATATATTATTTAAGCTTATGATAACAAGTAAGCATATATAGGTAGATGCTTTCTACGTCAATAATAAGTCAATACATTATAGTGAAAGCTTATGAAAAAATAACCCCCACGGACATAATAATCAATCCAATTGGTCACTACTCACCATGCGTCTCCTTTTTTGGGGATAGAACGAAAACGAGAGCAAAATTCTTGTCAAGCTGGTTGGATATTTTCGCTTCAGCTTTATTGGAAATGAACATTTGGTTTAATGGCCTTTTGTCTAAATGCTATCATAAACGATCACTTCCTCCTGCCCCGTTAAAAGTGATTGAAGCCATACTGAGCGAGGTGTAAAAAACGTCATGAATTGGATCTAATCGCAATAGTTCACTTTAAGTCGGTATTAAAGGATGAAACGACATCACACAGTAATTTTTGTATTTGTCTCGGATTACTTAATCGATAATAGAGCTACGCTGCTAAATATTTCATTGCCATCACTTGTTATTCAGCTAATCATGCGTCATTCGCTTTAAACTATACGGTTTGATTTGTAGCATTTTATGCAAATTACTTATTTCCCATCAAAGTGCAGCGCAATTAGTTCCCCATGAATAGTTGTGTCGGTTAAACTCACTCGATCACGTTGTTGCAACAAAGTGATTATTATCTGTCATGCTTTATATAGAAATTCAATCTCTATAAACGTTGCCTCATTTTTCTGAAGAATATTGATAACACTTTTGTATCTAGAACTGGTTGGCAAATCATCAGCGTAACGAGATCGTTATGCAAGCTATCTTTAAGCCTTTTATTGAATATGAATGAGTAAATGACAAACTGAGGGCGTTACTAAAGAAAGATTTAGATCATTGCTTAAGGAAATGAGTTTTTTCTCGGCATAATAGGCAATTAAAAGGCAAATTATGATCGCTACACTAGGCTTCAAAAAAATATTGACATGGTCATGTAGCCATATATTAAGTAAAAGTTTACCCACGGGAACACTTGGTTCCATGCAGTGTTTTATGAACGCAGCCAAATATAAGCTGATAAAAAGACATATGACATGCATGTTAATTTTTGTATTTCAACACTTTCGTTTAAGTCAAATTTTATTGTCGCCAATGTGGGTATTAAAAGTTGACTGAAAGCAGCTTGAGACACGGCACTCTGACGTTATCGGCCGCTAACTGCTTGCTTGTAATGTTCTCCAAGGATAATTTAAGTTGTTAATTGGAAACATAGTCAATAGCGAGTGAAGGGTTTTTACGATAATAAAAAGCACATTGCTCATATAAAAATAGTAATAAAAATATTTCTATCTACATTTTTTCTTTGAACCATAAACCTTCCTATGATGAGGCTGATATAATATGTTGCATGCAACAAATGAGGAAAATTACATAGCGCAAACATGAATAATTCTGACTGTTCTTTTGATTCGGGAAACTGTTGGAAGCCTTTCAAAACTCTTTGTAGACTACCTACTAAATAGATGGATAAAGTTTGTTCTTCTAACGGAAAAGTTTGTAAAATTGATTAGATGATTAGAATATAAACACGCAAATTGCTTCTATGTGCGTTACTTCAAGAAGCTTTCCCAGTTCGTGTGTTGTGAGAAAGCTTCACGCTTGGGTTGAGCTGGTACCTTTTCAAAAGCTAAACTGAACTTTCAGCGATGAAGTGAACTCTATTACGTCTACATAATAATGATTTGAGCTATAACGTTGCATTCAACTTTTTATATAGACTACACAGTATACTTTTACTTCTATGTATGCTAGTGATATGATATTGATCAAGCTCACAATCGTACCTCAACACTCGTCTCTGGTAGTAAAAATAACTGAGCCATGGCAGCTTCTCGGGGAAGAGAGAGAATGTTTCCATTTTCTCAGGAAAAAGTGGGTTTGCGTTCATTTGAAAAGAAAATAGATCTGTTAGGGTCTAGCAGTCTCTAGCTTTTTTGTCATAAGCGGTACGGAAATTTCCTGTGATTCAAGCGCTTGATTCCTTTCTCTTGCCAGCTTCGTTTGAAAAGCATAGTGGTAGAAGTGTGCTTTTGTTGAAGAAAAAGGAAACTTGCTAGACTTGTCTTGTCAAGTCGTATGCACGAAATATCACAAAAAGTTTCGACAACATTATAATGTATGTATGAATTTCATACACTTTTTGGCTACATAGAAATCTTGAATCGGAGTCGGCTTGCTTTTTTTCTGTTCCTTTTACTTTCTTCGTGTCCATCCAGTTGGAATAACTTGAAAAAGAAAACCAAGAGTGTGGAATAAAATCAGTGTAGGTAGCATGCATGTACTCTATAAAAACAAAACGTATGCTTTGAGGCGTAAGATGGAATTTCACTTTTATTTTTCAAGTCGGGGAGAAGAGAACAAAATGGTAAAACGAACGTGTACACAGCTGGAGAAAATTGTACCTGCCTGTCTGCGTTGATAAGCGTACGTGCGTGAATGCTTAGTTATTTTGTAGTTGTAAGCATTGTTTGTACTTGATACTATCTATTGATTAGATTACGCTCATTTTTATATCTTCACCTGTACTAAGGGAAAAGTCAGAAAGAAAAGAGTATCCGGTCTTCTTTCTACTTTTTGCCATTTCCCACGATCTCGTGTTCCTTGATTTCATACGGACAGGTTATTGTGAAACAGGAGATGCCAATTTGCTGTCTGATATCTTATCCTTATTGCTTACGGATACAGTGGCGTCAGTTTTGAGATACCTATACGTATATACAGAGCAGCTTACTTAGAAAACGCGGTAGATTAAATGGCATACCACAAAAGGTTTCGCTCCATGAATATTATCGAGATAGCGTTAAAAATTCGACACGTTCCGCTCTAAATCTGCTCTGCACGTCTTTGCATGAAATGAAAAATGCTAAAATCACTACCATATAGCTCCGTAATATTATCTCATTTCCAGTTTTCTTTTCTTACACACACATACACGTGGGAATATTTTTACTTGAAACTCACACATATTCTGTCATCAGATAGGCGTGCACACATTTATTCTTCCAGATACGACTCCAATTTTTCAATTTGAAGCAGCATGCACGATTTACGACCTTACACACGCACGAGCCGTTTGAAAAATTCAAAAACTTTTTTCAGTAACGTTCCTTGTAATTAGCCTGTGAGATGAGTTCAACACGAGAACCAAAAATTGTTGTTTGGTATGCAGAACAATACGGTTGTGCGGTTGTAAGGCGTAAGACTTTAGAACTGCAAAATACCCCTAATTTGCCCAATTGTCATGTACATAAATATACGATACAGAAAATAATGTTTGCGCAGCAAGTAAACACGCTAAAAAAAAGCAACATTGAAGGCTAGGAAAAGGAAGCTGGAGAAGAGCAATAGTTTTGCTTTGCCTACTTCATACGTATTCCACGGATGTTTCATTTGTTCAAAATCTATTTTCTGATGATTCGTTTCACTGTAGTTGTTTTGTCTGGCAGGCCGAGTTTCTTGCTCATACAACAGTGAACTTTTGTGTCGCGTCGCTTGTTCCAAGTTATGCAGGGTGACAACAACAACACAATGTTTGTCTATTTTTATAATGTACATTGATGTGTACATTGTATAAAAATAAGAGCCCTCACGGTCTCCATAAGCGGTAGTTATGCCTAGTATGTGCACAACGCACTCTTGCACGCACATTTTGACTTTCAAACCGAAGTCTTGCTCGCCTCTCAAACGATCATTATTCATCGGGGTCCTCCTCACTAGTTTTCTGTACGTTATTATCGTCAAACAAAAAAGGAAAAGAGCGAAAATGCTCATAGTAATGACTTGAATGTCCAATATAAGTGTCTCGTTTTTTCATTATTATTACACGCATAAAATGTCGGTGAAGAAAAATAGTAGAGGGAGTAGTCACAATAAAGTAGTGAGAGGGACACGATGGAAGTAAGCTGTTTTCAAGCTGTAAAGTCCATAATACTATTGCTATTTTTCTATGCGAGTGCACAGAGCATGACATAAAATTTATTATGATACAACGTACTTGTACTGTACCCATCTAAATCCACGCAGGGTTAGAACTATCAGTGCTACTGATTGTCTGAGTGTGAGAAGAAGGATGAGCACCACATCAGCAGCAGACAAAAAACAGTGTGTAATACGATATACGACAATGGAGGAAACAACAAAACGGAAGATAACAAAAAAAGTCATAGTGAAATTATAGTATCACTCACACACACACACTGAAATTGCTACTGTTTTTCTTGGTATATTGCAGCTTGTCTGCTTGCATGCGTATGCCATGTGTGGTGAATTTAATGTATTCCATTTCCCATTCTACTGCCATCATCCATTTTCTCCATGCAGCTTGCTAGAATCACCACCACACACATACCGCATCTCTTTTACCCGTTTTCTTTAGGTTACATTTATGTCCTCTCTCTTTCTAGTTTTCTGTTTTGCTTTTTACCATGTTGCCACAATACGGCTACGGTAGCAAGTACTACTCTTGGGAATTGGATGAGTAAGTTTAGTTCAACAACACAACAAACCGTTGAGAGCAAAGTTAGCATATAAAACTGCATTACTAATACTATATAGTTCCAGTTACTAAAACGTTCTATAACACATATGAATAGTACATCACTACTTTGATGTTTTTTCTACGTCTTTTGTCTTGTGGCTTATTTGGCGTGTAGTTCGCTTATTGATAGCGATGCTGTTGTGACATGACATTTGATGGGAAGTTGGAAAGGAAAACGAAAGGAGATGAAAATCTTTGCTGGAGCCTAATATGAATGTAGAGCCCAAATCGTTTCGAATTTCGTCAAGTTACTTACAAGACAGCGGATATTCTCAGGTTGCGAAGAGGCATGCTTGAATTTCGAATTTGGTTTTGAAATTGCATCATTCCTGCAGTTGGCAGTCCGCACAAGTACTTTTTACTCGAGTATCGTATACGTCTTATGTACATAAGTAAACTGCAGAAAATTTGTTTGCTTTGTATTTTAACACATAATGTATTTGTAATGGAGGCTTGTTATTGTTTTGAAAGGATGTAATGTGACAAGTGATAAAAAATCAGTGGTAGGTTGGCAGGTTTTTAGGTTGCATAATGGAACGTATACATAGTTCAACACAAAGAGACGATCGAAAAAATAAATGGGATTGTGGTTTTCTCTCGTCATGCGTATTCAATCCTTCGAATCATGTTGGTATGAATAACCACAGATATTAGAATTAGAATATCTACTAAACATAAAACTAACTGTTCCCAGTTTTGGTAGAAATGCATTATAAACACACTTACTGCTATTGAGAAAATGCATAATACTTGCATATGTAAGTACTGTACAACTACGAATTTTATCGGATTTTTTTCTTTGTTTATTGTTTGCGTGTTTATAAAGTCATAGGTTTAGTCATGAAGTGCTTCACAGCCCAAATAAGTGGAATATTATATGCCTTCGCTTCTTTTGCTATCATTACGTGGTTTGTTTCTGTTAACGCTTCAGTAAACTCTGAAACAGAAACGAAGAGTCCGTAAAAAGGAATAAATGCATAAAATTATCGTGGATTTTGTTTCTTTGATGGCCTAGCCTCTTTAAGAGATTTCATGATCAAAGTCAATATTATTATTGCATTTGAGTAATAAAAGGAAACCACCAAAACGACAAGGGTTTGTTTCGCCGTGCTTATTTGTTTGGCATGATAATTGCAGAAAATGTAAAGAAGAAAAACTAAACGAAAGCCTAAGAATAAAATCACGTACATAATAAGTCCTTCAGCGTGGCATGGTATGACATCATCATCAGAAAATTGAGAACTGCACGCTTCGGAGTATTCAGGCTGTTAACCCTTTTAACACAATCACGTTTGAACTAAGAACCGATGTTAAATTTAATATTATTTTTAAGTGTACCAAAGTCACAACGTATTATATATTCAGCAGATTCTGAATTTCAGAAGCAATACAAGAAAAGGCAATTCATTATGACAGCAGGAATTGATACATCATCAAGCTGTAAATAATGTGGTTGTAAATGTCAATAGTTTCGCAGAAATCCTTTCAAGAAAGGAAGATAAAGCGCCCTCAAATTACCGTCATTTGTTCTCATCTTTCAGTTTTCAACTTCAATACTCTGTAAATATTCTCTTGGTTTTGTGTTAAAGACTAGAGCAAAAGTAGCGATAAGTATTCAATGTAATATTTGTACAGAAAGCGATTTTGTGTGCACTGTGCACATCATCATCTTCTTTCATCCTTATCAAGATCAACTAACAAAACGTAAAAGGGAAAAATATAGTTTGCAGTTAGTGCAGACTAGTGGAAGGATTCGATGATTTCCCATATCAGCGTTTCTCTTCCCTGCAGCACCGCTACAGATTTGACTTCACACTGTGTTCATTGGGCATAATTGGCTCCTTGTTGTCATCTCCTACGAGTGGATTGCGTGTCCATTAAAGCGAAAAGCAAAAAATCTATGTTCGTCGAATAGTAAAATTGTTAACGAGCTCTATTATCTCTTTGGATAAAAACCGAAAAAATTGGTTGTGAGTAAATTACCAAGAAAAATGCAGACTTGACACGATACAAATCTTGGGAGTACTTACGTTTCTGTGCATGAAGCGAAGAAGCACGTTTACATGAATAATATAAAGCAAAAAGACCAACGCTGCAGTTACTTTTTTGTGCAAAAGATTGTAGCAGTTTGCGCGCAGTCTTATTTACTTGAAAGCGAAGTATGCATTGCCCAAGGTTTATTGAAAATTAATAAAGCCAAACCTGTAACAAAAATGTCTGAATGAAGTAGTACCTAATTTAATTTTTTATATTTTGAACTGGAAATTTCATTACACAGTCTTCAATATAGGAGGAGGCTTGTATTTCTGGAGATGAGATACTCGGAATCATTTCTAAATTGAAACCTTTAGCTAGCTGTACAACGCATGCAACCACCACGTTTCAGTTGCTCTTGATAAAAACATTAGATAATGCAGTATTGACGGCTAGGTTTTTGGCGTGTATGGGAAAAAACAAATGTTAGAGATTCCTTGGTTGCTTTCGTTTTCCACACCACTACAAAATGTTCTGCTTCCTTAATTTTCACAATTTCATATGGCTAACTTTATATCTCAACAACCTCAATAACATATGCTTCCTTTCACTCATATACTCCTTCAATGAACTGCTACTTTCTCTAGAAAACTTTTCCCTTTAAAACCAGATATGATCAGGTAATGTGTTGTAGAGCGCTTGTAGAATGTTTGTTAAAAGATTGCTGGTGGACTTTTCTCCTCTGCCAGCTGGAACGCACGTTCCAAAACTTTTCCTAAGTATCAATACTTTACTTTTATCACGTACAACTCTAATTTTCCACCCGCTCATTCCACATAGCATTAAGGCTATGGTCATAGTTTTTCTAATAGGTAGTCGTATAAGAGAAATGGGGAAAGTAAGTTGTTTATTTGCTCAAGTATTCTTTTTCCCTCGCTTGTCGTAAAGTGCCAAAATAAGATGGGCTATACAAAAGTGGCAAAAATTACAGTCTGCCACCTTTACGGAAACAACTAACCCGCTAACCCTCAAAATGATAAAACATTTATTTTAAGGAGAGCACGAAACACGGCAAATAATATGGCACATTGGGAAGGATAAAACCTTTTGTGGCTTGAATTATTGGTGTGATGTAAGAGCAGGCATTCAGTGGGCGCTATCGCTATTCCACATTCCACGAAGGTAACCCAATTCCGAAGCCTCCAGGGATATTTATGAATATTGAATACTCAAAAACACTAGTTGTGGCCATGGCCATTCTGTAGTTTATTGGTTTTCGTACGGCAAAGTTATAGGACTATAGACGACAGCGTAGTAGGTATGTAACTTCACGGCTCCTATATTTCCTGCCACTTACTACCGTGCATCCATGTATTGCTATCTACAGGTAAATTACATAAAGTTATGCGTAGTCACGCGATTTTAGCCGAAGGCTCCATTAACAGTGACACATACTTTGGCAATGTTAGTTCATAGGAATTAGACAGATCTATAATTCCTAGATGACCCCATTAACTTGGCCTAACAGCTAATTAAATTCCGATAACGCTGCTCATAAACGACTTGTACAATACTAATTCCTCTTTATTAATGCAAACTCGTTACTCGTTCCATATGAAAATGTATTTAAACTCTTCCTGAACTTGTTTTGAACCATCTGCTATTATAGCATCGTGCTGTGCTTTCATTTTTAGTACTTATTACATCGCATGGATTGATTTGAAATTACATTTTCTGTATAGCCTCCCATTAATTGCATTTAGTGTCGAAACATTAAATGAATGTCATGAGTACAGGTACGCTTTTGGTGACACTAAAATGTCAATATGAATTAGCTATTATTTACTTACCAGTACTGATATATACGTGAAACGAGGGAATATTTGAATGCTACGTTTAATAGACTGAAACGTGAGGCTTTTCACAGTATTTCCAGTAGCATTATCGACCTGTTTCTTACACTCAAAGGCAAAATTAGTTAATTAGCATGTGTTTGTTAGCTTTGCATGCAATATTACTCAATCAATGACGCAATTTTGATATTTGATTCTGCGAAAGAGAAAATACTTTTCTTCCATTTGGGACTACCATTTACCACTTTTCGTTTTATTTTATCTTTTACGCTTATTTTCGGCGAAATGCATTTTAGTAATTTCATGTTTTATTCAACTACTGATTTCTGATTACTTCTTGCTTTGTACATGTAGACTTTGAATAAATAGCATTTCTCTTTTTGTAGCCACTAGAAAGTTGATGTTTTTTCCAAGGCAAATCAAGAGCATACGGTTGGAAAGCAGTTGTAGGCAAGTCCACTTTATCATTTAATTTCCTCTGTGAAATTGAAAGTGGACACTGTGTGGTTTGTTACTTCAAATGAAGAATAATAGTAATAATGATAAATGATAACGTTTGTAGATAGGTATGGCTTTAATGGAATATGGCATGGAACATGATAATGGTGTAGTGGTGGTTGTTGTGCGTAATGTTTTTGCTCTGCGGCTGTTCTGTTTGTTGGGTGTGTTCCCCTCATTCACTCGCTCGATGCAACGTTCTCTGGTTTCTTGACGCATGTTTAAAATGAATATTATAGGATGTGTAAAGTAATTATATATCTCTGAGAGTATTTTACTTGCAATGAACTTTGCTGGAACTTGTATAACTGCACTATCAAAGTATTGCTAAAGTAGTTGCGTGTAGTTTCGTGGTTTGCATTAAAATCCTGAAAACATCGCAACGCTGCGTTTTTTTGATGCTCTTTCCAAAGTTCTCTAAGCTCATTAGGCCATTATGTTACTGGAAAGGGGATGGTTAAAGTTGTTCGTACAACTTTGGACAGAATGCTTAGCATGATGACTTGTTTCTGTTATATGTAATATTATCTCTCTTTCAGCTAATTAGTAGTAGCGGCTGATTAAACAAGGTCCGAAGTCTATGGTACACAACTTGTAGTGAGATGTAATTGCATTTTCCTGTTCAGTGAAACGGAAGGACTCTAAAAAATCGCTGCTTCACGTCCTGTGTCCTGTTCACTTTGTAGACGTGCCATTGATGTGATGCTATCATAATAAGCATTCCTATGAATAGTCTTTCCCAAAGTTTGAAAACTAACGGCTCTTTTTGTCTAGTCATTTGAATGTAATGAGTTAAATAAATTTACTACATGTCTGTATATTTTTTGCCTTTCGTAGCAAATTCATGATGCTTTTTCGTTGTCTACGCAGACAGCTTATATTTGAATGGGTAGCACGTGTGGTGTAGACACGTTATCGCTTTAAATATTGAATTGGCGTTTCTGATGATAATGATGATCATTAGGGTGAGTGGTGTTCTGTTACTTGACGTGTTTCACACAATTTCTTTGTATGTTTCCACTTTAGTGAAAGCACTCGTTGTGAAATGAAGGTGGCAAACCACGTCTTAATGGAAGGTGAAACAGAAGCACCTCGTGAAAGTTCTTATTTGCCAATCCATTTGCTTTTAGAATTCCCATGGATTTTCTGTCTGTCTTAGGCAATAAGTCGTTACAAAATGGTATCAATGTCACTGACGAAACAGTTGTGGTGTCTTCGTTTAATCTTGTCCGTCTTGGGTGGTAGTGTGAGTGCATAAGTAGAATGAGTTGTAGAGGCTGGAATGGCCATTGTGTAAGACCTGGCCTGTCAACTTTAGCTGGTTATAGTTGTCGGAAATTAGTTCCTAAACTGTCCATCAAGCATGGAATTATACAACAAAAGTAGGGCATTCTGTCGTACACCTTCTGATTCTGCTCTTGTTAAGGATTGGCGAGCTGCAAACAACGATGAAATCTTTACACGTTATGATAATGGTGCATACAACTACGGGTACATAGCAGTTTTGTATTGTTTTAGAACTATGCTGTTTTATGATACGATGATGATGATCATGATGAACGCAGCAAAAATACTGATATCATGTTCCAGTTCCAGATGCACTGAATAAACTAGTGACAATGAATTTTAACGATGTTTCATTTAATTTCCTTATTTGCAGTGAGCAGTCGATAGCCAGCGCCAGGGCTTCAGTCATGGTGTACGATGAATCCAACAAGAAATGGGTGCCCAGTGGGAGCTCATCCGGACTATCAAAAGTTCACATTTACCATCACGTAGTGAATAACACTTTTAGAGTGGTGGGGAGAAAGCTACACGACCAGGAGGTCGTCATTAACTGTTCAATACTTAAGGGGCTCAAATATAACCAAGCTACTCCAACGTTCCACCAATGGCGAGATAATCGTCAGGTGTACGGGCTTAATTTCAGTAGCAAGGATGACGCGGAGGCATTCGCGTTTGCGATGATGCACGCGGTAGAAGCGCTCAACAGTAATGCTCCCGCGGGTCCTCCCCGAATGCCACATAACATAAACAACACGGGAGGACCCCCACCTGGTCCTCCTCAAAATAATAACCATCATGCTCCACCGCAGTCAAATAATCACCACCATATTAGTGAAGAGGACATGGGTTATCGGTAAGTAAAGTAAATTAAATAGAAAAATGGCATATGACGCAAACGATAAGTGTATCATCTTTCAACTTTTAGAACCATGACCCGTGAAGACATTGCCATTATCCAGGAAAGACGAATGTCGCAACCGCAACAACAAGGTAAGAGACAAGCATTATGAAATACTTCAATTTTTGAAGCAGTTTTATTGATTGTTGAGCAAACACTCACAGTGATCCTCCTTTTGTTGTAGTCGTATTGCCATCGCTAAGCAGTCCTAATACACCGGTAGTAGTTCAAAATTCAGCACCACCAGGGCATCATAGAACAAATTCAGCACCACAACCTCCCCCTCCGCCACCTCCCGCACCAGCAATGCCATCCGGAGGTGGAGGAGGACCTCCTCCACCACCACCAATGCCATCAAATGGACCTTTGTCCAGGGGTGGAGATGCGGAAGTAGGCTCATTAGCTGCTGCTCTTGCCAGTGCTCATCTCAGGAAAGCAAGTAGACCGCAACCGGATGCAATTAGTACTACGAGTACATCGAGTAGTAGCTCTAGTGGGAGCACAAGCAGTGGAAGCTTGTATGGAACACTTCGGGGAAACAGAGGCATGACAAATGGTGGTAACGGTGGTGGCGGTGACGCTCCTGTGGGAGGAAGTACTTCTTTAATGGACGAAATGGCTAAGACCTTGGCCAGGAGACGAGCAATGGTGAAAGAGAATTCGGCTCCTAATGTACCCGCTCTGCAGAGCAACAACAACTCAAATTCAAATATTCTTAATAACAGTCAAGTGAGTAACTTTGGTTTACAAAGTTTTGACAGTTTCATGTTTCCTCCCTGCATTGTGCAGAGTTCTGTGCATGCAAAATATTTTACATGTTAATGTTTTTATATTCTAGGATGATGATGATAAGCCAACTACAGGGAAAATGAAAGAAACTCCATCATCTCCCAAAATGAATCAGAGAAAACGAACGGGTTCCGACACTTCCTCTGGCATTGTGGTGAATGGAAATGGAACTTCGTATGATAACGACTTAGATGCTCTGAAACAAGATATTTTGAAGGAAGTGCGGAAAGAACTGTATAAAATTAAAGCGGAAATAATTGATGGTAAGATTTTAAAGCGATTTTATGGATGAAACATGGCGTAGTAGATTACAAATTTCAAGAAGATTTATTATTGACAATTTCATTTTTATTTCATTGCAGCCATTAAGATTGAACTGAATAGAAGATGAACTGACTTGATTCAAAAGGAGTAAACGAAATACCATTGTAATCGCAAACCAAATCCAAAACGAATTCATTTTTGTGTTGAATTATTTAAGGACCATTTTGAACTCGATTTATAATAATTATTGAAAAATCATTTTGTTGACACTTTTGTCAATTGTTTATTTTACAAAAATTGCAAAAAATGCAACGTTCTAGCAAGGTCATAATATTTATTTAATTGAATTGAAACTGTGTCCTTCGTTTTAATTACTAATGTGTAACTGTTCGTCTTCTGACATTCGTACAAGTATTATGTACATAAATTTATAGCATATTATATATAATTGATTGTATCTATATGTAAGTTTTTTTCATTGTATGTGTAATTAACTGCGACTATTAATACATTACATGATGTTATTTAAGAGATAAGGTGTCGTATGTCTATCTCGTTTTTGTGCCAGCTAATCGAAACTTAGCTCACGATTCATACTTATGTACATGTAAGAAACTGCAACGTTTTCTTGGTAGTGTGTTAAGCGGCCAGTTTTTAATAATGTGTTTACAAATTATTTATTGTAGTGAAAAGAGGTCCAAATATAAAATGCTTTGAAGTCCAAATAATAATTTCCAATTGCTCCAAAATACATACTATACGAGGGATGAGGCTTTTTGTGCTTATGTTGCTAATAACTGGACATAATGGTTATTTTACAACAGTGAAAATCGCGAGGTTTCCTTCATGCATCTTATTAACTGTGTGGCAAAAGTTCTTCCAACTTAAGTTTTACACGAGTAATATGCACACAGTAATTCCGCGCTTTGAATAATGAGCGTGGCCTATTAAAGAGAATGCCCTGTTATTGCTTTATATAAATGTGCATAGATAAAGTGTTATGATATCCTGTTGTTAGTCCAAATTGCTCTTTGTTTTCATCACGATTGCTTTTTATTACGAAAAATTGATTAGGCAGATATGTAAGAACTCTAAATACCCCCAAAAAAATAAATTATCTAGAGTGCATGTTGTTAAGTAAAACTACATCTTGTAAATATGTATAATGGCCCATTGATCACTTCTTAGTCGTATGAAACCCGTTTATTTCTCCGACTTAATTTAGAGTGTTAAGTGCAGTTGTTGACTGAAGCATTATCCGTGTAATCATTAGAATAATGTATTATCAGATAATTGTTTTCATTTTCCTGACAAAGGCTGTATCGATTACGGATACAACCAAAATGCCAATTATGTATTCATTCATCAGAGATGCGAAAAAGTTGCAATGCTTTGTGTATCATTCGCAGTGACATATTAGATAACATGTTAAAAACTTTAATATAAAAAATATTCGGGTAAATACTAGAGTACTACTTTGAACATTTATAAAACGTAAAATTCATCATAACTATACTAACGACAGAACAATGCGCAAATGTGTTACTTTAACTGTTTGTTAGCGGATGTAACAACGATTTCGGTATCCTTTTCTACTTTGTATGGCTTGTAGATTCAGAAAATTTTTGCATATTGTAAGCATCTGATTTTGCTAAAGCAAGAATGTCAGGCTACAAATGCTTAGGTAAGCTGAATCTCACCAAGTCACCACTCTAGAATGTTCCAGTTCTTCAAAATCTTGTTTGGCATATTAATTTACACTCGAAGTAATAAACTTTTAGGCAAATAAAAGTGCAGTAGTTAGCTATTGAAATAACTATTGAATATTGCGAAAAATCACTCAAGCTAGAAAGTATTTTATAAAGTGGAATTTATCTAAACCTCGGTGAAAGTGAGGATTACTGTTTGCGATTGGATAATGAACTACTTTTAAC
Organism: Entomobrya proxima; assembly: GCA_029691765.1. Lineage (NCBI taxonomy): Eukaryota > Metazoa > Arthropoda > Collembola > Entomobryomorpha > Entomobryidae > Entomobrya > Entomobrya proxima. The sequence continues at coordinate 22,189,106 of CM056171.1, forward strand.
TAAATTGAGCTAGAATTGTAACGTAAAATCAATACTATGTATGTATTACTCTAGGTAATATTATATGAACGATATAAAAATGAATCTACAACAAATTTCAATTTGCTCAAAGATATCGGGAATGCACAACTAAAATATACGACAACCAAGAACCAGCGATACATGCTATAAAATTGAGTAAATAATTATTTGCTTCAGCCTACAAAGCGAGAGGTATGGTTCAAAGCAAAATCGTAAAATTCAGCGGGTGTATGAATATCTAAAGCACAAAAATGCTTCTACTGTCTACAGGGATTCTTGAAGATTGCATTGGATTTTCACATTTTCTACTCTGGTTTTTACATTTACGTACCAATCGACATTGTTGTTACAAAAATCCGATTTTCCATGTTGAATATATACCTCGTAAACATACGTGCTACACTGTTGTTAAAATAATATCTTGTATTTCTGTATTCATGTGGATTTATGCATTTTAAAAGTGAAAGTATCCGAAAAAGTGTAGTAGTAACTGCCATCATACGTTATATAGCGCATAAAAATACTTCCATCATCGATGCAACTTCATAGTAATGTAAGTAATTCTTTTTTATTTCTGTCTTGCACCAAAAAAGCTGGTATTGTTATACGTTTATTTTGTAGCTTCTGGATGGACTAGATTTTTTTCCAAAAAAAAGAAGATGAAAGACTTTATTGCAATTTCATTATTGCATTCAAATTGTAGATGTGAAACTTACAATTTCTTGACTGAAACATTTTCTACGTTATCGTCAAAATCTACATACTTAGGCATGTACAAAAATGGAATCCAGCTTAAGAACTTTGTATTATCAGGAATCAACCAAATCACACACCTAAATGACACGTCACATTGGGGAAAGTTCCGACTTGGATCTATCTTCAAAAAAATATTGTACGTAATAATAATGATAATAATATTCATCAATACCGACATTTCCAAGCAATTCATACATTAAAAAATTAAAATAATATGCCTCCGCATGAAAGTCGACAAGAAATAATTCGTTCGTCTTTGTAAGATTTTTTACTTTTGTATGGAACGCAAAAAAAGTCTTATGGTATTGTGTATCAAAAATATCATGACATGGGCATGTCGCAGAGGAACAATATGCATGCTCATAAAACCAATGAAATATAACACATTGGATTCACAAGTGATAAATATTATTGTATGACTAATGTTTTAACACAAGCTTTACTTTTATTCTTTTGTCATTTCTTGGTTTACTTTTACTTTCTCCCTTGAACATAAATTTGATAAAGAGTTGAGTTTAAATTGATTTCCTGTGTTATTCAAATACATTCCTTTTCAATTTTTATAACTTTATATAATTATTCTTTCAAACTTTGAACGAGTGAAAGTTTTGAACGTTTTATAATCTTCTAAATAAACCTATACGTAGGTCCATTGTACGTACATTTTGCACAACAAATTTTGCAATACAGAAGCAATTGAATGTCTCAACATAAAAAGGTTAGTCCAGTAAAACAAAACAATAGAAACTAAAAAACATCAAGTTCAAAGTAGCAGCATCAAGTACTCCTTGGTAGACTATCTGCTTTTTATGAAAGTGAAGCAATTAATAATAATACGCTTTTACTTAACCGCATTTAAACTCCTATGCTAAAAGCAATACACCTCTAGGATCTGAATCTGCATGAAATCTGAAGCTGTATTCGTTGATGATTTTTATAATACTATCTAACGATTGTAATACTGATTATGCAATATTTGGTGCACTCAGCCCTGCTTCAATACAACGATCGATTAATATACTAAATTATATACCTAAACGTTTTATAGTATGATAATCGACTTTTAAGCTAATTGTGGTTACGAAGAATCCCCAAAAGCTACAAAATGTAAGGTAATAAAGGATGGCGTGCTGTTATGCTATATGTACATTAGCCATTTACGGTAATTTATCACTTATCACCATTTTAAAACGATATGAAAATAAGTATTGAGCAGGGTTCATTTGCATAAAAGATTTTGTGTAAAAATTGGTAGAAAGTAGGGGGCAAGGTCTTATGTGTAATCGATCAAAATCGTTACAAACGTACATCATAAGATATTGAGCTCCCTTTATCCATGTAAGATTTCTCATTCTTATATATATATATTGACTGAATGCGCGAAAAATACTACGATATTATATCGATGTTTTGAAAACTTAATGGAGCAATTGGATCTGACAACAATTGCACAAGACAGAGTGAGGAATCAAATTCGGAAGCGAGACAGGCCGTTTAAGCATAGTGGATATAATACAAAACGAATAGTAATTATTGTAAACTTTATAATATATAGATGTACTTCTTTGTACTGATTGTGAGATTCCAAAACGCATTAGCTGTAAAAAACATTAGTACGTACATATGTAAACAACGTAGGATATTGTAGATGTAGTTTGAGACATAAAAAATACTGCTGAGAAAGCATTCCGCTGTGCAGTAAACAGCTTTATGTTTGTTATAATGTACTAAAAGTTTAAACCAACAGTTTTATATTTGTATATCATCGCATTTTTTGAGTGTGCACTTTTTCTAGAAATCTATGTTCCTTAAACCTTTAACAGTCATTCTTGCGTTGCCACAAATTTTGTGCTGTGCTAACCTTAAAATCAACTATTTTTAATCATTTAGACATGTGCAATGGAAGTGTCAACAACATTCAACCTAATAGTCAAATAATTTTAAAACTTGTTTCAAGTCTCTCTTTCTTCAGATATACATACAATAATGTCTTATTTTTACTTAACATATGCTATGCTGTATGCCTAGTAGGAATTTGTCTTTATAAATTCATCAACGGCTTCCTTTAAAACTGATAGCTGAGAATATACAGAGTTACTATAATAGATATGCATATAGATAATGTTTCAAATATAGGGCTATAATACGAGTCTTATCGCTGCCGGTGAAAGTAGAAAATCCGTAATTCTCTGAGTAGGGCATGAGAACTGAGAATGGTCTGGGTTGGTAAACCTACAACGTTAGAGAGTCAAATTTCCAATTAGGGCTAACAACGCAAACGCAAAGTTTCGAGAAATGTTGCACACGTAAAATCAGGTTAGTGGTATTATAGAAAGCTTTATTGACGGTTTGCGTAATTACTATCCTCGTGAAAGAAATGGAGAATCGAACTTCCGTTTGCTGGTGAAAATGATCGGTATAGAGTGAGAGAACGAAAGAAAGAAAACGGTAACTGATATACTGAAATTATACTCTATTACTATTAATAAATCTAAAGCATATATTATAAGAATAAATACCAACCTATGTATTAATATATAGGCTTGCCCGCTGTAACGATTACTTACTCTAGTACGATGTTTCTTAAAACTTACGTACGATATACAAAAGAATCTTTGTATGAGACTACATAAAATGTGTACAATATATTCCTACAGATCTAGATGTAAAGTGTTAGGTATAAAGCATGATATATTATTATAGTGTTACTTAATTTGCTCTAGAGAAACGTCTATAATGTTGCAAATTAAATACCTATATTGCTGCGATTATTTTGAAACTCTGTAAAAAAATACTTTGTTACAATATTTATTACAGTTTTGTTTGTTAAATTGTTTTATATAAGCACTGTATCATATGTACTTTGTAAATAATATGTACTATTCGTATATATATATGTGTTAACTCGGCCGACTCTTTTGTATTTAAATAAGCTGTAGTCTAATTACTAATTTCTAATTTATACATACTGAGTACAGGTGTGCATAAAAGATTTGTTGTGTTCAACTTTAAGGATGGTTTCATTTTGTGTGCTACCCGTTTTTTGTTTAAAAGTTCGTTTAAAAATTTACCGTAAAACATACATTTAATGATACCTACATACCTACATAATAAATATATATAAAACCTTATATGAGGATGAGCCCAAATAAATGCCAATAAATACATAAAATACTTGTAATAAAAACAGTTGTCTGCTTTCTCAACACGTGTTTGATTTTCATTACTTTGTCGTAATACAAATGGGAATTGCTCTCATACATTGCCACTGTGGCCAATTTACATGGAAAACATGTTTACTTTTCCAAGAATATCCCACCGTTCATCATTCCTCTTTGCTTCAAAACAAAGTTTGTTCAATAGAAAAGGAGAATTGAGACAAGTTTCAAGCGAGTCGGAGAAGAGCAAAGCCGAGAAAGTGAGACTGGTGAAAGTACAAATAATAGGATTACATTCAACATTATCCCAGCTTCTTTTTCCCATTCATTACCAATGCTAATGGAAAGGCAGCAGCATATATAGCACAATAGCACAGCTAGCAAACCATTTTTATCCTATTTGAGGTTTCATTCCTGCGGTTTTGTTGATCACCCCATTTATCGCATTTATCCCCAGTATAAACAAAAAGGCCGTGTGCGTTTTCCAACTGGTCTATTTCGAGCTACAAAAGCAACAACAACCACACACTCAATACACCTTATGTATATTCAAACTTTCTCCAATCCAGGAGAAAAAAATCTTTGATTTTCCATTCCCACGAGTATTTTGTATTACATTGTGCTCCTTGTGTTTCACCAAGGATCCAACTATTGTTTCTCTGAAAAAATCCAAAGAACTAACTCATTCTTCTTTTTAGTACGCATACAAACCCCTCTTGTATGTGTACACTCTAGCATTTACCCTTTTCCCACACTCAATCCATCCGGCTGTCTGCCTAACTTTATTTTCGCTTTTTCCCATTCATTCATATTATTACGGTATTTTTATAGCCAAGCCCACATGAAATGCAACCGAATTGCTTCTACAACCACGGCTTTTACTGCTAGCGGCTGGGCTAAAAATGGCTCTGAAGTAAAAGCGGCATAAAGCGACCAAAGCCCACACACATCCACAGGAGACGAACGATGGTCTTTAACGATTATTGACATTTGAAGGATCATACATCATTTCACACACATATACACACAGGAGGACTTGATGTTAAGCACTTCACTTCACTACGCGACTTTCACTACTACTTCTCATCTTTCAGCAACCAGCCAGCCAGCCACCGCTTCTTCTCCCGACTCAGTTCACCAACTCAGCTCTCCTTTTGGATGCGGAATGCCATTGATGTTGCCGAAAAAGAGAAAAAGAAAATAATATAAAAAGGCTTGGCTTGATGATACTAATACTTCCACGCCACCGCTACTTACGTTACTTTCCCAAAAGAGAATAAAAGCATTCTCTTTCACTCTTTCTCCTGTTTTCATTCTATCTCCGTATTTTACTCGTCCCATTCCATACTGATTTTTCCATAGCTATTTACACAGATTCAGTAGCTGCTCGGCAGACAAACTATTTGGTTTGGCTACCTATTCAGTATTTGCTCTTCGATTTGAGAGTAGTTAAATAGGAGCGGCAGCAGCAGCAGCAGTGGTGATAGTTTTTTTTTGTTCTGTCGTCCGCTTGTAGAAAAATCTAGACAATCTAGCAGGAAAATGGTGTGCAGAGACCATCTAACACACTTACAATGAAAGTTTGAGGCGTATACACTGCCATATGCACCCCGTATTGTTGTTGTAGCCATGCTGAAATGCACTTTCTCTCCGGGTTTTTATAAAAGCGCTATCATCATTGCATCGTCATCACACTACAACGAACGTCAAGAGAGGCTTTTACTCGATACCCAAAAGTTGCTTCAAATGCTCATGGACCAGGACATTTACTTCAGCTCAGAGGATATAAACAAAGTTGTAGTGGAAAGTGGAATAGATGTAGGTAAACGCATTACATGGTGGCATGGATGATAACCCTATTTGTTCTCTTTTGCCAGCTAACATTTCTGCATATAGAAACCCCTTCAGCCATATTTCCGCCGTGGAATGATGTGTAGCTTCACGCGAAATATAAATACTACAGTGTAACAACCCATTTGCCGTTCTTTTCCTACAGCAAGTTTACATTGCCTACACAATATATATGTCCATTCTCCTAGCTAGGCTCACTCTTTCTTTCTATGAAAACACATGTACATATGAAGAAAGCATGTTTCAGTATAAATATGTAATAAGTAAAAGCAATGCATGTGTTTTCCAGGCATCAACACACACACAGCCCCAGCAGCAAAGCCGAGGAAAAACAAGACCTGCTACTACACCTACAACTACATACTACTATTAATACTCCAAAGCAATTTTTTATACATGGTACCTACGTGCCTATAAAAACTTTCTGTATGTTATGGGTACGTGAGTTTCTCTGTGTGTCTGTCTACAAAACTCAGACGCAGTATATTAGATGTGTGCTTTTACTCTTGTTTTGTAGACACTACAAGGAAGGCGCAGCTGCCAGGCAGCCTGCGGTTGGTCCCTTACATTTCTGAAGATTTCGCGGCTTCCAAAGTCTTTTCTCTCTTGTGATCCTGTTTTACTTTCTCTTTCTCTCCCAGTCGCGTTTTCTCCTCTAAAGTTATAAAGTAAGTGGTTCTCCTCGCACGTTCGGTATTACTATGTTTGTTATGCCAGTATAAGAACCACACTTATTCTTCATCGGTATTTTACTCTTTTCCTCTCTCTTTCTGTAGAATGACTGCTTTCCCTAGATATACCAGCAGGCGATATAGAACATTATCGTATGTTCGTTTACGTTTTGTGTCGCTCTCCTCTCCTCATTTTTACTACTCAGTCCTTCTCCTTCCTCAGTCAGTCTGTCGTGCCTCTAGTCTCTCCATGCATCTCCAGAAAAACTTTTGTACTTTCTCTTTTTCTTCTTCTCTTCTTTCTCTTTTTTCTTCACACAAAAACCAAAAACGTACCGACCGACCCATCCTTCAGCAATAGCATCTAACGACTCTCCCACTCTCTCATTCCATTTAAGTGTTGATGTTGATGCTGCTTCTGCTGCTAGTGCTACCCTGTTCCTCTTTTTTCCCGTGTCTGTCTGTATTGTCTACAATTTCCCTACTTTCTTTCATTCCACTTTCTTTTTAGTTTCGTATTATGAAAGAACGGAGGAATGGAGTGTGTGGTGAATCTGTTAGTGTTTTCTTTTTCTTGAGAAAAACGTGAACAGTACCAAACGCGATAGATAAGTAGACACACACACTCATACGTACGCTTGAGGAGAAACAAAACACAAAACAGTGGAAGACTTTTTCATCTTTTTGTGTGTGTTGACCTTTTCATCGGAGCGGAAATACACACACATAGTCAGACATACACTTCAAAAACAAGAGAATTCTTTTCCGTCCTTCAATTCACTAGATTTTCTCAAAGTCTTGATGATAACAACTGTATCATCAGCGGTCTACTAAGTGTACATATATATTAGTGTCTGCTTTGTGCTCAATTTCTGCAAGATTCCTTTTTTGCTTGATCATCACCATCCTCATCTCAGGGATCATCAAAGCAATAAAAATAGTAACACGGCTAGCATAAAACACGCAGTGTGATTTTGGTTGCTGAACAGCAAGTATCGCAGGTGAGGTGACTCGTAGTAACACGCCTTCCATTACATTGCCGTGTTTTTCTTCTCTACAATCTAGCGGAAAAGGATAAAGTAATGTTATTGTTAGTGGTGTAAAATGTGATGTTCTCTCCTATAAACAAGTATAGTGTGTGTATGCGCACGGTGTGTGTAATGTGTGTGTGGTGATTGCCATTACATTGATAATTCATTAAAGTGATACTCGTATACTCCACACCTGTGTACCATTACCCGCCCTTTCTCCTCGCCAGCTAGAAAGATAAACAGAATATTATCTAGCTGAGTGCACCAGCAAGAACAAGCAATATGGGATTGTAAAAACGTGAAATGTTGTTTTGTGTGTCTCTTTACGAATTTGTTGGCTTTAAGTAGTAGCAAGCAGGTGCTAATCTCTACAAGGAGGGGAAAAGCAAGTGAAAATCTCTGTGATCTTTCTTATTTGCCGTGCGTGCCATGCATTAAATATTTAATTTGTTCGTGCAATTTAACATTTTACAACAACGGCTTTATTGTTCCAAGCTTTGATACTTTTATAACAAGTGCCATTTTACTATAATAGAAATACATATTTATAGCAATAGAGTACAGCTGCTGCCAAGTGAAGCCTTTTGTACGCTGCCTTTCGCTTCAAAGAAAAGGCCAAATCGATACATATCGCTTTTCGTATGATCTTAGTAAACTAATTATGAAATTCTTCACGGTTCCGCCTGTTTATATACAATATTGGAATAAGCCAGCTAATTAGCGTGCCTTTGCGTGGCATGTGCTTTTGATCCTGTCCTCTCTGTGAAAGGATTAAACAGTTGCTGCTGCCAGCCAATTTGACAGGCAGTCTGCCCTACTATATATTATACCCCGCGTCTAGTCTGGTGTAGATGCATTACATCTTCTGGACAGTTTTATATTCCCACTTCCCACACGAAAATCATAAGAAACGTCGTCTCGTGTGCGTTTTGTGTGTTATCCCTTAATAATGCAGCAGTACAGGAGAAGGAGAGAACGGCTTTAGTCAGCCAAAACAGGGCCCGTTGGGAACAATCTGTCAAAACCGGACGTCAAAGTAGCCAACAAAATTCCTCTCTCCGCTTTCCTCAATCACTTTCACCATCAACGGGAATAGAGAATGAGCTGAAGCAAATCTAAAAGACCAAAGTCATAACCAGTGTTGAGGGCTATGCATCAACATCATTCCATGTGTATGCCGCCGCATGTTGTTCATAATATTCTGCTACAGTGAAATAAAAGAAAATTTTTCAAACAAGCGTGCATGCATCATTTATTATTAGTTCGTTTCATGCAGTAGTCGCAAACAACAACAATATATTATATAGCGTAACATGTTTTTGTACTTGTGCTCGAGTGAGATTGCTGTTTCGTTTAATCCACAATCCATACACATGAATTGACTCACAAAAAAGAGTTATGCGAAAAATAAACTACTTTTGTTTGCAGTAGTGCTGCTATTGGAGCGTGAATACCAGAGCAAAAGAAAGCTAACAAAAAGGCGTTCTTATCAAAAACGCTATTGAAAAAGTGAACTGGACGTTTGTTGTGTTTTGGACTTTTGTATAACTTTTTATTGTGAACCGGGACTGGTAAACGGTTATGGTAAAATTCATACACAAAAGAAAATATCTACCGACACATTTTTGTGTTCAGTTTGACTGATTGTCAGTCTAGCAAAAAAGCCATCATCATCAACATTGTGTGTATTCCATATCTTATTCATTCATATGCTTTCACCAGATTACCGTTTTTTATTTACGTACTACACGTTCTAGTACACGCTCTGATTGACTGACTTGAGTGAATGTAAAGCTCAAAGAAAAGAAAGCGTTTATAATACTCTATTTATATTATTATTGCATTCAACAATATCTTGGCAATACATCAACAAGCTGGTTGAAATTCTTCAGATTTTCTCTTTGGAATGGATATTGTGAGCCACACACGTAATGTAAGTTTGATATATTATTGCAAAGAGCAAACATTATATATCATATGGAATGCATTCAAAGAAAAAATATTATACATGAGACAACACAGACGAAAACATAAACAGCTCAAATATCTATTCACACATTCCAGCTCCATGTGCTTTTAAACATGCTCTAGTATATAGGTATATAATATGCATAGCTCTATTATACTTTTTCCTTGCTGTTATACAAAAGCCGCTCTTGCTTCACTATCGCATTACTCACCACAACCATATTTTTTCTTGCTTTTGTCCAACTGTAGATAAACTTTTTAATGCACATAACAAGAAGAAAAAGTCAGATTTTTTTCTCTTTTGGAATTCGCTATACTGCAGCACTTGAAGGAGAAAACCAGAAAAGAGAAAAAGAAAATACCAACAGCCAAGAAAGCATGGTTGAATAAATGGGAAAAGTTAAGCTGCTGACTTGTGTGTTGTTGAAAAAGAAAAAAAATGGCAAAGTCGGAAAAGTGTACAAAGGGGAGAGACAGAAAGATAGAGTAAGAAAATTTTTGTGTATTTTTACGTGCTCCCAGTCTAGAGAGTGCAAAATATGTACAAGAATAATATAATAAAATGTGTTTGTAATCAGCTTGTGACTTTTGTGATACGACCCACATGTAACTACCACCACTAGTTTTTTTTATTTTTGTGTGAAAAGAAGTAAAGTGAAAGCCGGGGTTCTTAACTTTTCTTTTTTGTGTAGTAGTCCCGTTGTTGTTGGTCGGTTGTAAAAATAGGATGAAGTGAGAATAACTTTGAATAGCAATAATCCTACAAAGCAGCCGTGGCAGCGGGAGCTCCATGAGGTCTGCAGTATAAAACGCAACTCTTAATATGATTACTGGGCAAAAGGTATTTGTGTGTAAGTCTGTAAAGCTTGAATAGAAGCGTACTATTTTGGAGAAAAAGCTTTTAGCACAATAAGAAATAAAGGCTTGCGACATTCAATATACAAATACGGCAAACCTTGTAAAACCAGCAATCTCATTTTCTTATGTATCCTTCCTTGAATAAAATGCATGCATTACTTAATTTATAATGCGAGGATAAAAGCTAGAAGTCATAATGATATTGATATTGGAGCACATTGCGTAGGCCAGCTTATTGATACGATGCACGAACATTCAGTTACAAAGAAAAATTGAGGAAGTTGTAAACTTTTTTTTACATTACCCTTATCTTTTCATTTTACAGAAGGTATTTTCCCTATATTACACATACAGCCAAGAAAAATTGGGTTTGGGAGCAGCATGTGAGTGTGTAGGATTTTTTGGTGGATTATTGCAAAAAAAAGTACTGACGACTGGTAGGCATGTGCCTTTGCGTAGTACCCCACAGCACAGTGAAACCGTTTGGAAGACAAGCCAGTTGGGAAAATGGATAAATTGCATTCTTTCTTTTGTGACTGAGCCGGAATCTGAATGAGTTGGAGAAAAGAATTAGGTTTTGCTTTCCTCTGGCATACTGAGCATTTCTCTCTTATTACCAGAGAAGTATATTCATATTTATGGAAATGAGTATGCGACTACACACGCTACCATTTTATAAGCTTTATACTACAACTACGTACTTTGAATTCATTCATATTAACTGAACATATCATCATCTTCTCTTTTCTCTCTCTCTCGTTGCCCAATACTGTTGGCCCTTCTTCGTTTACAGCTTTGAAGAAAAAAGTCTCAGTCAAGGAAAAAAATATATGAAATCTGAGAGTTCCGTTTCCGTTGCAGTGAAACCTAATAGCTAGCTACATTCACATCATCAGCCAGCAAGCATAAAAAGCTTCCTTGGCTATTAGTCTCTGTACTGCCACATATTGCTTCCCTTGGAAAAGTGAAAGGGGCGAAAGTACAAGCTAAGAGATGAAGTATTTAAACTATACACAAACTGTAATGATCATGTATATTAAAGTCGTAAGTAGTTATAATGGCACACACTCTCAAGCTGGCAAAAGGGTCGGGAACAAACGACGACAATTTTTTACACAAAAATAGTTGCATCTCCACTTTCAACGTATTACTTTTATACTTTTATATATTTTTTATAGCGATAGTTTTTAGTAGGCAGTTACTCCTCTGCATACCGAGTTCTTTGGTTTCTTCGGTCCGCTTTCCTCACTCTTTTTTGGCTGACGAGGTACTTACTTTTTTTGGGTTTGTATCGAGTTTGGTAATGTGATGTGTTGCCATCGTCGAGTTGTTTTTCATTCTTGCTTCCTCTGTGTCCTCTTCAATTTTTATCCCAGTCTCCAAATATCGCATACCCCTCTTCCGCTCTGCTTACATTGTAATGTTTTTCCTGTAACCCTGAGTGTCTTGATCCTTCGTGTTTTCCCCATTCTCCGCACTTTCTCCGCCAACCCATGACGTTATTATGTTACGTTACTTTTACTTCTAAGCAAGAATAAAAAGCGATAGAGGGACCTTTTCTCCTTATAGCAAGTGCAATAAAATGGACAGCGAGAAACGTACCAAAGTTACATTTTACAGAGCTCCTTGCATGATGATAATAATATTCATGTACGGACATAAACAGGATGTACGTTTTGATGGAGATGTTGATGGTCTCAAAGGCACACTCTATTACTTCTTTTTTTACTGGAGACACAACACATAGCACCGCAGTCAAAAAAGAATGTGCACATGAAAGGGGAGTACAACAAGTACAAACATGTACACTTACTTTTCTTTGCCCGTGTGCAGCGTATCAAATACAGTAGGTAGTTTGAAGTTGGAAATTCCAGCTTTTCATCTTTCTGTTGCTTTTTCTTTTTTGTTGGTTCATGAACCTCGTGCCAACATGCATGACAATGCATGTACACAACAGATAGACGTCGCCTCTCTTCTGGCATGCATGACTCAGATGACTGTGTGTAGTACACAATAATGTTCACCGCCACCACCACCACCACCGTATTTGCATATTCCATATATTAGTAAAAGCTCTCCAAAAAGCATTTATCTTCTTGAGAGTATTTTTTCCTGTGTTTTCTCCTGTTTCCTTTATCCTTCTTCCTCTCCTGCTTCAGGATGAAATACGGGAGTAAAAAGAAGAAAAAAGTAACTAAAAGGCAAAGCCAACCCGTCAGCCAAAACTCTTTTTTCTGCTGCTGCTGTGGTGTGGTATGTTTGGTCTGCCGGATGGCTGGCAGCTGTCTGCATATAAAACCAAACTCCAGGAAAAAAAAGTGTTGTGTAATAATGCGCTCCAACATAAAATTGCATACCTTATGCAAAAGCACACACATATAACATTTTATTGGGACTGGGTGGAACAGATAGAGGCAATGGCGCATATTTTTGTAGGAAGAAGCTATTATGCTTCAATGTGCATCTCGTTACTTTCATTTTTACGGCTTTTCCGTCCAGGGATATTTACGTTTTCTCCTTTCCCTTTTTCTACCATATCCTATTACTCAAGTATCCCAGAAAGGTTTGTTTTTCTTGGCTAAATAGACAACTAAAAAGACGGGAAAATTTGTTGGCACTGTGATGCTATCGCTGTTATTTTTGCAGGTTGAGGGATTTCATGCAAGATTTTTTTTTGTTTTTCGATTTATGAGAACACGTTTTTACTAAAGGGCTGTTAGTGGGGCTCCCTATCACTATTTTCTCACCACCACCATCACAGTTACCGTGAGGAGTCTTATGATTATTACCGTTATTCGTTGTGAAAGCAAAATACGCAGAGACAACAGCAACGCCAGCACTAAAAGAGAAAGTCGGTAGTTTCCGGGAGAAATGTAGCAAAAGTTTATAGTATAAAGTTTTAGTAGCAATGTGCAATGTCTTTACTTGAACAACAACATAACATGAGCATCATCAGCAACAGTAGCAACAGCAGAAACAACATCAGCAGAAAGCGGCAATATCATGATCGTGTGCTACTGCTGCTTGCATATATCCCGCACAAAAGTTCGTTTAGTAGCAAGTTGCATCATAATGATCATCACGATCAGCACTATCTTCTAAAACAACATCATCATCATCCCCCGCAAAAAAAGTTACCAAAGTATGTAGGGAACAAAGTTTTACTAACTTTATTCTCCTCAGTGATCTTCCCTTGTCAATACACAAAAAATATCTCGCATTATTCACCGGCCGTGCCAAGTTGTAGTGTATTATGTATTTCATGTAAATAGACAGCAGTGTGTGGCAGAAAGGCTACGTAATGTAAAAAGATGTGTAATATCACATGAGAAAGGCAACATGATAACAGCAGATCACACAAGTCATGTAATAGTATCCATCAGGAGCGTAAAAAGAGATCCCCACACGGCGACAAGTGAAGCACTGGAATTTTATGTGGCATATTTGTTAAAAGGCTAGTCAGTCACTTTGCTCCGTTTTCGTATAAATGCATTACATGTTGTAGTCAGCAGTTTATTCTGAACGAGTTTGGAGAAAATATAAAGAGAAAAGGAGAGAGAGGACACTACGTTTAGTTTTTTTATAGTTTTTTTGCTCGATTCTCTTCCAGCTCGCGTGCAGTGTGTAGCAAACTTGCTCGGTGACAATAGAACTGGGTGAGACCACTGTAAAAAAGAGAAGAATGGAGAATAGAATAGAAAAGCAGTGCAGTGAACTGAACGGAAAATTTCATGGAATGGAACATGCGTTCAGTCACTCGTGTACGTACATTTTTACGGACAGCCCTAATACAATAATAGAACCGTTGTATATGCATGCATTGAGAAAAGAGAAAAGACGGAACAAAAAATAAGTTTGGGAGGAAGAAAGTTTGTCCGGCTATAAGGATGCAGTGCAATGTACCATTTATGTAGGGATATTATGGCAAACCATGTGTACGATCTGTCACGGGGAGCGACGTGCTCCGTGGCGGTGGTCCAGCGGCAGAAGCGTGAGCGTGACTGGTTGGAAAATACATTTACGTTCGGTAGAAATAGTGGAGTAAGCAAGTGTAGGAGTTAGGAACAGCGGATCTGCTGATGTTTCGGGGGAAGAGAAACTGGTGTTTACCTAGTGGAGTCAGCAGGAAAGCAAAGGTTTCTTTGAGTTCAGCGTGTTTGACTTTGTGAGTTGAAGAGCGAGGGAAAACTGGAAAGCATGGTAATGTTTTGGAACCGAGTTCGGTTCTCTGTCTCGGAGGGAAGGATCCGAGAAATTGCAAGGTAGGTTTCCTCTGTGTTTGTTGGATGGCGTTTGGGTATCGTTTGGAATTGCTACTGCACGTAGTCTTCAAATAAGATCTAGCGTTTTTTGTACTAGAATACTATATATTCTAGAGGGTAAGATGTGATACAAATTGGTTGTGCTCATTCCATGTACAAACTCTGGTGTGGATATGGTATGCTGCCAAAAATAAGCTAGACAAAAAATGCAAAGATATGAGATAAAATTGTTCGCATAACTCATAAAAGTAGGACTCGTTTATTTAGTCGATGCATACCCATGGCTCAAACCTGCATGACTCACAAAAAGAAAATCTGTGCAAGCAGAAGAAGACCCGTGAATAACTGTCGTCTTCTTTTCAGTCCTGATCGCTTGGTTTTTCCAGAGAGTTAAATGAGACGGAACACGTTAAAACTAATCTTTTGTAAGAAAGAAGGAGGGACATGCGAGTAATAATAATAATATATTCTTAAAGAGAGAAAGGAAAAGGTTGGAGGAAAGGGAATACAGAATTGCATCTTTATTCATTTATGAGTGAATGCACAAAAGTGAGCTCCAGATAACAAAAGCTAATGCATAAACCAAACCAAAAACCGCAGGAATGTGACTGCCTTTTCTTCTCCGCTATTACTTCTCTGCGCACATTCTCCGCTGTCATTCTTTGTGGTAGCACATAAATATTCACAAAGTTTTTCTGTCCCACTTATTTCTACATCAGCAACTGCAGGAGCTAGAAAATGACACTGGGAGAAAAGACTCGTTTTTCTTATGTTGATGTGGTAGCGGTTGGGTCCTTGGGCAGCGGAGAGTTTGGTGGGCACTCTAAGAATAATATCAGGAGGAAATGCCAGAAAATGAAAGGGCGAAAAACAGAAAGAGGAAGACTTTGTAAAATAACATTCTGTACAAGGACAAGCAACATGCTCGAAGAGAGATCAGTATACGTACATAACGTATTAAATGGTAAATGTTTTCAATGATATCTAGAAATCACTGTTAATACTTTGAACTACATTGAACTTTAATAAGAAAAATGAAACATGAAATCTGAAATTGCAGAGCATATACACGAAAATTTGTTTACAAGTTGTACAGTGATAGAACTAGTGATGTATACAAATTGAAATCGAGGGCATATTTCATTTGCTAACAAAGCAATTGAGCTATCAACATTATTATTACCAATTGCCTTTTGCCTCCGCTTCTTTCAAAGCTTTTTAATATATAGTAGAAAGAATATAGCAATATAAACTATCTGTACTTTCAATTTAATTAACATAAAGAAGTTATAAGAAAAGATCCTCTTTCATTTTAGCTTTTCTATTTTGCTGCCAAGCCCCAATGTCTTTGCGATTTGTATAATCGTGAGATTCTTTGGTGTGTTCTTTGAGTAAAGTGTTAACATATCAGACGCACGGCTCAGTTGAGAAAGGGAATTTGCACTACTGATGATATTATATGCATGCCTGCATGTGAATGCAGGATGGTGATAAGGGAATAACAGCCAGGAAATGTATTATGCAGACTTCTATATTTTTCTTTCTCATTCAAAAAGCTTTCTTTTCACTTTTGTCTTTGTTTCACTTCATCGTGCCTGTAGCTTGCTTTTAGCATTTGTTTTGTTTTGCATTTTTCCGAGTAGCCATTTGCCACTCAGAATGTCAAAAGTGAAAGCAAGATAAATATGTATAGGGGCATGTACTCAGAAAAATGAAAATGGAACAAACTCACTGCATATATGATATATCGCACCGGTGTGTAGTTCAATCTGACAAGACTGAGTGAGTAGGTGGGAAAATATTCATATTTTATGCGACTTCCTTTGTCATATTTCTCTGTTCTCTTGCTTCGTAGTACAGAGTGCAGTTGTTTAATGCTGCAAACTATCTCTCTCTCTCTCTCTGCATCCATTTGTAGGTTGAATTCCACTCTGGGCAAAAGATTGTAAAGATTCTCTACTGTGTGTTCGTCTTGCTATTTTTGCGAAATTCAGAAAGTAGAGCATAAGGTAGTATTTTGTGCTTATTTCGTAAATTCAAGTAGCCACACAGCGGTATTTCATCATGTTGAATAAAATATTATGTTTTCCGTACGCTTTGTTAGTGAATCCTGCAATGTGTTCTGTTTTCTGTTTCACATGCAGTGCTACAAACGGGACTTCAGTTTTGCTACTGGACTAGTTTCCTTTTACTGCGAGCTAGAAGTATGTATTCAAAAATCATACTGACTTTCAAGCGTTCATTCACCCAGCAAACGTTTTTCTGAGCATTAAAGAAGGGCAAGGGTTACCCAAATGACCAGTCGTGCCTAAAATATATTTGTATGTTTAAGAACCCTTGCAGCAACTATTACTGATCACGATAGGATACGGTACGTATAGATTGCAGCGAAACTCACGAGAAGATATTACTACTGACATAAGAAGAAAATATTAAGGCAATAATGATAAAATTGTCTGCAGAAAACAATCGAGTTGACATTACGAAAAGTATTTCATTCGAGAATAAATCGAAGTATTATTTTAGGTTTTGAAAACCTAAGTAATTTGGTAGGTCTTATAATTATGTTACTTTTTTTAAAATATACATCCTTTACTTAGTGGAACTTAGTATTTCCTATCACTTTATCGAGAATCTTTATTGTCAACTTTAAGCTGAGACCACGGTACTAGCGTAGAATCGTATTTTTCCTGAAATTGTTCCAACTTTTAACTCGTTTTTTATACGAAACTGCTTCAGTGTTTTGCAAAAACCTTGTCATCTCCTAAGCATCCTTACTTTATTTCTTTTCGATTTTAAAATTGCTGGCAACTGCAAGGAAAAGTGAACAACTGAGGCTTATTGAGAGAAAATATATATACTTTACTACGAATGAAAAACCTCTCTCAACATCTTACTCTTCGTCATTCCCTGAAGAAAGAAAGAAACTGAAGCCAAACCACGTTTCCTCTTTTACTTTTCATCTTATATAACCCATCGTGTCGTCGTCACTCATTTCATTTCACACAGTGATGAGCAGAATTTTTTGATCATTTAATGTTGACTGCGTTACTTGAGAATGTACACTGCTGCTTCTGTTTGTTGGGCTGTCGATTTCGATGGGTTGTATGGGAAATAGCAATCATCAAGAAGACTGCACTATTTTTCCTCTTATTTCTTGACTTCTATATGCTCTACTTCGTTTTACGTTACATTATTATGGGTTCATTTATGCGTGCGTGTGGAGCGTAAATACTGTGAAATGTGCAAGTTAGTGGCAGCTTTTAACGTTTTTATAGCTTCATTCTTCACATCGTATTAGGAAAATCTGTCTTCATTTCTGTTTGTTTCTGTCTTATCCTCTTTTTTAAATGAAAAAAGCCTTTTCAAGTTTTATTCGTCTCACTTTTACCCTTAAAGATGCCCAAAAGAGAAAAAAGATTGCGTGGCACCTTTTCATATTAGGTTTGTACTCATCTTGAGTAATCAGTATTTTTAAATCTGCCTTTACGTTTGCATGATTCTATAATAAACCCCTATTTCACTTTTAAAACGTTTTATAAAGAAAAAACTGACTTTGTGACATGTATTTTTTAATGATAATCATATCCAGCCATGCTCATTCAGCAGAACGGCAAGATCTTTAATTTCAAGTCGTATATTACTCATCTACGCAATAACGGTATGTGTGCACCGCACTCAAGAAAACTTTGTACGTTAAAACGCAGGTAATAAAATCCGCCCGCATGAATGCATGCACACAGTCATCATCATTTCGGGTTGATGATTATCCTCAGCAAAAAACTTTTTAGCGATGAGTTGTCTGCTAAATGTACTCCCAATGTGTGGGGATCTTGATATGATCACGCAAAAGAAGTATACATAGTTTTTCGGAGAGTAGTAGATACGTTGGTGGTGCAAATGAAGGGTTTCCGTTCCGGCGTAACCCATTCTTCTCCTTTTCTTGTGACACACGCATAAATGTTCATATAAATACTTCCTTCGCATATCCACCCCATTTGTTCATCTTTGTCCAAAATTAGATCATCTTAGGTTTTCATGCCTGCGTGTTCAAATTTCTGAGAGCGCATGCTTCTGCAGAAGAAACTTTTTTGTTGTGTGTCACCATTCTCCATACTTATAAGGTACATTTTATTTCACCACACAGGAATACTAAAACACACTTGGAGCAGCTATTACTGGTAAAGGAAAAGCTTTTTCAACGTTTATACAGCAATCCAGTAAATGCTCATAAATATACGGTTAATCTCCCGCGATTCATTTTCAGTCTTCCTGTATTATTCCACCTAAAAAAGTTAACCTTCTGCTCACAAAGCCATTTCTCTCTGTCGACATCTAACACTGTCTGCCATGTATGTATGTTATGTTTGCACTTGGCATTACACAATACTTCAATCCACCTAAATATACATACACACAGACAGACAATCTTGCACCCAAAAAACAGTGTGTAACGCAGCAGCAGCAGTAGCAGCGTTTATATTTATGTAAATAGAGATAGAGCGTTTTGTGCTCGAAGCAATTCTTTTTTAACGAAAGGTTTAGTTGAAGCGAAGGCAAGGCAAGGAAGAAAAATTATGGGACAAAGAGGGAGGGAACCCAATCCTTTTTTCCAATGATGTTATCCTCCATACTAGAACATTGTACATATTATATACTTCCAAGCAGTTTTTGTAAATCTTTCGATTTTTTTTGCTCCTTCGTTATTTCTAGTTATTTAACCCTGAGAAGCAGAAAAAAATCTGTTAGTTGATCATGATGATCATCTAGAGGAAATTTTAGACGATCTCATGGAAAAAATTAAGCGAATACCAATGGCGCTTGTTACTGACGTCTACAGACTTGCTGCTGCTCTTAGTGAGGATTTTTGCAAGGTTCCATGTGCTCCAATTTATAACCGTGGAGAACCAACTAACGAGACAACTCATCAGCATTATCATTGTGCATATATATACATACTCAATTTTTTGCTTGTCTCATCAACGTCGCTTTTCCCTAAAAATCTAGCCAATTTTTAACTTTGTTTTTTGCTCAACTTTGCTCGGCGTGCACACATTTTACCCAGCACCACGAAAATGATTAATTAAGCCAAATCAGCGCAGTGAATACATATAGCATATTAGTCATCCTCCTGAAGAGATTGGTTTCTAATCACTGCGTTTTGTCGTAGTGCTACATTTAAGTACAACTTAAAAAAAATATGGATATTTGCGTGCTAGGGTAACCTTCTCCAATTGCCTAAGGAGGATGACTAACATGCTATATGTAATCACTGCGCTGATTTGGCTTAATTAATCATTTTCGTGGTGCTGGGTAAAATGTGTGCTGGAGAGCTGTGACTGACTCCTGTAGGGGTGATGCGTTAAAACCTATAATTTTTAAAGGTCAATAACTTGCTTCGCACACGCTATATGCAAAATGTAGACATTGTGGATTGTGCTTCTTGACCTCCTCTATCAGATGCGCCTACTTCCAGCTGCAAGGGTAGTGTGCCAGGAGAGTTATTAACGGTCAAATTCGCGAATTTTCGGTGTTTTCAATTATTTTCTGGCGTGTACACTCAAACACATAAAAATCCGAACGTTTCAAATTTTCATCCAGTCTAATTTCGGTGACTGGTAAGTAAGCAAGAGTTTTTCATCACCTGCTTTTATACCGTGCTGCTGGATTCTCTCAAAGAAGAACTAAAAACAGTTGCAAGCTCCTGTGCTTCTAACCGATTTTTTAAACACCACCAGCAGCAGCCATAATATTATCTATATGTGGAGTTTTATGAGCCCCAAATATTTTTAAACACTGCCAGCATCAGCGTGCAATAAACATTTTCCAGTTGGTTGCAAAAAATGTTTTAGTGAGTGAAACCACTGTGTGTAGAGTTCATTATTTCGGTAATTTCCTCTCCAGTTTAATTTCTTTATATTTAACGATAACACTCATTGTGCCATTACTTCTGCGTGTCTGAATTTTTGCATGTTGCGATGATGCTACCACTTGATCCATGCCACAAGACTTTACACGTTACACGTGAAATTATATTTCAATTTTATTTCAAAGCACAACATGCTATACACGAGTTTATACTGTGAGACCAGAGGAGTGTGAAGGATTTTTGTTCAGTTTATTTTTTGTAGTTGGTTTGACAAAGAATTCAATTGGATTTTAGTTCGGGCTGGTAGCGGGGAAATGAAGTGTTATAATAAACTTCCGTGAGTGAGTAGTGAGTCCTTTCATCCATTTTATTTCCCTTGATCATTCTCATTAAAGTATTTGGTGCTATTTTACTGCTTCTATGCTCACTGGTGGTGGTTGGTGTGGCTGTTGTGCATGCAAATTGATAATTACCGAGGAAAGTGACTGAGCTGGTTATTGTGCTTACTCCTGGTATTTTTCCCAGCCTGTCTTCATTTCGAGCATTATGGTAATAAAAACTACACTCACTGTGTCGTTTTATTGCAGTAAAAACCCACGCAAGCACAGGCAATGAAAAGCGTCGGCAATAATAACGACTCATAGAGAGAGAAACAAACAACAACAGGTATAATAGTGAATAGGAGAATACGACGTATAATTGAATATGGTGTTTGGAGCACGCTAGCTTTCTCTTCATTTTCCCCTCTCCGCGTTGTTGTGTTATTTCGGAAATGAAGATATGAAGCAAAAGTAGTAAGAAGGAATGTGATTGTGTAATAATTTGAATGGAAATTCAGGAATTCAGTTTTACTACAGCTATCTTTACTATCAAACTATTCGAGTAAGAAAATAAACTTGATGACAAAACTGTATTAAAGGAAGTAAAATTTTTGGTGGATGGGCTGTGAATATTACAAACACACGATACAAGCACTGCACGTTTAAATATATTTTACATCAAGCTAAAAAACATGGTTTCATTCTGAGCCAATGATATTTGGAGGATGTAAATGCTTTGGAATAATAAAATACCAAGGATCAAAGAATTTTTAGTAAGTTTTTGTAGCGTTGTAATATTAAATAAATGATGGATGCACAAAACCTGTGAACTAAGAATCAATTTACGATTTTATGACGAAAACGAATGATTAAAATTAGTACGTTGATATCATTGCATACTCGAGTTTGCATTGTTACACGATTGCTTGCGAGACGATACATACTGTATTTTGTTTACTCATTGTACATGTCACGTACAGTTTCAGAAATTTGGATTTTAAAAGCATAACAGAAGATAATCTAGGGCCAAGTACCAGGTTAATAGCACTTGCCAATTTAATCGAAAATTTGTTTATGTCTCGCTGAAACTGAATTATGTAATTTTAAACCATGGATAACATGCACACTCTAAAATGCTCTTAGATTCAATAAATTTAGCAAGCGTAAGCTTCTACCTTATCTTTTAAAATCAAAACATTAAACAACTGCATTCTTTTTGGTTTTGGCACGCTCGTCATTGTCATGAAGAAAATTATGCATGCCCTCTTGATGATCTCGTCGAAAAGTAATCGATTTATAAAGCAAACCTTTTGTTTCTCAAGTTGTACCTCCAAAAACATATTCATTATCTGAAATAGATTGAGCTGTCTCTATACAGACATACATATAAACAGACTATTGACTAGCGAAACTTTCTTCCTTCAAAAGGATTGTATAACCTTATTGTTTTAGCAAACATTTAGCTAATAATTCATGACAAAAGTAAGGAACAAAAGAAAAGCTTTGTAATAGCTTTTTTGCCTAATGATTGTATCAAGTGCAAGGAAAACATTGGAACAAAAACAAATCATTTGTTTGTTTTCAGCATAACGTAAATTACAATATTTATAAAATGGAGCACTTGTCAAGAATGCATTATCCATCTTCATCTTCCACTAGGGATCCTACTCGAAAGAAAAGCTAGTGTGGTCTCTCTTGACAAATGTATTGAGAGAAGATAATGATAAAATTTCAACATATGTACACACAACATGCATATTCTATTTCTTTTCCCAAGATAAACATAGTACTATATTTTTAGAAACTATTTTTCTATTCGATCGATATACACTTTTGCTGCATTGAGATCGCATGCACCGTGACAAGTTTGGTATTTTAGGTAGATACGAAGGGTTAAATGCACACTCATTTTCATAAACATTTGGAATCCTTGCAAATCAATAGTTCAAAAACTTAGTTTTATATCTTTTCTTCTAATGATTGCTGCTTTTCAGAAAAAGTGGTGTTTCATCTAAATTGCCAAAGAATTATTTCAGCACTTGTGTTCCCTGAAGATTACAGACCCGTGAAAGTTTTCCGTCTTCATCTTGTACTCGTCAAATGACTCATGAAGAAAGCTAATGAGACAGAAATCTATGTGCACACTTTTCAGCTATTGTAATAGTGCAAAGAAGGAGAACAAAATTATGAAGACGATGAGGACAGTAATCTTGTGCTGAACATTTGCATCTGCTTCCTTCCAAAAAAATCTCAGTGTGAGTGAGTGTTGCATTTTACTAGTACTATATATTTATTAAACATTTAAACAGTGTATTTGATTATTGTGCGTGAATGTACTCCTACACGACTACTGCAAGATCGCTTTTGAAAACGTACTGTTTTGATAACAGAGTGCCAGAAATAACAAAACGACAACGAAGTAATATGTTCACTTTTCTAGCTATGTAGCAACAACATTGGAGGCTGTTCCAATGATAATCTCAATTTTTAGCTGCGCTCACACGTAATAAGTACGTACTTACATATGTACGTAAAACGGATGAAGATAAGATTATAAGAAATGCATGTACATTAAGAAATAAAATTAGAAAATGAAATGTTCTGACATGGAAATGCCAAAACTTTGGTCTCTCTAGATTTTCCCCGTCATTTTGAAAGACACAAGACATTAGCGGGAGGCGGCACAAAGTATTAAAAATGGGGATAAGGATAAAATATGAATTATGTGGGGTAGTTCCTTTGGATAGCATTTTCTTTTCTTGTCTTACTGCTCATCACAGACTAGTTGCAAAAACAGGCTATTATGTAGAACGTGTTCTAGCAGTGTGGCGCCTCTCTGATTTCTGCTTCCTATAGAATATCATCGTTAAAATTGTAATCGGAGAAATGAAATGAAAAAATAAATCAAGCTAACATGCCAAAATAATCAGTAAAAATTGAGAATAGGCACAAGACTGTATATTCTGCGTATTACGTTTTGCATGCAGTAAAAACTTGAAGATTATTCATTGCCAGGAGGAAAATGGGTCTACATGTAATATGGCCATGCTAAACATGCAAAAAGTAATGAGCTGATAATAAAAGACCCAAGATCAGGAGAGCTTACACATAATTTTCCTACACAATAAAGACGATCATAACGGTAATACATTACACTGATAAACGTGCTAGAAATGCTCCAATGAATGCACGCATATGGGGAGAAACAATGCTACAATTTGCTCTCTGGTGACTGCTA
>CM056171.1:22213208-22304724 GCA_029691765.1 Entomobrya proxima
GCCATTCTGATAACTGAGACCTCTCATATTTGTATCATAATCATGATATCCATAATGTGATATCGAAATGCTATCAGAATGCTATCAAAATATGGTTCTCATAAAAGTAAATTAACGGGATATCAGAAAGATGTCATATTTTAGTCATAAACATGTTGCCGTTTGAGCGGGTAAATTTTCCATCTCGCGTTGGATGTTTTCTGGTTTTGTCTTCAAAAATAAAAACAAATCAACAACTGATTTTAGTAGTGTGCAACTAATTTAATATAATGCCGAAAATTAAGTCGTATAAACTTAGTGCTCGCCAGCAGCGTCGAATCATCCAACAAGAAAAGAAGCTTCAGTTGATTTCCTTTACCTCAAATAAAGTTATCCACACAGTTGAACATTTGAACCCTAACGTTGACGATACAGCTGTGAATAACCTATTCACCCCCGACGTTACAGAGGATTTAACAGAGGAAAATCATCAGGAGACCTGTGCACCTCTGTCAAATGATCTGCCATTCCAAGGATTTTCACTCAAGAAAGCCGTACCAAGATTTCGTGAGATTTTACCAGCGTGGGCTATTAAGCATCGGATTAAGCATAGCGCGTTAAACGACCTACTGGATGCTGTGACTACATCAAAGGACCACTGCGATCTTCCAAAGGATGCCAGGACACTCTTGAAAACCCCAAGGGAAACAATAACCAGATCATGTCCACCTGGAAATCTGTTATATCTAGGAATTGAAAAAGCCATACGGAAAGCATTACCGGATTCGTTTTCAGGAACCTTGGTTGGAATCCAGGTAAATACTGACGGTTTGCCTGTCCATAAAAGCAACGGCGGACAGTTCTGACCTATTCTAGCCTCTCTAACATGTGACGGTTACCGGGATGAAGTTTTAACAATTGCAGTTTATTACGGAGAACGCAAGCCTGACAACTCTAACGACCTGCTAACAGAGTTTGTTGAGGAAGCCAAACATTTGTACCTTCAAGGAATTTCAATTAACGGACGTCATTGTCAATTTGAAATCACCAATTTTGTCTTGGACACACCAGCAAAGTCATTTGTAGCAAAGACAAAAGGTCATTCTGGGTACAATAGTTGTGGAAAGTGCCAAATCCAGGGAACCTATGTGAGTAATAGAATCGCATTTCCTGGCAATATTGCTGAACTGCGCAATGACACGGACTATCGCAATAGAAGTTATGGTGACCATCATTCCACCCCTAGTGAACTTGAAAAACTTCCAATTGATATGATAAACATTTTTCCGCATGATTACATGCATTTAGTATGCTTGGGTGTTGTCAAGGCGCTTTTAAAACTGTGGATCACAGGAAAAAACTGTTCTTTTAAACTGTCGAAATATCATATTGATAGCATAAATCAACAGCTTAGGCTTTTTAGAAACTTTATTCCGTGTGAATTCGCAAGAAAACCCCGCTTGTTAGATGAAGTTGACCGTTGGAAGGCCACTGAATTTAGGCAGTTTCTTTTGTATACTGGGCCAGTTGTTTTAAACGGAATTCTCCCAAAGAAGTTGTATCAGCATTTTATTTGCTTGCATGTAGCAATAACTATTCTGATTTCGGCGGACTGTAACTCTAAGGAAGAGTGTGCTGAAAAGCTACTAACATTATTTGTTGCAAAATTCAGTGAACTGTACAACGATATTAACTGTACCCCTAATATACATGGATTATTGCATCTAGTAGACGAAGTTCGAATATTTGGATCACTGGACAATTTTAGTGCTTTCAAATTTGAAAACAAGCTTGGTGAAATTAAAACGTTACTCCGGAAATCAAGCTATCATCTGCAACAGATACACAGAAGGTTGGCAGAATCTGAAAAGTGCCAACAGCAGTGCTCAACGCAGTCATTCCGCAACATCACATGTTCTCCTTACCTTGGATTACCAGCACCACTCTCGGAGCCGTGCTTTAGAAAGATTAATTTTGCTAATTATATCTTAGGAACTAGTCCCTCCGACTCCGGCTGCATTTTAATAACTGGGGAAATTATAAAAATTGATTCAATTGCTACTAATTGTGATACAAACTCCATTGTGCTATACGGACGACAGTTTCTGTTTAGGGACTCTATTTATACTGTGCCAGTTGCGTCAAGCCGAGTCGATATTTACCTGGTTACCCAACTGTCCAGTTTCGCTTATTGGGATATTAACAAAGTAAGATCAAAGTGTCTACTCCTGCCACACGGGTCATCTTTTTGTGCTGTCCCACTGCGCCATACTCAAAATATTGATACTTGGCACGTGTTTCATTTTTTTCCTCCCGATAATACTACTGCTACAGTTCATTCAAGTTGGATTACTTTGAACGAGAACTCCAATCAGATACAATGCTTTTGGCCCAACGAAAAGTCAACTAATGTCATCAATTTGCTGGCTAAAAGAAAGACGCCACCACAGCCGGAGTGGAAAGCTTACGATGGGCGTATCCTAAAGACATTTGGTAAGGCTTTTAAAACAGTACTCAATCCATTTTACACAAATCCCCGTGTAATTCTGGGTGACCATTAAATGCGTTTGTTGTTTAGGTTCTTATGATGATGCCAGGAGGGCTCTTCCAAAATTAACAGAATGTTCCGATGCAAGTGACATGGAACAGGTACAGTCAAGACTGAGAACTCATCCCCCACCAGCAACTAGCCAGCAAGGGATTAATCATGGTCCTCCAGTTAAAAAATTGCGGAAAAGCAAACGTGATGCGCAACCCAGCCATGTACTTGGATTGGTACGAAGTGATCGTGTTCCTTCACCCTCAGGTTCCTCAGACTCGTCCTTGATTAGCACAGTCTCATTTGACGAACTTCTAACTAACCATGGAAAAACAACGGATGACTTGCTAGGTCAATAATGAACAATAAAAAATTTGTTCAGTACTTTTTTTAACAGTTATTATCAGTTTATACTCATTTAAAAATGTCTTTCTTTCAGAATCCATTCAGAATCAGGATGACTTTGTGAACTTGACAGTTGGTTCGAAAAACCATGATGTTATCCCCAGTACTTCTTCGTCAACTCCTATGGCCACTGCAAATCCTATGTCGTTTGCAACTAGAGGTCTAAATGGAAATCCTGGCATGAGTATTCACGCTACTCCTACTTCGCGGCGTAATTTTGTTAAGGCTACGGATTTTGAAGGTAAAAGTGCGTCCATTTCTATAACTTAAGTGATTAAATGACTTAAACATTCTAAAATTACATTTTGTTTTGTTTACATTTTAGCCTTCAAGGAAATGTGCGCTACAAACTTTGCTCAGATCAAGGCTACTCAAAGCAACATAAGTGGAATGCTTGTCACCGCCTTGGAGACTTTAAGCCGTTTGGAAAGTAACCGTCCAGCAAAAAAAGCAGTTCAAATCAAGGACTTTGGCGTTACATTTCCTATGCGTACTTCGGAAGATGTGGAACAGGTTGAGTCTTTGTTGGATTCGAATGAGTCGTTTAAAGACTATATGGTACGGACTGTGGACATGGATTATTCATTCTTGATTAATCAGTCATTCATATTTCAATTGCTTTGTTGTAATTTCTGTATTTGTTTGCTTTACACAGGAAACTTTTTTGAGTAGCTTGGGAGGAGACAGTTTAAGCGATGTTACCAATGGAATTCTACGCTATTTGATGACTGATGAAGTGGCTTTACACTTCAATTATTCGGGCACAGGGGTAAAACAAAAACGGAAATTTGCGGACACTGCAATTGATTCTTTAGTTTGTGGTAAATCTCTATTTTACAATTTGAGTCATTAATTTTTGTGAGATAATGTTAATAATCTTAATAATGTTCTAATCTAATCTAATGCAATTGGTTTTTTAGATGTTGTATGTGCAAGTAAAGTCAAGGATGCTACAAAGAAAAATGCTGCGAAGGCTATCGGAACTTGGTTGCTGCACGCTAATGACCGGCTGAAATATAAACTTAAATCCAGGGCTACTTCTAATTAAATGTTAAAATACTTTCCAGATTATCCGTATTTTCTTTAATATTTATCGTTTTTGCTAATAAAAGTTCCCAACAGATGTTCGTTTCCAAATCTACCTCTTAATTTCTTTATTTGCATTAATTATTATGCATTCATTCGACGTTTGGGGCTATATGAGATCACCGATGGTGCTTGTATAAAAATGATACCATAATGACAACTTTAAGTCAATATTTTGATAGTCTTAAGATAAATCGATAGCTCGGATATGTTTCATAAATGATACATATATGACACTTGCGTCCCTATCTCAAACATCTCAGAATCGCGGACATCGCGATACGTTTATGATACTATTTAGAGACTATTTGGATCTGGATATGATATCTTCAAGACATCACGACTCACAAATCCATCTCTCATAAAGTTGTCAGAATGATGTCTTGGTGCTATGTGGGTATCTGTACACTTACAATCATCATTGACGACATCTTGACATTGGCAAAGACGTCGATTGTAACAAAAACATAAGCAACTTGTTTGAAAAAATAGTTGCTGTATTGACATTGTAATTTTTTAAAGTGGACTTCTTGAAATATTGCAATGTTTTAGTAATACAAGCAAAAATACCACAGAAGAAGCTTTTACCTTTAAACTTTTTTCTTAATTTTTTCATGACCAAATACCAAATTAATAAAATCAACAAGATGAAATGAGACTTTCTTTATTAAAATCATTATATTTTATTTCTTGCTATTTTGTGTAAAACCAGCTTAGCATGCCCCGCTTTTCTGAAACTGACAATATAGCTATAGTAGTTACACTGCAAAAAACAAATAGCACACAATTTTTCCACTTAGTTGAACAACAAGAAAATATATATTGGCCAAAAATTTCACAAGAGCAACATCAATTTCAGGCGGAGTAGCAGCGGAAGCGAAGGAGTTGACAGGATTATTACACGACAGGACCAAAAATGTGGAAGCAACAGCAGCAGCAGACAAGACCAGCAGCCGTAGCGGCTAACGCGTCTTGCCAAAACGCACCAGCACCGCCACCCGAGAAAGTATTATCTACATCGACATCATCAGCAGCAGGAACAACGATACTATCGTCATCATCATCGTCAACCGTGGTACAACCACAACAAAGTTATTCACAACGAGAATTAGTAGAGGATTCTGCGAGTACCACTACCCCAACAACTGCAGCTGAAGCTGAACTGCTACTAATGGAGCAAGAGATAATGCCAAAAGATCTCAATTCACTTCGCACGTGGCCAGTATCACATTCATCAAGAGGCCAAGTAAAATCATGCATAGAATTTTCCCCGTCTGCAATGTTGCCAACAACGGGTGCCTCATCGTCGTCCACCAACACCACCACCGCCGCCACCATTAGCAGTAGTATCACAGAATCAAACTTATCATCATGTTTAGCTAGAAGTAATGCAAATAACGTAAATTCCACCGTCGGTTCAACACCAGCAACAACGCAAGCAAGAATTGGTTTATTGGACGATGTTGTTGAAGGATTAGTATCAGATGAGCATCCGGTTATCAAAGAAAGTTTAGCAAATTTCCCAGGCGGGGATCATGTTGCAAGTAGAACTGGCTTGCAGAGGATTCCGCAAAGTAGTGCAAGTTCTCATGATCTTTTGTCTGGTTCGAGAGGTTCGCCGAGAAACTCATTTACAAGCTTACGAGAAGGAACCAGTTTAACTCTTCCCCGACAAAGTCAACCTTCACATGGTAGCAATTATCAGCATCAACGTGCCATGTCCATCTCATCATCAAATCCGTTTCTAGACTTGAATTTGGTAGAGTTTGATCTACAAAGAGGGGACAGTGGTGGGGTAGATGAAGAGGATGACGAGGTAGATGACAATTTAAACACACCTTCCGGCCGTGAGGTACTCAATAGTTTGGCTGCTAGTTGCGACGAGAGTTGTCCCAGTGGTGCTAGTGGAATGAGCTCAAACATGGAAGCAGATTCTTTAGAGGATTTGCACCGGCAACAGGATCAAGAGTTTCAAGATCTGCTGGAAGACTTTGCCGAGCAGCAATATGAACTGGAGCAGAGAAAGCCTCCTTGTCCCAGTCACACAAGTTTGAGTTTAAGTAGTCTAGTTAGTGGAGATGGAGACACAACTAGCGAGTCTTCATGTGGAACACTTTCAGAAGTATTTGACTCCTTGTCACGTTTCTCTCAACATTGTTTGGTGTCAATGGAGGAAGCTCTGACAATAAGCTCACCCCTGTATCATCATCACACGCAATCCTCCTCATTTACCACGACGCCCACGGCAGAACGAGGTGACTTTGAGTTCACCTTTGATTATGAGCCACCACCTTCCATGGGCACGACTGGAGTGTCGGTGGGAGCAGCGGGGTTGTCCTCCTCCCAACAACAACACCAAGCGGCCTTATTTAACGTGGCACATGCTCAACAAGTCATTTACGAGAATCAGGAAGCAATAGACCGGCAACGAGAAAGGGATTTAATGCACGTTATCCCACGACGGAGATTATCTAGTTTTTTGGACAGTCAGGAAGGAAGCAGCAGTACTAGTGGTGCTATCACTGGAAGCGGTGCTATACCTTGTGCTAGTGGTGGTGCTCACTCGTTGTCACGAGAAGGTGACATTGGACACTATACTAGCAATGACCTCAGAGCCCAACGGGTAAGAGACTGGAGTGCTTATGGGAATAGTGGTAGTAGTGGAATAGCCAGTTGTGGTGGAGTGGGGGACACAGGTGGAGTTCCGAGTAATGCCACTTCCTTTGATAGTTGTACCACGGGGATTGGTCTGGATCACGGTGTAAATTCTACTGGCAAATGTGGCGGTTTCGAGGGAGCCGGGGGTAGTAGAAACGGGAAAAGGGGACAGCATGCAAATAAGGCTAGTAGAAATGACAAGACCGCAACTACATGGACTACTACAATGAATTCGGTAGCAACTGCTTCAGCAATAAATGCGGGTGATGGTGGTGCTAGTGAAAGAGGAGATGGGAGTAACTCGAGAAGTAAACGTAATGACTGTCGGCAAAGCCAAAATGAAAATTCTGCTGCGGCCATTGATTCCATCGTGTGTGGAAGTGGCGGTGGTGGTGAGGAGGGTGATGGTGACAGTTGTCGTGCTAGTAAAACTATACTTTCTCCAATTGATATTGGCTTTGATTTTGACTTGTTTGTGACTGGACTTGGGTTTAGAAACGTGAGTGGTAGTGGTACTAGGAGAGATGGGGGCAGTGGAATTGCGGGTATTGGTGAGGGTCCCACTACAAGCACAAGTGGTGCCATTGAACCGTCATCTTTGGCTTCATCATCATCAACCTCCGCAGCAGCGTGTCTTGTAGCTGCTGCAATTGGGGACGATAGTACATCAAGTGTGTTAGGAACAATTGAAAATTCTTTACTTCTCCGAGCGGCTGCTGCAGCCGCTGTGAGTGTCGTCCAAGGAGAATCAGGACAAGTTCTTGTCACCCCGATGGACTGGCAGGAGAGATGTGTGGAATTGGAATTGGCTTTGCAAAGATTTGGAGAGCAGGCAGCACGTGTGAGGCTACTTCTACGTGATAAGGTTTGGATCTATTTTTTATTATTTCAGCTCTCGTAGTCTGTTTTTTATTCTTTTTTCTCTCTGCTTACTGCAAAATGCTCCTTGAAAACATCTCCCCCTTTTGTATGTTCATCCCTTATTCCTTGAACATTCAATCTACCACCCACACACATATGCCCCGTGTAAGTACAAATATCACTTTCCCCTTCGCTTCGCTTTCGACTTTATTTAATTTCTGAGTGCTTCAACCAAAATTTCATTTTCATTGTACTTTTATTGCCTTTTGACTCTCTTAGGTTCGGATTATACATCATTGCATTGCTACAGCATAACATACGAATACTGTGCATTCCTATATATTTAAAAGCATACAGTGCATACATGACTATAAGCGGAAATGGTGTAGCAATTTTGGAAAGGAAATGTAAAGAAGACTTAGACATGTCGCCATCATCGTCGGCTTTTCATAAAAGAACGCATCAGCGAAGGAACAGTTTCTTGAAGGCATTTCTATTATTGTGCGTGAATAGAGGGTGGAAATTGTGAAGCATTTAACAGAAAAGAAATGCATACAGAGTATGAGAAAAGAGTAGTAATAAAGAATTTTGAAATCCTAAGCAAGTGCACTTGGTGCATTTATTGAATTTTGGTTGAAGTGGGAACGGGAAAGGAATAATAAAAACACGATGGCATTTAGCACAAAACGAACAAGAACCCATCATCACTCACAACTGCACTGCAATTTCGTGTTGAATTGTTATGCATGCGTGCACGGCAAACATGAATTAAAATGTGAATGCGGTTCTGATGCTAATAAACTACTTGCGCATTGACAGGGAGCGAAAAGTCGATGCTGGTAAGTGCATTGCTTCAAAATAAATTTACTTTTGATGTTGTAACTACGCGCAGTGCTTGCAATAGTACAATCTATAGTATGTTCTCAACTAACAAGAAAGTTTCTGTATAGTATTGTTGATACTTCCTTTTCTTTTCGGATGTTTCAATAGTACAATGATTGAGTTCCAAACGGTTTTACAACAACTTGGTTTCAAATCACCGGAAAAATATGTCCTTAAATATATTCGTTCTGACAAAAATTAAAATAATTTTTGGAAACGCTCAAAATTGTGGTTCACCTACCCTTATGCCTATGCATATGCAAAGGAACATTACACATAATCCTCATACATCTTTATACTCTCTGCATTGAATGTTTTTCACTCAGCGATTGGTTTTAGTGAAAGTTGAAAAGATAATGTCAGTGCAAGTTTGTTCTAATGTTTCCATTTAATGACGCGCTTAATGGAAACTTGTAATAAAATGTTATGATTATTGCCTAAAACGGGAATCGACCAATAATCATTCAGATTTTCTAATAAGCATTTCCTCGTTTCCTTTTTTTGACTGCATTAACAGTCTATGTTCACCTCTTTGGAATAACTGCAAGCCTTGATTTAGGGTTGAAAATATCTAAATTGGGAAAGTCAAACTTAATGAGAAGCATATTATTGGAATGGCTCATAAACTTTGAATGAGTTCTTTAGCTTTGATTTAAGATTTCAGATATAACAAGCAGCAAAATTTTGAATCTAGTTAATGAAGAAATTGATTAAATTTTTTTATTCAGCAATTCTGAACAAGGCGTTATATAACCCATACCTTATGGAATTTCTTCAGAATTTCAGCCATGGACATAATAAAGACTAGAATAGCATAAAGAAAGAAACACCCTCTGCACTGTACTAATAGATAGGAAAACAATAACCATGAATAAAATATTCGTGCAGGAGCTTGGTTTCTTTGTCTGGAGCGACTCATGATGTTCAAGTTCAGCTTTTGCTCTTGCCTGGCTGGGGTTTTATTCAAAAGAGAAAACAATGCCTTGTTACAAGTATTGCGTGATTCATAACAATGTGGAGAAATTTAATGTGTGATATATAATGGGTCTGAACCCAGAATGAAAGCAAGTAATCAAAGAAACCCTACTTCAGTATACAATTTGGCTACTATGAGCGTCATGAGCGTACACTTTTGTTACTTTCACGCTTTCTGCTCGCTTTTCCTTTCAGTATAAAATTTATGTATAGCAGCAGTATTTCATGCAATACACAACATTGTGTAATGTAGAGTTCCAAGAGTTTCTGAAAAGCTTGCATAAACGGAATCTCATAACTTTCTAATCGAAAGTGTCGAGAATCCAAACAAGTGAGGAAGAAGAGGAAAATGTTTTTTTTAAACTTGCCCACATACACAATTACTTTGACTCATGCATTTTATTATATAGGCATTTAGGTTTGGTTTACCTATTTGCAGAATAGTAGTAGTTGTGAAAGGTGAAATGTAGCAACAGAGAAAGTGTTTCAACACTGACTCGAAGAAATTATGCACTCAGGTTATCCAGATAAAATTATCAAATTTTAAACACATGTAAATTCTGTTTTTCTTAAAATGAGTATTAGAGTACATTCATTCTTCATACAATGTTTTGGATTTTATCAAAGGAAAAATTGTAACTTCAAGTTACAAGGTAAAATGAAAGTGTTATCTACACTCTTTACAATGGCAATTTATAAATTCCATCTTAATATAATAGAAAGTAAGAATACTTTGTTGTTGTTTTTGACTGGGACAAGATCTTATAAAAGTAGCTCAAGAATTTCAGGTATTTACTATATTTGCACAGTATATGTTTAGGTCACAGGTACCGTAATGATTACAGATTGATACTGCGGGGTTTTATACTTGGCGTAGACATTCACGCAAAAATAATTTACCAAACTTGCAGCTCTCAGAAAGCTGCATTGTGCGTAGTACTTACATAACAGAAAAATTCCTTTGTCGTAATTTATGTTTCAAGCGTGTTAATACAAAGTAGGACTTTAATTTTAAGATACTGCAACGACCTCTGAGAACTTGAAGAATGTTGAACTATACGCATTGTTAAGCGCACTTTCAGATGAATCGCTCATGAAATCTTTTGATATCATTTCAATCAGTCCTTATATCTTACTAGGGGTAGGTTGAGACTGCCAGTTGCATAAAAATTTAGATCATTCTCAAAGTAAATTGCAAAGTCTGTTATACTTTTAGGAATACTAGCAGGACAGTTTAAGTAGTGTTTTATCAGATATGTAAGTTTACTTTTATGACATGTCATTATTTTTGTCAGGCTTTTTAAACGGAATACGTACTTTTGCTGTGTTTTTCTCAGAAAAAGTACCGTACTAACATTTTTTGTCTGAGAGGAAACAACTTTTTTGAATGATGATTCCAGGAACTTTACTGTGAAAAAAGAAAAATATAAATGATGATGATACTTCCATTATTATCCTCTCCGCCTACAATATCTTAAAAGCAGCATTTTATACCTGTCACTTTTGTTTCATGAGATGACACATCTCTTTGTCTATTCTTTTCAAAATAATGGTTGTACTGTACTCCAGCAGAAATGTAGCAACACGAGAAAAGTGTGAGTGTGATTTTGTGACAATTATGGCAGATGACAAATGAAAAACCCCATGACAGACACGCGTACTCTATTGTAAGTGCCTACTACTACTATTTCTAGGAGTAATAACCCTTTAGGTATCCAGCAATATAAGCGAAATGTTAGCTGATGTTGTTTGGATCACAATCGTGAAAAGTCTGAACAAAACAACCCACACGAAGGGAGTTCCTGATAGATGGTCTTGTCATTCTTTTCAAACAAGTACAGCTGCTATCGCTTTTATCCAGAAATGTGTAATCTGCTTTCAAACTAATGATCATAGAGCACACAAATTTCAACTTTGGTGCATTTTTAAAGCATCACCCGTGCTAATTTTTTCTTTAATAGAGATTACTGTACAGGATTCAATATAATGACATTCTTCATTAGAGATACATGAACGGTTGCTTCAATTACAGCTATACAAAGTAGAATTTAGTTTAAAATAGAAAGAATGTACTTCATACTCAACCCTTTGAAAATTCCAGTTTTCTCTTGGGGAAGAGCATCTAATAAAATGAAAATAGTAGAAAATAATGCTTTGTACAGAAACATACTAGTTCAAAGGAATTTCCAGTAGTATAAGGAAAAAAACTACCATAAAGGATTCTTTGAACTTTTTCAACAATTTTGTTTATTTGTCAAGTACTAACTGAACCATATTATTCTTTTTTTTTACTGTTTTCAAGCTTTTCCTAGTGACTTTGTACTTAGCTAATAGTATAGGTACTATGCATTGTAATAATAGGTATTTACTCTTTGCTAAACTAAAATACACGTCTGAATACTTTCTTAGTTCCTGCATGCGTATAAGCCAAATAACTTTGTGCAAATACGTTATTCTGTGGTGTCATTATAACTAGAAAAGTGGATCGGCTTCCAGAGAGTGACACTGCAATAGCCCGTACAAGTTTCATCTTGCTTTTGGTGTAAAGGAAATGAATCTTCCATTTTACAGAAGGATTTACTCTTCTTTCGCTCGCTGTCACTCTATTTTCTCTTGCTTTTTTCCATTCCAAGGAATGTAAAACTATGTGCACCTAATATGCAAAGCTTTGTAAATGCATTCAGTGTTCTCTCTATAAAGCACTATTTCCAAGCAAATCAGAATATACGTATCTACATACTGTAGTACATGTATTCCACTGACGATAACTATTTGTCGTTGCATAAGACACACGAAAGACGGCATTTCTTTCTCAAAGTAACTAGCCTACATCCTTTACTGATCTGATATTCGTTTGGCCTTGTACAAGTACATGCTAAGCATATTCACATGTGATTTGCACGCAACGTAACTTTACTGCTGTACATTTTCATCAGACTTCCCACGTCTTCAATATAATAATATTTTTATTATAACCTTCCACTCCTACTTTGGCTCATTCTTATATCATATCATCTTCTCCCGTGAAGGATTCTACATATTTCACTCGATTCGACATTGAACTCATTTTTACTCACAACTCTGTCCCGCCGCTGAACGTACCACTCCTCCCGGGAAAAAATACTAACTTTATATGTTAGCTGGATTTACTTTCTTCGCTGTGCACTTTTATATTGCTAGTAATACGAATAGTCCAAGGATCAAGATCAAATTTTCTCTTCAAAATAGTCGAGTGTAGCCTCCCCTAAATCTTTTTTCCCTCCTTGTTTCATACCTCTCTGCTGGTGTAGCAAGTGTGCTGCCGTTGCAGTCCAATATAAAATGAACGATGTATATCAAATTCGCCCTGTGTACCTCTGTCGCTTCATCATTTACCGACACTTGTTCTTGTTACCTTTTAACAAGCTTTCGTTTTTTACAGAACATTCGTTTTCCGCTTACATTTTCCTCTCTGGCTAGACAATGTGATTCACGGTTTTCTTTTCGGATGGAAAAGTAGGAGTTGTATTTTCAGAGCGAAGAGCGAAATGATCATCACAAAAACGAGACAACTCATCATCATAGCGGACGCTCAAAAAGTATATACGTAGTACCCATATGCAACTTTGGGATTTTTCTCTTTTCCAACCTTTGTGTCTGAACAGTTTACTTAACAAGTTGGCACTTTTTTCTCTTGTATACACATCTACATTGTAGTTTTTGAGTGACTTATGATCTTAGAAGTGCACAACTATATGTGTATAATACTAGACAAATGCCTATTTGAAGCGTTTTGGCTGTAGGACTCTGGTCTATCTACCTTTATTACAGCTTTCATATATAAGTTCATCCTTTCTCACTTTTTTTCTACTCAGTTCTCAACTCCTCCATTTCTGCTTACATTTTTTTCTCTTCCGGAGGTGATGTTGGCAATGGTGTTTCTTCTCTTCTGCATTTGACGTTTCTATGATCATCGCTTTCCTCAGACGTTTTATTACGCTTCCTATTCCATCCTCCAACTTTTTTCCAACCGCTACTACTATCATCTATACTCACCATTATCTTCTTTCTTTATGTTGGTATTCTCTTGTTTTTATATATTGCACGTCATATGCATGATATAGCTACACTGAACATTATCATCATAAGAGAAATTCTTTTCGCAGCTTGCTCTTTTTTCCCTTTCCTTGCTTGTCCCCGGAATATATGTCAAAATGACAGGCGGGATGAACCACTGTTATACCTACACAACTACAAATACCCATCAACCAAGCCAAAAGAGGAAGTAGAGGAGACTGAGAGTGAAAGATGAGAAAGTGTACTCCTTGAGATTGCGAGTCTGTCTTTGTCTGTACGAGTGTTTGAGAATCCTGCTGCTGCTTCCTTTAACCTGCGTTTACTTTCAAAGTAAGAAGTAAATGTTCCAGAAGAGAAAAACTTTCATTTTCGTCTGCACTTTGCAAGTAGGAAAAAAGGAGGATCAAGAAAGATGTGAACAGAGGGTTTACAGCGGGCGACAACGGTGCATCTTCCGATGCTGGGGCAAATGGAGCCTTTTAACTTGAGAGATGAAAGTACAATAGTGCTGGCATAAGCAGATGGGATTGTTGCTCGAGCAGAATCCAGATTTTCTCCATCCATCAGTCATACTCTGTTTCCAATATATCGCCTTCCATGATTGATTCATTAATAGTGTATTTGACTACTTGAAAATTCTTTCTCTTGGTGGAGCACAGCAGGGTCCCAAATACTACAAAGTTTGCTTTTTATTTGTTCGATCAGCGTGTCAAACCCTTTTGAATCCTGTAGTCAAGTGTAGAAAAGCACTTCGTCAACAATTTGCTCACTTTTTATTACTAAGCTTTCAAGAGTTGACTCTTACGACTTTACTATAGACTTTTCTGTGTAAACAGTTTTTATGATGTACTTACTTAGGTATTAGAAGCACAAGGCTAAAAAGTCTAGCCGGGATGGCAAACGATCTTTATGGGAAAAGGAAATCCACCGAAAAATGGAACTGAAAGGAATGTTCAAACGTATGACATGCATGCTAAACTACAAAAATTTGTCCTCACTCGTGTCGTTTTCGAAACCAATAAAATTTGGAAACATGTAAATAAGCGCATTCCATCGGTTAATTTTGTTCCCAAAATTTCACTGGAATATGCAAAAAACATTATTATGATCATTGGATGTTTGCAATTATGTAGTAATTTATTTTTGAGTTTTTAGAGCTTCGTGGTATGTGGTTCATGTTGAAAATCTGTGAGTCTCGCTCCGGGAAGCACCCAAGATATAGGATGAAAGTTTCTAGTTTTTTTATTAAACACCTTTTTACTTTTTAGCGTTCCGCTCTATTCGCACAGAGATTTTCTACTACTACCACCAAAACCGTTTGGATAATAGAGAAGCAGCCGTATAGCAACAGCAAAGTCTTTTCTCTTCCCCCTTCCTTTCATCCTTATTATTATTTACAGAAGCTGTCATGTACAAATGGTATCCCATAATTTCTTAAGCCTCAACCAACCATTAAATGGTTTGGCAAGCAAGGCTGACGATGACGACGACGATGATGATAAGGGTTATAATGAAAGCTATATGGTATGTGTAAATAAAGCAGGCGTATGGCATGGTGAAATGGTTATAATGATGACATGTCACGATACTATTACTTGCCTGCACACGCTCCAACCATAACAAAATGGCTCAAGAAGAAGAACGCTTATATTTATTAATGAGCATCTGAAAGGAAACTTTACAACCCCATGAGGGAAGCTATCAT
Source organism: Entomobrya proxima (assembly GCA_029691765.1). Lineage (NCBI taxonomy): Eukaryota > Metazoa > Arthropoda > Collembola > Entomobryomorpha > Entomobryidae > Entomobrya > Entomobrya proxima. Next base: position 22,228,355 of record CM056171.1, read on the forward strand.
CATCATCATATTCAGAAGGAGATAATATTTAAATAATCTGTGTACATCCGTATGGCTCGTTTATTAAAAGTTGTAAAGATGATGGGTGTTTTAATGGGTTACCGTCTTCTGAACTTTCTCTTCTCCCTTTTTCAGACCACCAGAAAAAGGAAATCTGCAGAACAAAAAGTACCGCTTGCATCCTTATAAAAATTGCTGGTGCTCTAAAACTATTGTGGTGGAGGTGGTTTGAATTCAAAACTACTTGCTGTAATATAAAGTATTTCCCCTTTCTACAGCTTTTCAGCCGTGCAACCTCAATTATATACGGACGATATTATTATGCAACATGAATGAAACAGATATGCTTACGTCGTGCATAACCACTCTACTTAAAAATAAATGTCTTTTTACTGCTTTCATGTTTTCTACCTTTCACCAAAACCTAGAGTTTTGCTCATGGGCATAGACAAACAAATGACTTCTTTCAAGAAAATATCCAAAAAGCAAAGAAACCGAGTATTTATGACAATCTGTTGTTGCTTCATTCATTCTCAAGCAAGATGCTAGAAAATCATCAGCAACCGCAGCCACAGACTAAAATATTACAACCCTAACTTTACCAAACTTACGGGAAATGTCGTCTATGTAGAAGTTTGGTTTTAATTCAGCTTCTTTTTCATAATGAAAAAGGATGCAACTGATAGCCGTGTTGTGCAGGAATTTTCAAAGTGCGCGTGCATCATAAGCGTATCATTAGCCGGAAATGAGCGAAGAAAAGGGTAAAATCTTGCATGAAGTTTTTAAGATGACTTTACTTTTCCATTTTCTTAGTTTGTGCATTTTAACGATGCATTTTTACTGTAAAGCCAGAAGTATTTCCCCTCATGAAGCATTTTGTTGCAACAGTAGCTTGACTTCACTGTAGATAACCTATAGTTTTTGAATATTAATTAATGTCCTTTCATTTTCCATTTAGGTGAGGCTTCTGCTTACCTAAATTACATTTTTGATACTGAACGGTAATTAGAAATCCGGGTGGCTAACACAGCTGCAACTTTCACTCTCCCGTGCTTCACGCGCCCCTGAATGGATTTTTGTCTGAGCACGTCATATCAGATGATCGTAATCTCTAAAATGACAATGGTTGGCTCATATTGCATACTTGACTTTAAAAGATTGGTGGAAGGCCACCAAATGACGGTGTAAAACTTCAGAATTTCAATTTGCTGATGAAAACGGCTTCGTAGGGGGCAAGAGTAATGATGGACATGATCATCCCCCATTCCAAACTGGTGGTACAAAAACTCGAGCGCTGTAAGGATTCACACTTACACCAGCAGTAGAGAAGTAGCATCTATGTGTGTATGATGAAATGAGAATAATGCTGCACCAGATGGTGCCGCTACTAAACTACTGGGGGATTCCCTCTTTACATTAGTACAGTACTTTCCGAACATGCCATGTTTTACACATCGTTCATTGTATCAATCGTAATCAATCACAGCATTATTTAGTTTTTGTTTCGCTGAAGAGAAAAGAAGCAGCAGTATTCAACGGTCAGCCTTTCGTAGTTGGCAATACAAGTCAAGTAGGATGCTGCACACTTTTTTCCAGTCTTCGTTGAACAAGCCTGCTAACATCCCAGTGGACTCGATGTCAGCCACTATAACATAACGAATTACATGTTAGTTTATGATATTACCAGTAGTAGCTGTAGTTGCTCGTTTACAGAAACGCTATAATATTTTATATCCCATCCAAACATATATGTCGGGTCATCGAGTCAGTTTTGAAGCAAACTAACTGTTAGCATGAATGAATAGTAAGAAAGTTATAACACCATGAGAATTCCGTTAGAGCAACCACATCCATAAAAATATTAAAAGTTCATGCCCTTTACGTACTCACTTGCGTGCTTTTTGAATAGACTGTGTACAAAAACCACCAACCTTTTCCAGATAGTTTTGCTCCTTGTTTTCAATGAACGTATAGTAGTAGTAGCATGCCATATTGGTCTCGAGATACCACTCTCAATTCCGCGAGTATATTTACTGGAGAGACAAAGATAAAGCACTGGTGATTCTTCCCTCTCCTTCCCTCCAGGGAGGATGTTCTGAAGGGTGAGAGAGTGGAGGGAGTGTAGCGGAGTAACAAACAGCCTAGATGAATGAGTTACTACTTTGCCTTCTCGTGCTATATGTATCCTCTTTCAAAACAAGGCAAAGATTCACATTTACATTTTCCTCATGCAACAGTATCATCATCACAAGTTTCACCAAACACAAAATCTAACTCTATGGCCAAACTATTTATAGGTATGCATACAGGCAAAATATTTCAATTACGTAGATACACTTGTTCCCCGTTCCTCCTCCACTCTAACTTGAACTACAATGTATAAGATCTCTGATGTTGTCTTTGGTTAAAAATCTTACTAAAAATGTTGGGTTTTTCTGTATGAGCACTTGATAATGAATGATACTGTCATAAGCAGAGAAACGCAAGACATTTCGTAGCGTTTATTTTTATGTATTCGTTGAATATTTCAGATTTTCTATGATTCGCGAGGGATTTTTTTGGAGGAGGATGATGCTCTCATCTATGTACAATATTTAAATGCTTACTGCTTACGTTAAACCATTTTACTGCAACAACAAATCATAAATGCTGCTGCGGAGAAGTGAAGGGCAGAAAACCTCTGACTTCTTTTTGCCTTTTGCCGTTGCAAACTATAACATATTTATGTACATTGATAACAAAAAATGTAGAACTTTATTATCCTTTTTTCATACTGGCAAACTCACGTAGTTTGTGGTGGTGGTAATGGCGTAAATCTTTCTTCGTTACAAAAATTATTACTATCTTATAAAGTCATTCGTAATACATAATAAATTATTGTATAAAGTCATTCATGATATCTCACATGCCAAAAAATTCTCAAAAACTGTTCTCCACTTTACTATACAGTTTATATACAGGCAAACATTTACAGTCAAATATATTTTTTCTAGTTCTGCTATTTACGTACTATCATAAACCTACTCTCCAATGCAATATATCTAATAATACTTTTCAAAATGGAAAAATGACAGATTTTCTTCTTTATGATCGCGCGTACGCGATATCTAAGCAAAAACAAAGTTTATGTATCATATGTGAGCAGGAAATGGAATATGGGATCAATAAAACTGTAGAAAATGTGTGCAGACAGGTAAAAATATTATGTGTCTACAATCTTTCAATATTTTTACGATATGCTAGTCTTTGCACGTGGTAAAGGTCTTGGAGCATAAGCTCGTCTGCCAAGAAGTGAAGCGCCCGTTTTTGCTAGTATTTCATCTAGCGTTGATGTTGCCAGCTGTCTAGCGTCACTATTTCCACTCCGTGATGTCTGCGCTTTTATGTTCATTAGGCCCAAGAGATTCTTAATTGTTGGAAATCTGGCTGCAACTGGAACAAAGTTGCTGGCGCTGACTTTGTTGGCGTATATAAGATCATCCTCATCCCTAAACCTAGCAAATCTATTCACTGTAGAAGAGCCAGAACTTGAGCTGCCACCAGTTTGAAATCTGGATGCGCTGGATTGTCTAGCACCAACTGTAACCCCATCAGGGCCAGTGGCCGAGCGACTAGCGGATGAGGAGCTGGAATTTCGGAAGAAACTGGTACCACCACCACCACCGCCAGTACCCCCAACTCCTAGTCTAGTTCCTCCCGATCCACTTGAAGATGAACTGGAACTCGAGCTGCCGCTACTTCCGCCCGATACAACTCTGCTTTCAAATTGTACCACTCGTCGACCTCCAGTCAGGGAACCTAATAAAATTTCATAGAAAAAATGTCTTGTAGTTGCATAGTCATTGATAAAAGGACATTGTTCTACGAATTTTACCTTCTTCACCTTCCCCACTTGTTATCGTGCTATTCCTACTTCTCATCACAATGGCCGGCCCATCACCCCTCTGAATAATCTCTTCTCGCTCTTCCGTGATTCTGTACCGTTTTTCCTCTTCCAGCTCAGGCAATGTCTTTTTCCTCAACTCGTCTTCTTTCCTTTGATTCTCCATCAGAGCTGTATCAACATCAGTTTATTTAAAACAAAAGATTACTTAATTTTTCCATCTTAGACCTTCGCATGCCGTGTTGAGCATTTTCCCATAATTGAGCCAAGCATTGAAAACATGCATATTTTTTCATGAATAAAAAGAGTAAATAAATGAAATGACTTACTCATACTGAACCGATTAAGTTCCTCTACCGTTCTATTCTTGTATTGTTGTACCAATGCATCAATGAATTCTTGTCGTCTATTCTCTTCCTCTTCCTTTCTCCTTGAGAGTTCTTCCAGCTCTCGTCTGATTCTCTCCTCTCTCCGTTCAAAGTCCTTTTCTTTTTCTTCCAATTGTTTTTGCAACTCTTCCACTTGCATCCTTTTCTCTTCGTCTTCCTTTCTCCGCTCTTCTTCCTCTCGGAGTCTCTCTTCTTGTTCCCTTTCTCGTTGTTCAATCTCTTGCTCTCGTCGACGTTGGTCTTGTTCGTCCCTATCTCTTTCTCTGTCACGGACTTCCTCTCGATCCCTTTCCCGTACCACTTCCTCCCCTCTGTCGCGTTCGCGCTCACGCACCCTCTCCCTTTCTTCGTAGCGAGTTTCATCCTCGCGCTCCTTTTTACGTTCCACCTCTGGAAATGCAAAATCAACATGTAATGAATAAATTTAAACATTGAGCCAAATCACGGAAACATGCTTTGTAGGAGTTTGTTCTTTATCTTATTACGGGTTCAGCTAAGTATATGGGTCCATTGTCACTTGTGACAGTTTATTTGAATGATTTTGCTTCTTATACAAACACACAAGAAGCATTATCTGTGTTAGCCACGCGGAGGAAGCTATATGCTGTTACTTTCAAACACTTTTGTTAACACTCATCAATTCGCATGAACAATATAGGTACTTAAACGAATTCATAATATTATATAATGTTTGTCGCAATGAATAATCTGAAGGAATGCAAGATGTGTTGTTGACTTCTTTGATTTGAAGGGATACTAGCTACCTACTTCATATTTCTAATGCAGCTGCGCTGGGAGAAAAAGTGAACGTCTGTGTGAACATTTCTTTGCTTCCCAGAGACTTGCACCTTATTTTGCAAAGTTAGTTTTATGTACATGTACTTAGCTCAGAGTTATACCAAATGCTGCTCAGGCATTTTTTTCATTCTCTGTGCAAAGAATTCTTGGCAAATACTTGATTCATAGCAATATGATGAGTTAATCATAAGGCACTTTAGAAAGCAAAAATTTATGGACTGATCAAAGTTGAGAATTTGTTACCCATTTTCTCGCGCTCGTAATATTACTATTATTATGTCAGTTCTGTTAATACATAAGAAAAGCAAAAAATATTGTGCTGAATGAGAGATAAATGTACATTTAATCTAAATTTTGGATCGATTTTATTGTTAGAATGCAACAATTTCAAACTATCTGATCGCACAACAAATGACATTGTCAAGGTCGTAAGTGGATTAAAATTCATACTTTAATATATTTTCAGACATGTGCATAAATTATAAAAGGTAAAAATTTCAAATTAAGGATCCTAATGCCTAAAATTGTATTTGCATAGCATGCATAACACTCCACTGGCGGAGCAGATCGGAAATGTTTAATGCAATTATGTTATGCTATGATCACTTTCATAACAAGTTAATAAAGGGAAGTGATAATTGACTAGTTATAAGATATAGGTAATTCTTGTTTTTGTTCATTGTGGGATTTAGTTTACTTCGTTAATGTTCAGTTTACTTTTAAAATGAAAAATTCAACTTTGTTTTATATGAGAAATATATATGAGAAAAGAAATGAGTTCCGTAATTGAGAAAGGGACAAGGGACAATTTAAGCAGATTGAAAATATATGCTATCATTTACACTTCCTGTTTTACGTAAGCATTTTATATTCTAATACTGATTACTTACGTCTATCCATATCACGTTCCCTTTTCTTTTCTATTTCCTCTTCAAAAGGATACTTTAGTCTTTCCTTTGGGGCTGCATAATTATAGCCTGCTCCCCAACCAGGTCCACTACCGCCGCCTCCTTGTGCACCATTACCCCATCCCCATCCATTATTTGCATGATGTTGGTGGTGATGATGCTGATGGAAGAAGTGGTCGTGATGATGGTAATATCCTGGAAATCCATACCCCTTAGCTTCATGATATAACACTAGCGTCACTGCCAAAACCAAAGTTGTGCGCACTATACCCATGTTTGAAAATAATCGGCAAGAGTTACTTTAATCGCCTTAGTGGAGCTCCGTAGAGTGCTAAAACTTTCAACAAAATCATAAATCCGAATCCACTCCAGTCAGCCTCCGCGGGTTGACTGCATAACCAAAGTCCACAGCACCACAAAGGTCCGCTCTTTTTGAGCGTCCAAAAACAGTCACTGGTGATTTTTTCAACACAATTACTATAACATATAATGAGCTCACTTTAATAAATTCGGACTCGGAGTATTATTGTACGCATGCATACGCAACCGTTTATCATGACCGTCGGAAAAGAACTGAGCTAACATTTGTATAAAATTTAGCTTGCCAATATACAGTTAGTAAATTGATACTCAAATTCATATCAAGTCATAATGCTTATTTGGGGTCATAAATAAAAAAGGAATGGTTTAGCTAGCAATCAAATAGAGCATACCATAAGATCCACGTAACATTAATGATGATCCATCATCATCATCATGATTGAGATGGGAGGACGGTCAAACGTACTCTTGGAGGAATCTCCCATTGTCGTGGGAGATGCTATCATGAAAATGCTAATTAAGAACGCAATATAATGAGTATATAGGCTCAGTTATCGATAGAAATGGGGTGATTTAATACACGCAGTATTGTAGGCGTGGGTGGACTTATTTACCTTTTGATGATGATACGTTTATATATATGTCAAACACATCATCAGCATCGGTAATGGAAAAACAGATCATGATAATCTTGGAATGGTTTCAATTAACATGTCAGTCAAGTCTGCATATTTTTTTCTGCTCTCTAGGTAGTGACGATTTTCTTTTATTTTTTTCTAGAATGTATCAGTGTCCATTGTCAGGATTTCTCAGAGGAATCAGGACTAAGGCCGTTTTGTTTTCATTCGTTATTGATGCATTGCAGTCTACCTTTGATGAGCTCGTTTACTGTTATATCATACATAGTCCGACTAGTGCATTCATGCATCTGTGTAGCAGACAACGTGCAATAATGAAAACACCTTATGCAGTAGTGCTACCTATATAACATTACATTGAAACAGTAGTAGGCACAAATTATAGATCTGATTTTCCCACGACTTAAAACAAAACTAATATCTGCTTGCTAGGCAAGGTACCCTTTTATAGTTATATCACAACATGTTGAGTTGCATGTTCATCCGGTATCAACTTATGCATCATTGCCACCACTCTATTTGGTACATTTAAATGACTGGTAATTCAGTATGCATGCAGTCAATAAAATAGCATGCACGACCGTTTATAACAATGCGCATAAGTAAAAATGGAAAGTAAATGAATGTCGGGATAAATGTGTGTTTGTAAAATGAGAATTATGGACTGATTGTGTGTGCCTCACAGGTAATAAGATTCGAGGTGAACAATGTTTTAAGCAATGTTGAGCGTTATGTGAATTTATGTGTCATGTTGTCAAAAAGCAACCCGCCACACACCGCGCGATTATTATGTAAAATGATGCTGTTTATGAGACTTTTATGTCTGAACGGACAAAGTGGATGCAAAAAAGGAAAGGAACTTATTTCAAGGTTTCTTTTTGTTCCTTTTTCTCACTCGGCATGCAAAAACAAAACTTAAAACCTGAAGTATTACACAAGCCAAATAAAACTGCAAACATGTAGTCCATTTTTTAAATAAATTAATTATACGATATAATGTTATGACCTTTGCAAAGTGGACAGGTGACTTGAATAATTAATCTGATGTCTGGGCTTATTACGCACTTTAAAACTGATGATGAATATTCTGCCATTAGTTGGAGGTGTTAGTAATTAAATATTATGAGAAATTTAGTAATTTTTATAGTGACCAATGCTGCTGCGATGGTCAGTGGTTTGCCCGCAGGGAGTAAGGCAGTAGCGGTTCATGGAATTGTAACCTTATTACGAAAACCAATTTCCTTCAGCACGCACGGAGATCGTAATTGGATCAATGGCCAAATAATCAAATTCAGTTAAAATTACACAACAATTTTCTTTCACCTTTTTCCAATAATTTATTTTTCTAAATCATGATTTAATAGGTTTTTAACAATGCAATTTGCATAAGAATAAAAAAAATATTCAGTCAATACCACAAAATCACGCAAGAAAAACTGAAATGCAGTCAGCAAAAAATGTAATTGATTATTGATACACCATTGCGAATGAATGCATTTCTGCAATAGATACCTGAGGGAATTTACAACCAATGTTTTTGCAACATGTTACTTGTTTGTGCGCGAAGGATTGTTATCTTCGGTAAAATCTGTAATATTATACACATATTATACTGTATTGTGTAAGATCTGAGGTGCAGTGTTATATTTGTCTTAATATTCTAAAGAATTAGATGTTCATGCTCTTTGCTCGTTCCTGGTAACTAAATGGAATGCAAAAAGACAAGTTGAAAGAAGAAGGTGTCACTGACGTTTCTATTAATATTCAAGCCTGGTTTACCATTGCAATCAGAAAAGATATCGAATTGTGTCATCGACCATTTGCTGATTAAAAACCCCACACAAATGTTTATAATTATTGAATGTGTAATAATGATATGCCTACCTAATACCCTAGATGATTTATACGTGCATAAATATTTCCAAATGATTTTGTGAGTTCAGAAACAAATTTAAAAAAAAATCATGCACCAACAAATAGTTCAAACACTGACTGGAAACTGAAAAAATTTAAATAATTTAAAGCAACGTCTGTTCTAGGGTGTATTATTACCTGAAGCTCTATTATTTTCCAAAGCTCCAGAAGAAACAAATATTATCTATTATGTCAAGTTTTGCAAACATATATCTACAAAAACATGCTGTTTTATGATTGAAAGTAATAAAATCAGTCATATTTTTAAGTTTATGACGCTATTACTACAACTGACAGAAACATTCTATTCAATTCCAACAAAGTTGTCTATAAATTTCCCACGCTGTCGCTTGCCTTTGAAACGCACTTCAATCATACTTGATGTTACACACAGAAAATGCTAATTTATTCTGGTACTCCGACTCAAACAAGAATGTAATTTGTACAATGTTTCTAAAGCATACCCTAAAGCTGCGTAACTTTTTGAAAAACTGTAACAGTGTTACCGTATCTAAATAAATTCTAGAATTCCTCGCACTTGTAAACATGCAATTGAATATTCTCTACTTGAATGACAATTAGTAAGGATTTGTCCATTAAATCTTTATCGCTTTCTGTTTCTGCCACTGATACATATTGCCATAAATTTATGTGTAAACATCATTTAATTGATAGAAAGGTAAAAAACTGTCTTGTTAGTACGTAAACGAGCTTAGTTTTGTACAGACCTGTTATTTTTATAATTGCAATAAAATTGCACCATAAACTGCTTTATCGTTCATGCCAATTTTCTACATTTTGGATTGAGTTTTGGTTGACGGGACATTTGTCCATGTTTGTTTTAAGGAAGAAATTCTTCGAAGACTAAAATTGAAAGTATGAAATGTAATAATAACAATAATTAGTTTGATCCATTGAGCTAATTTTCAGAGTGCCTCTAGTTTACTTTGGGGTTAACATGTTAATTACCGTTATTACTTATAAAGTTAAGTTAGATACAGCGAGGCACTGATAAATGTACTATATATTGCATTATATGTACAGTAATTATCGGCATGAATGAAAAGTAATTGTGAATGATGAATGAATGGTTTATTGATGTCGGTCATTTGACCTAGAACCACGTGAGAAAAGGTGTTTTCAACAAAATGTTATTGCCTGAAAACAAAGGTCGCGCAAAATACAATTGTTCTTTTATAATGGGATACTTTATGATGAGTCATGATATAGCAAAATTTTACATAAAAGCAAGTTTAGGTTAAACCCAAAGCTATAAACATACGTACAATTTCGAGTCATTCATTATAGCTGCTCACAGTTTTGGGTGAGAGAATGATTTGTTCGTAGGCTACCAGCCATAAAAAATGTTATGTTGTAATTACTATAATTAGCAAATCAATCACAATCTTATCTTAATGTTCAACAGTTGAAGCTATACTTAAATCTTTAACAAGACTGTACAAAATTGCCATGCTTCTAACTTTACGGTGGTTCCTGCTATGATGACCTTTCAAATGGAAAATTTAAAAATAACCACATTTTGTTATTGTCGCAAAGTATATTTATTTACACATAAATTATTATAATTACTGTACATTTGAATTAAAATACAAGTTCAGTAAGTGAACACTTACGGTTTTATTGAGCCGAGTGCAAAATACTGTGCTTCTTGGAATTTTTCATGTGACACTCAGATAAGATTTATTTTAAATGTAATGCAATTTCCATTTAACTAACATATGTATGCAAATGATAAATATAAATGATAATGGTGATATACTTTTTGCTTGTTTACAAGCAGGATGTGCTATAGGTACAATCTTGAATCAAGACTCTTGATTACAATCTATGTGAGCCAAAACTGTCAGGAATGACAAATTAGGGGTAAGATGAAACTCTTTCAATTTTGGTTTTGTATCGACAAATCGACAGCCAGGGTTTTTCTCGAACATTGACTTATGATCTAGAAAACTACTCAGGGGGATTACGTGAGTTTCATTTTCATTCTTGAACGGAAGGCTACCTACCTGGTCTACCGAGGAAAGAAATCGTTTATGGGAACATAATCAGCATCCCCGATAAGTAGAGACTAGTGTAACATTCGAAAATATACCTTTTTTATGCGCAAAGTATTCACTTCTCTTGTCAACAAGCTTTATGTACATTTCCCATTCCGACATGGAAGTTCGATTACGGGAGTGTTCAAGTGGAAAGTCAAACAGAATGGAAGAAGTGAATTACAATGTTCCCCCATGGCTTGCAAGTAAATTACTGGAGAAGGGTTGTTATTACCAAAAAGAAAGTTTTTATCAGAAAGACGTTATGCTTCAGTACATTCAACTGGAATATTTGTAAACGTTACTTCACTTCACGCTCTAACAATCCTGATTGCATGAACACATACACAATCAGAAGTACAAGTTAATTTTTTAACAATGTAAACTCAACGTACAGCATAAAGTGAAAATTGAATTTTTGTTGGTTGCAGTAAACTTTTCCTGAAAATATCAACTCGCTTAATATTCTGGACAAGAATCTGGCGAGGCAAAAAAGAGATCAGTTATAAATATATTGTAACTGACAGTAAATACACGGTTCAAGTAACTATCGACAATCGTATATAGTTTGTTATTTGAAAATAGTTTTCATGTATAGTGTTCAAAGTTACATTCTGTAGATCTGAACCGCATTCGTCATTGTTACTTCAACATCCTTTTTAGACTATATAACATGAATAATGGAGTCACAAGTCATTGGTAATAATAAATCAAATGTTTAGTTTGAACATACAATTTATATAATTCTCGACTGTTTGAGCTGAAAGACTCTGGTTGTAGTAGTTTCAAATAACAATGCCCATGAATTCAAAAGATTTTACCGTGGTTTGGCATTTTCCTTCACAATTTGAAGTTAGTGTTTTTATTAATTTCAAAAAATTCCTGTGAATGTGCAAAGTTTATATGAACCTCAGTATATTTACATTATGCAAAATTAGCTTTTGTATTTGGCAAATCATGCACCTAATGGTCATGATGCTGATTCTACAGCCATAAACCCCAACTCCTGCTGTTCCTAATTGTGGGGCATGGGAAAATGTATTGTTATTGGCAAAACACACGAAAGTCAATTACCTTCATTCTCATCGCTCACTGAAAAAATGCCTGGCATGTCAAACCGCGCTTATCTGATAATAGTTTGGTTTTTTGGAACGTGTTAAGGTCTTTCCACGTTGAATGTGTGTCTTCAGCACGAATGTGCACGAAAACAAGGTAAACATTTTCATACACTGAATTAACTTCAGGTTTAATATCTGTCTCGCCATTAACCTTACCATCGACTTTAACAGTCACAGCAAAGTTTTGCAAGGACTTCTCTCCTGGCCTGGCGCTCGGCAGTCAGACAGCAACAAGATTAACATTTTGTCTCATATTAAGCTCATCATCATTATGATCAAAGAGAGCGTATATAGCTCTGGGTTATTTATCTGTTTTACGAGTATTACAACCAAGCACGCAGCACTTTTCATAAGATACAGATTTAATGTTCCAAATGGTACGGTAAAAGGGCTTTGCTGTTTGTCCTTTCGAGAAAAATTTGCAAGGCTACCGTGGACGGCACACAGAGACAAGGATTTTATGGTTTTCCTTCACGAGTTCCAAAATTCGTTGGATTGGCCTGAAAAGTACTGCGAAACTAAAATAAATGGTTATGCTCATGCTACTTTCAGGCTCGCTTAATTTTTCCAGAAATTGTGTGTAAATTAGCAAACGTTGCCAGAGGGCACAATAAGGTACAATTTATATTACGTAGGAAGAAAATCTAACTGGAAACTAGCAAAAGAGTTGTGTAATACGCTTTGTGACCAGGAAATGGACCTCATCTTTGGTGTGTACACACAAGTTCATTTCCTTCAAAGATGATGACCAGTTTCCGTCCAATTTCGAAATACATTGCCAGTAGTTGCACGTTCCAGTACGAGATCATAGCAAAGAGTTTAGAATATTATTTTGGATGGCAAACTTCCTGAGATATTTGCTTTGTTCATAATGCAATTTTGTGTCACTCCTGCCGTTCGTTCCAGCTTCGATCAAGGCAAGTTCTCTGTATTCATACATAAATAAATTAGCATTCACTTGTAAATAAGCAATTAGCATTAGAGTGCACACACCAGAGTAAACACAAAAAGACCTTGTTCAACTTTGTAAAATGGAAGCATGGCATGAAGCATTAATTCGAATAATATGCTCACTTTCCTGATTTCCATATTGTTTCCTTTCACTCTCATTCTGTCTCTGATACAACATATTTTTGGGAGTGAGCGAGTGTCATTTCTTGCATCACACGACAAAAAAGGAACAACTTTCCATTTAGATGAGCGCCAACAACGCAAGGCATATGTTCTGCTTCCAGATCTGCTTCGAGTTAGTTTGCACGCTCGTATGTATAAATAATCTAATTACTTTATGAGCCCAGAAGCTCAATTAAGGAAAAGTCGAGACAACCATGAATTTTGAATGAACTACAAGTTGACGGATGAGGATGGGGGGTCGGGTTCAAAAACCAGCTCTCTGTTGTCTCTCTCTCTCTTATTGCATAGATGCAGGGAATATGGAATATTTATAAGACGAGGCGCATTCCCAACAAGAAACAAGTTACGGATTTTGTGATGTAGTGATGGAATGGATAAGAAAAAAGCGAAGTAGTTGCAATAGCAGTTACTAACGCCATTATCTTCTGTCATTTTGAAACACTTCAAAATGTTTTATGTATGGGTATTTTGGTTTTTAGGACTACATATAACAACGCTAGAATACTAGCTAACATGGTTCTCAATGATGATAAAAGCTGAGGGAACGATCAACAAATTCTCCTGTTCTTTGACACCCAAACAGGAAATGAAGCTATTAGAAACTGTCATCGCCAGCTTTGCTATTCTCACGCTGCAAATTGTTAATGTGAGCCTTCAGTAAATAGCTGGATTGTGTGGCTATAATTTCAAATTATGCTCAACACTCATGTAAAACGCCGGTGAAGTCCCGTGTTAAACTCTTTTGCCTAGAAGCATGTTGTACTAACTGTATTCATGATGAGGAAAGCCAGTTTATGTAACAGGAAATTAACACTAAACCATATTACCAATCACCATGTTTGAATTTCGAGTAAAACTCATTTTCAGGTTGTTCATATTATAAACTCTTAGCTGTAAGATCATATTTATTAATAATAGTATGAGGTAGCAACTTCAATTATTGCAGTGTTCTTAAAAATACCTGTAATGAAATCAGGAGTAAGTATACAATGCAAACAAATATAATCACCGATTTGAAAGGTTTATTTATAAACTTATCTTTGCGGAAACGTAATAACTACCTAATGTTATTGATTGTTGATGAAAATAATTGCATTCCTGTGTGCAATCTATTATTAGTCTTCCTTGCCTATTGAAGTTGCCTAAATGATGCCATGTAATTGTCGTTTATCGTGAGAAACTTAAAACGTGTTATCGGACACACACGAAGACCAGGCATTCACACAGTGCACTTTGTGCTGCAGCAATTTGCTAGTGTCAGGGTTTCTATTACAGTACCTAGTTTGATTCAAGTTACAGACTTCTCAAAGTCTTACACGAAGGTACATATTGCAAATTCTTGCTTATATTGAATGTCAACGTAAAGCGTGGTGAAGAAGGAATGCTACTTTTTATTCTTGTAAAAATTCCCCAGGTATACTTAATAGCTTATCAGAAGTTACGTCTGCTAATGTCACAAATAAAAATTCTAAGACTTGACTAGCATGTTGTACTTTAAAGAAACAGCGTTTGATTATGCTTTATTTTGGAATGTTAATGTTTTTAATGATTGATCCACGGGAAACTTTTCCAAAAAGTCGATAATCGTTTCAACTACAGATAATCGAAAAGTGTACAAAGGAATTTTCTTTAAGTTAAAACCTATCGTGCACATTTTTTTAATTTTATCTTCTAAAAGTTCAATGATTATTAGGTTTAAACCAATAATTAAAAAAACAATTACACTGTTTTATGACAATTTATAGAACGGTTCGAGATCATTATTCAGAATTAGACGGTTTGAGTTCTAGCAATAAAATTGGTTAGGTATATATGTGGATGAACAGGAGCTGACCTTGAAGTAGACGAGACGATAGACGGTACAGAGAATTCAGAAGTACTTTTTGCCGTTTGTGTAGTTCTTTCCACAAGTCTAAACTGCTGGCGTACCCTTACGTATAAGGGTACTAACGCACGAATCGTATTTATTTATATTTTTTGTAATGCAAGCGGATATTTCACACAACATTAACTTGTATCTACTCAGCAAAAATGAAAATTGAGAATGAAAATGAAAGTTGAGCAGTTTGAATTGAATGCAAAAACTTTGCTAGGTTAAATGGACCGTTTTGTACTTTATAATCCGTACACTCCCAACAGCCTGGATTTTAGATTGCATTCATCTCAGGACTCGCCATTGCATTGTTCCAGTTAAACGAATCGCGTATTATGTTCTTATTTATGTACCTGGTAGAATATTGGCTATCACGAGGTAGAAAATACTGTTTTGGTTCCAAGAAAAGTAATCTACTTTATCAGCAGTTTCCAACTGACTCCATCAATTTAGTTGAGCCAAATACTAAAATGCAATGCATTTTGTGTTTAGTTCCAAAGGTGAAATAAAATGTTAACATGAAAGAAAAGTTTGGCTTTTGGTCATGGCCCATTCCCGAATCAGCTCGGACATGAAAATAAACTGAATATACCCTTTCTTGAAAGTTGCTCTCCCGTTTTGCAACATTTGATGCACACATATGTACCCTTTTCTGTAAGTCAATGCGGAACGGATGATTGCTCACAGATTCGTAGAAGTGGTATAGTAGACCCGACTTTTGCTGTTACATTTTCGGTTTTTTCTTGTTTTTTCAGTATAGAAAGCTCACCGAAAAAAGATGTTGGAGTAATATTTTGCAATGTTGCCGCATGTGCTTGATGTCATGTAACTGGAATTATTCCAAATGCAAAAATTCAATATTCGATGCAGGTGAATATCGCAATTTAGTTTTAAAACTATTATACAAAAATGTCTTTTAGAATTCGTTTTTAAATTTATACAACCAAACAACTTGTGTCTTGCTCAGCGGCAAACAGATCCAGTACCGTATTTCAATTTTAATAATAACTTAACAAAGTTTGGAGGTCACACGCCCTGCCAGCGAATTGCCCTTTGAAATACACATAATATTTTACATTTTCAACCTCGACATCGACATCAGTCTTCTTTTAACTTAATAATAGCCGTTTACACAATGCACACACCTGTCCTTGTTCGTGTTTTCTAAGGCGCGGTTCATACGAAAACCATTCAATGGCGCACACATGCATTACCATATCGTTTTCTACGAAGGAAAATGTAATCATGCAAATTGCAAATAAAATATCTGCTTTCTTCTTAGAAATTCAGATTCTTGAATTTCCATCTAAACTTCCGCAATTTACGCGAAGACTAAAAGAGATTCTATTATACTCAGCGGAGCAGCAGTACTACTGAAATATTATTCCATATCTCGTACAACAACTCGTAAAGCGAGCTGTTTAGTTCGGCTCTATTGGTAAAAATACTGAAAGTCAGTTTTAATATAATTTTAAATGAGAATGCTTATAGTTTTTTTTCAATCGTATAACATTTCAATTTTCCATTTTGAAATTTACTGATGTATGAAATCCCTGTACTAGTTTCAATTTCATCAAGGATTGTTATACACACATTTCAAACAGCATTTGTGCATAAGCTTTATGCCATATCATTGTTGAAAAACACTGTTCAATTGAGAGTATAGATCATTATAGATAATGGTAATATATGAATGTTTGCCTAGCATCAATGTTAATAGCAAATATAAAAAATAACTAAATCTGAAACTATCTTAAATTATGATGATTTTAATGTTGATGTCGTTTGATGTAAGCGTTTCGGGTGCGTAAATCTTTTGCATTCATATTTCGGTTTTCTTTTATTTATTTTTATGCTTAACTTTTATGACAATCATCAAGCTAGTTGTGTTCAACAAACTAAACTACCTACGTGTTTTTGGAAGATACACACGAAATATGATAACCTTGATGAACGCATCATTTTGGATTCAAAACCATGTTTAAAACTGAGTTGCATATTGTACAGCGTTTATTTGCTTGAAGACAAAAAGTCCCAACCGGAAAAAAGGAACAATTGTATCTTCTTATCCCTTTTCACTCTTGATCTTGATGCGTTCCCCTTGAAAAAAAGGCATCAAACTTATTTTCCTTCTCGTGGATCACTCCACCACATTCCTTCTTTCACCCTTCTTGTCTTTTCGTATCCCGGTTGACTACTTTTTCCACTCTGCTAACTCCCAACCTCTTGTTATTTCCTTTTACTGTTACTCTCAGTTTAATTTTTTGTACCACTCTCCGTTTCATACTTCTTTTATTTCAACTTTTTTTCTCCAAAAAAGAAAGTACTAGTGGGACGGGTAGTTTGAAAATAAATTTGTAGTTCTTCACTCCTCCTGGACAAGAGTCAAAGTACAAAAGTACAAGAAGAATATCCAAAAGTATACATTTATGTGTGTGCAAGTAAGAAAAAAGTTAAGTTTTCGTATTCTTTTACGCGCATTAGTGTGTAGTTGTATTTATCTATAATGGCAACACTTACATGTTTGATATTGCCACAAAATGTTCAAACAAAATGTACAGTCAGTTTGCGCCCTATTGAAAAATATCAGATTCCCTCTTCGAACTACTCGTCCAAGACACGATCCGTTGAGCACTCTTAAAAGTTTCGTGCTTTCGACACGGTTTCCTTACCTTTCGATGGATGCTCCTTGGAGCAACTTTTAATGCAGCAGAAACAGAAATACAAGCAGGAAGAAGCATAACACACTCGTTTGCTTTTTTCACCTTGGTGTGTGTGCTAAAGTAGAAAAAGGAAATTCTCAAAATGGAATCTATTTCTGTCCGAAGCCCATGCACACAGAATCCCAGGTTCGTTTTACTTTCCTCCCTTTTTATGCAACAATAGTGCTACATAAATATTTCTAATGTTTTATATAATTCTTGGAAAAAAGTTGTTGTAATAGCAGTAGGGTGACTGCTTGCTACACTCAAAAGAGAAATAGACGTTATTGGAAAGTATTTCCTTCTCAATTCTTTACATTCATCCCTTGAGCAGCCGATGCTTTTTCCAACAGGACGAAATAGAAATTGTCAATGGAGCCATTTAAAAGGGTTTTGGCAAAAATACTAGTTGGTGTGTAATATGCATTTTGCTGTGTGTCTGTGTGTGGGTTTGAGTCTGACGAAAATCCAGTTGGCATTTACTCGCCCATTTGGATAGATTTGTTACTCCACTTGCCCAAAAAATGATACGACCAAGCAAAAAAGTACAAAAACTCAGACTAGCATTGAACAAAACGAAAAATCCGGATCACGTAGTTTTTGTGCTGCTACGAGACTTTGTAGAAAAATTGTCAAAGGAGAAAAAGAAAAGGCGGTTTGCCAACTTAGTTGACACGATTGCTTTTCTTACTCTCTGTGTGTGGCTTATATGCAAAGAAAGGCTGGGGTGTAGTATTTATTATCACTTTTATTGTGAGACCACCACCACTACTATAGTGCCACCACTGTTACTTTTACATTTTTTCTTGAATGAAAGGGAAAACGATGGCTTTTTGAAATGAATATTGAGCAAAAAGTACAATGTTTTATGATGATGTTCATTTCTTTAAAAAACGGGACTACCACTGCCACACATTTTAGAACACAAGCCAAAAAGAAACACAATGGTTGACAGTTTCCTTTTTTAAGTCTTGTTTGATGTCTTCAGTTTGTTTCTCTATGAGCCTTTGAGTCTTTACTTTTCCAAGCACACGCAGCATTACTGTAAGAATGACGTTGAAAGTTTTGTATGATGCCTACATGCTCTCTGTGTGTAGATATTCCATTTATCACTCGCCATCTCCATACTATGTAGCTTAGCATTCTGCCTAACAATTTTTGGCAGCCAACATGCAATTCCACTAAAATCAATTCCATCCTCCAGGAAAAGTGTATGATTTGGAAATAAAAAATAGGAGGAAGGAAAAGGAATGCCTCTTTACAATCTTCTTCCCAGCGGGCACACGTAAATCGAAAGTTATGTAAACCATTTTAATATTGTTTCAGAATTTCTGAGAAAAATCTAATTTTATTTCTTCATCCGTATTCCATTCAGAAGAGTCAAACAACTAGATATATAATATATGAACATTCCATAAAGTAGACTGATAAGTGAAACATTTTGTTTGCCTAAAGCAAGCAAACCATAGAAAGTTATAAAACAAAAAAGAAAAGAAGGGCAAAATTACTGAATAATGTATTTTTTCTCCGTGTTCTTCACCAGCTAAAAAGTCACCAAAAAAGGAGGAGAATATTTTTAAGTCTTGTTAGTCAGATAGTTTGCAAAAATCAGCATAATATGAAAAGTCAAGTTTTTCCTCTGATCCCAGATGGATATATACTTGCTGTGATATGATGAGGAATGGAGTATTTATGTAACATGTTCTTGTGGTAGGTGGAATAAAGTTTAAAGAAAAAAAAGAGACAAGTTTTCTTTGGTGGAGGCTGACGGAAGGATATCGCACACAAGCACATTACATCAAAAACTAGGCTCTTTGTTCCTTTACCTTTTAGGCCTTGTTAGTGGAGGAAGTGGATGAATGAAATAGATGTTGGATAAGCCATATTGCCATTTTCTCTTTAGGAGTCGTGAAGTGAGTTGTCTAGAACAATGACACTGACTCTTCTTTATCTCATATATGAAATTGGATGATTATGAGATGACGGAGATTCCTTGAAAAGATTTTCAGCAAAATATACGCACATGTAAAGTAGAATGGGAAAACTTATGTAGGAGCATATAATACAGGAAATCTGAAAAGATAAAAAATACAATATAATATCCGCTTTAAAGTGGGCCTTTTAGACTTACGTTATCACATTTTTTACTGGTGCTATTTTGCTAGTGGAGCAAAAACAGTGATGTTTTTTAACCGAGTTTCAGTTTTAAAAAGCGTTGGCGGACTTACTAAAAGCAAGAAGATCAGTGGGGAAAATGACTTTCTTTAAAAGTTAAAAGATGGAATGGAAGGAAAGCAAAACCTGTATATACAAATATAGTATATCCATCTACTGAAATAGACAGATCGATGGAATATTTTTGCACAAAATTGCCTCATTAGTACAAAATACCAGGCATTCCAACATGGAGAGAAAGAGATATTATCGTGAGATCTGATCTCTCCTAAAAGGGAAATCGGACAGGAAGGAGAAAGTAATTGGAAAATAATAATATATCGTGCCATAAAGAGTAACTTTAGTGGGATATATACTCTACACGTTCTGCTGCCGCAAATCCAAGTCCACCCACACAAGTAATATTATCACTTTTCTAGTAAGCATTTTTCGTCAGCTATTCAATCGGGGTTTAAGATAAGGAGACCGATAATCGGATCCTATTATCCAATTTTAGATGCCATTTATAAAGTGAGCTTCTGTCGCTTCTATTATGGGTAAATCAGCAACTTCCCTTCTCTTTATTTATACGTGTGTGTAAGTTGTTAACGCTAGGTTGGCATAAAAATATATTTTTTTCATTGCACATATCATCGATTCCACTGCCAGTACATTCACCCACCTAAAACGACTTTTTTGTTTATCTCAAAATATAATACGAGACTATTGGCTGCTCAAGCAAAACTGTTCAATTTTTTGTGTCCTCTTGTCCCAATAATTTTCAGCACAGCTTGTGAAACTATGTCTTAGTCAAACCTACAATGCAGTGTATAAAAGTTGTAGCTGTAAAAAAGAAAGAATCTAGGAGAAATTGTCTTCCATTCTTGGTCTCAAGGATTTCCTTTCTCTTGGTTGTGCCTCCAAAATATTTATTTACCATAAATATCACATTGTCGTCAGACTTTCAAATAATTTCTTCACGACAAAAATATGACCAAAACATGTGATGTGATGGCTTTTCTTATGCCATAAACCATGAACTGGATGAGAAACTTTTCCGTCTACTTTCTTTACACGCCATATAAAGTTGTAGCTTTATATACTTTCCTTTTTTATCCATCAGGTCATCATATAGGAAGAAGGTTTATCATCGATATTGTTGTAAACCAGGCGAGATATGTATCTCCTTCCTGCACGCATACCAACACTCACAAATAAAGGAACTTTACATCCTAGTTCTCCGGGTTTAAGTTATTCCACGGTGTTGGAAATCGGGTCTATACAAGTGCCTTTTGCTGTTTTACTTGCTTGTTTGCCTACATAACTACTAGCAAGTTTTCCTCTCTGTACAGTTTTTCTTTTGGCCCTGATGTTGCTTTGAAATAATGGGCCACTCACATTCAACATTCATATTTTATGAGCAAACTTTCCGGTACTAAAATGAGTGGAGAAACACAACTCCAGGTTTTTCTTCATATTTTAGATGCAACTACCACCAAAACCTCCTATTACTAAAATATCGTATTACTATACACAACTACAAGACTTGCTGTACCCTATTACACTGCTCCGGAGTTTCTTTCTCTCTTGGTCTTTTTTGTCTCCTACATCATGTCTGACTACACACGACTACCGTGGACACGACAAATGTTTCTCGGGCATACAACAAACAAGTTATGCGCCCACTTACATCATTTTCTTCTACTTTCACTACTCCCACTTTCATTATTGGGCTTTTTGGGTATAGCTCTTCTTGGCTCATTTTTGGAGTGTAATATTAAATGTATTTAACCGTGGTGTAATAGTCATCATAATGTAATGTCAAAGCATCTTTGCTAAGGTTGTATATTAGAAAAGTAGTTGCACAGTGCATAGCAAAATTACACGCTCAAAGATAAGCTACCTCTTATGGTGCTGGTTGGAAACACGGAAAAGAAGTTTGAAGCAAAAGGAGCAACGGTATATAATAAGTTATATGTAAATACATTTTTTCGGATTCGAAAGCAGCTAAACTAAAACAGAACGCGAGAGCTTTGAGCTTACACAGCATTTTGTTTCCGTTCAAAAAGGAGTGCTCGTCTACTCCTATAAATATAAATCGTTACGTACAGTTCATAATAGTGTCTTGAATTGTTGCCCTGTCTGCCCGCCTCCTTTGCCATCATAATAAAAGATTCTTCTTCCTGTGCAGTTGTGTTCTTCCTAAAGAAAATTCTTTCTCCTCTTTGCTTTTATTCCCATGCCTTTAAGGAACAATGAAAAAAGAGAAGTAGTTAGAACACTAGGTCTTATTTTATATACAACGTATTCATAAAGAGGTGCATAATATGTTGTTGCTTTTTTATGCGTAAAAAAGACACGAAATTGCTAGGGAAAGCAAAAGCATGTCTGGAGCTTTTGGCAAGGCTATTTATTATGCTTATAATATGTACGTAAGGTTTAGTAAATCGGGAAGATGCTGATGATGACAATGCTTTGCAAGTAATGGTACAGTATGAATACTTATATAGAAGAAGAAAAAATGCTTAGCCATACGTGCATGCTGTGCTTAGAGTAATACACACACAAATAAGTTGGCTCAAGTCATGAAATCCTAATGTCGAGAATAAAATAGCCAATCAAAATTGAAATTTATGCATAACGGACAAGTTTTATGGCGACAGTTCTGTAATAATATCCCAACTGGCATGCACACACGTACGCAAGATGATGAGATGTACACATGCTTTTTATAGGCATTTCCTTTACTATTGCTTTTGTGCATAACATCGGCAATGCAATAGTTGTGTAACAACAGAAGCAGCTCTAGGATTTCATTGCTTTTACTTAGGTATTTTATTTTGCCACACCGTCCTATAACTACGGTGGGTGTATAAGGACAGCGTTATCTTTTGTGTACGATCGCAGCGGCATAGCGAGTTGCCAGTCTTCTGAAATATATTCACAATGAACCAGAGTTGTTTAACATGAACTTAGTACTATTTACTCCTACTACAGGAAATCCTCTGCTTTCTCCTGTAGAGTTTTTTTCTCCTTTTTATAAACGCAGCTAGGAAAAATATGCGTACACAACGCCGAATTTACTATGTACATTTTATTTGTAAATTATCATTGTGTCGTGGGTGCACGCATATACGCAGTAGTATGAATATCAGTTTGATCTGCTCTGTTTCAAGTGGAAACAGAGATCCCATCTTTAGAGTTTTAAGCAGTGCATAAAAATGTAAAGTAAAACAATGAAGTAAAAACCCGTATGTTTTTTATGTTGTTGGCTCAGGATAGTGCGCTGCTGCAGACGCCGCAGCAAATACTGAGTTTTATATAATATTTTTACAGTAGGTAGTATAGTTCACGATTCTTCGGCTTCGCTTTTTTGTACAGCCTTGCAAGATCCCTAAAATATGGGCATAGACGCAATAATGAAAACGTGATATGTATCGTCTATTGTGCAATATAAAGTAATCAAATTGAATACGTTAAGTCCACCCGCGTCGGCTTTCTCCTTTACTGTTGCAGTTTTTTCGTTTCCTCCCGTTACT
Organism: Entomobrya proxima; assembly: GCA_029691765.1. Classification (NCBI taxonomy): domain Eukaryota; kingdom Metazoa; phylum Arthropoda; class Collembola; order Entomobryomorpha; family Entomobryidae; genus Entomobrya; species Entomobrya proxima. The sequence continues at coordinate 22,251,783 of CM056171.1, forward strand.
CCTTTTTTGCTGGTGTAGCAAAGGCAGTTGACAACGGAAATGCTGATGTAATTAGTTCCAGAGTAGTGCCACCAACGGTAGTATTGCCACTTTTCACTGTAAAAGTAGCAACGGAGCTACCGCCACCACCACCTATTTTATTGCTTTATTGATCCTAATCCACACGGTTCCAAGCACTGATAATCGCTACTTGTATGTACTGTTGGAGGACTACTACTATTGTTCAGTAGAATCATGATTCCTGTTCAAATAGACAGGAATATTACTTGAATGGCAATATAAAAATTGAGTCAGAATGTGGGTGGTTTGATGTAGCATTGCAGACAGATAGTCTGTGACCGAATATGGAAAAAATGCAAATCCACTAGTTTTATTGCTTTTATGTAAACATTGGAAATGATCGAGTTATTTTGGGTGTGTGTGGGTTATGTGGCCCATATGTACAATATTCAAGCTGGCACAGATGGTCACCACACCAGGTAGTATAAAGCAAATTGATAAAATTTGTTCCTGATTGTCTCTCTTTTATGGTTCCTGCTTAGAAGTACTTTCTGTTTGCGTTCTGTACACATTGTAGGTATGAAAATGGTATACACACGACATGTGTGCAAATAAGCAAAATCTGCTGATTTCAAAGTGCTTTCTGACAAAAAAATAGAAAAATTAAACACAATTTATGTCAGGCCTATTCTGAAACTTTTGTTTCTTTCCAGAACATTCAATGCAAAGCTTTGCCTGAGCAAAGCATTAATTTCTCTTGTCTGTAGGAAAGCAGTAGGCGTTAGTTTTTGATTCAACCAGAGATGTGAAGTTGGCAGGAAACAATGGCAGAGAAAATGGTAGCAACAAAGAGCTTGTATTTTTGGTGCCGAAATTAAAAGCCTATGAAGTGCACGCTTATTTAATTAGGACAGCAGCGTCAAGCGTTTAACATGAGACGAGAGAATGGAGGAGGAAACCTTTTTGGGCAAAAATTGGAACAGATTGGGACAAAAATTTTGTTGTTTATGTTACTGCAGTAGGCACAAAATGTAGTCAGTAGGCAACTAATAGCAAGCATTACATTATTATAATGTCATGTTGTTCACGCGAAAATTGAGGCCGACTCAATCAAGTAGTTGTGTCTATTATTGGTCGTCCTTCCTTTCTCCTTCCATCGTCGTTCCTCGCGGTGATCTGCATCAAACCTGTTGTTTGCGTGTTGCAATTTCTAGTAGTCAGCCAGTCAGAGGCAGCATGGCTTGGTTTGGTAATAATTGCCGGATGGTAGTTTTTGCTAATTGCCTTTCTCCCATTTTCATGTCCTCCGCAGTGTAATATCGTCAGCTGGGCTTGATTTGTGTTCCGAAAAGTCGAATGTTAGTAGTTCATAGTCTGGAAACACAGAGAAAATGAGAGAATGAGAATACATACAATTTTTCATGATTATTACATTATACCTCCCTTGTTATTACACTCTTACCCTCAATTGGTTGGTGGAATCGAGAAAAAGTATGGAAATGTAAAAATTAGTGTTGATCTGCGATCTACTTTCTTTTCGAGGTTCTGAATTACATTTCTGCAAGCAATGGAGCATTTTACTTGTAAAATTGAAGTTTCCGGCTGAGTACTTACATTATTCAAAACATATTGAAATGTTTAACAAGAAGGAAGTATTTTACCAAATTGAACAATATTGGAACATGCTGTAAATAAGTAGTAAGTATTATTTACAGAGAAAACTAACATAAAATGATGAAATCCTTCTGTCAGACAAAACGACATGAACCAGAAACTATAAAGGTATGACTCAAGATATGAAATGAAACACAGGAAAGTGCTAAGCGATCTATAGAGCATGGCCACATGAAAATTCGAGTTATCATATAAACGACAAGGATCACGATGCACAAACATTTATTTATTTATTTGCTGTTTTTGTGTTGGATGATGATAAGCAGAACCGTTTGATTCGAGAAAGTTATCTGGCTGTTCCGGGAAGGCAAAAAATCATGTAATTTGACAAGAAGTTGGATGTGCTAGAGAACTTTTTTTGTTTTTTTAGGAAAAAGAATATGACTGAGTAGAGCAGAGCTGATAAATGATGGTTTTGTGCATGTGCATGATGAATCGATTATTATGACACTAGATGGAAAAGTCATAATAACTGTCATTTATCTTTCCATTCTTTGCATCTCTAGAGCTCCCTTCCTGTTTCTGCAGAAGAAAGAAATAGGCTTGAATAAGTAAAAATGGATTATAGTTTCAAGCAGAAATGTGTTTCGGTTGATGGATTACAGATGCAGATATCATTACTGTTTTGACAGGCAAACAAAAAAAATCCCCTCACCAGACTTTCCCGTGACTACTATGACTGCACTGCACTGTATCGGAACAAGCAGTAAAACTGATGAAACTTTCTAAATGATTACTGTTGCAAGAATGAATGATAGTCAATGGATTTCAGGGAATTATCTCCAAGCTAAAGCATATAGTTCAAACATTCTTGTAATAGTACATTTTTGTTGTTCAAATCATTAATTAACGTTGTTGGACAGACGAGACTAGAAAGTTTTCAAAGAGACACACATGAGGTTATTTTTTGCAGTAAGTAGCTGTGTATACGGGTTTTAAAAATTTAGTGCGTGAGCAAAATATTATTAATAATCGATGTTTTTGGAAATGGTATTGCAAAATGTTGCCAAAAGATGTGATGATGCCCACAAATTGTTGGCAAATCCACAAAAAATGAACCCAAGAATGAATAGCGTGCAAGATTTAAAACGACTATGTATAATGTAAGGGTGACATTGAAAAAATTAACAGTGTTTGCATTTACCTTTCCCAGACATATCCCGCATCAGTTTAACAATTTATAAAGCATATAAGCAAATGTATAATCAAACTTGATGTTAGCTGCTTAGGCGGACAATCCTGGTTACCAAAAAAGAATAGTTTTTGTGTAGAACACAGCAATTTGTACAAGAGGGCTTCTAACAGTGTATACAGTATCCAAGCTCAAACACTTTTGTCTCTATCCAGCAGTGCTAGCAGGGAGGCAAAAATTGTACCTCAACACAAGGAGAAAGCAGTCAAGTTCACAATACTGTTCATAATATGTAAGCAACACCAGCAAAAACCCGACAATGTCAGAAAAGACTTTGCTGCTCGCTTTCTACTTGCTGTGTGTTCCACGGTGAGCTTCCTCTTTGGCTTTGGTATATGAACACGTTCTTTTCTATATGAATAAAAAGCCGTCTTTTTGTTCCCGTGTTTTCTTGCAAAGCATTTCCCTCCAGTCCGTTAGTATATTTCTAGCGCTTTCCTGGAACGGTCGTGTGTGCACAGATAACGGTATACTTGGATTTGCTTGCTCTCTTGCAGACGCAGAGAGCCAAGCTGGTTGACTTCGTTCCACAGTTTAAACGTGAACATTGAAACAAAAAATATTGAAAATAATGTTTTTCGGGGTAATTAGAAGCATTCTGAATTAGAAAACTGTTCATGTAAACATTTGTACAATCATATACTGTATATCAAAACAGTAAGAAAAGTGAAAAGAAGTGCATAAAACAAAGCGGTATAATGAATCAGAGCCTAATTGACTAAATTAGCCAGAAAGGAAAAGGGTCTATTGTGCAGCAGCGAACAGTTTCGTACTTTTTGAATTTATCATATCTCTGTTTGAATGATGACGATATTTTGTGGTGGTTGGTTGGAAGTGTTTTAAAGTTGGCAACTGTAAGCAAAAAATTATACAAGTACGTATTTCTACTCAACTATACTTTCAAAACAGACAGCACACAACAGAGCACAAGAGCTTTTCGCAAACAAGTGCGGTTTTAATTAGACGACTGTTGAATGCGTGAGCTGTACAGAGTAAGAAAAGAAGAGGTGTTGTAAACTGCTTCCAAATTGGACAAAGAATAATGTACAAGTCATCATAATGCATATAATGTGGTTCATTAAGTGCTTCAGTTAGCAACTTCAAACGAGCTCCGTGCTGCTTCCCACGCATAAAAACACCACCAGAGAGAAAACAACTTACAAACCACTTGTGTATACGAACATTTGTACAAACGTCTGCTCGACGTATCTCTGTTTTTGACTGATGTTATTAGCTGGTGCTTGCACACAAAATTGCGAAAACTCTTCTTTTGTAAAAATCACCACAAACCAGGGTTGACTTGACAGAAAAGGAAAGAGTTTTCGGTTTTGGGAGAATGAACTCTGAAGTGAAATGAAACAAAGACTTTTTGTCCATCTGTCTGTGTTTACATATAACGGCAACAGCTAACTAACAGCTATTATTACTTCTTCATTCTGCTGAGGTTTCACCGCTTCTATTTGTTGATTTCCCTGTTGAAAACAAGGACGAGGGAGAATAAGAACAAAGATGCCTAGAGAAATGCTTGTGGCTAAAAACAGCCCTTTCTCCTGCATACATACTAGGTAGGTACTCATCGTCAACAAGATGATGACAGGAACCGTCGTACTTTATTTATTATGAAAGACTATATATTCGCTGTAGACAAGAAGCTCTTTTACTTTAGACGATGATAATCACGACGAAAGAGAAAGTCTTGTGAATGAAAGGCTACATAAAAGCAGAGCTTAACAATTGGAAAAATAAAAATGAAGAAAACGAAAGGAGGAGAAAACTAGACACAAAAAGCATTTTCAACACTGCTACTGATGATGATGTCAACAACGACGGCTAAAAGAGGTGGTCTGGTGTGGCAATGTGGCTGTTTGTTGTGGTTATGTTGACTGACTGACATGGCTGAATGATTGAAGTGGGTTTCTTGTCAAAACATCATACAAGTTTATTGTGCTCCTTCACTACTGACTTTTTCCTTTACAGCCAGTAACTTTATATTACTCTGTTTCCGCGTCCATTTCCCGCAGCAGGTACTTTTCCCCAAGAACAAAATGAATCTTGTCTTTTACCACATACAACCACATCAAAACAGTAATGAACTACAGAAAAGGCAACAAAAAATCCAACATCTTCAGCAAGGAAAACAGCAAAACTTTAGTAGTACCACTAAGAAACAGTCATTCAGATTGCTAGCATCAGATAAGAAAATAGGGAAAACTGTGTTTGTGCAGGATTTTGTTCAAGTTGTCCAACGACTGGGATGCATATGGTCTCCCAGTAGTAGAGATATTCCAAGTGTCCAGCAAAATTATCAGTTTGCTCGTCAAATACATCTCAAAAGAAACAACAAGCACATCAGGAGCCGAGTAGTAGTGACAGTTTCAACAAGCACGAGAACAGAGGACATACAAGCCCAAGTAGTCGACTCTGTTGTGAGAGTGCTAGTAGCTCATCAAAAGCTCGTTAACTTTACGCAGGCTAGTGTCGTGGACAGTATTTCCCTTGGGAAAGTCCTCCCGGACACTCTTTATCTTTTCCATGGGTTTAATTTTTCCAAAGACCACCACTCTTTTTTCTCATCTTCGTATTCCGCTTTTTTGTGTCCTATTCATTCCTCAAGGGCAAAGCCCCTCTTATTATTTCTTCCTCCTTTCCAACAACAACAAGGGACAAGTATTGAAAACATAACAGTTTGCAAAAACATTCAAAGGAAAAGTTGCAGTTGGAGCAAAAATACCAGTTTGTTCTACTTGGCTGACACGGCGACACGTACCCCTGCCAGTAGTGTTACGACCAGTGTCACTACTAAAAAAGAAAGTGACAGTTTTATTACTACCGAGTCTTGTCTAAGTGGCCCTGGTAGTGGACAAAGTAGAAATAATAATGACAGTGAAATAAGTAATGCCAACAGTACGGTAACTGAAATACTTTTATTGCCCTGCCCAAAGGCAGCACTCATCATTATTGTGGCAGCTTTCTTTCAAATAGCTCTAGTGACGACAGCAGCGACTGTAATGAGTAGTCTGACAAATAAGAAAACTGTTTGTGCTATTTCCCATACATAAAAGCAAAAAGAAACATTGCAAAAAAGCTACATCCAGTGTTTGCTTAGATCAAAGCTAAGATCAAACTGTTTTTCTATCAACTTCAAATCTAGGACAAAGCAAAATAGGTTGTATACCTATTGAACGTTAAAAGAACCAGAAAAGCACTCCAATGTGTTGACTTTGCAGAAAGTAATGATTATCCTTCGCATTCACTACTAAAAGCTCATTTTTGAAATCATCATTCCATTTAAAGGAAATAAACGTTTCTCTTCGTTGCAATTCAATGCGATTTTAAGGGCTTTTACTCTCTGCGTGGATTCTCGATTTTCTCTGTATTGATTAGAATTGCTTGCAAAAAGAACCATACACGGAGACAGTTTAGTGTATGCTGAGAAACTAAATGGTAGATCGTTATCTCAGCGTTTTTCTAATAGAGAAGCAATCAGCAGTAATAATATTATACCATAGACATCGTAATAACGTATTTATACTATACATTTTGATAGCATTTTTGCGAGTGTTGTATGTGATGTGATCATGATCGTATCAATATCAAAAGCCATTTGAAACCTGATCATGAGCATGTGCACAGTCAATAATAATAGTAGTAGCTGTAATAACAGTGCGCAATAATAATTTTAAGAAAGCTTTTTTCTCCGTATTCTCAACGAGCTCTCTTTTCCAATGATCAAATCAAGGGAAATGAGTTGAGAATGTAAAAACTGTGAGAAAATAACCTAAAAACACTCCAAAGAGAAAGTGTACAAGGCAGCAGAAATAAATTCGTATATTCACTACTACTGTACTATTTTCTCATTGTTATTGCTAACGAACAACGCAAATACGTATGAACCTAGTAACAGGTAACGTAAACGCAAACCTAGCACATTGGATTTAATGAGAATGTAAAACGCACCAACTTTCATAGACAGACTAGAATCTCGTCAGAAAGGATACTTTTGGTGTTTGAAACATTGTTTTTATGCAAGACGTCACCGTCTAGACATTTATACGCACCCTACGCATAATAAACACCTTGCTAAAGATATAACCGTTCCATAAAATTCTCAATATAAAAGGAAAAGGCAAGTTTACGCGCATTATTCCCGTCAAGACGAATTGAGCAGTTGGAAGCGTTGTAATAATCATAATGACGTGATGTTGATGATCGCTGAATTATTATAGCTACAACAATTACTCTCTTTTCATTCTCGTACAAAAACCAAGGACTGAACTTCTGAGAAGTCATTAGTCTTTTCTACCAGTGCTACCGTGTTCGTTCAAGACGTAATTTCACGTGAGCATGCAATTTGCGATTCCATTTTCACACTATACCAGTTTGTTTGAATACTGAAAGAAATCATCCCAGTGTAACATTATTATTATTGCTGTTTGTAAGATAGCACCTCCAATCCAGAAAAGGTGCACCTACGCAAAATCATCATTATAAAATCAGTGACTTTTTGTCTAAAGACATCTAGGTTAGGAAACAAGAAATTGTCGACGTTGTTCTAGTGGAAAAGAGAAATAAAGCGTAAGAAAAAGAGAGAGCAAGAGATTATTGGGGCTGAGAAAGGAATGCATTGAGGGAGTAAGAGAAAAAGTAGCTCAAGGATTTTCCTGTGTTTCGCGTTACTGACTTGAGTAAAAAAGAGATAGACATTCACAATCACACTGTCTGCGTAAAAGAGTGAGCGAGAGAAAGGCGATGGTGATGACGAGGATGATAATGATGAGCTAGCACAGTGGTAGTGGTACAACTCTCACTGCTCGGAGCAGTGATGATGACGACGACTACGACGTCGAGACAGTGATGATGTAGGTATGATGATGATGACGACGATGATGCTAAGCAGATCCACTCATGCTTAAGCTACCGAAAATGATGAGATGAAGTGCTCAAGCCATTTAGCAGGAATGAGAGTAATCTAATGAACCATTATCCTCCTCTTCGTCTTCCTTGCAATGATGATGTTGTGCATGATGATGATGTAACATTATATATATAAATCTCTACCAGAATAGAGTGTGTACCCTTTTTTGCTCTGCCAACTCATAATAATATATAACTCTAATGCGAAGATAATAAGAATGTTCATATTAAGGCACTATGATCATTAGAAAGGATAGTAAGATGTTACAAAAAGTTGGAGCGTTTTGTATATAGTCTCTATACTAGTAGTTTGGTTATAGCAGAGTTGCTGTTGTAGTAATAAGGAAGAGTAATAAAAGTGAAAAGTCAGAGAGGCAGACAAAAACTCTATTGGCAAAGGCGTAGAAAGCTAAAGAGAAAAGAAAGAAAGAGAAGAAGAGCGACTTTGCGTGAAAGATGATTAGCCCAACAGCTGCCAGAATTCCATGCTGATCAACCAGGATGAGAAGGATGGTAGTGGTGATGGTGCTAGAACTGTTGATGATGATTGCTGTATATAAAACACTTTTTTGTGCTTGATTTTATACTTGAAATCCTACAGCCATTTTATATAGGAAATGCGTTTATACAGACCTTATCGACAATTAACGCCTTGAATCTTGAAAATCGTCTTGCTCATTTCCTTCTCATCCTCCACGCCTCCTTTCTCTTCTTCTTTTTCCTCACTTTCTCTAGAGAAAGTGCGAACAGCAAAAGTACAAACTTTTCCGAGAATTCAACATCTTGCCTTTTCTTCATTGCTCCTTTCTTTCTCGACTCACTTTTCTCACATTAGAAGACAACATGCCATATTACCTATCGAATGCTTTGGATGCCTTTTATTAGTCAAGTCAAATTCATACATCGTGTCGTGTGTGTGTGTGTGCATGCATACTCATTAGCGATAGCGAAACTGGCTTTGCTGCTGCTGAATCATGTGTAGTGGGAGCTTAGCTTAAATAGCTGCCAGGCTGAAAATATCTAGAAAAGTTGGCCTTATAGCAAGGCACTTAAAAATTTGGAAAATCTGCAAAGAAAACAGAAGCGTTTGAAAATTCATGAAGGGTTTACGCTGTTCGCTTGGCGTGTAGCAATATTGTGTATCTATAAATCTCCTTGTCTGTGCAGACTGAAAAGACTTTAGAATTTGTAAAAAAAATCTCCATCTCTGCGTCTTGCCAGTACTTCTGACACTGACAGGCCAAGCAACTCATCACTCGTCACCTTTAACACAGTTTTGCTTCTTTCTCCATCTAGCTTTTAAATTTATTCACATCATCTTTTCAACTCATCGCTCACTTTTCCATTCCATCAAGTTTGTATGTCAAAAATATACAAAAATACTAATAATATATATCTGCATTATATGCTTGGGCAAGTTGAAGAGCAAAACTGTGTGTGTACCAGTGATCACATGTGAGGAAAAAGTCCCGAGATCACAACACGCCATCTTCATCTTTGTATAGAAAAAAAACTGTAGAGAAAAGATACAGTACTACTCACACGTTCTTTTCATTTTTACTTGCATAGTAGCGTTAACTCCTTGTCACGATGATGGAAAATGAGCGTAGCATATACACATATATCCTTGAACAGTACTCTCTATCTACATATAGAACTAACAGGACTCCCGCTCTGCCACGACCTTGTTTCCTGATCTGAATGCCTAAGTGACCAATAAAAACGGTTGAAAGTCGGATTACAGGCTAGGACAGGAGTAGTTTTCATGGTGTATGCATGGAAAATATAACAACATACCATCATCACCATGTCCTTTCTTGCTTATCTCACCCTAACCTTTCGCTTTCTCCTTCAAATAATAATAATAATACACAAAGTACGTTGGTACGTAGACGTTATCGCTTTAGTTTTTTGACAAGTACAAGCATCTGACTTTGCCCGATGTATATGTGTAGGCACATGATCATTTTCCATGAATGGTAAAGTGGAAAATTTGCGTTTTTCTCACTTTTGTTGATTCCCCATACGCAAAAAACCACCTTTGTAGTAAAATTGCTTATCAGAAAAATGGAAAGTTTCGGTACAGGTCTTATTCCGGTATGATGACACTGAATATCCCTCGAATACTTTCTTTTCTGCGAAATAACCTTGCTATAATAAAATTAGCATTATGTTTATGCGATAGAGGCAAATGGGGAGCCACTCTGCCAAATGAAGTGTATAGGAGAGCATGATCGTTTGTATAATTTTTTTCTTCTTTGGTCCACTGCGGTACATGACATGATGGCACATACCATGTAACTCTAGAACCACACCACCACACATAAGTTGTCAGCAAAAATAGGGTAACGTACACACAAGAGATAATCCCTTTTGAATAAGAAAAAGGAACAGTTTTTCAAGATATTCACAAGAACTCACCCTTCAAAAACTTTGTACAGGAAAACGTACACAACAGAGAGTGAAAGCAATTTGTTTAACTTTTTTTGCCAAAAATACCAAAGCCAAATTTGTTTGTTTGCGTTGGTGTTGTTTGCAACCCACCAAAAATACCGACAAAGTGAAGTAGTAGTTATAATAAGTGGGCCAACAACAGAAAGGAAAAGAATAGGGGTTTTTTAAAAAAGAAAAATTTGTTAACAGAACTGTTCTCGTATTCTTATCAAGTCTGCATGTATTATTTATACAAATTGTGTACACAAAAAAAGGAAAACAAAAAGTTGGTTATGATGATTATGATGACTGCGATGCCTCAGAAGTATACCATATGTGAGTGCTCTGTGCTTATTACTTGTGTGGCTTTGCGTGCACAATCATCATCATACCTACCTATTCATCCTTTTGCGTTCGTGCACTATTTGTCAGGGAAAAAAGTTAAACAAGAGCAACTGAATATTATACGTGCGCGATATAAGCATAGCGAGAAAAAAGAGTTGAAAAATGTAGAAAACGATTCAAGACAGAACAAAAGAAGGAGAGAAAGTGGAGAAAAAAGTGAGATAGCAAAAAACACATGGACTATCATGCGCACTTATTTTGCTCAACTCACCTCATCATGCTACCTCTTTTCCAAAGGGAAAAGTGGTATTACCACGTAGGAAGTAAGTTGACAAGTTCTCTATTTTTGAGAATGAAAAAAGGCAACAAAAGCTAGAGCGTTTTGTTCGGGACACTGTTATCGCATCAAAAATAAATATTTTGATGCTTATATACCCACCAGTATCGCTATAGGCAGGGAGTTAATATAGCATAGCGTTTTGCGTCTGTTTATAACACACCCACCTTTTCTCTAACTGTCATGATTTGAGGGATAACGACGAAAAGTAGCAAAAAATCTGGATCGACAAAACTTTTATACGCAATAGCTTTTGAGTTATGTAAATCAGAAAAAGGCATTGTTAAAAATGTTCAACAACAAGTAAACAGTTTCATAAAAGCAAATAAGTTACAGTATTACAAATTATAATTTGTTTGTTCGTGTCGAGAAAAAAAAGCGTCTAAAAGACATGCCTTCACTAATGATAAAAAATAGTAATAATAAAATGCATCAAGTCATCTGCTTAATACCTGCCTGTGTACCTATATTTGCTATAGTTAGGTGATAGACAATAAGCATTAATTTTGCTCTAAACCAGCATCCAAAATCCAAGTAGTCGCCTACAGTAGCCCACTGGAATCATCTTTCTTCTTATTAAACGAGAAAAACTAAACTGTGTCACGAGAAGAATGTTCGTTTCGTTGCTCGTGATTAAAGAAAATCTCCAGACGACGAGAAAGAACGCACTCAATATATTCTGTATATCGTACCCGAGTACGAGCACGTTTCTATTTTATCCACCCGAGAACAAAATAGAGAAATGTATTATTATTTTATCCTTCATCTTTGGTGTACACCTTTCTCTTTTCATTTTGCCCTTGTTTTGTAGGACATATGTTGCTCAGCTCTCCTACTGCCCTCCTTTCTACCGTATTCATTTATTTCTCTCTATCGCTTTTTATTATCATGACGCAAAGTACCGAAAACGGGAAGTTCATGGCGAGTGCCTACCCAAAATGTCTAAAACCTATACACACAAAGTGGACAAGAGAAAAACTTGTGTAAGCTCTTGTGATCTTATTATTGCGTACTATATATTTCGATGCTTGGCATTTGGCATGTAGTTTATCGTTCTCCAAAGGAAAAAAAATAATACACTGATTGGGGAAACGTGAAGGATACTTCGGCTCCAGTTCCAACAAACTGACCAAACCAGTTAGCTCGGATTGTTGAAGTACCTTTCAACCAGTCAAGTTACATATTGTCCTGTTAACTTTATGTGGATTTCCTTTTACCTTAATATGACTTGACGGCTGTAGTGTATAATATGTGGTGATTTGATTACCGACACACACACATGTTCTCTTTTTTTGCTCTCCAATTTCTTTTCTTGATGAGAATTCGTGTGGATTCCAGGAAAACTTCCATCGCAATTTTCTATTTTGTTTGTTGCGTTTCTCGTGATTATTAAGCTTTTATTTTGTTACATACGATGAGTAACTTTCACCACGTCTTATCACAGGCCCGCAGTGCGTTTCATTATAAAGTAGATTCACACAGAAAAAATAATTGGCGAAAGGTATATCACCACTGCAGCAGCACATGTTACATATTACACAAAATTCCTACAGGAGGTGGGTGTGCTTCCTCTTACTACCTGATTATAGCTGAAGTGGTAGGTACGGCATACACACACACGTGTGCTATTCATCATAACAGTAGCACATTCATTTTTCAGAGTAGAGAAAATAAAGCAAACATGAAATTCCTTTTAGCGCATTTTGAGACCTTCATCTTGACACGAGTGAGTGAGCTTGAGTTGAGCTGAGGAATGGAGTCGTGATATGAGGTAGATATCAGGTGGAGAACTGGCATTTTAATGATATATATCCAGTTTGGTTGTATAAATGGTCTAGACTCTACAGCAGCTTCTTCAGCTTCTCTAATAGTTAAGCTGATGTTATAGCGGCAAATACTGTGTTTGGTGGTGAGAAACATATATCTGAACTTTTAACTTGTTGTGTACTGCAGACTACACACAGAGAGACTTACAAATATAAATGGCAAAAAAGTGTGTTGAAAACTAGAAGTATCTTTCACCTGTCCATCAACAGACGAGTTTAAGACGCGGAAAAGAGGTATTCCTGTGGAGATAACCATTAGCTCGTAACATTTTCTTCCACTCTCTTGCTCTCTATCAGTATATATGATAAAATGCGTGGGTATTTTACCTGTCGAGTCTGAAACACTTTGAAAAATATCATTGACCGTCCAGAAAATTTGCTGGTGTCCGTAGGTATCCATCCATGATGTTAGAAAATAAGCAACATGAGAAATCTCTTGGTGAATTTGAAATGGACTGCGATGAGGCTGGACCCCACACGCGTGTAGTTTTCATTTCGCATTTCCACTAGAACAACGACGACAACCGTACTTTCATAGGTGTATAAAATACGTATAGATTTTGGAAGTACTGAGTGAAAAACAAGAAAACCAGAAAAATAACAGGAGGGAAGTTGATAGGAGGCAACAAAGAAACGTCGACTGGGACGAGTAACAAGGGGATATATCTTTCACACAGCAAGCAGCTGATGGACGGCTAGTAGAAAAAAAGGAAGAACAAGTGTGCAGGCAGACTGTGCAAGTGGCAAGTACCCAACGGAACTGCGGAGAGCATTTTTCTCCTTCAACTTTTTACTCTTGCCTACTTTCACGCTTTTTTACAAGCTACACACTTTTATACTTCCTTTCATTTCATTCTAATAACAAGGAGAACACAAGAAGACAGAAAAATAAAAGGGAAGGGAAAGATAGTAAAGAAAACACCCTTTCCTGTTAGCGCATTTTACAAAAAAAAATCAAAAGAAAATGGAAACTTTTTAGTGGGGAAAAGGGTAAAAAGAGGAAAATTTTCCTGGTAAAAGCTCTTTTCCCATCACAGAAACTCCAAAACTGGAGGTAAAAGTGCGTGTTGGACAGAAAAAATTGAAAAAGGAAGGTGCAAAACCCCAGCGTGGTAGAATTCATCCCATCATCATACTAGTGGCATCAAAGGAATACCTTGTCCACAGCAGCAGCATCAGCAGCAGATATTATACTTTGTACTCATTGCCATACGACAAGCAGAGAGAGATTTTCAGAGTGTCGTGTCGCGCAGTGGAGCAAAAGTAGTGGACACCAACCAATCTTTCACGAACATTGACAATATCGCAAAATGAAAATGTCCTTCGCTTTCTTCGTCTTCCCATTTTAGCAAACAAGGCGAAAAAAGCTATACATTATTGGAAAAGGTACAGAGGAAAGCCATCTTACATTTTATATTCATTATCCAAAATGCTGTCTAATGTGCATGTGTGTGTAATGTGATATCATCCGTATCCGTAAAGTCCTTTTCACAAGGTCTTTCCAATCTTTTTCTCCTCTTGAGCTATTCAGAGAAAATGAGAATATATTTGTGTGTGTGTGCTCTACATTATCCTATTTGGATGGTGCTTAGAGAGTGCTCGCTAAAGAACCTTGAATACTACTGACCAAAAGAATTGTACAAAAAAATTTCGTGTAATAGATATGGGCAGAAAAAAAGTAGAGATGGAGAAAGAGGGACAAAAAGACCTTCATTTTCTATTTTTGCTGCTTATTTTAGCTCACTAACTCACTATATATGGAGGAATTACAAGAGAAAATAAAACCTGTCAAAGAAAGTATAAAGAGGAGAAAGACTTTTTCCTCTTTTATTTTGGTAAGGACGAGAGTCACAAGAACACACACTCACATTTAGAGAGAATTTCTATTGGTCTTTTATAGCGTGTAGTTAAGATGGAAGGGAAAAAGGAGTTATTTCTCCTATTCCTCTGTCAATAGAATCCATTACAAGTAATGGTTATAAAGAGCCTGTCCGTTTTGTACTAGATCTCTGCAAAGAAGAAAAAGCGAGAAAACCCATCACATCTTCCAAAAGTCCAAAATCCAACCGCCATCCCCAACACTGCTATTCTCCTCTCTTCTACTACCACCAGCTGTCCGTTGAAGGGCCAACCGACATTTGATCTTGGAAAGAGGAGAAACTACACACTGGTTTCTATCGTCAAGAAAAAACTACTACACTACTCCTGTGGACAGAGATAATCTTCAAATCGAATCTATATTACTTGCTTCTTACTTAACCTACTTTCTCTGTGGACCCCTGTTCTGTGTGCAGTAATATTGCTCTCTGTCGTACTTGTATGGTATTTTATATTATGTTAGGTACACAAAAAGACACTACAAAAGAGGAAAATTGTAATACGTTGTGAACAAATGAATGAAACTAGCTGCGAGCCTTTTGTTAGCCCGTCATTCAATACAGTAGTTTGCAAAACGTGATGTTTTTATTGGAGCCGTGTACAAACTGTGAGTTCTAGGGAAAAAGATTCCCTTTTGTTAACAATTCACGAAAAGCTGTCGAGAAATACCCATGAATACATTTTGTACTGGGTCATACATACCACAGTACCACATGCATATTATGTGGCGTTGTGAGTAGAGAAAGTAGGCTGCGCTACTGAAATAGAAACAAGCAACATTTTTCCTCGGTGTTTCCTTCCTACACTACTGTGGCGCGTGGGAGGTTCCAGGTAGTACATGATAATAATAGAACTAACCGGCTTTGTATTTCTGTCTTACCGGAAATAAAGGAACTATACTTTGTTGGAAAATTGCACAAGTGTATCACATTTTTGCTATCTTGGAGTCAGAGTCATCATCTTCAAAAACAAGTTCGAACATTGCAGAAAACAACAACGGGTAGTACGTCGTATAGACGGGTTTATTACTCCAGTTTGAAGAACATTTTGTGTTATTTGGAGCAAACTACAAAATACGTATTTTCCAAGATAATAAAAGGGAATAAGGAAAAAAATCTGTACTTTTACGCATCTTTCTAGGGAGCCCTTTCAAATTCATTCAACTCCAATTGAATTCCAAAGTCCATCCCTTTTTATTTCACTTTGTAAGTTGAGCGTATCGCAGATGGACAGTTCACTGCATGTTGTGGAGAAAACATGGTGTATTTTTTGAAGGAGAAAAATCCACAACAAAAACAGACAGTCTTGTTCAGAGCTCATCGACCCATGTGCTGCTGGTGAGCAAGTGAGCATGAATGAACTTGGACAATAGTCATCCTGCTTTGTTACAAATTTTCTACCTACACACACAACTACGAAACAAGCACGCGTTTTTTATCTGTTGGAAAGATAGAAAAGGCCAGCACGACGGATTTATGTATGTACATTTTTTATACTGCACTGTTTTGTGCTGAGAAAAACAGTCTAGAAAATCTGCGTGAAGGCGGAATTCCCTTGTAACTGTGTAACAAATCCTTAATGGACTGTGTCTTAAACAAAAGCAAGATCTTTTTTGTATGGGTGCAGATGTTTCACTGCTGCTAAATCTCCAAAAATAACAAAGCAGAGGAAAACGAAGAGAAACGAGGGGCTCGTGTAACTTTTTCTGTTTGTTTACACGTTTCGTACGTATAATAATAGACGTAAACACTTCAAGTACTTACCGGCAAGACTTTGTAACTTATTGTGTAAGAATAACCCTACGCTAAGATGTAAACATTTACCATTTTTAACTTGTATGTATAAGCTCGTACATATTATTGTTAAATACGAAGCATTGAATCATATTATACTAGAGGTACGTAAACAGCTTAAAGTTATTGTTGTCGTTTTTAATAATACGCTTTTGTAAAAGGATCAAAAGAAAACTACTACTTGCTGTTTGTCGTCGTGCATCTCGAGAATGTACCAATTTTTAATTTTAATTACATGCTCTGTGTAGCATATAAGCGGTTTGCTAATCGATATCGCCCACGCGTGTGCCGTGGCTGTCGGTTGTAAAACTTGAGTGGTTTTCCTATTCTATTCAGTTTGATAAGCTTAGCAGTAAAATAGGTCAAACCACAATAGCAATCAGATTCCTTGAAACAACACAGCGCAAAAAGTTTATGAAATAAGTAAAAACGTATCTAATAAAATTTTACATAGTCATTGTACGATATTATTATATAGAGTTCAAGAAACGTATGTATAGGTTATAACAATAACCATAATAGCCTGTAAAAGTTATTATTATTGCTCTTTGACTCAAGCCGAAGCCACTTTCGGCTGCGAATTATATGACAGCCGCAAGTGGAAGGTGACAAAAACAGAGCCCGTTGATTAATTCAAGACGTCACCATAAGTTATTCGCACTTACATTCTTACACTACAACTGAAAATAGCTGCCGCCATTGCGTAAGCGTATGTTACGTGGAATATCTTTCATAACGTGTTACATTTTTTATATATAAGGATCTAGTTATATAAACCATTTCCTGTCTTTCCAGAAAATTCTTAGCTGTTACGTACGTAAAATATTCGCGTGAAGCCGAAGCGTGTATTTAATAGCACTTTTTACCATCAACTTGTAATAATTTTTGGTAGGAAACCTGTAAAACGTAATGCATGTCGTGTGTAACATATTTTAAAAGCTAAGTGGTAAAAAGTTAGCATCTCTGCGCAGAAAGCAGCAAATGTACACTTTTCGGGCTGCATAAGTTAACGTACTCATAGTAAAAACTACATTGGCAACTTTTTTTCGCCACTCTCGGCGGCAACCACTCTCCCCTGAAAATAAATTCAGAGTGACGCTGTAAACTTTGCTTTTTTCTCGGAGAACGCTAGCAGGAAAAGACGCGGAGAGCAACAAAAAATATATTATTATTATTCAAGGAGACTTTGAAAAAGTATAAAGTATTTTTCTCTGCTTTCTCTTCACTACTGCTCTTCACATTTTGTCTGCTTTCTCTTTTCTCCTGCTGTCTTTCTGCCACAACACGTCCAGTCATCAACTTGAGCAACGCTAGTAGTACTGGAGTGGCAGGCAAAAGGAGAAAAAGTAGCAGAGAAACGGGAAAAAAGAAGCTAGAGATAAAAGATATACGCACCACATTTTTTCAACCAAAGAGGCTACAAACCATAAAGAGAAACAGCGTACATCATCCTCACCATCAGCACCGCAACCCGGAAAGACGAGAAGGAAGAGAGAAGGAGTAATTTTTTCTTGTGCAGTTGCAAGTTGTTCATTGCGGTTAAATAAATGGTTCAACCTCGACCAATGGTTAACTCTTCAGCAAGTAACCTTAACCAAATGGCCTCTACTACTAACACCACTACCCAGTATACCATCCAGGACCTACTTCGTCGGGTAAGCCAAGTTATATATAATTTTACTAAAAATGCATCACAGCAGTATTTGGTATATAGCACCAGCAGAGCATATTATTACACAGACTTTCTAGTTTTTTATTGCAAAAGAAAAAAATGTGGAAGTAAAAATATGAAACGTCTAGATTCAGATTTTTTCATGTGAGTTTGTCCATGGACAAGAAAAATTACACTGTGGAGACCATTTGTTAAAACGGCTCATAAACCATAAGCGGAAGAGGAGAAAGTACGAGGTTACCATTAAACCGTTGACTATATACAGTTACGAGGATGATGATGATGACGGTTGCATGAAATCTTTAACACGGACGCACAATATTTTACTGGTTATATGAATGCTAAAGGTTTTGTAGCAACGATAGAAATGTAATTGGATACACTCACAACGGCTCATTCGAAATATGAGAATTTTTCACAAAACGCAAAAAAGAGAACAATTGGTGTAAGTGTACAATGTGCATGTCTCATTCTCCCCAGTGTAGTATTCCAAGCTGTGGAACGGGTTCACTCAACTCTGAAACCTTTTATGCACTTTATCATTTTCACTACAATGAAGAATAAACAAAGTATAGATAACGCGGGTAAAAATAGCAAAAGCAAGCAATGACTTTTTTCTGACAATGGCTGGCCGCACACCAGTGAAATACTGTATTGTTTGACTGTACAGTACGGCGTTTTTACAGTAATCAAGAAAAACAATAGAGCTTCGGCTCTTTTGTTCTTGTTTAGGCTTTATTGAAATCTGGACAGTTATTGTGCATAAATATACTTGGCCATGTGGAAGTTGCGGTAATTTGTGGGGAGAATATGTATCAAAAAATTACAATGAAAACCCAGTCGGATATATTATTACTTGGCAAGTTTGAAACAAGTTCATTAAGGCAGAACACACATTGCCAGCTGCGATGTATTGTCGATAACGTCTTTACAATTTATTTCATTCATTCTCTTAATGAGCAAAACAGCACATTGAACTTGGTTTATTGAAAGGCCCGAAGCACGTTCTCTTGCACGATTGTAAACTTTCATAAAAACTTTTCGAATACTTAGTTCCCCCACCACTCCATTCTTTACATATTTGCGTGTGTATAGTATTGAGTAGGTATGCGCGTAATTATCGTTGCTCGTGTGGCGAGAGTGTGGTGGCGTCATTTGGTAACTGTGTGCGGAGCATGTATGTACGTGGCTTATTATTATACAACAGCTAACTATGTAACGTAACAAGTGTAGATGATAATGAAATAGATCATTTGTCATTAGTGATTAACAATCATTAGTCCGTCGGCTTTGTCTGTGGGCTGGGGCTTTTTCTTTTGGAAACGCTCTGTCATGCTGAAAGATTCCCACAACTAATGCACTTTCCATTTTAGCATACATGCTTGCATACATGATAAATCTGCAAATAAATCCCCTTTACGTTTTGCCATTCTCTGAAATATATTGCATATAGCTATGTACGTATTATGTCTTTTATAACTTTGCGTAGGAAGATCTAAAGCAATACATCTGTTCTTTTCCAATTATGTGTGGAAATATATTCATCCGTAAAATAAGTAGGAGTAAAGTAAAAGAGATCAAGAGACTAGTATTATATCAATTTCCATGTAACATCTAGCTTCCAAATGTCATCAGTTTGGTGGTTGAAGTATGCACATATAGTTGTTTTGAACAAAATGTTAATGTTCCGATACTTCAAAGGTTGTCAAGTTCTTTTATTTGGGACTCTGAGCCAGTATTATTATTTAGAAGCTACATAACAATTTCGCAGTAAACAATTGAAGCCTGTCCTTGGGTGGGTATTTTAGTGGAACTTTACACAAGTATCAGATAACTAGCCACTTAAGTTATAGTTTAACTGCGCACAATTTCAGTAATTTTACTGAGTTGCCACTCTTTTTTGTAAAAAAGACCAAAGCATAAAAATCACAATATTTTTGGTGCTCTTTAGGCAATAACACTCACATTTTACCTTTAGTAGAAAAAGTATATAATATTACCAGTTGTTGGTGTGGTTTATATATTGTAGCTTGAAAAGTATGATTTCACTTTTTTATCTTTCGTGCAGTAAGCCCAAAGTTTTATATGAACATAAAACAATAATTACGTGCTTTGAGGTAACTAAACTATTACTGCTTAAATGCTCTTCCCAAGCTATCCATTTTATTTTCCCCCGCAAAACAAACTAAAAATTCGTATATAGACCCTCCCCTCGGCTTGTAGAGCATTTGGCATGCAGTTTATTGTATGGTGGCTCGTTTAAGTTTTTTTTTCTACTTTGGAATTTCTCCAGTTGTTGAACTTTCTATGTTGGTGGCAACACATTCTCCCTGTCTGTGTAAGATGCAATTTGTGTTTCTGTCTTCTCCACAATGTTCATCCTCATTCTCTTAGAAAACAAGTTTCTCTTCTCCTTTTTAAAAGAATAATTAGTACTTAGATTTCTATCAGACAAGTTTACACTACTATTTATAAAAACAATTAAAATTCTTTTTCTAAACTTTCTGTTTCCAATTCTCTTCGTATTCCACCACAATAGCTTCCTTCTGCATTCATCATTAATTTACTCTTCCCCAAGCAAAATGGAAAAGAAACTAACTTCCTCAGAAAATAGTGTTCAAGCTAGTGCAAACTAACTAAAAACCCGAATAAAGTGGTGAAAATTACTTGAATCCATTTTCTCCTTTCAACAATTTCCCTTTCAACTTTTTTCTTCCTCGTTTTCACACAGACGAACAAGTTGGAAATATAGATTCTTCATTAGAATTATTGGCACTTTCCCTATCTGCTTTTTAAGTTTTTATACAGACTTTGCACTTCTTCTTACGCGTCAATGTCTACGTTCCATGACAAGTCCGTCTAAAGTTCCCATTTTAATATATGACTTTGTTGCATTCAAAACAAGGAAAAGGCTGACAGTTTTCCCTATATAGCAGTTTCTTTAAAGAAAAATCATGTTGTGTATAGAACGATGATGAAACAAGTGAAAGCAGAAAAACGAAAGAAAAGCGGCAAGTCTCGTTTTTTCTCTTTCTTTTTACTCAACTTTTATCTTTTTCTTTTCTTCGTCTATCCTCCCCTTCAATTTTCCTGGTACACACATACCTAATCTAAACTTTTTCCTTCATTTTCGCATTCTACTCTTCCTTCCTCGCATATTACGCTGTGGTAGTCGGCAGTCAGCACTTCTTCCTTTCCTTCTGTTTATCAGTTTCACTTGAATAGTTTTTTGTGGTTAGATACACATAAATGTATCTCTATTCACGATATAAAAGTAATAGAGGAGCATCATCATCGGCATGGATTATTATGAAAAGCACTTTTTTCTTTTAAGCTTCTAATGTTTAGAAGTTATACGGGTTGATTCATTGGTGCAGTAGCATACCATTTTTGAAGGCGTCATCTTCTCGTGTTGTTGCGCTGCAGTGAGAGTTTGCCACTGCCACTGCTGTCTGCACAATGTGTGATGTGATAAGTTGTCGGCTGCTGCTGCTGGTCCTGATACGGTTGAATGGTTCTTGGAAACATTCTTTTTATTTGTTATATCTATAACAGTTTATGTTTTAGTGCTGTTGGTACGTTTATATTTTTCTCGCTCTTCACTCGTTGCAGTCACAAACAGATAATAGTAATAATAACAGAACAGTAATGGGAGGTAGTACATGTGCATCTTGAGAAGTAGAAAGAAAAGGGAATCTACTTGAATGAGTGGGAGAGAAAAAGTTCCCTTTCTTTTTCCCTCTTCTTTCTAAACTCATCTTTCTTTTATTTTTCTTCGCCTCATTTTTGTTAGGACAATGTTTTCCAAGTATGTGGGATGGGTGCTAACTGATGTAAGAATACAAAGTTGAACGTAGTTTTATTTTAAAGATTTCAACGAGAATGGAAAACCGGGAAACGTTGTAAACTCATTGAAGCAAACAAAGAAACAGGGATTTTCGCTCAATTCAAGAAATTGTATCTATTTTTGTTTACTTGCATGCAAAGGAAAAACTAGGCTTTTTCTTTGGCTTTCTTGTTTTGGTTGAAAGAAATGAGCAAAGGGAGAAAAGAATGAGGAGAAGTGAGGGAGTGTAAATAAGAGTGCATTGGCTGGTATTATTCTATACACTTCAGTTCTCGCACCAACCAAAGTGCCATTCCACATCATCGATACGGTCTGTTGTGTTTTACCTTCATGCAATAAGTATATTCCCTGTTGCGTTTTATTTGCCCCATGCTTGTTGTGTTGTTCAAAGCTGAATATTTGCTTCTCCTTCCTCGAAAATGGTAGCTGAATAACAAAGTAGCACAAATGGAGTGGTGGTGAAGACGATTTACTTGTTTTTATTCCATCTTCTTCCACTTCTTATGCAACTGCTGCTGCTGCTGAGGGAGAAAAAAGAGATATAGTTTATTTAAGTGATTCAAAGTGACAGGAATGGGGTGCTACTAATGGGTATGCCACAGACTGGTAGTCTCATCCCATCAATAAATGATCTTAAGGAAAAAAAGTAAAAAGAGAGATAGAGGAAAGTGTTGTCTAATGCTTGGCTGTGCGTGCACACTTATCTCCTTTAAGAAACGAGGTGCGTTCTACACGATTTGTATTTTATTTTATGTCTACATTTTTCCACACATTCACTCACTCTCTCTTTTTTTCTGCCTTCGACTGCTCTTGTTGTGTTTCCTTTTTCTCCTTTGTCCCATGATGCTTCATTCAACATTATTGGCTCATCCTGTTATGTGGTTGTTTTGTAATAGCGGTAATGGAATGGGTAAAAATGTGGTTTCGTCAGATCCAGTTTATTAGCCACTTGGCTGAAGTACACAGCTTATATAAAAGATGTAAGAATGGTTATATGCCTTTGGAGCTTGCAGGAATCAATATTACTCAATTCAATGGAAGGTGGCAAGGTAGATAATCGTAAGTGGCTCAGAACTACGGATCTATAAGCAAACGTTATACACACGCATGCCAACAATGGAAGGTAGTTTCGTTTTGAAATATAAAGCTATAACAGTTTTCGCCAATATCACTTATCTGATCTGGCTAGGATTCCATCCAGAAAGATTCCAGTGAATTGGCTTTTAGAGGTTGCCACAAACACACACACATACATACATATCGCTATTGGTTTGGTTGAGTCTTTGTGAAGCAACACTGCTTCTGAAAAAATGCTACACATATTTTAAGCGGAATGCTGTTGTTGTTGGTGGTGGTGTGCTTTAAGATGGCCCTTTTTATGCGATTGTCTTGTCATTGCCAGCGACGTCGTGGCCATCATTTCCCCCTTCTTTCTGGATCTTATTATTGCTGCACATAAAGCGTGTATGTCACTTTTTGGCAGTCTCTGTACAATAAACTACAAGACGTATAGTTCATCGTTTATCCGGAAAAAGAATCTTTACGAGATGCGTAGTTTAGTAGAAGAAAGTGCCTTGAAACGGATAACGCGTAAAAATATCGTTACCAACGTCCATATCAGTAGCGCACAAACACATCCCATCAAAAAGATTATTATTGTGCCGCATTTTGTGTGTGGATATTCTCCTGCCCCACATGGTTGCATCACTGTTTTCAATGTTTCTTAGATTGAATACGTGTCTGCATGATTTCCTGAATAAATGGCAAGAAGAAGACATTGTTCGTTTGGAAAAAGAGAAACTGGGGGAGAATGTTGGAATGTAACCTTTCCACCTTTCCAGCGTGTTCAATATATTCTCGCGTACGTAAAAAGGAAAAGTGTGTTTGGTAGTTGACTATAATAGGTAATCGAATGAGAGAGTGAGTGTCATTTTTTATTGATAACAAGCTAGACCCTTGTCACTTCATTCGTATAGATTTTTATGGGCCATCCATCTAACTTTATTCTCCGCCTGACTTTTTCCCCTCATTTCTGCTTAAGACGTTGGTCTCGATCTCACAAATTTTGTTGTAGGAGGGACTACCAAACAAATAATAAAATATGCATGCTCAATACTTGTGAATGTACTTGCCATGGGGGAAGAATGCACAATGAAAAATGCAATGTTGGTGCAGCAGAATCAAAATGTGTATGCTTCCGTTATTGCTGTTTGTGAAGACAAATTTCATGGCATTTTCATTTTCCCATTTGGGATTTTTTTGTATTCATTGCATGCTGGTTTTTGGTATTATGAGGTGTGATTGGTATGTAAAGTAAGGGAATTTTATGGATCAAACAGTTCTGCACTTTATACAAACACATATTATGATTACTTTTGCGGTGTACCGTCTAAATTAAATATTTAAAATTTATTACATCATAGACGATTAGTTTATAAATGTTTGTTATACATATTCGGATTTTCTCAAAATTTAGTTTACCAGAACCAAGTCGTACAGTTTTTTAAACCGTACACTACACACAACGACGGAAAGTAGCACAGGTTTATATGTTTAGAGAAACGTTATACGATCAGGAAATGGGTAAAAGAAAAGAACGCATGACATTGGTTAGGGGAGTATATAGCCCTCATTCATCTCCATCAGTTCCTCGCACATTGGAGCAATATCGCTCCATCCTTCTTCTTGATATCCCTTGACTGTTACAACATCTTCGTAGGAAAGTGGATGAGCTTTCAATTTGATTGCCATACAACATGATTTTTGTTCTTCCTTTTTTGTTTGTATTTCTTTCCGATTTCACAAAGGATGTT
Organism: Entomobrya proxima; assembly: GCA_029691765.1. Lineage (NCBI taxonomy): Eukaryota > Metazoa > Arthropoda > Collembola > Entomobryomorpha > Entomobryidae > Entomobrya > Entomobrya proxima. The sequence goes on from CM056171.1 coordinate 22,276,507, forward strand.
GCAAGCGCGCTCCTAGTGTGTTTTTGCTTGTTTTCTTCAAAGATCTTGAGCAAACCATGTACAAGCGCTGCATTTGCGTTTGTGCTTTAGGAATATATTTTGAAGATGAATGGATTTTACAAAATCGATAATTTTAGTTCTTTTAACGTTTTTGATTAAATTTTAGTAATATTTATCATCTTTTGAACTTTCGAGCTGTTCTTTCGTCACATGTTTATACAAAATCAAAAGTCAATGTTCTTTCTTGACTTATCGCCTACGTTAAATTGTAAAACAATTTCTTGTCAAAGTTGATTGTGACAAGAAGTATATTTCTCAAAGCCCAAGTTCATTAACCCTTGTTTAACATGACTTGGTTTATCTAGAGACCATTTGACTTTCGAATACATTCAAATTTAGGTTGAAACTTTGCCTATTGGGAAATTTGTCCGGAGGGATATTGAGAGTAGTAAGTAACACGAGTTATTACACTACTACACGCTTTGTGTAAGCCTATTCAGCTTTGGTTCTGCTGGCTTCGACAGACAGTGAGAGAGTTTGGTAGGTGTTGGTACCAGTTTATTTAGTAGTATACACGGCATGGCACACACGAAAGAAAAGAGAAAGTACACTCGTTTTTCCTGGACATGACACCAAGTAGGCTGGTGCTAAAGAGAGGAAGAACAGTAGAACATCCATAAAGTTTTTAATATTGCTCAAGGATTGTGAATAAACAGTTACTTCGTTTGGCGAGGCAAAGGGCGCCTAATTTATTTCCCTTTTTTTGCATGCAACGAAACGGGTGAACGTGCGAGAAAACCCAACTTCTATTATATAAAATGTGCATTAAAATATTTCTACCCATGAGACACAGCATGCTGTGCCATGAGGCATGTTTCATGGAATTATAATAACATAAACTAGAATGGAAATACAGGATGTTTTAGCAGTAGTGCATCTGGCTCGCCGATATAATGTCCTTTTGCTGTAATTTATAAACTTGGCAAAAGTTTCGCTACTGCCAAAATGAAAGTACAACGTTCTTGCTTGCTCTCGATGCCTACATGGTTCAGGCCTACATATCAAACGGAAGTAGGCAGAACTTGAAATAAACAGTCTGTTGACCCCCTACTTCTTTCCAGTCATTTTGCAATTGTTCAAACGAGCAGCGGTTTTGTTATTTTTTACACTTTGGTACAAAGGCAAATAAATTAAATGTATTAATAAAACATTGTAGTATTTTAAGTTTTGATTTCATTTCTATCAGAATATACAAAGTAGTATAGTCTCAGAATCATCGTAGACGACTTTAAGAGATTGGCTCTGTATAAAGGTTTTACATGAATTTCCAAGAAACATCCTCACAATGAGAGTGCTGCTAACAGCAGCTTAGATAAATGCATTAGTAGTTAAATAAATTCCTGGAACGTCAAGAAATCCCATTCGGATTGAGTTTTAGACTGACTATATCACTCATCGTTTATTTGGGCTTTTATCTCAGCTTTTCCATCTTCCTCCCTAAATGCATGACCGCACAAGGAAAAATTATTACTTTTACTTGGAATCAGCTACTCAGCTACAAAGCTCAACTTCCTTGATCACTTACATACTTTCTCCTCTTTCTCTCCAGCCATTACTCCTCCACCACTAGTTTGGCTCTTGTTGGCAAAGATTACTTTGTGGTAGCAGTGATGATATTACTCCAAGAAGTGGTAGTTTGTGTAGGATGCCATTTCATAACAGTGTCAGACTAGGGGGGAACAACGTTGCCAAGATAAATTGCTAAGCCATAAACATTCATCTCCAGCATGGCCACCCACTTGGCCCAATATGAATTGACCAGACCCACCACCACAGTTATGTGTACGTGGGGGCAATCAGCAGGATGGCAAATATTTCATAGAAAAGAGATTTCCCGATGCTGCTCTTTAGTATACAAGTTTCATAGCTTAAAGCACTGCACATAGTTTGTAGACTTCCCGGTGGTCTTGGTCTTTTACTTTTCTACAAATAATACTCTTCCTAATGCAATGAGATACGCAGATTATGCACACTTTAGTGGCTTCTTAGGAAAATTACTGATTTTGAGGTTGTGAATGCACTCTTAAATGAAGTATTTCCAAAATACAGAATGTCTAGCTTCTGCCTCAGTTCTGAAGATACAGGGGCGTAATGGGATTTGCGCAATTAACCAACAGGAAAAGACAATTTTTCAAAATCCGCAGTCTGTCTCCTTTTCATTACCCTGCACAGCAAGTTGGGTTCACCAAAAGAATTAATGCGCTTAGCTCGATCTCTCCAAACCATGACATAAAATAACACTATGTATGCTTTCATGCTTTCACTTCTCGTATCTGCCCAACTTTCTTTTGGCTTCCGCATTTCTCAGAAGGCAAGATAAATTCATTTATTGGCCTTTCTTCTACATCCTCCTACGAAAATAATCTTCATTATTACCTTTTCCGCTTACTTGGCATTGTAAGTATAAGGGCACATGAACAAAATACACGGGAACAGCTTCAATGATATACATGCATGCGAGACGTATTAAGCCCCGTTCTTGGTACTGGTTGTGCTTTATCTTATTTTAACATGCTTAGTCACACTTACAGGATGATAATGATGATGGCGGTCGGGTCAGGTCAGGCGTAAACTCTTTCTTAGATGAACACGTAGGCATTAATTTACTACAGGCACTAGATATACTTGCTCATAGTTCTCAGGAATCCTAGAGGGACAACTTATGTGAACACGTTAGAGGAAGTGATTGGCAACAGTAAACGTCTTCTATGGTTGAGTAAACATGTCATCTCCCCACAACGGTGGTGCAGACGACTTAACTAGAGTCTGAAAGCGGGCATGTAGTGTATTTTCTGGTCATATACGAGATTGTGTAAAATGGTATAGAAAAAATTGATACATATACAGAACAATTTCTTAATATGAACAAATGTATTTGCAAATAAGAGCACAAGTATTTATCAAGAGTTTATTTATTTTTCTTGTGATACTTGCGTTTGCGCTCGACCAAGTTCATGAATTGATATGAAAAGAGACTTTTATATTCTTTTTGTGATTCAAACTTTTAATTCATTTAAGTATACAGTTATTTTATGTAAAAGTGTAATAACTAATGGTTTAAGTGTGCTTTTATTGCAACACAGCAACAATATGTTGCACACGTGGCATTGCGTAATCCTTTCAGGCAACATTAATCTAAAGGATGGAATAAAGTAAACAAATTTATTTGCCAATGTCACGCCCTGCCTTTCTCCTTTCTCTCACAAGAGTTTATGTAAGTGTATTGATTTTTGCTGTTTACTTTGATGGTTAAAGCGCCCAACTTCCATGTAAGAAAACAGTGTAACACACACAAGTACCAACACTTTTTTCTACTCGTGAGTGTTGTTTGGTATTTTTAGCCGACCTCTTCCTCTTCATCATAGTCTTGAGGAAGACAAGGCGTCGAAAACATTTGTAAATGATTGGTTGCTGTTTCTTATTTGTTAGTCCATACATGAGTTGTCTTATTCTAGTAACTCCGTTGTTGTGTGGTCGGTCGCTTTTACTCTATTATTTTTTCTGCCTTCTTCTTCTGCTGCTGTCATATTGGATACAGAGTAACGGCTAGAGAGTAAAGTACAGGGATGGTGAAGTGAGTTAAGAGTTAAGATGCTCAAAATTCTGTTCACGCACTCAGAAAATAGGTCGATCCTGGAAATCTAATGAAGCTAGAGAGAAAAATAGAAACAGGGAAGAGATGATACTGAGTGAGATAGAAGGGAGAAGTAGTGGCTAAAAACCAAAACCTGTCGGTTGCAATGAGTGCTGCTGATTCTGATATGACGTCCAATTGGCTTTTGCTGGGGTTTGATACGAACTTTGCTCTATAACTGCCTGCTTCAGTTTCCGGGCAGCAGGGTTGCCTGTTTCGGTGCTACGTTATGCAATAACGACATGTTATAAGCAGTAGTATGAAAACATGCTCTCTTGTAAAGAAAGACGCACGTACTTTGTGATTTAAATTATTTCCAGCACCAACTTTCTTTACCACTCGGTCCCTCAAAACTTACCATGAATCATAAACTAAATAGGGAGTTATATGCATGTAGAATTTCTTCAGAGTGAAGAAAGTTCTTCAGTTTGTGTAATATATTAATGATAGCCTCCATTCAGCGGGTTGAGGAGGAAAAATATGGCAAACCAAATGGCATCATTTTTACTGTCTACGAAACTTGTATCTGACACCAATAATCAATGGAAGGTTAGAAATTGCAAAAACTCAGAGGTCGTTGTTCACATTTACAAAGCCATGATCACGCCTCCTTCGGTTTACCGGATATTATACGGTTCGAAGCTCTGGTGCTGCATGTTGTTTGCCCTAATTCTGCTCAGATAGGAATCTGTCTACTAGGCTAAAAGTATCATTTCAGAGAGGAGATAGCGTAATGCTCTAGTATTACGTATTCATTAAATTTTATTGTAATGCGGCAGATGGATATCGGTCATGACTTCATGTATTGATGCAGTGAATTTGGCTGAATTAGCAGTTATCAAAAACTAAAGCCTTTGGTATTTTCGTTCATAAAGTAGCAGGGCATTTGCATTTTTGCATTAGTAATGGAAATGGCAGAAGATTTCACTGGTGTGGTCCGTAGGCGGTGTTGCATCATTTTTATGCGCACATATTTTTTCAAATAATATTGCGTTGGTTCATCCAAAAAATTGTTTAGTTAGTAGATACCACACACATACACACATTCAGAGGCGCAGTCAATGATATACTATTATTTTACATTAACTTTCTCCGTGTACGTAACTGTTTAATAAGTATGCATGCAACACAAGTTTATGACAAAATTATGGATATTATCCGACACGTTTGACTATACATAATGGCTGGAAGCACTACAGCTATTATTATCACCATCACCATTACAGTATAGTGCAAGATGAAAACCGTATTCATAGTAAATTTTTCCTTATAGTAATAAGTAGTATATCAACTTGTATAGCTGGTCCGCATACCCAAGAAAAACAGTTTTTTAAGCCAGATGGCAAATAAAAAGCATTTTATGACCATCAGCTCTGTTGGATGCCATTACTAAAAGTAAACTTAAGGCTTGCATGCATAATAATAATGGAAATCCGGTCTGATGGAGAATACACCACACGGACATATACCAACATCATCGTGGTGGCGACCATCACCATCATCGTAAATAGGTATGCGTGTTCCGCACAGCCAACACCATTGTAAAATGTCCATTTTTCCTGAAACTACAAAAAGGTGGTATGCAGAAATCGTCCAGGATAACGGAATGCATGCTAATATGCATATTCTCTGTAACCGTTGCTTGATACTGAAAAACCAACTACTGGCTGCGGTATTAGATACACCCAACACACCACAACTTTTCCGGGACTATGACCTGTACTGAATAAAATGTATCTTATTTTTTCTCTACTAACTTTGCACTCACATGATGATGATCAGTCTCCTTTTCCTTGCTACATATTGCATCACACTTTTTGTATCACTCATGGCTTTGTTCACTTTCTTGAGGGTTTTCACAGTCTCGACCAAACTTACCTTCCAGCTAGATTCATTCTGTATAATTTGGGTGCGAATATTCATGCGGAGTTGGCATCAGCATACAGACTTGAGAATGGTCTGTGTTGCCTTCCTCTCAAGACTTTTTCTACTTTCACACTATTTCTTTTGGAAATTGTTCCTGCAAGAAAAAGAAAGTAATGGGCTATTTCGTTTTGCACACAGTTCTTGTGCGTTTCTGGCTGATCCATGCATATGTATACTGGGATGAACAAGTGCGGGTCTTTTTTCACCAGTTTTTTAAAGAAAAATTTCTTCTTGAACAAAAGATTCTGTAGGCATTGCGTATTTGCAATGCATGAGCATGTCACCGGAAATGAGGATGAGCAGTGAATACGTGTGCTGTGTACATCACAGTCAACAGCCAGCCAAATATGGAGAAAGCTTGTGCACGACCCATCCATTATAAAACGGTGAGCGCGTGAATATGCATTATGTATATGGGAGGAAATGAAATAATGAAATCATGAAACGCTTCTCTATTGCCTCTATAATGTGTGTAGAACAGCTAACTTTCACTCCATTCTTGCCTGTCTTCTTTTATCTTTTTTTCATTTCGTTTCCTACTACGCCTCCGGATTCCATTAGTGATATCATTGTGATAAGCAAAAGACTCTTGTTTTTCTTTCATAAAACTGTAAAAATAGCAGTGTAGAGCCATGTTATAGCCATTGCAGAAGGAAGAAATAGTAATGCATGCAAAATACGTACTCGGGTTGTTGTACACTTTTTTGCGTGTTTCATTGCTGAATGCTTTTAAAACTACCTATTTAAATTTCCAACCAAATTCTTGACTATTACCACCACCACCAGCAACGGAAAATAAAAGGCAATATCTAAAAAATATATCTTGGGAGAAGAATGTGTATAAAACGCCAGCAAAAAATTTCATTAATGTCAAAATAAATGGCATTATTCTGTTCTCTCTCACTCACCGGATGAATATCTTCATCCGCTCTATTTATTTATGAGCTATAATATACTTATAGAAGCCCAGTGTGTCTGAATGAGTTGGAAAGCAATAATAATACGTAGTATATACCAAAGTGCTATATATAGAACTTGAATTGCTCATTTTATAAAAAAATGTGTTGAAATAGCATATTTTCTATAGGTAAATTAAGCGAAACCTTTTCCTACAATTCCCTTCATCAGATTTCCTGCCCTTTTTCCTCTCCATCTTTCGTAATACTTGAAAAACGCGAATATTGTGAATAGAAAAAGGAAATAACCTCTAGGCATTTTCCTTTTTTGTTTAAAACATATTTTGCAATTTTCATCTCATTTAAATCAGAATGAGCACATATTTTACAATGCCTACCTCCACGTTGCAAAAAACAGGCAATGTATACACATCCCGTCTTGATTCTGGAAAAGGGGAAAGCATTCCACCTCAGCAAAGGTTCATATGTCTAGGATTTTTCATTTTCTGTTCATTGTACTCGCTGCCTGATAATATGATATATCTTTCAGAAACTAGAGACAAAAATGCTAATATTAGCAGACGAATACATAGTTTGGGTACTAAAAATACGATGTAAGTACAAATATCGCTCCCAGCATGTTGTACAGTCATGACATGGCATACTTTCAACCGGTGCGTTATATGATAATTTTTCTGAGAAAAAAAGAGACAACAAGAGAGGAACATTTTTGTGCTTTTGATGTGCTTATGTACAGGGATATTGCTGCCCGAGTTGCCACAGGAAAATATTTATGGATGACAATCATCGACACGGAAATTAAATCCCTTTCCTTTTTACTGTCTGTTGGCTGCCGCTTTCTTCGTTTTGCTTTATGTCGTCATTGTCGCCTCAATACCGCCTTAGGAACAAAAGAATAAACGAAAGCAAAAGATTGTGCTCCCTTACTCATAAAATATTTCAGACACAAACTTATAGGCAACAGCATACATCAGAATATATATTACGAGGGTAAGATAACTATGAGTACTTATACTCTCGTTTCAAATCCCATATGTATGTGATTTGCGTGTGGAGAAAAGTCTTGCTTTCAACTACCAAGTTCTATCATGTCTGTAAAGTTGGATTTCAAGGTGATGATAGTATTTTGATTCACTTTTTTTGTCTGTAAACTGTAAGCTCGGTTTTAATATTCTACGCTCTCTTTTTATTTTGTATGTATAAATTGTATGTAGATCAAGTTTTCTTATTTGTGGTACGGAATATTAGTTTACCAGATCGCTGCTTTCACAACAGTCACAAATGAGCTGAACATATCTCGGCAATGTGGGTTACGATGACGAGAGCTGAGCTTGCTTGCGTGCTGTAGAACATTTCTAAAAGTAGGGTATAAATCTATACACTGTCAAGGAAAACTACTTTTTATGGAAAACTCAGTTAGGTGGGACTGACGGATGCGTTGCGAAATATCATACGAGAAAAAAATGAAACGGGATCAGTCATATTTTGCGTGAAAGAAAAAGTAAAAGTGGTAAATTGAATTTGCGATTCGATGGATGATGATGATGTGGTGAAATATGCCTCATATTATGCAAAAAAATCATTTTGCTTTCATTTTTCTTGTTCTTGCTTTTTTCTTGAAAATATGATATCAAGTGGAAAAGAGGTACCTTCTAGGATCTTGTAATACGGTTTTCTGTTAACCAGCAAAAACGCTAGCTCGTTCTTTTTTTACAGATGCCTGCGGTTGTTTGGAAGATGCATCACAGCGTGTCATATTGGTTTACCCAGTCCCTTGTAGAGAAGGAGATTCATATTCCGTATTTTTTAAATTGCTGAGAATGGGCAAATTTTGAAAGCGTACAAAATATACTACTAGTTCAACACTTGAGAAAATAATATGCATACATACAAAGTATTATATATATGCTTCAAAGCAATGTTGGTATTTTGAAAAGTTTATAAAAAATTGAAGTTTTTTGTCATGTAAATACATCGCTGATAGAATGATAACAAGAGCAAGATAGGCATAAACCCTCATCATCTCATTATAGATGTGTTGTATTTTGTATTGCGTTATGTTCTTACGTGGATATAAGAAACGCTCTTAATAAAATAAGAAAATCATTCTTTCACTCACATTCACTCACCGAAAGTCAGTCAATTTGAATCTGTAGTCTTGTTTTGGTTTTTCAGGACTATTTCACAAAAACCCAGTACCACAGTAGCATCAAACGAATCGTCATTACAAGGTGTATCATAGCCTATAGCGTTACGAATTGCACTGAAGTGTATCAATTCAAGGAAAGTAGCTTGGTTGTTTGCGTATTGCTCAACTTTCCACATTTTCACAAATTTCCGTCAAGCATACGCGAAAATGTGAGACTGGAAGACAGACAGGGAATTGATAGCAAACAAGGCAGCAATATCTCCGTGTAGGATGGCATTCCGTCTGGTGCTTCGCTTTCCCCTTCACGTAGGTGGTTTTGTTGGCTGCTTGCGTAACAACATCTCTACAACAATTTGATAATACAATTTTACCAGTATCATGTGTAAAGCAGAGTCTCGCCATCATCTTCATCTGCGTTTATATACTTTCCCTTTTAATAGCACAGCATTGATGTGTGTTGTCCTGTGTTTTATGCATATGCGTTTATAGTGAAAGGAAGGAACCTCCTGAATAGCGGAATCGATTTCTCAATGCAGAGAAAATTAGCTCACATGCTTTTTCGACTAGCACTGGTGCCACGAACAAGTATTGGACTCTTGGATTCAAATAATGATGGCATGGTAGTAAGTGAAAATGGAGGTTCTTGAATGCTATAAAACGTGTCTTTATACAATATACATACTACACAACAGCAGTACCCAAGTTAACAACTACATACTTGTCGTAGGCTAGGTATGAAATATTTTTGGTAGACTAGGCTGGAGTCCTTTTTGTCGTTGGGTTATTCAAACTCACGTGGAAATGCAAAATGGCACCATCAGCAGTGGTGTCGGTACTAGCGGTTGTCGTCGGGTACACTTTATTTCCTGGAAAATTTTGCTAATGTTTACTTGTCACTTAAGAGCAAGACTAGTACAAACAAACAAGCAGTTTGCATATCATATAAACTAGGTAGCTGGGAGGTCGTGTGGTGGTATGGCGGGTGCGGTGATGATGGTTATGCTTATATAATGTTCATTTCAAAGAATCCTAGTTGCCTTATGTGCACACATACTCATGATGGAAAAATTGGAAATGGCAGCAGCAAGGAAAACTGGACAGTGGGTGGGAAAAGCATAAATACTATGAACGAATGCCATTTTGTTTGGTAATTGTTCAATCACATTATAGTTTTGGGTCGTTAGAAACATAAATGCATAGAGTATGATATTTTGGAGCACACTCAGAGTTCAAAGACATTAGCCAAACAACGCGAATAGTTCGGCAAGACAGCTCATTGTTGAGAAAACAAGGTTCCAGGGAATTTTCTACTTTCTCCTCCTCCGGAACTAGTGTCATTCACATTCATTTTCTTTTAGCAAGAGGGAGTACGTGGAAAGCACTTTAGTCATACAAAACAAAACAACATGTACATTTGTACATAGCATTATGCATCAATGAATTCTATTATTGCACGCAAACAAAACATACTAAACTAATATACATATATACGTGCATACACGCCATATACAAGGAACTTGGAGTCACTGTTTTCTCTGAATATACCTTATAGGGGTGAGTCAGTTGAACCTTTTTCTATTCCTCGTGGGAGTTTTCTTGTCCGTCGATACCTGCGTGGGTACTTTGCAAAATGAAATTCTAATTTTGCAACTCTCACAACAGGAGTACCCCTATAGACCCTACACTCATCAAATGTCATTACTGCTACATTGGTTGGCTAATGTAAAAATCAAGATTCCAAAGAGTATCATTAGACAAAGCAATTCTACACAACAGTTTTTTTGAATCTACACGAGTTTTTTCGTTTTCAGGAGAAGAAACTCATTGGGCTACTGCTGTAACTCCCAGGATTTTCTTTTAGTTTTTGTGGTTAACACTGAACAATTCGACCTCTTTTTTGTTTTTGGGGTAATAATAGGTTCAGGATTTTTACAAGGCGAGTAAAGGGAGTCAACTTGGTTGTGGAATAGGCGGTTACCTTTACATTTGCTGACAAGTGCACATGTCCAAATATGTCCAACCTCTGTATGTAGGTATTTTGCACACACTGTGGTTTAATTCTCTCTGCAAATTGCTAGCTGACGACGATAATGAAGATCGATTTATACTAAAAATTGCTAGAATCAAAGGCATAATAGAGAAAATTGTTTCCAAATCACCTCCAATAACAAAAAAGCAACAGAGTAGTAGAGCAAGCAAGAATAGTAATGATAATGGAGCCGAAATTGATAACGAGTTTGATAATTGCATTATTCCTACACATACGTACAGACGCAGACACACGTATACAAATTACGGACTTCTTGTGAAAGTTTTGCAAAAGCTAAAATAAATACCAAATTTACACACGCCTATTATTTTTTCGTTTACGAGAACATGGTGGCTGAGGGCACATTCATGACCATGTGAATTAACGTGTCACAGACTTGCACAAAATGACTCTGCAAAAAAGTTATGTAGGTACAATGACAGGCACGCATGCAACGTGTGGGTACAGGAATCTTGATTTGAACCCAATTTTTTGTGTGTTCCAACAACCGAAAAGTTTGTTGCGAAATTCGTTATTTCACCGAAGAGAGAAAAAGAAATTAAATTACTCCTGAGATTAGATATTTGTTTAGCATGCAACCTTCTTGTATTCATATCTACGTTACAATAAAGCTTTGTGATAGAAAATGTCTACGTATTATAAAACGACCACAAGTAGAAAGGTCTTTGTTAAAAGTGGCGGTGCTATCAAAAAAGGGGAAATGGTTGGCATAATGTATTCTAAAAATTAAATAGCCTTTAGGACTACGTTGATAAATAATCCAGTTCACGAACAAGTTTATTTATTACTCTGCGGTGATCATTATTGTTTTCCGAGTGCTTTTATCATCTGGAGTTAGTAGTGCATTCGGTTAATTCTAATTCTTTTTTCGTTTACAATAAAACACAAACACTAAAAAAGATCAAAGCTGAGCATGGTACATACGACTTTTATATGGCCTAGTCATTTCGTAAAACTACAGCAGCATTTTTATGTGCACTAGGCACCCAATCCTACTTTTTATGTCATCGCTTTCATTCATCTAATCTGCTTTCCCTAAAAGCAATTTGAAACCAGGCTTATGGCTCATTATTACAGTATGTGTCCCTTGTAGTAGTCAGCTAGAACGTATTTTGATTCCATAAAACAACGACACGAATCCAATATATAAACAGTTTAGTTTCACAGACATAGGATGTAAAGAGCACGTTATTAAATTGCGATTGAGTGCCACCACTCTCCCACCACCATACTAAAAGGATTGCTGCAGAGATTTAAAAATTGCTCCCCAAAAATCCGGAAAGGAGATGGATGGCAAGCTCGCACAAGATTGAGTGAGTGCTCACTCGTGCGAATAAAACGTCAGACATGTTAGCACATGTACATTTTTTATTCCTCGCCTAAAACATTTTTTGCATGCATTTATGAGATTAAACAGGCTGATTAGAAGAACGCAACAAACACAACAAGGAAAATAATAGCAATTCTCGCAAAATGTAACTTGCAAAGTTGAGAGTGCTTGTGTAGGTTCTCCAAAGAGAAAGGAATTTCGCAATGAAAAATATTTTTAGACGAGAACATAACAGTGTGAAGGAAGTGCTTTTAGCAGCATATGAGTACTGCATACCACTGCTGGTTGGTTAAAACTCTGATTAAAACTGAAACGCCAAAAGTACTCTCACGTAATCAACTCTTTCGACGAGAAGTGGTTTTGATGAAACATTTAGAACTGAAAATGGGTGAAATTTGTAAACTGAAAATTTACTCTGAAAAGTAAAAGCACAGGCTTTCATGAGTGGTATGAGTGCCCTTCTAGAAAGTACGAGAAAATTAGTTGATGATCCAAGTTGAGCGAATGAAAAGTGTTACATACACGTACAAACAGTAAATGTGAGAGTTAGAGCAAACCAGACGGATTTTGCTAATCTGGGAGAAAGCTCTTCCATCGCCTTTGTTTTAAAGATGGTGATCATGTTAATGATTTTGCGCTGATGGAGAAAATTTGGAGCAGCAGAGCAGTAATAATGCACGTGGAAAAAGCGCTGCTGCTGCTGTTGCTGCTGTGTTTTCACCCATTTTCATTTCACGTAATAATATTGTCACATTTTCCTAGATAAACTATAGGTGTGCTGCAAAACAGAAAGGTGAGTTTAGGAGAATGAAAAGATGATGATTATCATCTTGTCGGGATCTTTTTTGTGGATTTGGTGCCCTTGTAACAAAGCACTTGTAATACTGACTGACTGTGCTATTTTTATGGATAAAGCTGGTGCTCCAGTTTTTGCACAAAAATATACAAAAATACGCCCCATTGTTGTAACAAAACAGCAAGTACCGTATTGCTGTATAAATGAACAAACTGCTGTTACACAGTTTCGTTTCTCTGCTCAAGTGGATAAAAAGGCGAGGCCGAAGAAGAAAAGAAATGAAACGGAAGATTACCTTTTTTATGCATACGGGCCCATTTACAAGACATTTCTGCAGACATTGTAGTTACACTTCTCTATTATTATGCTACTCCTAAAGAAACTACACACTTCTCTTGTGTTCCTTCCCTTTCATTCTGTCTCCGTGTTGCCTTTTCCGTTGGCTTTGTTTCCCCTTTAGAGTAAAAACAAAATTGAATTCCTCGGTGGATAGACGAAGGAAAAGCTATGGAAAAAAGCAGGTAGGTAATTTCCTGCCAAGTTTACATTTTCTCCTCTCTCCCCGGAACAAAAGAAATTGCAAAGAAATGCAAAAGACAAAGTTGTGAAAACAACTGGCTGTTGTATACTCCATACTGAGGAACAATATGACGACACAAATTGTAGCAAATATATCTATTGTACCGGGTGTACTACACGGCACATCTTATGGCTCGTTATGTATTCATTCTTTCTCGTTGTTTCGTCGTTGGAGGACGAAATGGCCTTGAATTGAGGAATCCAGTCAATATTTTAAAACTGTATGCATCTTGCATCACACAATGTTTTCTTTTACTGGCTCACTGGCTCACAGCCTTTCACTCACTCAGCATTCAGCGAAAGTTTTTTAGGTGGTGGAAGCAATGAGAATGAGACGAGATGAAAACAAGTAATGGATTGGTGTGTCATGTCACATGTTTCTGTGTTTCCACACTAGGTACACGACAAGCTTGTGTAAAATGTAAAAATAAAAAAAGTAGGTGGAAAATGTGGGACATTTTCAAATTTGGCTCATTCAATATTTTGTAGGAAAATGTTGTAGAAAGTCGCATTTAAAATTCTGTCTCTGTGTTTGCGACAGCAGCTCACATTCTCGTTTCTTTTACCCCCAGACGACACCATAAATGTATTCATGCATTGCGGTTATTATATGCGAATAATTTTTACTCAAAGTTGAGAAACTGAGCTTTCTTTGAAGAGGGCAAAGTTGAAATATATATATATATGGATATACTAATGCTTTGAGGCTATACATTACCGTACAGCTTGTATCCAGGATTGTATTTTAAAGCGACTTTTCTCCTTTGAGAAGAAATAAGGTGGTCACATTTTTACAGGCTCATATGCATAAATAGGAGCACAATTTACCAGGAGGGATGCTTGTGAAAATATACACAACAAGGTTACGGTTTCCATTATTCGCTATATTATTACTCTAGTCTGCTGCCGACTTGGCTTTCTTGTATGTGACAACGGTACTTTGTAAAACCATGTAATGGCTCACTCTGTAAGAAAGGGCATGGTGAAAATTCCATTATTTTCTAAAGTTCACAAGGGCATTTGCAAAAAGTGAAGGGATCTATTATTATTATGTCCGTCTGGATACATGTCGTTAGCTGTTGGGTGTGGAATACTCTCTCTATCAGCAAAATAATGAAAGAGGTATATTTCCTGCCGTTACAAAACGGCAAAGTGTTATAGAGGTCATATTAAATGGCTAGAGCAGAAATCGCTTTCAAGGAGCGCTTGGAAAATTGCGACAGAGTGCCACTAACTATCTCGGCAAAGAATGTAAGTAAATTCGCCTACATCAGAATGCACGTATATTCATGCAATTTTCTGGAAATAGACAAGTACTTATTCTTCGTTGCGCCAAGGAAAGTATAAGGACCGGCTTAGGAATCCGAAAAGGGACACTTACTACAATACCTACACTTATATTCGGTTATTATAAAGCAGAATGCATAAAAGCTACTTACTTTTCTACATGTGCTGAAGAATGGAATTATGTAAAATGGAAATCGTACGGTATGCATGCACCGGAATAAATTCTTTTGGTGCTACTTATAATATGCCTGCCTGCCTTCAAATCTTGTTCTATGCATCCAACACTCTGGTAGTTTCCTTTTTCAATGCCACCGAATAACTATAAACTTGAAATAAAGTTTAAATACCTTAAAATGCGCATTGTAGTAAAGATAAGTGGAGGGGCAAGTGGGAACTGGAAATTCAGATGCACTTGAGTACATTATTCTTCTGTTACGCTACTAGATAATGTATTCCACGTATGCCACTGTAACAAACTGGAAAGTATCAGAGGTAAAGTGCACTTGGAACTGTAATACTTTCTTCTGAATGATATAAAGACTTTTCTACCATTTAGCCACTTGAGGCTACTTTCCAGGATTCGGTTACAGTGGGTTTGGAATGCAAACCCATCAACACCGAACTATGGGATGTAATAGATCTTCTCGAAATACAACAGCATGAATGCTTCAACCTGTGCTTCCCCATGGTACATGGTTTCAAGAGAAAACGAAACAGCAAAAATGATCAAGCTGTTTAGTATGCTACTGTTTTGCAAGTTGATGTCTTTTAAGAAATAGAGCGCATAAAGATTCATTTCCACAGTTTTATTGGCTAATGAACCACTGGAGAGCAGCATACTGTTACTAGTAGTGTGGGTGTAAAAGCCCCTTCCTGGATGGCGTGCAGGATTTATTGAGAAAGTCAGACATTTTAATGCATTCTATTAAGTAGGCACACTTAATATGAAATTCACACAAAAATAACGCTTTATTTATTCTGTGTAATTTGGCAAGCAAGCTTGAAAGGTCACATTCCGGTGAAATGTAGTACACGGCTCACGCAGAGCCGTAGAAAGGTAAAGTGTACAGTAGGGAGAAAGCTCCAAGACGTAAGGAAATAAGTAACGTGGGGTCTTCTTGACGAAACCCCTCCTACAAAGCTTCATTAATTCTAAGTGTTTAAGTTGCCTTTGGAGTAATTAAATCTTATGGCTAAATAAGTTTCGACGGGCGAGCTGATGAATAGTGTGGATTAAACTGGGAGAAGAAATGCAGTTGAGTGAGAATGGTAGTAGTAGCAGTAATAGTACACAGTAGGGAAGAGGAAAGAGAAGATGTGGTTGACGTGTGTACGCTACTCGAAATCCACTTCTGCTCCAAGAATGCAAGCATGTTTTTGTTATGTAGCCGTGCGCAAACAAACAAACCAAGAGTACAAGTGAGTAGGACTTTCGGTGAAAATGGAGCGGATATAAAATCTAGTGGTTAAAATTATATGAAATTACCTTATCCATTTTATTATGATTATATATCATATATACATGTGCAGCTTAAAGGACCCACAAGGTTTGCGGGAAAAATGCAATGCAACGGAATGCTGAATGCTTTTGCTGAGCAAAAAGTACATAATAATTTTTATCGCTGTAGTCGGATCGAATTCAAGGCGCGGCTGGTGGTTGTAGCTTGTAACGAAAAAAATATATTAGAGTATATTTTTTCTGCTTGGTTTGCAGGAAAACTTTTCTCCAACTTTCTCCTGAAAAGTCCTAGGCGATTCGGATGAAAGCATGTCACGGGTTGAGTTAGTTGTGTGCAAAATATAAATATAGTTCGTGAACTAGGGTAATTAAATGCAGTTTACAATAATAATAATAATAAAATCTGAGTCACAATTCAAACTACTGTATAATATATCATTATGCCACATTATACAATGTGCCTATATGCTTATGACGCAGAAGGGTGAAAATGGCATAAACTTAAAAATATTGGGCCAAAGAAACGCTCGCAAATATAAAAACTATACAAAGTTGGTTCAGTTGATTAATTTTTCCGTCTTTGTAGTGTCCGGCTTGCAAAACCCTTAAAATAAATTTTAAAAAGGAACACTCATTATTTTTCAAACTTACTTTTTCTTTTGTACTTTCGCTGAAACTTGAGTTGATAGAGCAACTTCTCCTTGCATGTTGTATAATAATGAGTACATTTACTTTTTAAAGTGTTTCCTATTGTTTCTGGACATTATTCGTGCCAAGTTGCTATATATTTGCCTTTTGTCTCTTTCTTACATAAAGCGGATATGCCCTTTTTAGATGTGAAATCATGTGAGTGCAAACACTGCGTGGTTTGCGGAGACAAAACCGTTCATAACTTATTTTGCTTTTCTATTCTTCTGTGTCTTGCTATTATAAATCACTTCGCAATGCGAAGTTTGCATTATTTAGTTTGCATTGCATTTTAATTTTCACTTTCAGTATTTTGCCCTTTGTTGTGGTGTATTCATTTTTGCCCTGCTAATAACCATCGTTCTCCATTGTGGTTTGCTCAAATTTCTGTACAACATAATGGCTAGTGTAGCATCAAAGAGAAAGAGATGAATATTTATTCTTTATAAAAATAGCGCAGTGTGCATTGTAAAATATAAGCATTGAAACTCTACGTGTCATTTGTCCGTTTTCCCAGTTTCAGTACAAAGGCCGATACTCACGGACTTTGTAATAACATCGACTGCAGCAAATGCTATTATTTTCATTTGATGTTGCTGCTTACAATTTCCACTTTCCGCAAAATTTCCCTTTTATTTGCTGGACGAGCATCTGTATGCATGCAAGTGAAAGTACAACAAATGCGTATAGCGATAGCGGCAATTGCTTTGATATAACTAACTCCAACAGTACAAGTTTTACTACGTGATACATTCATATTCTACTGCTGCAAGATAACAATTTGAGATAGGATACCACTCTATCGCTATCATGATCATCAGTATTATTGATACAGCCACGCGCTTTATTTTTCGTTGAATAATAAGCGTTTGCTGAAGTGAGCAAAATGTAATGTTTATATTGTACGCATGCATACATATAAAACAGGTCGTTGCAACAAGAACTTTCACTAGACGTCAACTAAATCTCTTGTGATGATCATCATACTGTAGTAGGATCTACTAGTAGCTTTTCCCTAGATCCACAATATAAAAATACAAGTCTAATTTCTGTTCTATATATTTGCCGCAGAGTAGTTACCGATGCACTTTACTTGCTAAGGGCTTATATATGAGCTGCTTTGATACTTTTTTCTTTTCGTTTTATCCTCAGCGTGCATGCATGCACGTCTGTCTTTTCAAACTTTCCCCAGTAGTAGCCAAGGGCAAACTTGTTACAACAAAAGAATAGGGCTGCACACAAGCTGCACCACCACCACCAACATGCACGAACAGAGCTTGTTGCTAGTAACTTGCTAGTAGACAAAATGCAATTCTGATCTGATTCGAAAGAAGAGAGGGAGGATTATAGTAAGTAAGGAGAATGTATACATAATGCATCTACTAAAAATAAACATACACAGTCACACAGAACGTGTGTTTATTTTTGAGATGAGAAAGTAGTCAAGGAAGAGAGGATGAGGCGATACGAAAACGGAAATTCATGCCACCATCGAACACTAGTACATGGGACGATGATCACTTTTACTTTGTATCCAGCTCTGTTTATGTGACGTATAATAAAGCAAGAAATCTTTCTAATCAGACTCCACGCTCTACCCCCTCTCCAATCCTTTTTCTCTGGTGATTTTCTCTCTTCCCAAAAAGAACCAACCTTCACTTTCAGTTTCACAAATATTATAAAAGTATGTATAGGCTATAGACATACCACTAGTTTATATTTAGAGAAGAATAAGCAGTGCAGCGGATGACGACAATGGGGCAAGTTAAGCAAACAAGGGAGAAAGTAATCAATGAAATGCAGTAAAAATCTTTTACGCTGCAGGTTATATTATTCGTTTTGTCTGTCCGACAAAAGTACGCAGCACCAGTCCGAAAAATACATGCCTGCATGGCAGCAGTCACTGTGGTGGGGAGGACGATAGCAAAACTTGCTACGTAGACACAAGAGTAGTGTCAGCTTTTCTTCCACTAAAATATAACTTTTTGGATAATATATAGTTGCACATAATGCATACTTCATACTTGACTAACTTCTATCTATAGTGCTGGAAAAGTAGTAAAAACCAGTAATCTTCATTGAATTTTTCTCCTTCTTACAAAGATATTGTCCTTTTACATTCTATCTTGCATTAAGCTATCATTGACAACAGATGTAACTCGGCATAAATCTCGGAAACTAAGAAAATAACTCTTCTTACCAATAGACTACATCGTTGAAGTTGGAGAGTACATTCTTAAAGATTCAAAGCAATACATAAACTTTACAAAAATCTGAAATACCTATTGTGCAAAACAGAATTGAACAGTTTTTCTTACATTTATTCATATCTTTTCTTATTTTTAATGAAATTCTTTCCCCCATATTTTTCCTAGTTTGGTTGCAGCAGACGAAGAAAAATATAATTGCATTTAGGTGCAAGAGTTTGAACTGAACACGAAGACGAACTGCCCACCATATTCCTCTGAAGTAGTTACGTTCTTTTTATAAAAATATTGGATATATATATATTGTTGTTTAAATCAAATAATATCAAGTTTTGTATAGAAAAGTAATAATAAGTCTATGTGTGCCTCGAATGATAACTTATTATTGCAAAGAGCCACATGTGCACTGTATAGGTAGAACCTACTACTAGATACACAGGCAGGGAATCAGTTACCTAAATCTTGCACCAGAAGGGAAATATTATTACATGTTATTTCAGAAAAAAAGAATTTTAGCTGCAAAGCCGTCCGATCAATTTTTTTCTTAGGCACTTGCTACAAGTAAACTGTTTCATGTTCCTAAACAGTGAAAGTTATAACGGCGGTGGCAATACAATGCTCAATTCGCTTCCGCCTACAGATTCTTTTTTCGTTTCATTTTGTTGCTCACATGTGATCGTGTGCGTGCTCGATCTATATGTTTTCTTGTCTGGCTATTGTTTTCTATGGCTTTCACTTCCTTTACTAAATCATCGCGTCATGGTTCACCATTAGTTATAAGCCGCCCTCCTACACGAAAAATACAAAAGGTTATACTTGTTTGAATGAAATACTCTCAAAGAAATTTTAGTATATTATTGTTGCCACATATATGGCACGGTGGAGTACTATCCTTTTGTCTTCAATTTTTTCTCTCTTCTTGTATCCGTTTCTGCTTGCTTACCGCCAGTGTATACCTATGTACACTGTGCAACGAATATTACAGCGTATTATATAATGCACGCACACTGATATTAGGGGTCGTTGTACATTGAAACGGCTCACACGAGAAGACAACATAACTAATGCTGCTCAGGATTTCATGTGGATTATAATAATGAAAGGGGAAAGGAAAATTGAGAGGAAAAGACGACAACTGAATGGGAAAGGAACATGTTGTTGTTGTCCCGTCTTTCTCCGAGTCTGTCTATAGAGCCGGCCTAATCGTGATGGTACGTGTACATAATTTTATGTATCGACGGGTGAAAGTATAGTATAGTACAGCATAGTGCACCGATACTGTTACATAAGCTTATCATCAAGGACTTGAATGTGTACATGGACCTGTATTTGATAATATAATAAACCGGAACAAGAGATGGAATGAAATGCCAGTTTCTACAGCTTCTAAAGAGCTTTTGCTCCGAGTATACTTTGGCCCCATCTAATACTACTAATCTATTCCAGTCCTGTTGGGAGATCAGAGTGGAGTCAGTGGAGTTGGATTAATAATGAAAATGTAACCTTGCAACCCTTTCGTCCTTTTGTCTCTATTTTGTAGGTCTCTGTTGTAATCTAACCCAATACCATTCTCCCAAATACAAGCAAAAGCATGTCTTTTGGTTGGTTGTTGATTTTACTTCACTTAAGCATGTACACAAGTTCTGCTGTTATATATTGTATATATTGTGAACATTGTTGGTAAACGAGTACGTTCTCGCTTATAAATTATGTGATTCCTTAGTAGCATTACTCCTTTTCACTGGGTATTTAGCAGCATGTTGTTGTTTTATTATATCACATTATTGTGAAGAGAATGAGTGTGGGGGAAAGCTGAACTCATTGATTAAAGTCCGCGTCCACAATATAGCAACGTGGCATACTCCTTTCTTCAGTCGACAACTTCCCACGTATTTACAGAGTAATACTTTTATATAATCTTTTGATTTCACCAACTGGATTAACTTCTCATCACTCTCCGCACGAAAGAAAAGCAGGAAGAAAGGAATACAATAAATGTCCGACCTTGAGTCCGAGACAGCGACTATAGGGACCACCCCCAGACCAACTGAGACATAAAAGGAAAGAGATCTATGTAATTAAAGAGGTGATGCATTTCCTTTATCTGATGATGAGGACAAGGGTGAAAACGCACAGAGAGGAAATGAAACTCTGGTTTTCCCATATCCTCTGAAAATTCAAATGACGAAAGGGAAGGAGGGAAAATGGTGAAAATCCGTTTAAGCTGACACACGGAAACCCTTGCCACCGTCAACCAATAATACATTTTCATTGTAATGAAATTCATCTGCTATGCTGCGTGTGGCATACACCAATAAAGCGAAATAGAGAAAGTAATCGCAACAGCCTTGGAAAGAGAAGCAGACAGACCATATTTATAGATGTTTTCAGTAGCGTAAATGGAAAATGGTAACGAGATATGCTGTTCGTTTTACGGGGCATTAAAACAAAAGGAAAAGGTGGGGGTGATATGAGTGCTTTCGTAAATTGTATAATATTACGTTGCTGGATATTGGGATATTGTATATTTATGCTTATTTTTATTAGAAAATTGCAGTAAAAATTAACAGCGTTACTTAAAGTCGGTCTGCACCTTTTAGAAGTAGCTACATTGGGTCTACCGCGGGGGCAGTTTGCATTTATAATAGCTAGAGTTTTTGTAATACACATTGCCAGTAATTTATGATGGGCGGATAGCTAGGTGTGTACACATTATGTTTAATATGGCTCAATCTCCTTATTTCCTGGATCGTCCAGTGTGCCTTTTAGTTAATGGAAGTGAAAGAGAAAGGCGACCGAAAATAGAGGAAACTATAAAAGAGAATGTGGTGATGTGATGAGCATTTAGGATTGATGACGATGGTGCTAACACACCTTTTTCTACTTTTCTACCTTATTTCCGGAATTTTGTGTTGTTAACTTAAATACGTTCTCTTCCATTTGGTTGGTAAGCTAAGCTATACACTTGAAGCGATATTACTTAGGTATAACTAAATAGGTAAATTTTCATATACTAAGAGCGGTATAGGTTTATTTCCATTTTTGGCTTCTTTACTACTACGTCCTTCGCTGGGGTCTACGGGTTATTTGCATTTCATTTTGTTTTTTAACTCGATTCTGTTTGCTGCATATTCGTTAGATGCAACTCTTTTTCTTCTGTAAAACACTGCCCCAGAGTAAACAGTCAAACTTTCAATGACTTAAAATGCATGAAAAAATCTCGGGAAACTTCTTTGCAAACTACACAGTATCATATCATCATATATTTTGGAAACCAGTAATGATCAAACTTTTAGTTGTCTTACCAAAAGACACACAGAGAACACAACAACGACGCAACAGAGACGAAAACGAGAGAAAAGTTTAATTACGCTTTTAACGTTCCAACCCTTATTTCCCTCCTTGTTGCTGGTTGCATTCTTTATGCACTATATATGACGTTTTGTAACGGAGAATAGCATTTTTCTGTGGTAAAAGCTTCCAGCCATTATGATACATTTGGGATACAAAAATTTTTTCAGAAGGGGTTCTAAACAGTTTAGAAAGTACACAAGAAAAAGAAAGCACTACTGTTTTTGGACGTAGCTGCTGCCGCAAGTGCTACTTTATGCAGTTCCACTCTCTAATAATTTATTCATTAACAAAAGGAGAGAAGCTGCTGCTCATTCAAGATAAAAATGAGCTGTTTTGTGCCAAGCAGTGAAAGAAGGAAATGGAGAGAGTTTTCAAGTAGCTTGTCTACCATTCTCGTACTTTTGCATGAATAATGACAAAATAGCTGTAAAATTTAAAAGCGGCGAGATTTTACGGGGTTTGAAACCTTCACCTCTGTCATTGCCACACAAGTTTACGACTGGGTTTCTGTCATTGTATTTGTGCGTGAGCTTTCTTCGTTATTTCGAGTTTTTGTGAATACTTGAAGAATGAAATGAATGAATGAAAAATGTCATCAATTTTATGGCAAAGTAATGATGGTGCAGCTGCTGGAGCATTGCGCGGTTTTTTGTTCAAAGTGAATACCGAAGACAATCTCTAAAATAAATGGCAACAGGAGAAATGTTGGAGCAATAAAAATGAAAGCAAAGAAAGCTTTCTAAAGATTTTCCTTTTAAAATTGCTAAAGGCTTTTATTTCTGTTCTTAGAAAGGGAAACAAAAAATCATGTTTCTCATTTTCTTAGTGTTTGCTTTCCATTTTTCCTTTTCAAAATGAGTGGAACGTTTTTATTTACCCAAAGAGAGTAAAATAAAAGGGTATGTTCGTAGTAAAGTATGGATTTGGAATCATTGCCAGAAAAAGTCAGACAAGTTTAGACAATGCGCCCAACTATGTATAAGTGGGCACTGAATAGAATAATCTAAAGCCGCTGAATTATTAGTGACCCTATCTCAACCTGACGGATATAGCTGCAAAGCGTCATAATCATAATATTGGCTGACTCTCTTAAGTCCCTAAAGTACAGAGAAAGTTGCTGACTGGTTTTTGCCTCTTGTCGATGATGACTGCTGAGAAAGCGTTAAAGGAAACGGTTTATTTCGGATTTGTTGATAAAAATTGAAAATGGGGATATATTTGTAAGTATATGCTAGATAGAAAGAAAGATATTGTGCTTTTAGAAAAGATAGATTAGAACTGGCATGCGTTTCTCTGTGATCCAAGTTTGTGTGCGTGCACAACTGGTTGAATCCACTCGATAACATTTTATCTTGACTACATAATGTAAGTACCTCTTACCAGAATGGAGCAAGTAAATATAAAAGTGAAAGAGAGCCTTTGACTCCACACTAGAGTATCAGAATGCAATTTTCTTTTGTTATGAACTTTATTCACATGCTATCGTGAAAGCTTTTCCGTGGGTGGCTAAACTTCCTGATAAAAATCATGGTAATCCCTGCTTCTCTGATCATGCACAATGATTAGAACCGGGACAGAGAAACGTGCATGTTGTTATACATGTGTATTTTGTGATAAGAGAAAGTGCAATGCGCTATACATTCTGGAAATGTTCATATATAGTCATATCATAACCATTTCTGAGATTTTCTCTTTATGTATCGCTACTTTCTCTCGTAGTTATTCTCCCACACGGCTTGTTTCACCACAAAATAGTGCATGTGCATACTGGTATGATAGTGTATAATGCAATGTAAGCGTAAAGCGAACGAAAAGGATAAACTTTTCTTTTGGATTTCCCATAGTGTCTATTATTAGCGCAGGGGGAGCCATTTTGGGGGAATTGAATTCTGTGTAAAGGGGCTTATTTTTAAGAATTACTTACTAGGCATCTGCACTAACTTTTACTGTGCCACGACCAAAGTATATAAACCGCCACAACTGCAGTCAAGAGTGCAACAACCAAACCGCATACATGAGTTGCTTGAGCTTGATCATCATCGAAATTCCAAAATACAATATAAATGTTATTAAAGACTTTTGTGCAAGGAACACGTATTAAAATACTATATGTGTGGAATGTGGATGGACAGATGAACTGAATGGAACATTGAGTTTTCACTGACTTTATAAAATTTTGAGAAAGTAGCACTGAAAATACAGTTTTAAAAATTTGCTTGAAGCGCTTTCCGAGCGGTAGTATATACACTTTTAGAAAGAAAAAATCTTACGTTTATGTAAGGTTAAGGGAGTGGGTTATTTTTTATGAAACACAAAGATAATATGGTTCAATATCTCGAGGGATCGGTTGTTTGAAAAGTTTTGCATATGTCATAAACGGTGAAAGCTAAATTGCATTTTCTCCCTTGTTGGGAGCACGTATTCATGTAGACATTTATGCGTAGGCTTACGATTGCCCACACAAGCACGTGTAGGCCTTGTGCTATATGGAGGCATTACATAAATACTGCCTTTGAACCGGTACATGCCTACGCACACTTCTCTTACATTTATGTTGTTGTAAAATCAGGAAAATGCAATTGAAAGTCAAATGCTTTCACATAGAATGTTTGAATGCGACAAAGAAAGTAACCGACTGGTTGCCTGATTTTATGGCAAAATATCTCTCTAGTGAATCAAAGGAAATGGATACAGGCAGTAAAGATTACGATGACTAGGCATAAAAGGTTAACGCACAGCGAGTGGTCTTTGCTTTTGTAATGCATGGGTGCATATATGAACGGCTTTTCAATAGCGAACTTTCAAATGGGGGAGATGTACACGGGGGCTGCGTATAGTACAACGATGTCGATAGTGATAACGATTATGATTATTACGATGATCGAAGGAAAAAGAGTGAAAACGAAAAACATTAAGTCATATCGGTGAAAGTAGAATTCATAAATAAGGAAGGTGAGAAAGGGTAAAATATTACGAGACAGTTTTAAGTGTTCAGTGTAATATAAGCGGTAACACACAGAAAAAATGAGTTGTAGAGTGGAAAATTATGCGATACGCGGAAAGGGTTCATGAAATCAAAACACATTCAGTTATCGTTAACGACCAGTTGTACGTTTGAGCAGTTCAGGTATTATCAGAACACTGAGGAGAGAAAAACTTAAATCGCTTTCTATCAATATATACAACGACCAAAATGCTAGGAAATGCATGATAAAGCAACGAATAGTTTTGGTTATGAGCAAGGTGCATTGAGATATATTCCACCGTTATTGACACACTGTTTATCGTCGCAACTCATTTCCATTCAACTTTTAAGAATGAAGTGTTCTTCTTCAATTTTTATTGCATGCCTTACATTACGTCATTTTCGTATCCCCTTATATCTTTACATCATCAAAGAAAAGAATGACAGGAAATAATAACCAGAAGTATTTATCTTCTTTAGTTCCCCCTCAAGCTTACCTCTTCTTTTGAAAGCACAAAAACGTTAAGCGTTTGATGCTTTTTTGAAAATATATCACATATCCAATTTTCCCAGCTCTTTAAAGAAGTAGTAAAGGAATCTTCTAAGGATAATGGTTTCAGGATGATAATCACGAAAGGAAGGCGTTTTAAATTATCATGTTGATGATCATGGTCATAAGCACATTGAACAAAGTACAATGCTTCTTTCTTCTTATGTGTGTGTTGAAGCTGTCACAACAAATGCACATGATACGGTTCACTTCCAAAAATGAGCATCACTGTCTTCATCCTTATCTTTTCTTTTGAAAGTAAATTTTCTTGGAAAAAATGAAAGCTAAGCTTCTCTTCTAGACATTCAATCCATTTCAATCTTGTGTTTACTTGCTTTTTCTTTCCATAATAACATGTGCATTTCTTCTTTGAACGTTTTCAAATTCAGATACATTATATACTGTAGTCTATTTGAAGCTATACCACAATATCTCCAATACCTTAATGCGTTTTCTTTTAAGAAGACTGGCTGTATTTTCATGAGTTTTTTTTTCTTTTCCGCGTTCATTTTTGCTTGGACAACTATCGTTTGAAGGTTTTATGGACGTTTTTAGCGTATTATATATATTTTATGGATGTTTTTCTCCAAAAGCGTGAGTGCCTCAGGTTTCTTATTGAGCGATGATATGATATGTTTAGCTTTGAAGCAAAAATAAAAGGAGAGAAAATCGTAGGTCGAGCTAAAAAAAAGTCGTCAGTCAAAAGATTTATTATTGTTGAGGGTTGTTGAGATATATGATACGGCGATAGTCTGATGATGACGATGTGTTTAAACAATATCTTGGTTTTACATCTTTCATTCCATTTACTTTTCACTGCATTACAGGCCCATGGAGTGAAAGTGAAATAGGATTTTCCATTGATTTTCCTTTGCTGATGTGGTTTAAAGAGCCACACTTGCTCTTTGGGTTTGCTTTGACATGGTTGGTCATTTTACATACTGGGGAGTCGACTAGACCTCAAAAAGCGTAACACCACTTGAATTGAAGTGGAAGGGGATATATTGTCCTAATGGAATCACCACATTACATTAAACGCTTCAATCCTTTCAGAAAAAGTAATGTATTTTGGTAAAAGTAATGAAATGACTATAGGGAGCAGTTTTACGTCTATGCATGCATGCGTGGAAACTTTGAGACTGTCTGGTTTTGATTTCGCGTGTATACAGCGCAGCAAAAGCAGGCAAAAAGTACTAATCTCTATGTATGGTAAAGTGAACATTAAACAAAAGTAATCAAAGTAGACTTAAAAGTAGCCATAAACAGTATTATTATTGTTGTGTGTGCGCTTAAGTGAAATGCACACGTAATAGGCTTAAAAACTGTGAAGCGAGCAGTACATCTACTAAAATCAACAGTAAAATGTATAAATGGCAGGGAAAAGTCCATACAACCGTACGTAGACGGACATGTAATGGACGACAGTTTGAGACAAACAACATTATTCTTACTTTACGTCTTTTCTGAGCTGACTTGATTTTATTACGCAGTAAGGCAAATATTTGTGCAAGCTATTTTTTAAGGAGAGAGGAAATTGCGGCAAAAGAAAAAGTTGGAAAGAAAGCATATGAATACGGATGTGCTGGCATGACTAAACAATTCAATGACGAAACTACCCAAAATCCTGCTAGCCGTGCTTTCTTTCTTTGTCCTTTAAACTACCCATAAACGAGTACGTTACTTATTTACCAATGCCAGAGCAAACCACTTTTGGAGTAAAAACTTTCCCTCATACTGTCAATTGGAAAGACGAATTGAGACAAATTAGAGTTGAGTTTGCAATTTCGGCTTACTAGTGTTTAAGAACTGGGAATTTATAAGTTGTCTGAAGTTTGAGTATAAACTATACAAGCATTCTGGCTAGGTGTAGATCCTAAATGTAATTTGCTAAAGGTTGTTTGTACTGACATGCCAATATTCAAAAACCATTTATGCTGCTCATGTTTATCCCCCAAAAATTCAAGTTGGCAACAAATTGTTTAGTCCTCTTTAAAGAAGATATTATTTTTTGCTACGGTTTTTAAATAGATGCTGAGTAGCTAGAAATTGTAGCATTGTTTTATATTTGAAAATAGTCTTCTAGCTCTTAATGGACAATTTAAACTTAAGAATAGTTATTTTGAATGCATATTGCTTACTACATGTTTAGACGAAAATTTTACGTCTGCTAACTTGATTGTCAAGTCTAAACATTTCAATGCCCACAAATATTATATCTGCATTTGCAGACTTTTACTACTGCTCTTGCTACCTAAAACAAGTAAACTG
>CM056171.1:22304824-22393619 GCA_029691765.1 Entomobrya proxima
TTACGAATAATAATAGCTGCTAGCTTTGTAGTTTTGTTACAAGTTTTTCCCATTTGCTCTGCTTACCAAATGCTACGCACAATGTATTGCTTAGTTATTTCTACTCCATGAAAGTAAAATGAGATCTGCTGATATAGTAGCAAAAGAGGCACTACATATTTTAGATATGGCCAAGCCAAATAAATAGGCACATGATACTGTGATAAACTAACAATGTCCGTTATTCTTCCGCCGCCTCTTCATCTCTTCTCTCTTTAGAGTGCAGTGGGTTCACAGATGTTAGAGAATCCACCGTAATTCATCTCGGTTCTGTAACGGAATTTGATACATACTCAAAATCCGGATAATATTTGCAATCAGTCAGTCAGCTAAGAGTACAGTTTGTGTGGGCCTATTTTAAGGCTTTCATGTATCTACAAAACTTGAACAAGATAAGGCTTTATAATCCTCCTAAACGCAGCTGTGTACATTAAACCTTGCTGGAATTGCGTACTTGGCTAGATTTATGTGAGACTTTATAAATTCGCATTATATTTTCCGTTTTTCAACTGGCTTTTGCCATTATCCTCGTAATATTTTTATGCACGTATGAATACCATACACAAAAGTAAATACTCTCCTTGCTATAGATAGCTAGTGTATTATAGCTAATTTTGTTGATATATTTCCCTTTCACTTTCCACTCTCCCCTTCAAGCCATAATAATTTTACGTGTTAGCGGAGTATTCAAAAGAAAGGCAGAAGCTCCCATATGTAATGCAAACTTTCTCTCTGCCATCCACATTCACCCCGCGATCGAAACTAAACTAAAGTCGATACAAAGAGTATAATACAAAACTACTTTGGTAATGGCTTCACCCACGATAAAAATGAAAGTAGGTAGGCAACTAGACATTAAAAGAGTGTGCTTATATTTTATCCATTGAATGTGTCTATAGGAAATATATACTATCTAGAACTAATGCTCAACCTTCTTTTTGTTGTTGCCACTTTTCATCGTCTTCAGGATATGCTTTGTTTTGTGCACTGTGTCTAATAATATTGCAAAGTGAGTCAACAGGAGAAAAGAGCGAAGAAAAGTGAGGAAGGGGGATTGTTTTATGTGCCAATATAAATTTCCCCTTTTCCCTTCCTTTCAAAATGTGGGAAATCATTAATGCTTTCTCTACAAATGCCACACTCCACTCAGGGTTATTTGTTAGTCGTAAACTCTCCCCTTTTCTCAGAGAAACTTTCATTTTCTTCACTTTTTGGCCAACACGATCAACGTACTTTTTGTGTTGTTGACTGTTACATTCCTCGTTACATTGAAAACTACATTGGAGTTATTACATTTTCCCATTTCTTCACATTCGCATCGCGTATGATTTGTTTTCCAAGAAGAACATATTTCAGTATCAATACCAGATAACTATACGTCTTTTTTGTAAAAAAAACAGACAGAAAAAAAGAAATTTATATTTTAAGCGTAACACATTCTTAAAATCCTTTTCTATAATTCTAAAATATAGTTTTCACTTTGTGTGCTAAACAAAAATGTAGGAAACGAGGAAATGGGGAAATTTACGAACAACCATGAAAAACATAAACAATAACATTCATAAAAAGTGCTCAGAAAGTTTCACGATAAATTTTACAATTGCAATACATGCAACTCTTCTCCGTGTGTCCCAACTTTTTCTCACATTTTTGTTCTCAACGAAAAAAAGTATTATGTAACAATAATGGCAACACCCGAAAGAAAAATAAACTCTGTATGAATATATCAAAAGTAAATGCTTATAAATATCCTTTACTCTCTATTGTTATGCCTATAATATTGCATTTTCCTTACTGCAACATCTATATGTTTTCCTCATATGAGATGAAGTAAAGAACCCAGGGATTCTCATAATTCTTGGCTAGCTAGAGTTTTCATGTACTTCTGCATCCTCACCAAAATTGCGAGAAAAGTTGAGTGGGATAGTTCCTCAGATACAGAAACTACTATCATTTTTGCTTTCATCTCATCATGAGCATTTATTTTACTTTGCCTTGTTGTGTATACATTGCATTGCTAGTGTGCAGCTACATAGTATGTTGTTTTGTCCAAAACTCGTGAAAATACATAAATATATGACAACAGCTTGTACTTTAACCATTATTATTATCGTCCTCTCTCTTTCCACTTGTGTGCTTAATTGCAAAATAAATTTTGTGTGAAAACAGAAAACAAGTAGACGTACAAAAGTTTATATATAAGCACATAGACAGTTCAAACAAACTTTTGGTTAGTCAGCGGGACAAATGCTTTAATTTTTTACTGAAAAAATCTCTCTGATGATCATCATTAAGCTGCTTGGTGCCATTATGATGAGCAGGACTTACATGTGCGTCAAACACAATGGAGTAGTATGTGCCATTATAAATTTGTGTTTCATTGTTCAATAATGCGGATTTTCTCTCCACAAAATAACTTTTGGAGCAAAACAAACAGGAAAAACTTAGGTAGTTGCATTATACAAACTCTAATGGATGTGTGTTGTCTTGTCTGTGTAACTGCTGCAGGTGTTTATTTTTATGCGAAGGACATGGCGACATGTGCTGTCAATAGCGGAAAACTATGTAACAATCATTTATACATTTATTATGTCGACGGACTGAGTTTTTCACATGTCCGTTCTTTCGTAAAATTAATGATGATGACTTCCAGGAATTTGTAATTTTGCTGCAGCACTTTTTTCATACTACCTACGTAATGCCCATGAGTACTAAAAACGATTATACAACTTAAGGCTTCCGTACCAAGCTCCTGTCTGCAAGCAATCAAGCCTTACAACAACATTAAACGATTATAATATCTGTTCGCTTTTATACATTTGGGTCGATATAGTCTTGGTGCACTCCCATTTATCATAAAAGTCTATAAAAAGCTGCCTGCACTAATAATTCTATGCTTGGCTCAAGGTAGAAGATTGAATAAAAGGGAAAAGGGAATATGACAGCTTGTGCTTGACTATTCCGTTTATCAATGCAAAATGCAAATTTCAAATTTACTAAGCTATTCAGCAGAAAAAAAACTATTCCAATTCTGACTTGCTGCCTACATGTAACAACAGGAGTTTGTTAAAAAACAGAATGTTTTCCTCCCCATCATGTGCTATTTTTATTTTTATTTTCGTGACATATACTGCAGAATGCAAAAAGCCTACATGATAAGGAAGGATCGGTCGTTATCATAATGTTTTGTGCCAGTGTCAATAATGAACGCATTGTGTGCTCGTTTACATTACTTAGGTATATGAGACACATGATGTGACATAAAACGTAACAAAATGAGGTCTTGGAACTAGAAACGGAAGGGAAATATGCATAAAATTGGTTGTCCCGAATGAAAAAAAACTATTTGTAGTACAGCTTTCTAGAAAAGATGATGATCATGTTGAAACTAGTGGTTGGATGGGTGTGTGATGGTACTACGGGTTTAGTAGTAAAACAACCGTAAAATGGGTTTTTCCTCAACATTACAAAAAGCTTCCCAAAAAACGGCAAATTCCTAGTACAGTTCATGTTATTCGTAATTTTCCATTCAGTAAATATTACCACTCCTATAAAAAGTGTATAACTAACCGTGCAACCGCAACTGCCGCTACCACATAGTAATACTAATATCCAGTTTTGCAGGAGTGTGGCCTAATATGGATGTAAGTATGCAAATGAAATGAGCCAGTCGACAATGTAAATGACATCTCTCCACCACCACCTCAGACAAAACTACAACTGCTTGAACACCACGCTTGGTTGCTGTAATACCACAAGGTGACTTTAATAATAATCTGTGTATGTTCTGCTTTCACAGTGCCAAAAATGATTGCAATCTTTGTTTAAACACGTTTCGCTATCAGGATCCCGTATCTTAGTTTATATTACTAGAGTAAATATGCACAGTAAAGTAGTATACCTAATAAGGTGTAATGCACATACAGTAGGAAGCGAAATAGTGTTAAGCCATAGTTTGCTAAAATGACATTTAATTCGGAAAGGAGGAAGTGAACAACGGTAGTAAAAAATGTTTGCCTAGCTGCTGCTGCTGTGATACGATAAGACTTTGTGTGTTGGGGAAAAGCATTCGCATATTATTCGCATATAGCAAAAATGGCATAATTTAAGTTGTTCCTTGTCGTTGTTTCGCGTTAGTTTGTAACTTTTACTTGTACCATTGGCCTTGTAATGAAGAGAAAAGGCAAATAAGGAACAAAATGCTCTGTCGTACCAAAAATGGTTATTACCAGTGAACATGCATGCATGTGCAGTTTCCTACTGGTTTTGTGTAGGGCTTTTCTACGGCTTAAAAAATTGGAAAGGGGAGACGTGTATTAAACGTATACATATACGGCATATATAACGACAGCTTATATATTACGACATTTTATATTGAGCCATGACTAGTTCGTATAGAGTTCGTGTTCAGGAGAAAAGTTTCATAATGCATATAATGTTGTGGGTACCTACATTCATGCACGAAATACGTCTGTCAAACGCTCAGAAGTAGGGTGGGTGGTTGTTGGAAAAGTGACGACTACGAGGATCATGAAAATGATGATGGTGGAGAAGACGTAAAGAGTGAGGCACAGAAAAGAGTGAGAGCTCAGGAAAGTAACGCATGCACAAAATGCAATGCAGCAGCAAAACAAGAGCACAATGAAAACTTGACAAAACACAGCAAATAATCATGTATGAGGAAATTCCCTCTTCTTACTTTCATTCCGTATCTCTCCCTCCCTTTTCCCTTTCTCTTTCTTCTCTCCTTCGGTTTTTACTGCTTTTGTGTAACCTAACCTACCCGAAATCAATGGTTGAGTTGGACATGGACTGCTCCTTCTTCTGTTGCCTTTTTTCCTCCTTGGAAATATGTATACTGGGTTTTGCCAGTGCAACCGAAAAAAGTATGACTCATACTTTTAAAATCCAACTCCCTCTTCTTGTTCTTGGGTCGCCAGTCTGAGCGTTTCCTGCTATCCGACTATTCTAAAAGAGTAAAAGCCCTGTAAAAGTGAAATGAATAGTTTTTATCCACACACACAAAGCTCACAAGGATATTTCCTGAATTTGTGGACACACCAGGGGAGAGACTATGGTGTTTATTACTATACTACTGTACATTTGAACATTTCATCCATTTTGTGGGAGAATAACGTTATCTAGAAATGCATGTATTATTATTCACAAGGCAATTAACTAACACTTTTGAACGGGCACGTTTATGGATGATGCTTTCCTGTGTATATGTGTGTGTGCTTTAGCCTAGAAGCAGTTTTTGTGTATTTTTTACTGCTTTCTTTCATCTTGGCACACAAATGTCCATTAAGGGTTGAGAAAACTTGTTTGAGGATGATACAGTTGACTGAAAATAAAAAGTAAAATGAAAGAGATACGTAGTATTACCACTAGTTTCCCCTTTTCATTTTCTCAAAGTGCGCAAATGAGTCAGAGAGGGAGATAGGCGTAATTGGGATTGGCACTACAACAAAAAGGAATGACATTGTGACATCCTGTTTAAACTCTCCACTTTTTTGGACAAGGACAAAGAGAGGAAATCTCGAAAAATGAAAAACGACCTTTTTGTGTTTTCCTTGGAATTTTCAGTTCATATGCATGTGTATGCAAAAAAGAAAGTAGAAAGTACTTTGACAAGGGAAAGCGAATCAGTTTTTTTGTGATGATGATTATTACGGTTTTGCGGATACTACACAAAAGCCCTTCGTCTTTGTGTTTGCTAGATTGTCTCGTCTCCGTCTCATGAAAAAGTAGTTTCTTAGAAAAGACGAACATTAGAGATATTTTTAAAAATGTGGTAGACGTATATATAGAGCTTGGGGCTATTAAGCAAACAATATATTGCATATACATGCATGCATTAACTACAGCATAATAAAAATAGCTGTGTGCTTCTTGCAAAAACTGTCCTTTCAGACAAAAAAGTTTTTACTAGAATTCATGCAACTGCACAAGGGTATTCATGACTTGCATAAAATATTCTCTAGAAACAGCAAAAGAAAGAGTGAATGCTGTCTGGATTGAAGTAATGTGGAGAGAATAATGGATAGAAAAGCATCATTTTTTTGTCTGACAGAGAGAGAGAGAGTAGAGATACGTGTGTGATGTGTTTGCTATAGCTAAAACTTCTGAGTTGGATGTGAAAGTAAATGTGCAGGCGGGATATATTTATTTTCATGTCGTGTGGAAGAGCAACTTTGACAAAAGGAAATAGAAGATGTATTGAATAGCCGTATAATATGACATAGAGAAAGCGTCTCAGTTAGTAAAATGGTATAGTACCAAAAGCAAACGGCAACAACTGCTGTTTGCCATTTGTTTGTTACACAGTGCATCGAGAAAGAAGCGGTGAAAATGTGAAGTATTATCATGTTATGCCAGTTGTTGGCAATGGAATGCATCTACTATTCAACGGGATGAGAGAATGGTTTTCTTTTTATCCATGTGTCACCAAAAACTCGTCGCGTCGCATTCTCAAACACAATAGACACTAGCACACAAAACTGCAGTTTTTTGTACTCTTTTTTCGTTTGGGAGAAAGCAAATAGTTTTCCGACTCCTTTTAATACGGTCTTTGTAAAGCTTTCGATGAAAAGAAAAACAGACTACTAGAGAGATAGGTTTGATGGGTTCTAGACACTAAGCCTTCAGCTTTGTCCAAAAACAAGATCAGAACCTTAAGATTCGTCTGTGAATGAAATATTGTGTCGCTGCTCTTACAGGCAGAATAAATATACGATTCCGTCCAAGGACGTGATTATTCAGCTTTGCATCATTTTTAGTGGACAAACGACTATCTACGGGATATTATGTACCTTCACATTCATTTTTTTCTTCCGCCTGTCTATCATGCTTGTAGGGAATTTGCTGAAAGCAATCAATTTTCAAAGCTTCAAAAAATATGGAAAATTGTACGCGTGGTTGATAATAGTTTGCCCTTCAATACTAATGCTTGTGTAGACTACTATATGGAATCCATGTTATGGATTGTGCTGATTCAAAGGTAAACTGATAACCAAATATCAACAAGGTAGTTACGACGTGTAATTTCAGTGTCATCATGATGCTCCACCAGTTTAACATAAAGTTCACTTCCAATTTTGAAACATGTATTTACAAGTTTGTAGCAAAATCAACTTTGTAACTTCCTATTCTCAAGGAACCACTGAGTAGTTACACAAAATAAGGCCATTATTTAATTTTACTGATCATCATTAGCTTTAACGAGTACGTCGGAGGTTTGAAGGGCAAAACATTTGCCGGGTGTCTGGCTGGAAACTAGCATAGTGCAATGGTAAGATTGGCAGCGTGGCTATGCATGAGTACAAACCGGAGTCATTCTTATCGCCCTTGTACCCATTTCAATGATGCATTGTACCACGAGTTGTTAGCGTTTATTCGCATGTAGCCTTTCCACTATATAAGCAAAAAAGACTGACGGAATGACGATTTAAATGTGATTTGATGAATAGCTATTGTGTTTTTGCTTATCAATCAATGTCTGTGATATGAAGTGGAATAAATTTGCTGTATACATAACCGAGTAACCTCGTATCATACATAACCATTTGAACATGCAATCAAAGAAATTATATTATTATTGATATCACATACCTAATCAAATCCCATTGATTGTCTTCTTGATTTTGATGACTGGTCACATTTTATTTGTATTGTGACCGTGGTTGAGGAATGTCCAATACGTGATATTGAACATTTGTTTGCAAAAAGCATGATTGCATCAAATCGATGCTCAGTTTTACATGTTCTTAGTATTAAGAAGTTGTTACTTAAGATTCATACTAATCCCCTGATTAGTTTATGATTATGGGAAAACCCGTTATCCAGCTTTAAAATGTATGTATGCAGGGTAGACATGTCTAAAAATATAATGGCACATAAACGATAAACAATAATATTGTGCAATCGAAAATGCGTAAGCCATCAATGGAAAATCCATGTTCAATCTCTATTTTTCCTCATGATAATTGCAGAGTGCTATATTTTTGCAAATTTGAAGTAATCCTTCATTTAATTGTATGTATAAACTTAAATATATGGTATATGAATATTACATAGTGTTTGGCCAAGGCTACTATTCATGGTCAATGCTATGTGGACTTTATGGAATGATGCACTTTCGGGGAAAATTGTCTCGCTAATCACTTAAATCAAGATCATGTCACTGTCACTTTCGGATAAACCCGGTAACTCGGTATCCAATCGGGCAAGTACCTATATCACCAATCAGCGGACAATAGAACACGCTTGCAATAATGAAACAAGTTGATAAATACCTTGTATTACGTGAACAATCGTTTAAATCCTAATAATCACGAAAAACATTCGATGAGTGGCATGATATCAATTATCGAGTGTGGCGATTATTGGCCTACCTCGTGAACATTGGAGTTAGTGTCTACAAGCTCATGTATTATGATTTCGATAAGAGCTTCCAGACATATATATAGAGCAGGGACGTATTCGGAATCCACAGTAGAGCTGCTCTGGAAATCCCTTTGAAAACACTAACCAATTTCTCTCCAAACATGAAGGTCTGTATTGCCCTTGTTGTCTGCGGGCTTTTGGCTGCTGCCAGTGGTAAGTAAATTGGAAATTTAGGTTTTTAAGTTTAAAAAGAAACCAAAATTTACACATACATATGTTTCCTTCTATAGCCCTCCCAAGAAAGCAGAGGAAATTCCACCCCGACAGAATTGTCGGAGGAGAGGATGCCGAACAAGGCGAACTTCCCTACCAAATTTCCCTCCGCTACAGCGGCAGCCATATTTGCGGTGGTTCCCTCGCAGTCGTTAATAACCAACAAGTTATTGTAACCGCTGCTCATTGCGTGGACTCGGGAAGCGCCCGTCAATTCACCGTTATTGCTGGAGATCTTAACAGGAACGACAACAGTGGACTCGAGCAAACTCGCCAAGTTACCCGCATCATTTCTCACGAAAACTACGATGGATGGACCTTCGCCAACGACATTGCTGTCCTTATCATTGCTTCTCCCTTCGACCTCAATAATGACGTGCAGCCCATTGCCCTCCCAGCCAAGGAACAACAAACTCCCGGACAAATCGTTGTCTCTGGATGGGGAACCACCTCCAGCGGAGGCTCCCTACCTAACCGTCTCCAGAAGGTTCAGATCCCAGTCGTCCCAGACGATGTCTGCCAACAAGCCTACACTGAAGAAACCATCCTTCCTTCCATGCTTTGCGCTGGTCTTCTCGGAGAGGGAGGCAAGGATTCCTGCCAGGGAGACTCTGGTGGCCCACTCCGCGCTGTTGAAGGCAATTACTTGGCTGGTATTGTCTCCTGGGGATATGTAAGACTAATATAATATTTTACTTGAGAACATCACATCAAAAGACACTTTTTAATTTTGTATACTCATCATTATAATTGCACTTTATTCTAACAGGGATGTGCTGATGCCCGCTACCCAGGTGTCAACACTGAAGTCTCCTACTTCATTGACTGGCTCAATGCTAATGTCAACTAAGCTGTCCGTCCAGTATTATATTAGCTAACCATCTCGCGGTACCTTTTGAAATGATCTATATTTTTGGAAAAAAAGCTCAAAATTTTTCATAACACAAAATGCAAAGCAATAAAATATTTTTGCTCTATTCCTAATTTCATCTTTTAATTCATTTTGATAATGACTAAAACGCATAATATTTCATAATCAAATCTTTGAACTTTTGGCATCAATCATTTATGAAATTATTGTCATCACCATCTCTAAGAGAGAGCTCAAGTCGTGCAAAATGACGTTATCATGCCATGTAACATTCTGATAATTCATATTTAATGTTTTTCAGTTGGCGGAGTTGGAACGGCGGGTGGTAGAGGCAGAAACCCGGGCTGAAGATGCCGAAGACAAGGTAACTTTTGACATTTTTGCTTGCGCTTAACAACAAAACAGCAATGCTGCTGCTTGCTTTATATGAAACATGACACTATCACTTTGTATAAAAACGTCAGCCACTGCGATTCATTAAATTAATTGAACACGAAAGCACTTACAAAAGTTTGCCCCTTGTACGATGGGTATAGGCCATGTAACAACTAGATTGATAGCATACGTGTTTATATCAGGCAGCAATATGAATAAATTCATAAGCAAAGTGTATTCTTGCGAAAAGATTAATTACGTTCATTTCTAACTTGGACATGTTTATCATTGTCGCCCATGCATACTCCCACGCATTAGTTTTCACAACGTCATGATGTAGTTGTGTCTATTGTCGCATATGGTGTCATATTACGTACTTATGAAAGCCAGCCATTTTCATGCAAGAAACATGCTAGCAAAACTACTTGCAATTAAAAGACAGATAAAAGTCTGTTGCTGGTGGCTCGCAAATATAGAACTTGTACAACTACCGGAAGACTGAGAATGGAAGTACATTTAATCACCCAGTCCGGACAAGTCCACTAAAGTAGTATTTCGTGTAATGCTAGTTGGCAGCGGAAATAGACTTGGACATTTGCATGATGATAGTTTGCAGAATATTTAACACCTTTTGAAATGGCTGTTTGTATATCCAAAAACTCTTGCCTTTTACAATCAAACAAAACTAGTAGAAGGTGAAGGAAGTGGAGACACATAAAATGAATGGAAAACGAAAGGAGAGACATCAACACGTCTATAAAAATGCAAACTTCTTTCCTTCCTTGCTTCTTGCTCTCCTCGCTTTTGTTATTCATGTGCTTTGCTACAGAATGAAAGAGGATGCCCTTGCTTGTGCAAAGTACGAAAAAAGAAGACGCCTATTCATGCTCAAAGTTTTATTACTAGTTAAGCAAGTTTACACTTTATGACAACATTGAGAAAATGCCATTGGAAAAGTTTGTCATCATTTGAGACAGCGAATATACTCCGGAAGATCTATGAGGGCATGAGTGAAGGTCTTTATGCTTGTGTGAGTGTATCCTCGTCCTCAGTGCCATTTTAAGGAAATGGCGTAAATTACACAAGATACACACTATAATAAGAAAGAAGATCAGCAAACTAACGACAGAGTATGCTTCCTACTTTTACTTTTTTGCAAAAGGACATGAATGTAGGAAGGGAGAGAGCACTTTTCAGTTTTTAACCCTTTCATTTTTTTAGTTCTACTCAGCAAGCATATGTCATATGTATAATGCACATATTTTTAGAAAACTTTTCAACTCCCACTTGGTTTCTACTAATTCCAATTTCGAAATTTTCTTGAATGTTCCCACATGTGAGCAATGAGAATGAGTAGGTTTTCTCTCTCTTTTCTTCAGGTTTATTTCCTAAGCACATCTCTCAAGGGATAAATTTCAGAATATTTATGAAGTGCCTGAATTGCTCAAAATTGTGTACCATATTCGTCCTACGAGAAAGGCAAACTTTTCTACTTAAACTCACGTAGAAATCGTTCAATTTCATGTGGTAATATTGGTTCCTGTTACTCAAGTCTTCTTCAGGCACACAAAAATGGGAAGACATATATGAACGAAAATGAGAGGACAAGGAAACTTGCACCAAATTCTGAAGAAGACCCCTTCTGGATTATTTCCACTCATCTGATAATTGTATGCGAGGCAATGCGTTCTTTCTTAAAAACTGTGAGACTAAGGCACGCACGGGCACGATTCATAATATTTATACTCGCACCAGCGGAACATTCTTGTCTGTCGTAAAAACGGAAGCTTGTATAGCATGTAGCTTTTGGAACCTATATAATTTCTACTTTGAATGGAAAACAATTGAGGGTGGAGTATGCTGCTCAGCAGTGGAATGTAATAGGCAATCTAATTCGATTTTTAAGCATCAAAGTTTCAGTTCAAATGAGAGAAGCAATATAGCTCCCAATTGTGTGCTATTGAATATTTGAAGAGCTCGTTCTAAGATTGATAGTTCTACCTGGACTCGCCTTCGTTCTTGGTCATTTAAATGTATGCATTCCCATGAACACTGCTACATGCTACTCGCTACTTCCTCCCATACATCCTAGCACTATCAGGTTTCATAATATTGCCTTTATTACTAACTTTGTTGTTCTATACCCTACTATACACACACCCACGAGAAATAAGACATCGTTCAATATGCTCGTAAAATTCCATCCAATCAACTCAACTTGTTTATTTTGCACATTTAACCCATGCAGCATGTTCATCAGTAATGGACATTATCCGTGGTTTTTTTCAAATTGTAAGCGGGTTAAGCACACAATTTTGGCTGGAGTGTAAACACCACTATTACTACCCACCACCACCCAGCAACATCACAATGGTAAAAGCCTTCCTCTTAGGCATCAACTTTGCAGAGGTGGTCTCAAGTGTATATCCATAACAGAATATGTTTTTGGCTCAAATGTTATTCGCGTCTGGATACGATGAGCGGCTAGACATTTACCATACCATCTTCAACCAAAGGATACTTTTTTCCCTTCACTCCACACCTCTTTCTTCATTTCAAATAGGAATTTTTATTACTCTCGTTTAACTCCGTGAGTGAGAAGGAATGACTAAGACTGTCTGGAAACCAAGATTACATTGAAAGCGCACTTGTCTTTCAGACAACTTTCCCCGTTTTCTCTACTGACCAGTTCACTTTCTTACTCGTCCTAGAACAATAATCAACAAGAAGTTAAACATGGAAAGGAAATTCTGGGAACCACGTCCGCTGCTTGTCGTCATGCTGCTGTCGATAAAAAATGTTGAGTAACGAAACGAAAGAGTTGTCTTTGCTTGGTTAAGTTGGACCATGAGCCACAGCTCATTGTGTAAACGCAGCCCATACATATTTTTCAACGGGAAAACTGCAGTGTTCTAGCTCCCTTTTTCCTTGGTGGACAAACAAGCTGCAGTCACACTTGTTCACCCATTCACTCAACCGTGAATATACACGAGTCTCTTAGTCTGGCCTTTCTTTTCTCAAACTTTTTGAATGTCTAAGTTTGAAAGAGCATGTACTTGGCCGAGCCAAATGTACATTTTAAAAGTATGTTTTTGGATGGAGCTACTTGTGTGAAATTGAAGTGACCCTTATCGCTGAGCAAAGCTTTACAGTTAACCCTTTTTGTTTTCGCTTCTAAAAAGTTCTTAATTTTTTTTCCTGTAAATTTTCGTAAGCACCCTTGTCGCGTTTTAAAGTAGCAGACAGGGTGGCACCATCTTGGACTGCTAATGAAGCTACGGGTTGAGAGCTTGTGTGCTCTGAATAGATCCAAGTTTGGTACGTAAAAAATAAATATTTTATGAAGTATAGTCACATTTTTTTGTTTTTATTTCTCGTGCAGTTACATAAGAAAGCATACAACGCAGCCAACGTTTTTTTTAGCATCTAGCACTGAGCTTGGATTCAATTTTTCAAGAAAATATTGCGAATGAGTTATAAAAACGTTAGCCTTTACTTATCCTAGTAAAAAATGCATTTCAAACTTTTTTAAAGCTCATTTATATTTCACTGCTTTTTTCTTAGCTTTTTAAAAGCAATGAGTGGGCTACAAAATGTATATACAACTGCCAAAGAATTAGGGGGAAAACAAGACGGAAAAAATGGAAGAGTAGAAAAAGCGAGTGAGTGAAACGGATTATAAAACGTGAATAAAATGTAATAAATGGTTCCAACTGCACCCTATGGGTTCTTCTATTATGACTTTCAAAAGTGACATATAGCTTACTCCTACCCTTGCCCATCTCCTCTACCTATTTTGTCTCTGATGATAAGCACATCATCTCTCCCTATTCATTTATCTATCCCAAGATTCAACTTTTACACAAAAAGAAATAAATAATATGCTACAAACATAGAGTAGCATCTACGCTTCTTTTTATACGTGTCATGCTTCTGTTACGACCCCTCGAAGAATTCACTCTTTTTCTTCCTTTTGAAATTGTATACAACTCAGACAAATGCGACGACATGCTTTTCCCTAGAAAAAAATATATAAAGCATGCACGCACACGTACAAGTGCATTCACATATATGGGAGCATGTACCTTTTTAGACATCGCATTGGGTATGTGCATGACATCAGGAAGGGGGTCCTTTTAATACAAATCGAAGTTATGTAACCCTACACCCTACATTTTTGTTGAGATATAAGAATAGCAATAATATGTATATCTATGTACAAATGTACCGACTCTCGATACTACCAAGAAAAAACTATTTTGTTATGTAATGTCAAATACAATATTTTTTGTCTTGCAGTTCATATGATCATACTTTTTATGCGTGACATACCGTCTACTAATAATAAATTGAACTGCCTTCATGAATGTACTTCAATTCACGTTTTTGAACAGCATTTTGTGCCTGAACAGAAATTCAACTGATCCCATCAACATCAATATACACATTCTACATGACTTTCTAAAAAGTTGTTTCGGCCATACACTGCCAACTGCCCAGATTGCAGGCTTGGGGGCTATATCATCTCTTTGGATTCACGCACATATTCATAAAAGAGCGAAAAGAACGGTCCATTCATTCTCTCATTCATCCAGTGAGCCGTACTTCCCCCTTTCGAAAATTTTCTGTCATGAAAATGTCCCCGTTTTCTGTTCTCGCTCCTAGCCCAGAAGCTTGAATTTTTGCTTACTACAACATCCATTCATTCGACAACAGACAGTTCAGCTAGAACTTTGGGAAAAGCTTATCCAGAAAACCTCAACACTGAGCCCAACTATTCACAAACGTGTTTCTCCAATATTTTTTCAAACCGAAAGAGAGTTGAGAGAGCGTTTTCAGAGAATTTTTTTTCGGGGTGAATGCCTATAAATATAGTATCCCCAGACATGAACAGTATTATTGTGTGTATTAAGAAAAGCAGAAAAAAGTGGAAGTAATGGGAAGTAATATTGCGTAACATAAAATGCATTTACTACAGCATGGGGTACACTATTATTTGGGGGAATCGCACAATAAACAAGAAAAGGGAGTCTTCTTTTCACTTCTTCAATCTCCTCTCTTATATTCCTCCTTCTTATGTCGAACTTTGAAATTTCTCTTGGTGGAAGCATGGGCAATGGGAAAATTGAGAATATTTTTGGGTGCCTGGCGGTGGTGGGAGCATATGAGTTTGCAAGAAGCAGTAAATACTAGCTATAGTTGGAAACGTGGTGGTTGGTGGGGTTTTTCTGACTGCTGTCATTCACTTTTAAATATTGCATGGACTGAATCCTTCTGCCGGTTTGGTTGCTAGCTGCTTGGCTACTGGAGATGAGTAGTATTGAGAAGAAGGATTCTCCGAGGACCTCAGCAGTAGTGAAGCGCGTGTGGAAATGAAATATACCTGCCATGTCTATTATAATTCGTTTGCATGTACATATATGCTCAACAGAAATGAAATATGCAGCCTTTTTGCTTTTATTCATCATTCAACAAATAAAGCTTTTCCCACACTTTACATACATGTTGCCGGGATTTACACGATTGCATATTTTGTGCTGCTGTAAGCTGGAGTGGGCCAAACCAAAGGAGAAAAAGCATGAAAGAATTATTGAGCATTTTCACAGAAAATATTGAATAGAGTATGCGAAGCTGTATATTTTCTCTGTGTGGAATAGCGGCTGGAGTGTGTGATGATGATGATAACGACGGGGAAGAAGGAGGATGGCAGCAGACAAAATTCTGCTGCTTTCTTTGACTGATGCATTGATCGAAAACTCTTGCCTGCTGGTTCGGGTGCTCCCTTCTTGTCTAGATTCAAATATTATTACATAGTGTGTCTGGGCTGGGGTAGGCGGATAGGTTGGTGGCAGTGGCGGAGACAAAGTAGAAAAGCCAGAAGAAATTTAAGTGTGCAAGTTTTTGAAGGAAGCCAGGGCAAGGGAAAGGAGTGCAATGTAAATTGCATGGAAATGAACAGACAGACTTGTGTGGTAAGAGTAATGACGTTCCCACTTACTCAATGCTTATTTCCCAACAATATGAATTTATTCATACATTCATATATACCTCCGGTTGTCTAGTTGAGCGCAAACATTATGGAATGCAAAAGCTTGTCTGTTTCATTGGCACTGATGTTCAGGTTTCCTCTATGCGTAAGCATATAATATCATGGACGTATGTGGGCTACGAAACCATTTTGTGACTTTCCCAATGTAAAAGCAATCGAGTCATGCCTTTTCCCAGATTCTTCGCGTGAATAATGATGGGAAAGGCGGAGAACAAGTGGAGAACCCAAGAGTGTGTGTTGGTGGGGATGGGATTTCCAGTTAGTCATTCCACAGTTGTTGTACACGTACATATTATATAATTCAGTGAACCCAATATATGAGCTTGGAGTAGTTAAGTAGTATATGTGTAATGGAAATGACTCTCTATATTCCATTTTGATGGTGTACTGGTTCACTATTTCCAAAAAAAAGTTTTTTAAAACCTTTTTT
The DNA here is from genome assembly GCA_029691765.1 of Entomobrya proxima. Taxonomy (NCBI): domain Eukaryota; kingdom Metazoa; phylum Arthropoda; class Collembola; order Entomobryomorpha; family Entomobryidae; genus Entomobrya; species Entomobrya proxima. Next base: position 22,321,247 of record CM056171.1, read on the forward strand.
GGTAAAACACATGCGGTTTTAGCAGGCTTCTTGTTTCCACACTCAGTTTTGTGCTTGGTCAATTGGTGAAGGCCTACTGTCATTGTGCTATTGGTATTTTGTAGAGGGAATGAAACTGAAAGCGCGTTGCTGATAATAATGACAAGGTTAGTGGTTGGTTTGCAGCTTCCATGCCCCCAAGTTTTTCAAATGAATAGACTAAGCACAACGCATTGAATGTTTTCTCCTTTTATAACTGAAGAAGGTTCTCAAATGAGAATTATTTGTACGTTGTATTTGTGAAGGGATTTTGCATTTAATCCAAGTCTTTGAGCCTTCACTCACTTCAACAGTAGAAGATCTAGCTCTTCTGTTTCGTGTCGAATTTCTCCAGAGAGAACATGTATTATTATTCGACTCCCCCTACCCTGCATATTTATTGCTCAGAAAAATAGTGTATACCAATATAAGTATACGATCGCTGAAATATTTTTATTGAAGCAAAACTCTAACTTTCCCTTTCCTTATCGTCCTATTCTTTTCTTGTGTGTTGTCTTTCTAGCGATCCCCCTTTTTTGTTTTCTACACAGATATCCTTCCTTGTTTTTCAACCTGAATTACTTAACATTAGTAGCACACAAGTAGAAAAGAAGTGAGTAATCGTAGCAAGCTACTAATCAAAAAGTGCTAAAAGCGGGCGAGGGGTTTGCATCTCCGTTTTCCTCGTGATCATCGTCTCATCTACTCTGATTCTACTTTACTGATTATTATGTACCCTTCTCGTGTTACAATCGTTCTTTTAATACGTCTTTTGTCGTACTGTATATAAATCTGAGATGTTTAGTACACTGACATTCTAGAAGAATTGAGCAGTTTTGTTTGTACACACAAGAAAATTGACATCTTGAATGGCAGAAGCTAAATATGAATGGAAACACGAATCTGATATTCTCAAAAGACATTAATCAAATTTTTGTGCAAGGATAATTACTTGTCAGGAGAAAATACTCGTTCTACTACAAGTAGTTGGCTTTCAGCAAATTCGAATTTTGTTTGCATCTATTCAAAGCGATCCATGTACATATTTTTGTATAATATTTTTGCTGTACATCTACACAATCATGCGAAATGTCTTACTTATTTGCAACCAATATATGCAATTTATTCGAAATAAGCTTATTTTCATTAGTGGAAATGGAAAGCCTGGAAGGACTCTCATTAAACTCCAATAAACGACCATTTGTGCATCTAAATTTCTCTTTGAATTATGCTGATACTATACAGTCATTAATATAAAAATAAAAACTGTTTGAAATGCTTTGGTTTGTAAAGATTCTCATTTATTTTTAACGGTTGAGAGCCACCGAAGTAAAGTGATTTGCGTATTTTCTAGCATTCTCTGGGCTTTTGTTGTTGTTTTATCTTCTCAATATTGTTCCGATCATCATCATTTTTATTAAGCTCCTTTTTATAGTGACGCTCTTTTGCACTAATGATGATTTAGTAAGTAGCAGAAAAAAAGAAAAAGTGTAGGATAGCTTTAAATGAACTAAAAAAGAATATAACAAAGTGGTTGAGCTGTACAAAGGTTTCTTCTTACAAATATATTATACTTTTGTTATACATTGAGAGTTGCGTTTGTTTTTGTGTTTTCAAAGCTATTCTATTTTTATTCAACTTTCCCACACAAGAGCACGAATTTTCCTTGGTTCTAGTTCCAGGCGGTTTTGCCATTTTGCTTATCCTTATTATTACGCGTTATTATTATTTTTATGTTTTGTCATCATTATTGCATGAATATATCTACCTACGCAGATATAATATAATCCTGCACATGTTAATGCAGGGTTTTCCAGCAATGTACTTTTTAGTCTCTCTTCATAAGTTTAAGTTTCTATTCCTGGGAAAGTTTCTTGTGAAACGTTCGGATTAGCAGTATCATATAGTGGAACACTGACTTGTGTATTATTTAGGCACATTTACCTCTTAAGCACGCTATGAATATGTTGGCAATGGGTCATTCACAAAGAGCAATATAAATAGTTTAAAAGCATCAAGCTGTAGAACCGAGTGTGGCTCTTGTAGATGCCGGAAAAGTAAATACCTTGCAATGTCAATGCAATGTGGCTTAAGTGAATGTATAATGTTGTACATTATATCACCCGCCACTATCATCGCCAACACAGCCAAAACACGGTTTCCCATTTTCGGCAGACATAGGCAAAGGTAGAATTTCCCCGTGCAACCGCTTGAGTATATACTTCACTTTGCTACATACATAATACTCCTGCTTTTGTTGATACATTCGCCTTTGCCTTTTCCCTTCTCTCGGCTGCTAAAGCCCTCTCCACTGATACAGTAGCAATGGTGTATGGAATATGGATAGCAAAGAAATTCTGAAAAGCATCAAAACCTTAGCTTACGACAGAATTCTACTGCTATTACTCATATAAAACCCTGATAATATAATGCTTGTGTATTATCCACACAATAATATTCCTCTTACACAAAAACCTTGCTCTTCTCCAGCAGTAGAATCGAAAGAAGAAGTAGTAGAGGTAGCCCAGCTCCGTTTTCATGTTGTTGTAGGGAAAACCGAACAAAATGCTGAAAGATCAAGTTTGTAGTAAAAAGCTAGTGCTTCACTATTCACTGCTGCCACTGCTGCTACTACTACTAGACTAGATAATATTACAGAGAAAATTGTGTACATTGGGAAAAGGCTGTTTGCTTTTAGCTACACAAGCTCTACTAGGACTCAAGTATGTGGTGTGTGGTGGTGGTGGTGGGAAATGCTAGCAAAAGAGAGCTTCTGTAAAAGCAACATTTACACTGCCGCTGGTAGTGCTGTTCAGGACGAGGAACAAGTATGAGCACTTTTCCTCCGTTTTTCGTTTGACTCTCGCACAAAAACTCTGCACTGCCGTACCATGTGTATGAGAAGAGTGTGTGTTTCTGTGCAAGTTTGTGTGGTGTTTTACAGCAACAGCAGCAGTGGAAGCGTGGGTATCTAACTTTCTGTATTAAAAAATTCTTAAATGTATTTGTAATGTTGGAGGAAGAATAAAGGGATAATAAAAGGAGAGGAGAGAAAAGAGAAGCTTGCTTTTGTACAATAACTTTTCCGTACGCGAGTACTCTGTAGGTTCCTATTTTGCTGTACTTTCTCTTTTACGACGAAACTTGGGCTGCTCTGTGCTGCTGTTGCTGACGCTCTTATTCCCAGTCATAGGCCAACTTTCATTTCAGTATTTCGTGCGGTGCGTGCGTGTAGCGTTCGTCGCGTTTATTCCCCTTTAGCTTTATATATTATTACTTACCATAAAATATTGTTCGCGTTGCCGACCATTCTTCCGCTACTCTTGTAAGAATTTTTTCAGCAACTCAAACGAAAGGTTTATTATTTTCAGAAAAAAATAAAGAGTTTGGTTGCAAAGCATTTTGGAAATTGTGCGAATAAACAATTTTAATAAATAAAGAGTGGAAAACTGGTGTTTCGAGATTGCAAACAGTTTATTATTACTCCTTGTGTAACTTACGGCAAAAGCGGCATTTTAAGTGGAAACACGTTTTGACCGATAAACACGGTGACAGCATAAACAAAATTGTAAACAAAGTTTTGGGATTGCAAAACAAAAATTAAGAACTTGAGTGGAAACGACGCAGCACACCAAGTATCTTTCACAATACTTTTTGTGATTAATATCAAAAAGTACTTAACTCTGAGTAAATGAAACGTAGATTGTCATAACTTAGAGCATGATATATGTGCAATTTTACGCCAAGAAATAAAGTAACAAACTAGCTCCTTTTTACACAGGGTAAAAAAGTGAAAAATGTCTTTTTCTTCTTCATTTTCATTAAAAGTGTAATAAAAATTTATTTCTCAAAACAACTCCCCTAACGTCTATTTGCTGGATTACTCCTTATTACACTATAGCTGTAAAACAAAACGTTTTCCATTTGTATTTATTCTGCAAAGCAGCAAAGAATGAACTACTACTGTTCTGCATGCTCTGTCACACTATCGGTTAAAAAACCGGAAGGAAATAATAATAAAATAGGAAAAAGAAATAAAACAAATTGGTAGTAAAACAGTGTGGTATATACATAAACATTCATAGCCACGCTCACACATCGCATTTCACTTGGGAGAATAACAACAAAATAAACGATATAGTTTTTGTCTTACGAACATCGATACACATTTTCGTCTCGCGTCCCAGAATCAACATGGTTATCTGGGCTTCATAAGTGAACAACTTTTTCATGTGTCCTCTCTTGTCTATCTTGCTGGATTTTCTGTATCCAAAAACTTTATTTCACTCATGTGCTGGGGAAAAAGAGGCTGCTGATCTGATACAATGTGACTAGACCAGTAGCACAGAAAAACGCCGAATCTATATATGTATACACATTTCCTATCCTCATCGCCATCATCATCATTAACTTGGTATCTTTATCGAACTTGTTAGCCTTTTGTTGCCGAGATTTAAGCGGAATTGTGCCCACACGCCGTACACACATAAGCGTACCTAACTCAAAGTCAACTTTCCTTTTCGTCTCAGTAGCTTCCGTTATTAAAAAGGAGAAAAAAGGATATTACAACCGTATAATTTCTATCCACACAACAGTAAAGCTATTGTGCAATATACTTCGTTTATGTACTTTTGTGTATCGCAAAAAAATAAATCCTATCATTCTCAACCCTCCTTCACAAAAGCGATGACTTTTCTCCCGTTTTGTCTGTAATACCAAAGCAGCAGTTTCTGCCTCTCTACATCGCTCTTTTCCTCTGTGTGTAGTTTTTGTTTGCCTGATCGGATTATTTTCTCAGCATCAACATCAACTATCATAATGATCAAGATCCCCGCTACTACTACTACTGTCCTCCTCCTCATCACTGACGATTCGCTTTTCTGACCCTGTCGTATATCCAAAGTGTCCGTGTCATTTTCCCTTTCTTTTCACTCCACTGAAAGGGAAAAACGATCGTGCAAATACAAATACCGACCACTATCGTCATAAAAGCAAACTATAGTAGTATTTTGAACAAGCACGTTACATTGGTGGAGGAACGCTTTATATCAGCAACAGAGTAGTAAAAAGGTTTAAGCTTTTGGAAAGGAGAATTGATAAAAAAGAGCTTTATAAAAAGCGACAGAGCTGCTTATCAGACAAACACTAGTACTTATATACTCTTGGCGATAGCTTGACATTTGGTGTGTGTGTATAAAATATCGCAATGATCAACAGAAACATCATCAACAACAGTTAGAAATACTTGGAAATATTATTTTTTGAAAGTGGTATATATTTATCTACGGCCCTAGTGTTAGTAAAAGAGAAAGAGCTTAGCCATGTTTTCTTTTCTCCCGTGTCTGTCACAAATCAAACGAATGTGTCGGATTCATTTCCCATCCTTTTATATGTGAAAAACCACAGAGCACATTAATCTCTTATCCTCTTTCTGTGACTTTTCTCTCTCTACTTTTTCTCTGTGTCTTTTTCTTTGGTTGATGTGTCGTCTGCAGTGTACAAAGTGCATGTGTGTGTATCTGTCTCCGTAGTGGAGATGTGTACAGTAGCAGGATTACTCACTACATAAATACATCGTTTTGCATTTTGGCTTTCTACTTCCCAGAAAAAATTACTCTGGGTGATGGGGTACCTCTTGTCGCTAACTAACTAGTACGCGCGCGTACATGGTTAGTGTTTTTCTTCTTCTCGTGGTTTGATAATAGCGTGTACCTTTCCCTCTGTCGTACCTTCTTCGTCGCAGTCCCAATGATTTCACTTTCTTGACTGGCTCATTACTCACAAACATTTTCCGTTGAGCTGGATTCATTTCATATTATATGTTCAACCATACATAATTTGACGTGGGATGGAAAAAAAAGCGCAAGAGATACTTTCTGCTATTCTTACGGAAATGGGGAAAGAGAAAGTTTTGTCGATTGACTTGTGACTGTCACAAACCGTGCCATCGGATCTGATCACATCACATTATTACAACTCTGGAAAAATAGCTCATACTCTCTTCCTTCCCTTTTTCCTTGGCGTACTGTCATTTGGCCGTTTCTACTACTACTACTGCTACACAGCCTACACTTTTGGTATAGTGAAAATAAGTAAACTAAGACAGACAATAACATGTAAGGAGGAAGAAAATGATGATGATCATGATGAGACGAGCCTTTTGTTTTCCATTTGTGACTTGAAAGCTGACAAGGAAAAGGCTTAAGTTGCTTACCATCATACATACGATACTACGACGATCGTATAAAAAGGCTAAAGAATATCCTCCTTTCGAGTTTTTCATGATTTATGTACTGATCTAGGTTTTACTACTGCTCTTCTACTTTCTCTTTTGTCATGTACACACAAACACGATCATTAAAGTAAAAGGCAGTGCTACTACCAAAAAAACAACAGCAACATTCCGACGTGCTTTTCTTCACTGCTGCTGTGTTGTTTTTATCTCATTTGCCTTATCCATTCAAATAGAGTGTATATTGTGCTGCGTTTGCAAGTCAGCCCAACAGGAAAAAGTAACGCAGGACAAGGACATCATCCTTCATGTTGATGGACTTTCTTGGTTAGTGTAAATAACTACATTTTTCTCTTTCTACTTACTTTCTCTTTTTCGTACTGGTTTCCCACTTTTCAGAAAAAGTCGTAAATAAAAAATAAATAAAATTTTCTATTCAGTCTTGCTTCTATTTTCTTTGCTCCCTCAGTTCCATATAATGCTACATTATTTATACGCTCGGGCATTTCTCTTACTGATGACACTGAATAGTTACACAACTACGTAATATACAACAAAACACATTTTTATAAATTTCATTCGTTCATCCAGCTACAGAAAAAAATAAATGTATATAAAAGTACATGATGTTAAGAAAGAGTGAAAAATAGAGTGCAGGCAAATGTGAAAATGTGGTATCCATTTATCGCAATCAGTGCGTGTCCAATTTTCCTTTTATGGTAATAATTTTTTCCTTCCTTTTTCCTACAGTTTTTGCGTGAAACGTGCATATTTATTCCACTATCACCACCGTCATCATCATCGTTGCCATTATTCCCTTTTGGCCTAAAAATTCCTACCTGCTTGTTGCCTTGCGTTTTGCACATTCTCCTTTTGTCGAGTTCAATAACCATTTATGCTGGCGATTTCTCCATTTGATTCGTTGTATGTATTTCTGCTTGCGTAACCCTTTACGTGGAAAGCGTTACGAAATTTATTATTGATAACAAAGAAGGTGAACTGTTTGCAGGAAGCAGCATATGAATATTTTTTTATTATTAGCATTCCATTTTCTCGGTTGATCTACTTATTAGATTTTCCTCTTAACCTTATTATTACGAGCTGTCAGCTACACAAAAGTCATCATAAATATGGTTATGTTTTCGTGTTTTAATGTAGCCAGAACAAATGCTAAATGTTTTTTGTAACACATTACAGTTGAATATAATCATGCAAAGGTGGGTATATGCATTTTACATTATAGCACTGATCGATGCCTGGAAAGCATGCAGGAGCAAGAGTGTTTCCGCAATCAGCATGCATTAAGTGGCATTACTGATGATAGCAATAATATGGATTTGCGAATGAGCTTACCCAAAACTTCCATTAGGGAAATTTGCAATTCAGCAAACGGCTTTTGCCAGTCCAACATTTCAAAAGGATGAATATAGACAGAGCTCAAGTCCTACATACTTTAACCGTATGGAGCTTTATATAATAAGCTGGAAAAAAGGAGTACCTTTAAATGCGAGCCTTTATCCCCTTACTTTTCCGCTTTCATTTTTATAACTGGTTCAACAAAATGATACACACCACACACGGCTTAAAATTGTGGATATATAGAGAAAAGTGGCATATTATCAAGTAATATGCCTATGCATTCTTATACATTTTTACACTTTAAAGAGCCCCGACTATGTGCATATGCTTCTACATGCATTTCTCTTAAGATAGACACATTTTGTGTAAGGGAAATCCTTTTTTATCAGCTGAACTTATTTCTGCTCCATATCCCCTGTTTATGACGGAGCATACAAACGGCACCATTTCTGCTCGCAATTCCCTAAAAAGTGAGAGGTGAGATTCGCATTGTGTGATGTTAAAAACAGAAGGAAAAGGCGAGAATCAAGTGGGTGGTGGGACGCATCACACTTTCTTTACCCAGAGATTATATACATAAAAAGAGATATTCTACGTATTATACACTTTTTAGTTTTACGGTGATGGAGAATGCACTCTGGCCACTCTAGCACGTAAATGTGTTAGTGGCATGACCATTTTACTTACACCCTGTTCCATAATAATCATCTCTACTGCCACTGCCACCTTCGTCATCACCACCACAAACACAAAAACCACACTATAGAAAAGGGGAAAATAACTTGCGAAAATATAATTAAGCTGGAGCGTGCGTTATTGCTGCTACTTAAGGTGGCTCAGTGCAAATATCGAATGTTATTATGATTATAGCGGTTTCACTCTCGTTAGTCTACGCGCTTTATATTTTTCTTCTCGATAACCCTTTCATATTCAACGTCGGTGAAAGATAGAAGAGCGGAAAAAAGGAAAGGAAGGAAAAAATCCTTCCTAAAGTATTACGAGCGTAATTTGTGTAGTCACATAGTCGTCCGTACACACAGAAACCTTCGCCAAATATGTTCCACTCTCTATTGTAGCGGTTGTTCAAGTAATATCTTTCATGACTCCCGCAACTGTCAATCAGACACAAGATTTGCGTGCTCCCAAAACCAAGCAGCTTACGAGTTTCATCGCACACATTACAAACTTTTACTACTGCCATATATATACTGCCATGCTAGGGGGATACTAATACCTGAGTAAAAAACAATAAAGAATTTTTATGTATTTTCTACTTTATCCTACCATTCAAATTTTAGTTTGTTTAACAAAGTTCATATATTTCATTGTACCTTTAGACGCAGGCACTGGTCCCCTATGATCACGAAAGGTGAGTCAAGGAAAGTTGCCAGTTCAGTACATTTGTATATCGACCCTACACCACTTTTCAAATTTATTGCCCTTCTTCTGATACCAAATACAGTTTACTAAAATGTGTACACTAGTGGAAAATGACTCTTAGATATGAAGAGTAATATCCGGTGGACAAACTAGCTTTGCACCATTTTATCATGCTAACTATATAATAAACCTATACCGATCCCGTGTTCCTAAAACAGGAGAGAAAACTCTTTCGAACCTTATGATGACTGGGTACTGGGTATATATGAAATTAACTTTGTTACCATTTACTCTATCCTTTAGTTGAGCTAGCGCGATAGTCGTATAAAAAGTTTTAACTGGATTTCTGAGACATCCTTGAATGTTTATGTACATCCGGAAAAAATACCATTTTTGGGATATCAGCGTAAAGAAAAAGCTAGGGCATCATTATCATCATCCTACTGCGTGCACAATTTTCCTTTGGAGAAAGTTACTTTGCGAAACGGGACGGGAAGTAATGCTGCCGCAAAAATAGATAATTTTGGTAGTTTGTGGAGAGGCAAAGTTATCACACGGGAGAGAAATGACATTCAGTAAAGTGGCTAGATTTTTATTAGGTTAGTGCATTCATAAGAGTTGCATATGATATCATGCATGATCATCATCATCAGGTTTTTAGTCATCACCACCACTCACATAACACAACACTCCAAAAACCAGCAGTAGAAGAACACGGCAAACACCCAACCACAAACCATATCATCATCATCAACATCATCATAATATTACTTTAGCTAGTTTTTTTGGAGTAGTTCATGATACACTGAGAAGTAGTACCATTGGTAGTAAAAGACGGGGTGAAAGCAATGAATGTCAGCTCATATTAGGAAGTAAAAGTAAGGCAGTTATGAAATTGCCGTAGTTTTTCCTCCAAGCCACCACCACTGTCATTCAGTAAATGCGGTTTAGTACTCACAACAACTCTCAACTATGATGTTTGTACACTTATATGTGTTCTGCTGGTGCATTCACACAAACAAAGTTGAAATTTCTAGAGCATGCAGCGACACAAATAGGCAAAATACACCAGAACACTATCATCATCATCAGACACGAAGCGGCATAATTTTTGGTCATAAAAATCTCTCCACAAGAATCCTTTTTCTAGGTTTGCTCGTTGGAATATTTACGATAATAACATTACCTAGTGTTCTACTGCTTGTACCTAAATACTATGTACAAATAGGATTATATAACGGGAAAAGAAGACAGACAGCAGCTCATCACCAACATCGTCATTTTATTTTGTTTGCACAACAAACTGGAATAAATTGCAGCGAAGCATGCATAACAGTTTTGCAGAGAGGATGGAATGGTTGTATACAGTATACCAAATACAAGAGTGAAACTATACTTTGCATGAAAACATTTAGGTCATTACGATGATATTTCATTTACCACATTATTCTATAATAGATGAATGTTTGACAGCAGCCAAGTTTAAGCTGTAAAAGATGCAGTGTGAGCACGTATGCAGAATATCCTTTTTCACGCTATGGGCGTTTGTTGATACTTTTTTTTTAAAAAAGCTATACAGTATTTTCTTAGCTTTGTGAGCTGCAACCGATGAATAATAATAATAATTTAACTCGTGTTGTAAGTTATCTACCCAAGCTAAGGTTATAATAACGTTTTTCCTATGAAAGTGGCCGTTCCGATTGCATATGTGCATAAATCCACTTGAAAAACTATTGGCCATTGGACACATCTTATAGATGCTAATTATTCTACCATACTATTTCAAGCCTTTTACCATGAAAATTACTCGCTGAGTTTCTTTTGATTAATTTCTGAAACCGGTGGCTTACATGCAACTGCGCAAAAATTAATTGAAAATTGAAATGTGGCATTAAAAAATCCAATCGTTCACAGGCGCAGAAATTAATGAGTTGAATTTTCATTATAGTCATTGCTTTTGCCCTTGAACCATTTACAGACCTTCCATTTAATTATGTATGCAATGTAATCAGAGAAAGTTGAAAGCAGTTAAATCCCGAGGCACTATTTTCTATTTCCATTTTAATAATATTCATCATATTGATTCAACTGTGTGACTTTCAGTTTTGAAGAAAAAAATGCCCTATTGATCCAGGATGCTATTTAGAGTACTATTGATCGTAGAAGCTTCTACTTTCTACTGAACATTTTGTTGGAACTATACAAAGCAATACCATGTTCGTATGCATGCAATCAATGTTTCCATACAAGACGGTGCTCGTTAGGTGTTGAAATTTAAAAATATTTCCGTCTTAAGTTCGGGTCAGAACGTCATATTATATTAATAAAGCGTGATGTAATACAAGCAAACAACTTTTGTTCAATTTTTTAAAGAAAAAGTTATCTGTAAGTAGGATAAAATATTATTAAGAAAAAAAAAACGAATGAGGGAATGGAGCACCAAAAGTTTTCAATCCTTATGCTCTCCATATCTTTTCCCTCAGCTCTGGAAAACTTTGGCTACATCTTCACCCTAAAAAATTTACTTATGAATAACATTTTTTCTTAAAAAGAGTGATCAAAAGTATGGTGAAAAGTCAGTCAGTCGTTTCAGGGTACCTCAACCGGATGAAACTTTTCTCTAACTTAAGGGTTCAGATTTATCTGGCTATATGAAAACTAAAACCTAAACCTCGATATTTAAATGATAATACGAAGAAAAGATGAACTATGATTTTCATTTTGGACTCGTACAAACATGATGTTGGCGAAAGTGTCATAGGGTAGAAAACAAGATGAAGTGGTTCCAAAAGGAAATTTCAGCAAGTTTCATCTGTTATCAAATGTAGAGATACAGTTGGTACGGTAGCAGAGCTGAACCAGATTGAAAGATGTTTCAAAAAATGTTGGTCTATGGAAAAGTTACATTTCATTTATATTCATGCCTGGGATGTAAAAAGGTTGTGCGGAAACTAAAATATGGAACAGTAGGCTGCATTTTTATGTTTTTATCTTTGGCTCCGCTCTTCTCTAAATTTAACATATTGGAAATTTATGTAAATGATTTACTGCAGACACGCGTAATATAGCTTTTCAAAATCTGCAAGAAACAGCAACGTCTTTTCCAATCCAACTGGCTCACCAGCACCCAAACACAAAATATTTATATTAGCTTTCCAGTTGAAACTAGAAAAAATTTACCCCAGTTGTCCAATTTATCACTTGAAACCGGACCTTGGCCAAGGTTATTTCCTTGAGAAAGGGTTTTTATTACACAAGCCCCATTTTTCATCTTTTTTTTTCTCTCTCTCTCTCGTAGCATCAGATAGTCTGAAATTGCAATTCCACACTTCCCACACATATTATAAAAGGTCTCTTGTCTCGAGTTTCTCAAACAACCTTTTGAAATATCCTTTTCTTACATAAATATAAATACTGGTGTACTACGTGATAATCGTATATTATTTATATTAAATTTCCTATACAAACTCCTCCGAGGTACGTGCTCTACTAGTACGCTCTCCTCTCCATTTCATCCTCATCATCATTTTCCCTTTCTTCATGTGTACTTATTCATTGAGACGATCCCAATCAAGTTTTCCGTAAAAAATCGATATCAGCACACACAACACACAGCAGAAAATATATTTTTGCACGAAATCGTTCCTCCTCTCTCTTTCACTCTCAGCGTACATACCCGCCAACTAAGTAAATCCAACCTGCACACGTAGCATGTAATGCAATTTGTTGGATCCTTCACCAGAGAAAGAGGAGAGGGAAAAGGGAAAAAAACTGGGAAGGAAAAAAAGACTTTATCTGTCGGATGCTTACTTGGCTTTCTTCTCCATCTGGTTCCTTACTATTTTCACAGACACACACACGCTCGCTCACATATTTTATATGAAATGGCTACGTAGAACATTTCATTCTTCTTTTGCTTTCTTCCTATTTCTTTGAATGGTTAGTGTTTCTCTGATGTCTGTGCGTTAGAGTAAGCTTAACTATACGTACGAGAATTTGTCTTGTAATGCCAACCTTCATCAGCGTGAAATGTAAAAAGAAAAAGGAAAGGAGGATCAACATCTGAAAATACTGCTACTGGTTGCGAGAAAAAGGGAAAGAAAATACAAACAGAAGAAAGAAGTAGAAGGCTCAAGCTTTTTACAAGCTCAACGCAAAAAAGAAATTCTAAGTTGCAGAAGCAGCAGCAGCAGAGACTCCAGGATGAAGATAATACGGTTGCCTATTTACAGTGTGGTGTTGTGTATAATGGGCAGAGAAAAGGGAATGCAATGATATGCCAATAGTCGTAAATAATGCTTTGTGTTTTTACTTCTTTCCCCTCTTCCTTGCTTACTTTTCTCTAGGATTTTTTTACAGACTCTGCTATTTATAGAGAGAAAGAGAGAGAGAGAGAGACGATGAGTGTTAGCACTTAACATAGCACGAGCTCGAGCTGTAAAGCGTGAAACCATCTCAAGACCAAAAGGAAAGTACATATTTTTAGGGTAAATGTGATGCAAAAATGAGGCTCCACCACCACATAACAGATTTTAGCTTTTCCCAAAACCAGGATGAAAGTAGAGTGATGGTAGTGGTGAAGGGAAGTTTAGTTCAATTTACGTAGGTACTACAATGTGTGATTTGGAATGAGGAGCAGTATGTGGTTGCAAATACCTTCCTTGATGGGATATTGGATTTCACTCGAAAAAGAAAGTTTTTTTTAGCGGAGCAGAATGTGGGATACAAATATGTACAATGTCGGGCAGGACAAAAAAGGAGAGACAGAGCTGATAAAGTGGTAATCTTTCTGATCACACAGCAAAACCAACTTATTGTGTGTGTCTGTGCCCATTCTTCTCCTATTCAGAGAGATCCATGGTCTTGTTGAAGAAAAAAGACACGAAAAAGAGGGTCTTTTTGTGTGCTTATTATTTTTATTTTGGAAATAAGCAAGAAAGTGTACGCTCGTTTTCACATACTGTCTACTACCATACATTCTGCCATACATTTTTTATATGCCGTATAACAGCTTTTTTGGATCAATAGAATAAAAAACTGACGATTTTTCTTCACCAACTGCAACACTCTATTAACAATTTTCTCTGTGCTTGCTTCCAGCACTGCGGCGGACTTTGCAAAAGTAAAAAAAATCTTTTTCACCCAAAAAACTACTTTATGTGCATATTATTTTTCTTTCTGTACTATGTTTAAGGTATTATCAGTATATAATATATGAAAAAATGTAATATTGAATGAATAGCAGCATGAAGTAGAAAAAAATGTAGTAGAATAGTTTTGTTGTGAAAACTGTGATAATATATTTGCACCATTGTAAGTTGAAATTCTCTGAGAGTTATCAGGAACTGAATAAAGTGTGCATAGTTGCAGGAATAGGGCTGACAGGTTTTATCGATACAACTTGGTAATAATTTAACTGAATGCAGCGGATTCCAGTGTGTGGTGTGGTGTGGCATTCAATGGCATGCCATTTACATTCATGCATTATTTGTAATATTAGAAGAGGTACCGAAAAAAATGTTTTACAAGTGTTCCAGGTAGAGAGAAAAATAGCACATGGCTGCATCCTGTTGTACCAAAACCCCCCTCAACTTTCTCCATTTTTGCTTTGCTGTTGCTGTTGCTAAATAACGCATATGTGCAGTATCTCTTTGATTTTTCTTGATGGCATAAACATATACCTTTTCACATTTAGCAGAATAAATAAGACTATATGTTTCGGTATATATAGTGAAAAATATTATGCAGTTATCGCTTTGAGCGCAGTTTAATGAAAAGAAAATATAATATCCGAGTTGGGTATTGACCAGAGTCCTTCATAAACCATGAGAAAGAGTACGAGCATTTTATAAAGTAGGCCCACTACTGTGCTGCAGTGAAAAGGAAAAGAAAGTTTTAGAAAGTACGGCAATAACAATGAATGTACGTGTTGGCGCTGAATATGACTTTGTGCAAGATTCATGACCAGCCTCGAGAGAAAAAGAAAGGCAAAAATTGAAAATATTAACTTTTCTGTATACCTCTTCACAACTTACGTGCATATTCTTTAAATGCGCAGCACACCCAACTGACTTACAAGCTTCATATAATAAATACTAGGCTACTCAGGTAAAATGATTTTACAAGTTGACATAATAATTTAACATGCTTTGGAGAAACATAATATTTGTTCCTTGTGTGCGTGTTTAGAATGAGGTAAAGCATCAGTGTATTATCATGAAGTGAGGAGTTTCATGTGTAGCTTAAGCCAAACATTGCTTTCATCGCTTGGCGCATCGTGGGAACATGAAGGTCTGTGCTAGTAACCGAGTTGGGTTTAAACGTGTTTGATCCGCGAGAGCGCAAAAGAAGAACAATGGGACGTCCTTTCATTTTGCACCTCTCCGGTACAATAGCTAGTGGAGAAGCCGAGGAATAATAATAAAGAGGATGCGCTCTGCTGAAGTGTATCTCTTTTATAAGCTAAGCAACTGTGTATCCTTGTCCCTAAAATGTTTTTCGCTAATGCGATAAGAAGTAAAAACAAGGAGGAATTGCTTAAAAGTGATGTAGAGTATCACAAGTGAATTTCAAATTGCTTTTCCACAGAACAGAGAGAAAACTTTTCTTACTCTCTTGTCGAATCAGAGGCAAATCCATGTGCGCTACTAGTTTGTATGAGGCTCGTGTTTGAAGTCTGGTATGTAGTACGACGATGCACGGCGCGGCGGCACGCAAAAGGAGGAAGGGAGTAGGTTGCGAAAATGTCAGTTAATATTATATGGGCATGCAAAGGTTGACAATGAAATACGAGCTGTGATGTGGAAGCTCTAGCCATTTTTCACTACTTAAGATTCCGCTCAAGTAGGATTCCTTTTTTGCTACTGCAAACTACTGTGTACACATAATAACGTAGAGGGCTTCACTCCAACAGCCACGTTGTATATACAAAGTCTCCGTGAACGTACTTCAAAAGTAGTGACTCCCTTTTCAATAAATACCTTAAATACTATGTACCTACTTAGTTGGTTGTCTTCTGTCTTGCAATAAAAAACCTTGTTTCTTCGTCTCTCCAGCCAGCCTTCACTTCACGCTGAGTAAAAAAAGGAAATTGAAAATATGGATAAATATGTAAATACCACCAAGTAAAGCCTACTCAAGGCCACCAGCAGTCAAATACTGGGTAAATTTGCAGATGTACTAGCAACGCCTTAATATTGTACAAAGTACAAACACAGAGAGAACAGTGCTGAGCTGCTCAGTCTCCGTGATCTGATGAATGAATGACCTTAAACGCAGTGAACCATACCGAAAATATATTTATGGGAAGCTTAAATTTGTGCGGAGTAAAAAACACTTTATAAATATCGAGTAAGCTAGTTTAGCAGTGCAGTAGCACGCAGAATATACATAATAAATTTTATTTCCTCTTTCCCTCCCTCGCCAAAGTGTACCATTCATGCACAAAAATATTCCACTTCATTCTTCACTTTTTCTAAGCTCTAAGTTCTGTTTTTTCCAGAAATTGACCGAGCATTTTTTCTTTCCTTCTTGTGTGTCACAGGGGACTACGACAGGAAGTTATACATTATATTTTAGTAATTCCAACAAAATCTTTTCACTCCTGAATGTCTAATATACCAGCAGCAAAACCACCACAGTCGAGTCAACCAAATAGAGAAGGGAAATGAATCACTACCTCCACAACATTATGCATGTGAAAGGCACTGAATTAGTTTAGCAGCTTAGGAAAGGGAATGTTTGTAGTATATAAAACTTGATCGCATATTTACTAGCGCGACATGGTGGTTATGTATATGTAGTAGTAAACTGTGGCAGTAAATAGAAGAAACTATATACATCAAACACACAATGCAGTCATCAGTGTGTGTGTGTGTGAAGCGAAGGAGTGTTATTTATATATAAAAAGGTCTATTCATTAGATGTGGATTGTAAGCGCATTTCCCTTTTAATTTTCCTCCATTCATTGTGAAAAAACCTCATAATAAACCATGCTTCAATGAGTTGAATGAGTGACTTTCTAATGAAAGTCAACATAATGAAAAAGGAAGAGAGAATGAAGAGAAAAGAGGGCTTAATATGCTTTTTTGCGTTGTTATATAATCATCGTCATTTGCCATTCATAATATATCCACGCAAGCATCCAACATCTAGAGCAGAAGAGAAAAGCAATTTACGGGAAGTACTTCCACAACCGCACAACACTGTAGAATATGCCTCTCCATTTTCATTTTACTATTACTTTGGAAAATGGAACCACATTTACCAAAGATTGTTTACTTTGTGAGCCTTATTGTGCGCGTAAAGCTTTTAAACATTGGCACTCACACGCGCACTTTTTTATGATATTAATCATCAGCTTCACGCATGCAGAACAAATTCCACACACTTTATTTGTCACAAAGATTAAAAGAATTTTTTGTTTGAGAATATGAAATGGTGCTGGTTAGTCTGCCATAAAAAGCTATCATATTGCACACAAGCTTTTCCCACATATTAAAATCACAAAGCTGACGATGATTTCATGCAGTGTTCAGGGTTCATGAGCAAATAAACTTGTCAGCACACAAGTGTGATGGCTTTTTCTTCATAATATTAGTATCAACATTCTACCGACCGGCAGCTCAAGAGAAATAGATAATAGTTGACAGAAACCATTTGCACTGGTTTGTGTTCGAGAGCATTTGAGAGAGTACAAAAAATGTAGTAATTTGATAACGCATTCATCTCTACTCCTAAATGATGCTAGGAGGGAAGCGGAAGCACAGTCTTGATAACATTTCGTTTTTTAGGAATAGAATCTTCCTGTACAAGGTCTACATAATATTTCAGACAGCCATATTTAGACATTTTTTTCTCTACAAAATATTCAGACTATGTGGGTGCGCACGCAGTCAAGAACAATATTTCTGTCATCTTTGCACATCTTTTCCGTGACAGTAGTCAAAGTGCGTGGCATGCGTTTTCGAGTAGTTCAGGAAATAAGACATTTTATTATAGATTTTCCTCTTCTACTTTTGTTGAAGCACTGGCAAGGGAGCGCACACAGGACACATTTCCCGGATATTTGAACACTCTCAATTTCATTGTAGCAATTTACCATACATTTCTGAAAAATTTGTATGTAGCCCGTTTGTTTGCATATTTTAAAAAACATTGGTTGAGTACAAACTGACTTTTCAAAACAACCTTTGAATGCTATAGTAAGGAAATGTTCGTTTCTTCAAATTATTGTGAAACTTTGCCGTAGAAAAAAGTGACTTTCTAAAGTACTGACTTGCATGTTTTTGAAACTGTCCCTGTTTCATAATAGTACATTTTTGTAGGAATATGAAATGTTTTAATAAAGCTATATATTTGTGACTACTGTCTGTCAACCTTTCACAACATTATGCTTGTGTATACGTCGCACCGGAATAAAAAGGTTATTTGCATGAAAATATCCTAGTTTTGAAATATGATAGCATTTTAAAGAGAATAAATATCACTCTATTTTGCATTTTTCATTGCAATACTCTCTCCTTAAACGAGATCACTTTCCCTGCGCATAACATTATACACTAGGAAAATAAAGCTGGCTTAGCTATCACAACAAAAAAGAGTCATGCTGCTCTATTATAGATATTCAGAGGGAAACTATTTTTTGAGGCGACTGCTGTGAGTGTCATGAATTTTGTTCCATCAAATAGCATCCTTCCAGTGATGCACATCACAAAAAATAATACTGTATGCCTACGTATCATGGTACCCTCTTACTATTCACTATTCTTTTTTTCGTGTTTACGTTTTTCTTTACTGGTAGGTATATGCACATTAGTAGACGCTTGATACTTCAAAATGATACGCCGTTTTCCTTCCGCTCTCACAGTTATTTGTTCCGAGCGGTAGCATCAGGAATACGGATATGGTGAAGGCAAGACGCGTACAGTAAAAGCAGCACAAAAGTAAGGTGGTATAGTTTACTTTTTTTCTTGGAAAAAGAGCAAGATGAAAAATAAGCACAGCTTACTATCTCAACATGTCAGCAAATAAATTTTGGGAAAATGGTTTTGTTCCTTTTTCTCTGTTGCATATATTTATAGTAGCACATATGCCAAAATAAAAACATGTTCAGAGGTCCTTTCCATTTCTCCAGCGTAAAATATCCTGCTATTTTTACTCCATTTTCCTATAAAAATGAAACTAAACTGCAGCAACTTTGTTTTCTTTATTGTGTGAAAATACCTAGTGCTTCTTTTATTATTTTTGCTGTGACTTTGTTTGTTTTGGAACGGTAATGAACCACGAGAACACAATGCTTTTTGTTTTGATGTTGTATATTGTGCGAAAAATCATGCACAAACATGTACATTGAAGCTTACAACTTCAAGGAATTACGGGAGAAACAGTGTTCATGATTATGAGTAGTTCTTTTTGTGAAAAAGTAATCTCCACTCTTAAAATTTCATCAAGATCCCCTCGTTTTTCTCGTGTTACACACATTTTCAACAGCCCAAAAAATGTTGCATGTCAGCTTGTACTACCTTCATTTTTCATCGCCTTTTCTGCTATTGCTATTTTATTTGCTCGCTACCAAAAATCCTTTTTCATCTACACCATTTTTCTTGGCACTTTCAACGCACTATATGATATTATGCTTCTGGAAAAATAATAACTGTGCTGAATCGGTGATTAGCCGTGTAGCAGTAATAATAATCAACATGGTCAACATTTTTATTTTCACCATTTCCACATAACATGATCGAGTTTCCGCCACAGTAGTAAAAGCGTAAGCACGTTTTTAGAAGTTTTTTTTCTGGTTGTTTGCTTAAAGCCAGTAATATGGGAACTCCCTTCCTCTTGCTCACTTCTGTGCTACTCTGTTGTAATAAAAATGAATGTAAAACCGACATGCGAAAAAGTACATTTGTTGAGCAATAAATGGTTTTGTATTTTTTCTGTAAAGGCACAGCTGTTGGATGCTGTAGAGTGAAGTAAGTGTGTGTGTGTTATTGGAGAGCAAAGTAAAGAAGTAAAGTAAATAAAAAGGCAGACTCTCTGAAAAAATATAAAGTTGCCAAACAGATATTATACTTCTTTTTTCTGGAGAAAAAAAGGAGATTTTGAAGTGTGTAGGGAACGGCAACACCCTTTGCAGTGGAGGCAATCACCAAAGGGAGTTCTTTTTTTGCAGTGGAAGCAAAGCAACTAGACGTCGTACCACATGCTACCGTTTTTCCTTTGCATTTTGTACAACAATCACACCAGGATATGATGTCGTTTACTTACTTTAAGGAGAAAGAGAAAAATCTCCGATGGGACTCCATTTTCATATCCAATACACTTTACTTTATCCTTCATGCCCACCAAAATTGTACATCAGTACAATATAGCAGTGTGCTATTGCTATTGCTGCTGCTACCTTAGTTAAAAGGGAGAATCTATGTAAGAATATGATGCTCATGTTATAAAGGCAACTTCTTTTCCAGAAAAACAGTGTGAGAGAGAAAACAGCAAGTGGACGAGAGAAAAGCAGATATGGTAAAGTGTGCTAACAAAGCAGCTTTATGTGCATACATTTTGTTGAATCACCAGCAAAAGTTCATGTGTGTACGGCTTGTCGTCCTTCTCGCAGGCTATTCATTCTTAACGTTCAACATCTCCGGCAAGCCAAGTGACTTGCTGTCTGGAAAAAAGTCCGGTTCTCTCTCTCCCTTTCCTTTCCTCCTGCTTACTTTTTTGAAATAAAGAGAGAAAAACCGGTTTGGTTACATTAAATGTATTTCAAACTGTAGGATATGTACATTTATGTGTATGCTGCTTGCCTACACTGGCAATGTAAGGAGCAGAGACTGAGTGAGTGTGAGTAGGCCCCTCAGGATTTCCCTATTGAGTAGTACCTACAATTTATAAGTAGTGCTAGGCGGATTTTGGATAAAAAACTGGAATATTTAGTAGCAGCACTTCTTTTCCTTTTGCTAGAGTCTCCCTCAGTCAGGCCTGACGTGGTGCTGATGCCAGTCAAGCCAAATCCTGGAGACTCAACCGATCGAAAAGCCCCAACAAAAAAGTAAAGATATAGCATGATATGGTGTGTGTCGTGTGTACAGCTGAGAAAACGGTTGCTCTGCTCTGCTGCTGAGTCAACTCTCACCCTTCCTAGTTTCAAAAACTTGTTCATTCTGGTGCTTCTTTTGTGAATATTATGTAGGCACAAAAATGAAAATGTATTTTATTTTCATGGATTATTTCTGCCACTTCACTTGTTTAAACGAGGCTAGGATTCGGAAAACAGTTCAATATTATTATGCATATACACAAAAATACAACATATAAAGTTCTTTCATCGTGCATTTGAATTTTATATGAAGCTCTTTATTCGCCACAAAGTACAACGACCGCATGTATGTACTCTTTAAATCCATGTCAATAAATGTGAAAACGTTCCCCTTAGTGTTCCTGCCCTATCGTTTAAATGTCTGTGCAGTGTGTAAGACTCTAATTTATCCCAGCAAATGTATAACTCTGATTTTTTTGTCGAAATTTTTCCTTGAACTTGCAATCTATGTATTGTTTGCATGTAAAAATGCTAAATTTGCCATAATGAACGTTAAAAAAGCTAAAAAGGAAGTTACAGGAAAACCCCTTTTTGAGACCCAAGCAAAATAGGCTTTACCAAACAAAGTGTTTAGTTCATAACGTATAACCCTTAAGCTGGAACTAGAGTGCAAGCAGGAGTGTGCTTCTGACTGTTTTGAGCAATATTGGAAAGTTTCTTGATTCATCATTGTGAATCCATTACAACCACTCAAGCCATATAATTTGGGGAAAAAGTTGTAATAATATGGTTGTACATAAAAACCCTTTATTATGATAGCAACTTTAGCCAACTTCTGCACCAGACATTCCCACTGTTGTTTGTATTATTAGACCAGTTTAAAGCTTTCATTAACTCTCTGGCATTAGTTGTTGTTTAGAGTAGGAGGAGGAAGTGTTTTCCATGAATAACGATCAGTGGCTGCGTGCGTACAAGATGGTAATGATGAACGTACTCTTTTAAACACACACTTTGCTTGTGTGCTGATGAGTTGTACGCTGTGGGTCCCTGTTGCTGGTAGGGTTGAAATTAGCTCCGCGCTTTCATTAATTTCCAAGAGATTTTCCCCCACTCCTGCTGCTTGTACCTCTTTTTTTGTATACTTGACAAAAAGTGTTTTATATACCTAAACTTGGCAAAAAACTGTAAAAGGCCGAGTACATTTTTCTTTCCATAAAAATATTTTCTGCCTTTTCTACCAGTTTGCTTCTGTTCTTGGCTTATATGATAATACGCTTATCAGATTTGTACTGTAAGGCTTATAGTCACCAGCTAGTCACTCTGGGGAAATCCCTGTTGACTGACGAGATTCCCAAAGAAATAAAGTCCTGCTTACACCAAATGAGTAAAAGCTAAAGCCTTACACAAGATTTTTATGTTGATGTTGACGATAACTATTGAGAAATAAGCTATTCAACAGTTTCTTATCTTACTCGCTCCTAACTTAATACATAAACAGCAACAAAAAAGTAAGAAAATGATGAAACAATCTAACTCCCCATTGTTCTTCTTAGAAGCGGGGAGAACCCATGAGCATTCTAATGCCGTTATTGGTTAAACAACACATTTGAAAACTTTAGCCACGTACTAATGTCTACACTTTACCCAAACAACTTTAAACTAACCAAGAAAAATTGCACCACTTGAATTAAATGCATTACAAAAACTGTAGCAGCATTATTATAGCTAGAAACTATTCATTGTTACGACACACGGCTGATTCTCAAATAGAGCGTGGAGCGTGCTAAAACTAAAGATAAGTGGATGAATTTTGAAGAGGAACAAAAACTTTTTTTTCGTACGGATAGCAGTAGTAGAAGTAGTAGCAACCCATTAAAGGACACTCTGCTTTTGCCTGGATACAGGCGATAACTTGTACTGAAAAACTTCCCTTGAGTGCAGGCACCAGAGAAGACGCAGAAGAAGAAGAGAAAAAAACCAGACTTTCTCCTTGGCTGCTTGTTGCAAAAGAGTAAGGCAGACGAGTGTGTAGAGTACCAGCACCAGGCCACATAACATATAGACTTATAAACACCACAAGTGTGTAGTTGAGTTTTCTGTGAGGTTCTACTCGCAACAACTAACAACGTACTTACACTCTTTTACTTGAAAAATGGAAAGGTCGTTTCAGCTTAAGAAGAAAGAGAGAAAACCTGCAAGTTTTATATATATTTTGTCGAGTCTGTCAAGTGTGGCTAAGGGATCTCTCGGCGTGACGAAGACTTTTTCTTGCCTAGTTTATTGCTGCTCTTGTTCATGCAGCTCCTCCAGAGTAATTTTTATAGGGGGCATGTTAAAAAGTTTTCCCAGAAAGCACACGCATACCTACTACTACTACTACACGTCATAAACGTGTGCTGTGCAAAAAGGCGAAAGTACGGATCGTTAAAAACCAGCCTAAAAGCAGGGATACACACTTAAAGAGAATAGAGGGGAAAGCAGGAAAAGTTGGAAGAAGCAAGAACGCCTGAAAACATGGCTATATGCTACATTGTATTGCACTAGTGGGTACAGTTTAAAATGGAAAAACAGTTTTATTTGTAGTGTCTTATAAAAACACAAGATCATCAAGCCATAGGTTTCATTGTCGTAGGTACATACATTTAAGACCTACTGTCTTGTCCTTGTCAAAAAAAAAGTTGAAAATACAAAGGATTTTGTGAAAACAGCTACAAAATGCGGTCCGTTAACTAGTGGTAGACCGAACCTATCCGAGATTTGGACAAATTTTGTGAGCAAGAACACTGTTCTAAAACCACCTTGTGGTACCAATTTAGGAAAATTACCCAACACAGCAACGGACATTGACCCAAAAATGAAATGCTGTTTTATCTGATCGAGGCATCGTGAAATTACTATTTGCATGGAAATCCAATGGAATGACAATTTCATTTTAGGTTTTGTTTTGATGATATTTCCTGCTTGTGTTATATTCTTCGAGTCTGTTCTAAAAGGTCTCTGAACAGGGATACTAGAAAATATAAACAAAAATGCCGGAAGACACTATTAGACTGCGAAGGGTTTCCTGTACCTTGCCTTTTTCCTGGAGAGGGCACACTATTATGCAAATTGGTTGAAAAAATTACTACTCATTTTTGCAGTCATAATATTTATCATTCATGTATTCCCTTAATATTCCCATTTAGTTTGTGCATATATAGCTCACTTGTTAAGGAGGCAACTTGTAGTTTCCTTCCAGTTTTGTGACAATTTCAAATGTAAAATCCAATTGCATACATACATATTATATACTAGTAGTTTGTAGTATACATCATTATCATTCACAAAACACATATTATAGAGGTCGACCGCATCGTTAAACTATACTTTTGGTTTCAAAAATTCAGGAAATAACCGTTTGCATTTGTCGTAGGCTACACACATTATACAACATGTTAGATGTATATGTGTGTAGTACGTACAACCAATAAAAGTAAACCGTAAAAATTGGAAGCAAAAAGGAATGAAGAGGACAAAGTAGGCAGTGAAGGAGGATTGGCGACATACTTTTGGAAAATAAAGTTGCATAATGTTTGCAGAAAGAAAGCAAGACACTTTTTTGTCGATTCAGCTCAACTTACATTGCTTGGTGGGCTTTTAGAGAAAAATTGAGAAATGAAAATGATGGGACATACATTCAGACTCAGCTATTCCACACAACAGTCAAAACTAGACAAACAAGAGGAAAAGTCATAGCTGGAAATCGTGACTCCTTTCTCTTTTCCGTTGTATAATATTTGCTTTGCCTTTGCAAAAAAGGAAACTGTGACAAAAATACTTTCTTTTATCTTGTTGGCGGTTATATCAGAAAAATGAAGATATTGTCTGGCTCGTTTATTGGTTTATATGAAGGGGCAGGCACACTAAGACAAAGTACTACAAGAAGTTGAATGCTTGCAGTAATGTGGTAAGTATACATTGACGAGCTCTTGTACCAACTACAATGACTATTATTATTGCATTGTGTTTGGAATAACGATTCTGCTCCTTCCTTTCTCCAATATAGCTTTTCCTGATATCATTTTCTTGTGAATATAATAACACAATATGATACAATCATATGTAGACATTCGAGGAAAGTAAACAACTATATAATAGCTTATAGACACAGGAAGCAAAAAGTACAAATATGTAGTTTTTGTCTTGTTGCTTCTTATTTGTTCTTTGTTTTCTGAGATTAATAGTGCATACACTGTCGACGCCACAGTTTGTACTATTCATTTGTAATACAATATGAAATGAACACAAAGCCCGGCAGGAAGAAGCGGAAATTTGAGTGAAAGTGCTTGAAAATAAGCCGTCATTGTTTTATTCAACAGCAAGAAAATGGCCACTTTCACGTGCGTCAATTGCCACTTACTTTTGATGTTGCTTTTCAGTGGAAAGTTATTATTGTAGCTTTCTTAATTCACTTCTGTGTGGAAAAGCAGGTTTAAGCCAACTATTTAAGACGGTTATGGGTGAAGCATGCTGTGTCGCTGGAAGATTTGTGTGGAATTTATTTTCATTACTGTAACAAAAAATGTAACAATCATTTTCAATCCTGTCATGTGTACTTGATACTATCCGGTAGCTCTCTAATGTAAAATGGTCGCAAAATGTGTACTAAGTGTTTGCTGGGTTTTTACACACAAAAACAAACATATACTAGCAGTTTTGGTTGTGTACAAAAAAGAAATCAAATGATTTGGAAAGGTTAACTTATTTCCATCAAGATCCCTTTTGCAAGAGATTTCCATGAACTTTTGCTAAAGATTGCACGGTTTTGTGAACCAGCCACATAAATAGAAGCTGCTCATTCGTTTCCAAGAAATTCTCGAAAACTTTGGCCAAAAATATCGTGAAAATTGAGGCGAATGGACAAATGTCAACGGCAATATACACGGTTGAGCTCTTTACGTATACACGCACAGAACGGGTTCAGCTCACAATTACTTTTCTCCGAGTCAGTTGCCGCATGTGCCTATATTTACACTTTCGCTCTTTGATAAAAAGCACTTTGTCGCGTAGCACACAAGAACCGCACACTTTCACCCACAAAGCATTATGACTAAACCAGACAAGAAGCCACAATGCATATATAACTGCGTGAAAGTAACATTTTGAGTCTGTTACATAATCCTTAATGCTAGCCATCAACCACGCAACTGGAAGGCTGTTAAAGCAACTATTTAACACCAGTTTACTCCCACCAGATTACCGAGAAACGATAGTAAAATCGTATGATTTGACAGTGTACATTATGTACATACATAATATATTAAGTGCTTATACATTATAGAATTCGTTGATATTTTCATTTTCTGTCTCATTTCCCTGCTGTTTTACTGGGTACTTTTTGGCTTTGCAATACTCGTTTTTGTTCCGTTCTTCCTAGACTGGGTTGACTAAGCGGAACGGAAAGTTTGATGGATTTGAAAATGACTTTTCATGACTATGGTAGAATGGCGCATACTACACCGTACACACAATGACGGCTTCCATGCATGTGAATTTTTGTTTTTTCTCTCGTCAGCTTATTTCAGAGTCAGTGTGCATTCATGCATCAAAGATCGATTGTTGTATGTAATACGATGAAAAGTGTGTTTTTACAAAGAAAATTTGTTCGTCTTGTATATAAGCAGTGCGCATGGTATAATACATGCAGCAAAGAAATTTCAATTGGATATGGTGCTAGTAGTGAAAATGAAAACAACACCAACTCCATATAATATGCAAACTCCAAACTAGGTATTATTGTTTTCATATGTATTCCACAAACAAACAATATGCCAAACAGAATGTGAAATGAGTACTTATTAGAGTACCAATATTGAGAAGTACAACGGAAAAGGGGAAAACTGAGAGAATGAGGAGAAAGTCGTGTCTCCGAAATGGATTTCATTTCACTACGTTGGGTTGGAGAGGCGCTGCTCCCAAGAATAAAATGACTTTTCATGCAATTTCCCCTTTCAATGTGTATTATTTTGGCACATGCCTTCCATTCCATTCCTTGCATGCATGCTTCACTCACCACACACACACGGCCAACAAAAGTGATAGAAACTTTTTTCTTGGTGTGCTTTTCCTTTTCTTTCTTGCTCTTTCACGTTTGCTTAATATAAAAGACTCAGGAAACAGCAGGGGTCAATGCATGAAAAGGAATGAAAGAAGTACGAAGGAAAAAAAGACCAAGAAAAAATCTGGAAACTAGTTTCTTTTTCATAATATCGCAATTTAGCAAAAGTAGTACTGCTAAGGGTAATATCACGCAAGTATTAGCAATGTGAAATTGGCTGGTGTAATAAAAATAGTAGTAGGCTTACTTTTTTCTCTCTTTGCAGACAGAAAAAAGTAACTGTAACCAACCGTGTGATATTCCTCTACACAGACGATTGCACACATTTACCAATAATGCCAACCAAGTTTTTAACCGCATTATTTTTATATCTTTCTCTCTTTTATTTTTGCTGATAATGAAATTCTTTGCGGTTATTTTGAATTTATTTAATGCTTCATTTACAGTTAGAGCTTTGGTACACGCGGAAGTTGGAACGCTGAAAAAAATCATGTTTGAACTTGAAGCAAGTTGCGTGCCATTTGCTGTTAACGTTGTAACTAGTTAAATGACCAAATAAAACTTCAATCATCATTATCGTTAGATACACATATATGGTCTATCGTGCATTAGTTTCGTAAAAGCGTAAGATTAAGACAAATAGGAAATAGTTGAAAGCAATAAGAAAAAAGCGATAGACCAGACGCAACAGTAAAAGAAATGCTCCGAATTTCCAGACATTTTATAGTTTTATACACCGAGAAGTTGCAGTTGTAGTCTGTAAAGGCAGCCAACTACTTAGTATTATATACCTTGTGTGTAAATGCGTTTGCTGAGTTGTATAGACATTGCTTCCGACACTCTCATCAATTTCCATGAAACATCAGCATCATCATCAGTAGAGCAATATCAGGATGGTAGAAAGAGAGAAGCAGAGTGCAGAATAGCTTTAAAGAACAGACATAGATTAAAGTGAGTGATAGGGAATCCCATCATGCCAAGATAGTCTCTAGAGAAAGTAACGCGTGAGCGTCTTCTGCATATGTGTATCTCTATCTTCTGCCTGATATTGAACAGCGGCAAGCAACCGGGGAAGAAAACAGAGTAATTTTATACATATCATTAGAATGCTTCCGAGAAAACCAACTATCCGTGTAGTACACGTGTGTAATGGTAAGAAGAGCAGTTGTCATTACTTGGAAAAGTAAGTCATTTCATTACATGGATGTTATATAAAGAGCCATTTCTTGCACTCTTTCACGCATGCTGGGCGGTCCACCGGAGAAGCACATAAGGCTGCAAGTAAACTACAATATTATGATAAGAGCGGAAAAGGGAGATATTTGTGTTTGTATATAGTATACAATTCACTACACAACATTTCATTCATAAAGATGTAGTTATTTTCGAGTTTCTCTGCTCGTTTATTTGTTTTATTACTTGCTGAAGAAAATAACGCCTGGGAAGAAGGAGGAAAGAGCAGAAAAGAGAAGAGTTTACTTTTTGAGCAAGTTATCAAGTAAGTAGTTAAACCACCAGGAGCAAGGTTTTATATAGCTATATATAATATTGCGCACATTAAGCACATAAAAAGATTATACGTTTTGTAATATGTAGCGAGAGCAGTTATTTTCTCGGCTGTGTGTTGTGTGTGTTTGTGTGTGTGATGAGAAGTTTCAATGTTTTTCTAAGCAGGTTACACATTCCCACTAGAGACAAAAAGTAATCAAAAGTACAAGAGAAGGGAAAATAGAGAGAGAGATCAGGTCAGAGGAAACAAAAGGCTACTTTTATACTCTACTTATTATATGCATTATGTCTTCAAAAAAACAAGACATCCGTCTACCGTTACCCTATAATATTATATAACTTCCAGGAAAGCTTTCCGAATGAAATAATGGCACACTATGCTGTTATTATAACGCGAGTGGTAGTGCAGTAGGAAAACGTGTAGGTAAACATTCCTTTGTACCTATTGCCACCAAAAAAGTGTACATAGGTATCCACATATACCAACACACTCACACTTAAGGTATTTTGTGTTGCGATGTCGTCAACCGTTTCTCCCATACTCCAGACCGTCTGCTACCTACCGCTGTTTAATGTTTGCTTTCTTTATTCCACTTTTTATACAGAGATATAAGGAATGTTAAATATATAAGTAGGTACTTTCTTCTTTGCCAATATCCTCCTTGTTCACTAATTCAACACACTCCTCCGCAACAGTCTAAACAAAAACGGCAGACTTCTTTATTCTCTCACTTCTACCATTCAAGTGGAGGAGGAAGGTCTCTTGACTTTTTTGTTATTTATTTGCTCGTTGAATGCGTTCACTTCCCTTTGCCGCTCCATTCACTCAAGGAGAAACAAAAAAAACAGGAGAGTAGCAGTAGCAAAAGATGAAAACAGTTTCTTTTTATATACGCGCCCAAGTCCCTATTGACTTTCACCTTGTTTTCTGTATCAACGTAATAGGCATGTTTTTGTGTTTTCACAGTAATATTTCCAAGTGCCGCTGTGTTCTTCTTTTGTAGCGACTTAATATAGTGAAGAAGCAGTGAGGGAAGGTGAATGAAACATCAAAGATTTTTTTTCAGGGAATCAAATAACATTTATTTTTAGAGACGTCTCTGTATTTATATATAAGTTGAGAAGGAAAGAAAGCCAGACGGAAAAAATCTGTAAAGTGAGGGAAGCATTTTTGTTTCGACAGTTTAATTTGAAGTTGGACATGAATGATAGTGGCAGTTGGTTTCAAACAATCCGGTTTTGGAGAAGCCATACGGCGAGGAATATGGCGTAAAAAAGTCAAAGGCTGAATATCAAACATTTAAAAAATTCATAACAAAAACAATGCCAAAGATAGAGAGACATTCAGCGAGGGCGGATAAATAAAGAAGATACTGTATGATGAACAAGAACTGCCACCTTTTTATGGTTTTTTCTTAGTTTTCTATTTTCAGGTTTGACTCGAAATAGCGTTTCAAATCATTCCTTTTGAAAGCGTCTTGAGAAATCAATAACGTCAAGGTTTTTTTTCTTTTGCTAAATAAATATACCACAGTAGTATTTGTGCTTACGCACAATTCGAGTCTTTCCCATACATTACATGTATGCAGCTTTGTATTAGATTTTGTCGTGCCATTCCACATAAAAGCCTTGTTTTGTTTTCAATCAAAACCAATTTTACATCAAGGCTTGGAGGCATTCCCTTTTATATTTTGACTGATGATGATGACGATCCAAATGGTAATTCAAAGGAAAGGTTTTTGCCTTTTGAATATAACGACGTCAGAAAAAAGGGATCGAGCTAGGAATTTGCTTTTGTATTGTTTCTATATGCTTTGCTCGCTTGATAGTCTGCTTTGTACAAGTTCCTTTCAAAAGCCGATGTCTCAGAAAAAAGAAACAAAGGCTGCCGTTGAAAATGAAAGAGCGCAAAAGAGTAATTTAGTTCTTCTGCCGTAACCAATTATCGAAAAAACAAGTTAAATGTAATGTATTTTTATCATGACTTGAAAAGTCTCGACCTTGCCGTATACATATAATCAACTACTTATAACATCCTTACAACCAGTTTCGTTTGAGCAAAGAAAAAACGCAATAGCAAAACTTGTATTGGTATTCCGAGTCCTTGGTCTGCTCGTGATTTTGTTCGTCTGTACTCCTCAAACACAGAGATTTCTTTCATCTCGGCTTGCTTTTCTTCTGTGAAACTATGTTGTAATTGAATTTTGATTGTTAAAGGTGAGCTGTACAAAAACTTCTTTTGCTTTTATTCTCTTCCTTTTCCCTAGTCTCGGTTTTCCATAAGCCGTGTGCCAGTTAAAGCTCAGCTCAGCCAGCAACTACTATTACCGTTGCCAAATAAAATGGTAAAAAACGAGCATAGAGCTGCTGGAGAGTATATATATATCGACCGTCTCCATAATTATAATTCAAGTAAATCCTTTTGAAGCCCTTTTCGCCATGAAATGGGAGAATGAAAACGAGCATGTTTACACACGGCTTTATACTACATGCTACCGCTTCCACCACTACCACCACCACCTCCAATTGTAACACGTCGAAAAACATTCCCATTTCCCAAATGTAAATTACCTTATGAATGCTCTTCTTCTTATAAATTTCTTTCTCTTTTTAAGGGGCTTACAATTTATTGAGATCACAAACATTTTACTCCATTAAAACGTGTACTTCTCTGCTCACTCACTACTACTACACAGAGTGCTAACAACTTTGTGCCACAACTCACTTCTCATTCTCTTCGTTTCTCAACTTCCGCCTACTTGAAACCGCACATGCAGACACACAAACATTCATCTTTTTTCCTTGGTGGCATGTACGAGCTCTGACTGCTACAAAAAGATAAGACAACTACAGTAAGAATATTAGTTGTGAGACGCGCTCAAACCGTAGCATTTTCGATAACATTAGTTAAGAATGCTAAAACAGATACTGGTGTGACGCAAATATCTCCTTCCCATTCTCATTTGGATTTCTAATTCAACCGCTCTGTGTGGGTGCTTACCACAACATATCAACTCTTTTTGGGAAAACGTATCACTTTTGGTTCTTTTATTTCCGTAATTCATTCTTTTTGTATGTACATTGATATTAACTGACACGTCTTGCGCTCTTCCACTTGTGGTTCATTCTTTCCTTTTCCTATCTCTCGTCTTCGTCATTTGCTGTCCTTTTTCTTTTACAAAGTTGCAACGTAAAACCAGTGAACTGAATTTAAAATGAAGATGTCAAGATGTACACATTCCCACATACATACATAAAAATAGCGGGGTTTTACTAGTCACTGTTAGCACAACACTACTAGCATACGTGAACAATTCAAGAAAGCACACAGAATAAAGTGAAATGTGACTAGTTTGAATGGACCCCCAACTAACATGCAGTAGCAGCCACACGTGAAAATTTTCCACCGTACTTACATGAACGTGAGGCAGATTTTCTGTCTCATGAAATGAAAGTGAAAGGAAAGAAGAGCGATGAGGACAAGTAATATTACGTGAGTGGTTCTTCTTTCT
Source organism: Entomobrya proxima (assembly GCA_029691765.1). NCBI lineage: Eukaryota > Metazoa > Arthropoda > Collembola > Entomobryomorpha > Entomobryidae > Entomobrya > Entomobrya proxima. The sequence goes on from CM056171.1 coordinate 22,353,391, forward strand.
AGCACGGACACAAAGTAAAAATTTTTAGTAAAAGCTCCAACACACACACCTACATGCTTAGTGTGATAATCGATTCCACGCTTCTAGTACTATTATTACTTTCTCATCTTTCCTTTGAAGACTAGTGTACAAGTCCGCTGCTCCAAAAATACTTTTCCTACCAGTTACTTTACCCATTGTCCTCTACGACACACATCTCTGAATCATATTATACGTTTTCCCAAATGCCATGTAATAATGTATTATTTCGCTGGCTCATTCTTTCTTCCCTTGCTCTTAGTTGGCGTGTCGTTGGTCTCCGTGTCGCTTTCCCTGCTGTCTCTTTTGCATCTGGTGTCACATCTAGAACAAAAACTCATTACAACAAGCAGTCGACCTTGTATGTTCTCAAAGTTTACCGACAGAAAGCCAGAGAGACACGCCACCACGGAGTCTACATTTTTTACCCATTCAACGTTTTGCAAATAAGTCCAATCTCGACTTGAGAAAGTCGTCAGTAGCCACGCTCTATGAGTTTGCTCATATGTGTAATGATGCTGGTGGTACAATGTAAGATTAAATGAATAAAAGCAGGAGAAAGGATCTTTTTTCCTGTCCAAGTAGCGCGCATATATATTGCGTGTACGCCCATTATACTTCCATTAAGATCTACTTTAATCTCTCAAGACAGTTGGAATAACGGGGTAATATACATGGACCAACAAACACAAGGTGCTTTTTCTACTACAACAACTCTACTTTTTGCAGCTTTCCACCACCGCCACCGCAGCGAAGTGGCCCACTTTCGACATTTTAGTTAATAAACGCTTTATGCACTCACGCTCCTCATCATCATCAGCATCACCACTGCCGCCGACACGGTGTGTGTGTGGAGGAGTTTCCTCGAGTGAGCGTGCAAATTTTGTGCGGAAATTCACTAAAATTGTTAATTTAAAACCATATGACTATATAATGAGTACATGCTTAAATATATCTAGCACAGAGAAATATAATAGCAAAAACAGAGAATAGTTTGGTGAAAAGGAGTAAACGGTTGGCTGCAGTAATGAAAAGATTACTGGTTATATACGTAATATTTACTTGATACGTATCTTTATGTGCCTTCATGGTGCTACAACGTCTGCTGGCAGTAGCAAAACGCTAGCGTATGAAAGTTGTAGAGCGTCATCATCGTCCTTTTCATCTTGCCTTTAGCTTATTCTCTGTCTTGTTTCTCTCAAAGAGCTGAGCTGGCTCAAATTTTCAACGGTTTTTGGGTAAAATGGAATGGCTGAAGAAAATTATACGAAATTGGTTCTCAGAGTGCTCACATATGCACGCATGGTATTTTATATAAAAAAGCTAACGCTGAAAAAATGCTAGAAGGTGTGTTCAGACTGAATAACACAAACGATGCGTTACTTATATTTGACCAAGCGTTTGCTTATGTGTGTGTGTGTCTGTCCGAAGAGAGGCTCAAGGCTTTTAAGAAATTAGATGCCAAAGCAAGACAAGAAAAGGAGGATAAAAGGGCTTCTTCGCCTTTCGCCAGAACAGCAGCTAAAAACAAGGCATAGCAAGGGAGTGTGTGGAAGTAGAGAATCTCTCCCATCCTTGCTCTACATTATTGCTTCAAAGCGGACAAAATTTCGGTTGAGGAGTATCTACATTTTGTATTAAATATTATGGGAACGAAGGTCTCTTCAACGGAAAGGGAAAACGGAAGAATGTCATGTTTTTTTCGGGGCTTATCAGTATAAAGCTTTTTTGTAGCAAAACGTGCACCCATTCACTCACCACCACTAACCAATAATATCATTGCAGACTCAGACTTTACATGGTTTGAAAATAAATGGTGCCTGCTGGTCCACTTCCTCTGCCTGTCTGTACGCTGCCTGCCACTGATGCTTGTCTGCATCATGCAGTAAATTCTTCCATGTGTATCTATAAACTGCCTATATTTATACATTCTAGAATATTGGTGTCGGATTTCCAGTATGTGTGATATCCCTTTCAGTTCACAGCTGCTTCTCCATTTTCCCTTTTGTCATTTTCTTGTTGCGACTAAAACATTTCACCTTTTGTGTCCTTCTCACCACCACGGCAGATCCGCCGACGTTGTTGCCACAAGCAGTGTATGTCGTTGCTGTTGCCGCTGTTTCTTCCTTTGCTCTCCTCCTGCAGCTTTCTCTACTGAAATTGCTCATTGAGAAATAATACGTGCTTAATCCTTTTCTCTGGGCTGACTCCCTGCTGTTTTCTTTCTACTTATAACAAAAAGAAATTCCAACACCAAAATTGTAGACTTACGTATGCCTATACCATACACTATCGTACATCACTGAATATGTTGATGATGATGATGATGAGAACGGTGATGTTGGTTATTATGTGCACCATGTTCCTCCTGATACGTGGTTATACTTCTTTGAAGAGACCGCTACCACCACCACCACCCAAATCATCTAACAACGTCATTCATGTATTAACCTGGCTGGCTCTTAAGGTTTTCTCTTTTCCCACTTTTCCTATTATTAATAACACCACCATTATAACTTACTGCCGAGGAGGAGAGTCATAAAGAAAGACAATATGACAGGTCACTCCGATGGTGATATATATTTAAAATGCTAATATGCTTGTAACATTGTGCTGCTGGTGGTGAGGGTGCAAGCTCGTTCCAAATTCTAAGTAGACGCCTACTGGACTAGCGTGTTGATGATATGATTACTTTTCTCTTGCTAAAATATACCATCTCCAGCTCTTCCCAATATTTTGTGGTATTCCGTCGTGTCGTCTTGAAGAAAATTTCTCCCCCTTTCCCCTTCCTGTCTTGAATTCCACTTGTATTCTACTCCTTGCCATTATACCACATGTCTTCCAATTAATGTTTTCGATAGATTTATTGTAGTCTCGAGAGCCGTTCTCATTTGAATTCGAACTGGAGGTCGTGCCAGTAATTTTAATCAAATAGGACACTAAACTCAATTTGTTTCTCAGGATGTGCTAAGAGAAACAGGGAGAAAGTTTGAAGGTGCTCCTTCACTACTACTTACTTACTCGCTTTCCTTTTCTTTATTGCATAGGTATTGCTTATAAGCCAAGAGGAGAGGACTGCGGCATAGTATCTCGCATCTGCTGTTTCCTGTTTGTATGGAGAAAGTTACTTTGTTGTAATGGGTATATATACACGTTTCTCGAATATAAAGTCATTTCCCTAGATTACTACTAGAGAGAGAGAGAGGATGTAGTAGGTACACAAAAACAATTCTGTTTTTTCTACGTATTTGTACAATTTTATTGGGTAATAGCTAAAGAAAATGTGAAAACGATTATTATTGGCGAAAAAAGGTTCGAGTGAGTTTCAATGTTCGTCCAGCTTTAATATTATCATTACCTGCTTTTCCGCAATAACTCCTGATTTTCTTTTTTCATTCCTCTTCCCATCTATCTCAATATTTGTTGTAGCAGTGGTAGTAGCAGCGTGGTGCTCTTTTCCTTTGAATGCGTTTCTGGCATGAAACAAAATTAAAGGAGAGCAGCAGCAAAGAACAATAATAATAATAACACGCGTTTCATTGAAGTAGTCAGTGCAGTGGTGGTAGAAATGTAGCTACTGGGCAATATTGGAAATAGCTTGAATGCCAAACTGGACAAGATTCGAGACCGCACAGCAGACCACTACAAAATGCTTTTCAACTACTCAGTGTCTGCTACCTATAATACACAGATCTTCTAGCGCTTTAACTACGCTCCGCGCTATTCAATTCTATATGTATCTGTATTATTTATTTACCAAACTTAATACATTTGACATTAAATTGCATATGTAGGCAGAATGTGAAATCCAAGCGGATTGCCATTCTCCTCACTCGCTCGCTACATAAACTTCTCTATAGTTTTGCCTTTTCTGTGCTCACTCTGAAGATTGAGCTATAGCTGAGAGAATGCCCCATCCAACTCTTTTCTCTCTATTCTTTTTCTACTTTTCTTTCCTGTCCGCCTGTCGGTTTTCCCAGTCAAGTCATGTCGATTTATGTATTATGTACACCTTGGAAAACGTGAGGCAATCAGGTAATGGCTTGATAGGAAGCAACCAAAAACCATTCACTGTTATTGGTTTGATCAGTAGTAACAGTTAAAACGTAGTATGTGTATGTTTACATAACCTTTGCAAAAAGTATATTACGATTCTTTCAAAAAATCTCTCAGCTTTCTCAACGATATAGTATAAATGATCACTCTGCCTGCTACAGATAAGTTGAGAGACAGGACAGACACTATAGGGCGCGTCAATAAGTTGTAGTTTCTGGCTGCTTGCAGTAGAAATGTGAGTCTAGTTGTTAGTTTGGCAGATATTTTGTATTCCACCTGACTATGAAACCAAACGCAATATCTTTTTGTACTAGTATAAAAACGCTATTTACTATTCACTAACTAAATTTGAAAAGTATTTATCTGATAGTCGAGATAAATTCTTTATTTCCTTTTCTGAATCTATCTCCATTACGCATGCATCGCCTACCAGGTAGTTTTGCTATGCCTTTTGGAAAGATCCAGAGAAGAGGAAAATGGATAACAAGATCACGGTCGTGTGTTCCAGGAAAATCGTAATCTGCATGAGGTAAATACTTTGCAATTCCGGGAAAACGTCTGATACGATAACACTAATGACTGTAGAGGAAAAGTCGAAGGATTTTTTTACACTTTGAATACATGTTGCCCTCATTCCTTAATCATATTAGGATTAGAAGGCGACGCAAAACAGGAAACAAACAATATTGCAAAGTACTATACTTTTTCCTCTTTTTATGTGTTTGTTTTTTTGCGGAATCATCCCATTTACTACTACTACTACTACCATATCTTCTACATTTCCTGAATCTCGTTGTGTGATGGAAAAGAAAAAGGGGTTTCCGTTGAATTCACAAAAAAACTTGGTTTAATCAAAGCAGTTTGAATTTTTTGTAACCCGCTCACGGGTAATGGATATTCAGCATAGAAAACCGTCTTTGTTGGGGAATGCGAAAACTCTGACTTGCTCGCGTCAACTTTTTCCTCATACTTTTCCAGATAAATGAGCAGTAAATGAAAAAAGTTAAACGGGAAGCGTACAACTTTCCGTGTATTTAATTTATAAGAATTGCATGTTTCCTCCATGAAGGATGGAAGAGATGGAAAAAGCCAGAAAGATTATATTGCTGTTTCTTTCCCGCGACAGTGACGGAAACGCACAAAACAGTACCGTATCTTTAAATTCCTTTTGGAAAACGGAAAACCCCCTTTTTGTCCAGAATAGAGATACAGAGCACGCAAATGTTGTTTGTAAAGTAGGCATGTGTGTGTACAAGTCGTTTAAAAAAACAGGCAATTTGCATGATAGGCACAAGAATATAGTGACGCCGGATTCTGTGGTCGACACACACGAAATGAAATAAAACAGCATGTGACATGTGTCATGTTTTGGTAAACCTCATTTGTACAGTTTAAAAGGAGAAAATAAAACGAAACTCGACACCGTAATAAGTTCAAACTCTTTCCTCGCTTTGAATTTTTTTCTTGTTTAAGCCCGAAAAAGTTTTTTGCTGTTCAGAAAAAAACTAGCGTGAAAGTTAGGTTGTTCTATGTGTAGAACAAATAATGCCCAATGCCAAGTTTAGCAAAAATGGAAGGACACGACATACGGAAGTTGGAAGTTACACAAACAACTCCAGTATAGTGTAGTATACCTATGTACAATGCGGATATTTGCACAGAAAACCTTTTCTAGCCTTTTCTAGTACTCTGTACGTAAATCCATTTCGTTTCAAACAATAAATTATTTATGTTGTCTTTAGAGAAGTGTTTGTCGCCTACTTTTTAATTGAAAGTTCCAAAAAATCGTGTAGTTCAACTAAACTTGGAAGAGTGGCTCGTTGGTCGTTGAGAAGTTTAGGCATTATAAAGTTTTTTCACCCTCTTAAGACACAACACTTTTTTGTTAAAACTAAAATGCTGGAAATGATTCATAATATTTTCACTTCCTTGTCCTTGTTCAATTTCTCTATTTGTTATATGATTTGTAGGAAAACCCACTAAAGTACCTGAAAAAAAGTATAGTAGAAAAGGAGTGTCTTTTCCAATTTCTCTTTCGAGAGCTGAAAATGCTTTTATAGAAAACGATTTCCCTAAATTCTTTTGAACCATAGTAAGTAGTAGGGTTTATAGCGTACAATAGCATACTCTATTTTTACCATTCTAACTTTTACCTACATCTCGTGTCTATCTATTGTGAAATAGCGTGGTACATGAGACTTCCTTTCATACATCTTTATGTCAATGCTGCTTTCATTACCGTTCATAAGTTCATATTTTATAGTTTAATTTGACCATGTGGAAAAACAATATGTTCTTCAAAATACAAATGTAATTTGGGTAAAGTTCGTCCACGCACTTTTAATATGAGCGGCAGTTTATTGGAAGACGGTCTAGTCAGTGTGTTTTAAAGATTATTAAGAGTTCTTAAGAATCTTGTTTCCTGAACGTGCATAGTTATTCTTTACACAACAAGGTGATATGACTAATAGGAACAAATTGCCAAGAAATTTAACTCTAATTGACTGATAATTGAGGTGTTCCCTCTACAGTATTATCATTTTTATGGAACTCAGCATTCCAGTCACGTCTTTGGTGGTTTGCTCTTGTGGTTTTCCTATTCAAGTTTTACATTGTTTTTTCGGGTTGGACCTTGCAAAGTAAGCAAGAAGATGGTCGTGTGATAAAAACAAAAAGCGTGAAGCGTGAGCCACTTTTTACTAAGCAAGGAAGAGGAGAAAAGTTTACAGTGAAATTTGCTCAATTTGTATTCATTCTCTGCGTCCCAGCGAAATTACAAAACGCGTCAAGTATTTTTTTCACTTGGAGTCGTATCATGCATTCTCCTTGTTTTCTTCACGTTCAAAATAACCGTGTTCGAAAGACGGAGAAAACGGTTATATGAATAAAGTCAGAATACTAATTTCTTCTAGCGGATCTACATTCCAATGTGCCTATCCTGAAAATGTGCGTGTTTCCTAATCAAACACATTAAATAGTAATAATAATTGGAGAAAAATTTCACCTTCATCAACAAGCTTCCGGAAGCATCATGTTTAAGTTCACTCCGAAGTCCGAAAGAAAGGGGAAAGCTTCACATTTTTTCCTTGCTTTTCTTAATCAACTCAAATGAGAGGCATACCTAAGATGTTCCATAGTTTCATTTCTTTTGGCATATCACAGTTAATAATTCTCGGAAGGTGTGATAAGCGTAGCAGGTAGACGGTCGCAGTTTGGAAGCAGAGTAAATTACAATTTGGTTGTCGAATTGCATAACAAATTTCCGCTCTTTGGATGAAGGCTCTACAGCTTCAAATTTTCTGTTTTGCTCACTCTACCGCCTCCAAATAATTCAACCTTAATAAAGAAAAAGAAAGCATGAGCAACCAAAAGCCTAGCAAAGCGAAGAGTAATTTGCTTCTATTCCATTCTGCTTTCTCCATTCCGAGAAATTATATACATAATTTTTGCAATATTTTTTTATATTATGCTTCCATGATATGAGCTCGCAAGCCTGCATTCAAGATATTATTCATTTCTTCCTGACTTAAGCCCTGCCAGCGAGTCTAGCTGTAGCAGTGTGCTTTATTTCGTCTGTATTGCCATTGCTGTTACTACCGCAGCTTTTTGCTGCACCACTGTTTGTTCCATTTTTTGCACACTACTAAAAACAAACAAACAGGAAAGCTTAGACAGCTTCATCTCCATTCCAAAGCAGTGTAACGGCAGAAACGTGAATGTTCTCCGCTTCCAAATACAACGTACACTACACAAACAATGCAAAGCCAATGAAGAAATAGGGAAGATGGTTACGTTAATAGAAAATTCATGGCTAATTTGCAATTCAAAGCACAAGCATAAATTATCGAGAAGGCAGAATAAAACCAGAATAGGTGTACTTTCTAAATGCGTGTGTTTGTTTGTGTTATAGCTTAAGGAATGCGCTATTGTTACTTCCATTTCCTTTTATTCAACATCTACAATATAGTTTCTGTAAGGCAAGTAGTTTGAAACGGTACAAGTTGTCCATAATGAATCTAAACATTGATGATGCGAATGCTATACACTATTACTATAGATTGTGTTTCTTGTGACTTTTCATTACTACGTGTAAACTTGGTTGGGTTCCCACTTGAACAATTGGCTTCATTATTCCAGCAAGAATGCATAATGATAGATTGTGTAAATTCGTTTGTTTGCTCGTTTTTGCATACGCATTATAACACGATAATTTCGTGTAGTGACTTTAACATAGTCTCGTTCCAACATGATTGCCAATTTTTCATTTCATTCAATTTCCGGATATTTCTTCCAAATCCAACATAAAAGATTGCTTTTATTTCGTGAATATTGATGGTAAAACAAGAGGCTTCTCCATAAATGTGTTTGTCACTAACATAAACTTTGCCGTAAATCCCGTTTATGTTGACTGACGTACGATTGCCCTGGAATTCCATCAGATTATCTGGGAACAGCTTGGCAGTTTCACATTCCTTCAATTAGCTTCCCTGCGTCATCAATCTGCATTCCATCATTTAGCGGGCTCATTGTTTTGACACGGATGAAACACAATCGAGACATCAACGGAAATTAAGTGGCTATTTTTAACAACAGATAGCATAAAACAAAAATAAAGTACTCTGAGGCTTTTATACCCAGCCCCAATATTATATTGAAATAAGAAATCCAATTTAAATAAAGCTTCTTGCATAAACACATGAACGAATTGCTTGTGTTTTACTTAAAGCTCAAAACTCTATTTTCATAATCTCATAGAAAATCCAATATAATTCCTACAACATTTTCTCAAGAAACCCATTATTATATTACTAAAAATAGAACGTATTTTTCTGATTCACCAGGAAAACTAAATTTGTGATATTTTCTTGTTTTTATAGCTGCGTGTGATGGAGCAGCAGCTGTCGGAAGCCACAGCCAATGCAGCATCCTGGGCCATGGGCGAAGACCCTGAAAAGGTTTGCTCTTTGCAGCACGCTGTCAGAGAGAAGGATCGTGTCATTTCCAGACTAGAATCCCAAGTAGAAGAACAGGTAATTTTCTTTCTTGTAATCTTTAATTTATTTTGTGTAAGCTTTTAAGCTGCTCCCGGTCCTGGTATTATGTCTCCATTTCATTACTATTACATCCAGAAGAAAAGGAAACCAGAAACCCATTACATGTATAATATGTTCACTTTGAAAAGTTGGTAAGGATGGAACAACGACAATAACAGTCCAATTTTTGCATTCCTTGCTTTCATACTTATTTTCCTATTTAAGTACAACCTCCTCCCGAAATTGTGTCGTGACTTGTGACAAGAAAAAATCTTTTTTTTAAGAAAAGGGAGTTATCGTTTTTTTCATAGCCTTTTTGCTGAGCACTTTTTAATTTTCTTCTCATGATATTGGAAGACGTTGCTCGCTGCTTCGTAGAGTGACACTGGGACTAGCAGAGGACTGACAAGTGAGAGATGTGATTAATAAAAGGAGTCATCCTTGAAATACTAATTGAGCGAAAAAGCATGTGATAAAGCTTTGTAGATGTCATTCCACAAGTATTAATTTGCTTAACCGAATAATGTGTTGTGTGACCGGAATCGACTCCTCCCTCCTTTAGTTTTAGTTCACTGCTCATCTACAACTTACGAAACTGATAAATTTAGCACGTGCATGTGTGTTCTACTGAATCATACGCAACTACATGACTTTCTGTACAGTGCAACCTATAAATAAACACAGCGTACATTTTATATTATAGAACACATTAATTTCTCTGCGAATAAACTTTTTACTTGTAAATCTTCTGATTATGTATGTAATACAGCAAGTACATGACGCAGCTATTGTACTGAAAAAAATAATGAAGTTTGTTACTTATGTGCGCTTCATTAACTTTTCCATAAAAAAGCGATACATACAACATAATCTCCAGAATGCTTAAAAACTTTCATCTATCTTTGTTTCCGCTACACGAGAAAGTAAAATTTTACATCATGTCGATGGAATTTGTCTTAAGGATATATATTCTTGGCTCAATTTGACTTGTAGTAGCAAAATATACATTATGAATTGCTTATGTTACATTGTTACATAGCAGGAAATTATATGGAAAGCAAACTTGATTAAAGGGATACATTATCTAACCATTTTTCAGTGTTAAAAGTATATGCGGTACCACTAGCCATGCAGTTTATTTAGCTACCGTGTAGTGTATATTTCTTTCATTTACTTGGTTGGTGGCAAAGCAGGAAGGAAGAAAAGTTGAATCATATTTCAATGTCTAATTTGAGACGCACACACAAAAGAAAAAAAGAGCTTTTTATCAACCAGGGCACAAACCAGTTATGTTATCAGCACGCTGTTTCTTAGGTTCAGAGAGGTTAATAGCTATTCATACAAAATACGGTTTTTAACCTCTACTCCCGTCCACATATCAGTTAATGTATGCACGCGCCATATTATAAGTTCCTTCTTTCTCTCATTACTTACTTTGTTATTAACAATAAGGCTTCTGTTGAAACTTGAAAGAAAAAATTCGACAGGTTATATGTACCTGTGTGCAAAATGTGAAAGCTTACGACTAGAAAAAAAGAGAGAAAAAACTTTTTTCCTTTCGTCAACTTTCCAGTCTGTATAATGTAACTTGTTAGTTTACTCTTCTGAATAACGAATATGAATTCTGCTATGAAAGTACACTGTTGCTGGATGCTTTTTTTATTACCAACCAAACACGACTAACGGTGCTCGTGTAAAATTCTTGTAACAGTGATGAATGAGCGTCAATAGAACAGGAAGTTAGTCATTTACTACTTTGGTAAGCAAAGGAGTCTTGGGTGGTTGTGTTTACTTTATACCTGCCTATATTGCGTTTTACCTAGTGTATATTACAACTTTATCCGAGATGAATAAGCAACTTTTTCTTCGTTCATTCTTTCATCTCATAGTAAAAAAAACTCTGCAGTAACGAAACGAGTTTAGGAAAACAACACAACACTAAAAATCAACTGGATCTGACCTTTTCTCTTCTACTACATTAAAATTATGTTTGCTCGTGTTCATTCAGCTTCACGGTGTGTGTAGGAACTGAAGCTACCTGCGAAAAGAGTTTTAATGGAAGACGATAATGTTGTCTGAGTAGTGTAATGGTCTGTACTTTTTCTACTACCTATAAGGCAAGGCTCGTGGCTCAAGCAAAAAGTTGTTTCAGTATTGTGTACCTTGAATTTATCGCTACAAGTGCTTTTAATGCATCTTGCCATCATGGTTGCAAAAGGCAAAAACATCATCCATTATTGCATGCTTTAATTTATTGGACGTTACGCATCAGCCCAAAGTATCCTTTTCCAACCGAATAATTGTGAGTGTTACTCTATGTCTTATTCCATTGCTAATAAATTTAACTTTCTCTTGAGAAAGCCTGATTTGCTTTGTATCTTCCTTACAGATAATACAGCGAAATAGCATAGTTTTACAAGGGCGATGTAGCTATGATATTATTAGACGAATGACTTTGGCATGGCCTTCACAGACAAAAAGGCATCTTGGTTCAATTTTCGTTTCCGGTGGTAGTGGCATCAGTGTTGCCTCATTAAAGTATGTTATGTAACCTGCTCTTCTGAATCAGGTCACTCCAAACAGCCTCTTCGTGTCCAAATTTCCTTGAAAATAAAACTTTCTCAATCTCTGTCCTGTCAGTGGCATACTTCCTGTACGTTCGAGTAAGCAGGAAAAAACTCTTCACGTCGAAAATGGAAAGCTCAAGGTACATTTTGGGAGCAAACAAGATATTGTGTATGCGAAGGAGAGATTTTTTTATTGAGGTCGTATCATTTCGAGCGAAAAAATCGGTTATTTCATAATGGATATGACGATGAAGATTACACAACGTTGTTGTAAGTTTAAGCTTGTTTCGGTGTTTCTTTTAGATTGAACTTGTGTTCTGATTTAAAAAGGAATGCGGTATAATATAGGAGCACATACAATACATTTAAACAAGCAAGTATATATGTAGGAAATGATTCCATAAACTTGAAAATATACAAAAAGGTAAAATTGCATTTCGGTGTTCTATCAAGTACCATGAATCAATACCATTTTGCCAGTTTAGTTTAAAGGGTTAAATCTGTGATGGGCACTCCACTCCTAGAGGGGGAGTGAGAGTGGGAAAAATGAGTGGAGTGAGGAATTTTTGGCTTTGGAAAAGTGGAGAGGAGTGAGTGGTTCGAATTGAACACATTCAATTGATTCAATGTGTATGTTGTATTCATTTTCAAAGTAATAAGTATCATCGACTAGTAAATTAAATTGAGAAGCGTAAAAGCTTCCTAAATTGAATACAATTTGTTTTTTTAACTAGTACAGGATATCTTACATGTAGGGCAAAAAATTAACTCATTTGCAATAACTTACATTCGAGAGCGATTTCAATCTGACAAAAACTGCGCTAGTGGACAAAATTGTATGGCAAAGAATCACAGAGTCCTTTCCAAAACAAAAATGAAAAGATAATAATTTTTAGCCATTTTAAACTGAACTCTGGTGGTCAAACTAAAATACAATATGCAAAGTAATTGTAATGAAAATCATTAATAATTTCCTTAGTAATTGTATTACAGAAAATCCTTAATAATTTGCAAGAAAACAGGAATTTTTGTGACCACGAGAAAGTAAAATGACATTTTACAAAAACTGACGAACTACTAAATTGCTACCACTACCTTTCTACTGATTATATGAATTCAGTCTTTGAATTGCTACATAACGGAGAAAAAACCAAGAAAAGACTGTCGGCGCTAACTGATCCTCTTGACTGAATATAAATTCCACTAGATCTGGAATTTGCGCACGCTCAAAATACCGGGAAAAGTATAATTTGTAACAAATAATGGAATTTGTTATGTTTGGTCTATTTCCAATGCCAAGTTCCTTCCTTATGAGTCCAATCAACTGAAAATAAAAAGGTTCGGGTAAAGGTTTTATGAGTTTTAAGTTGCATAATAATAGGTTTAAAACGTAAAATTGATTTTTGGTACACATACAATGTGGGTATACTCCATTCGCTCCATTTGGAATGACGAATCGCAGTAGTAATTTACTAGATGCCAAAGTGTCATCCCATCCTCCATCATCTTCTTCAGCGTTGACCACTTTCCCTCTTGAAAGTGATACGAAGATTTTTATCCATATAAAGTGATTTTGAAATCTCCGATCTCCTTTGTACTGGTTCACTGTTCCATTGAATCCTGGGAATCCTGCGACGGCCATGTAAACGTGAAAGGCGTTATGGATGGAGGTGGTTTCCAAAATTCGTCGTAGTGCGTTTGCATCAGTCCCATCCCACCGAAGCATATCAACATTAAAGCTGGTAACATTTGCATCCCCGTTATGATTCCTGTAATCATTCAAACATTAATTATTATTATGATTCATGCATAATACATCATAAAAGTAATTTACTTTATATTATGAGTAAAATTACAATCTAATAGAGTGTCTTGCCAAATCCAAATTAGATGCTCCCATAAAGTTGCACGCACTACAACGATACCACAGCAAATCTTCTGGAGAAAGATGGTTCGTTGCAATTTCCAGCTCATAGGCAAAGTGGAAATTAATGTAAGAGAGCTCTAAAAAGTTCCCATTCGACTCCTCGACTTCCAGTACACGTTCCTAAGTTCAGGAGGGGAAAGTTCGGCAAGCGGCGCTTGTTCAAATTTTTGGAACAGTTTCTCTGTTCCATTCTTCTTGACAAACGCAAATACATATAACTGGAAAATAATAATCCAACAATTAGTCCAAAAATAGCAAACTAAATTCCAAAGTTTTACTTACTATGAGCTTAGCTTCCAGTGTACAGATCAATGTAAAAATACAATACAAAAATGTTATGGTATAATGTCAAAGATTTATATATTTAAGCATGTATTAAGCAAATCAGCGAAAGCAACTTTAGTAAATGCGTTAGTGTTTAGTAATATGACTTACGGATTAACTATTTGGGGAAACAATCTAACCCAAAAGCAACAAAAAAACATCGATAATCTTCTAAGACACGTTGCAAGGTTTGTACTTGGAAAAAGAAAATACGATTCCATCACCGAAGAATTTTGTAACGAGCTTGAGTGGTTTTTCTTTAAGTACAAGTTGATGTATGAAAATATATGTCTCGTCTACAAACTAACTTTTACAAATCCTCTTGAAAAGTTCAACAATTATCTTGATTTTTCAAACCAGCATAGCCAAACTACTAGATCCACTAGCTACAAAATCCCTAGTGTACATTTTAATAGTTCATGGGGGGAAAATGTTTCAAGTATAAAGCTGTCTATGACTGGTTACAACTACCTGATTCAGTTATATCATGTAATGTATCTTTTAATGTCTTCAAAAATAAACTTATAGCTTATTTACTTTCGCTTCAAATCGAAGGAATATTTAGAATTAAATGTAATATGGACGACACAATTTGTGATTTATCTTTGTTTGTTTATATTTGTGATGTATTGACGACGTCATAAATGCGTGTATAACAGAGTCAAATAAAAGCACGAATTAGTTTATGGAGGGTTAAGTGGTAGGCTAAGGTTATTCAAAGTTAACACAATGCAGAGTAGTCTGACTGGGCTAAAACCCTTAATGGCGAATGCGGGTTGGGGAAATGCACTAGTGGGTTACCGAGAAGCCGAAGTTTGCCTTCTTTTCACTCTTAGACTTAACGTGCTTTGCTTTAACATAGCTGCTTATATTACTTCAATAATTTGTTAAATCTACAAAACTAAGCATATTGATAAAGACAAAATATATGTAAACTATTATAAGTTAAACAAAAAATCTGTATAAATACCTAACAAATTATATATTTCTTCACTCTTAAATGACAAATGATTGTCAACATGATGTAATTTACCTCTCGAGGAAATCATGGACAATAAATGCAATTATTATTATTATTACAAACAAAGTCTGCTCCGCAAATTTCCTCAATATTATGAGGCACAGGAAGATCGCAGATGCGGTAGCACTTCATGATTCTCAATTTTGTCCCAAAGTGCGTGGAGACCTTTACGTGGCCGTTTGTGTGATGGAGAGAAATGAAGATGGTTCTTCCTTCTGCAAACAAAATAACAAGATTTCTCAAACATACAACATTATCATCATTCTTCAAGTTATAGTTAAATTGCATGAATTTTTACTTACCAATCACCATTTTGCCAATGTATACATAAACTTGTTCTTGGCATTTGAAAGATAAGCTTCCAAATCTTCTGGTTTCACTTCTTCTGGCACAAAAACCAAGACATACACCTTTCTTGCCAGGTCATTTTCTCGCAAATGCAGGGAAGAGAAGTCATGGATTTTTAAAGGGTTGGCCAGTACCTCGTCCCTGCTCTTTCCAAATCCTTTGGTGGACTCCTGAACATTGTACTTCCACCTGTGAATTTATAAACCCGAAGCTAGTCAGTTTGCATCGTTTTAGTAAAAGCAATAAAACTTACAGGAAAACTAAAACATACCAAGCAGGGTAATAGTGGTATAGCAGGTGAATGCGTAGCCCTTCCTCGGAGAAAAAATGTGACCACAGCACTCAAAACCGTCGTTCATACGGACAAGTTCAACAAATTCATCTTCTTCAGAATAGAGGCAAACTTTTTGGAGCTTGATGTTATAAATCTCTGAAAATTATAAATGTTCAAAATTAATGCTTCATTACCATCACAAATATTAAACTTATACATGCAACTTTTTCCTTACCACCCTGGACTTTCTCTACGCTCTTGAAATGAAACTGTAACGTATCCTCGTACATTATTTTTTTACATACCGGGCAAACTGTGTGACCATCCGTAGTTCCAATGACTATTTTGTTGGACTTCTGGCGTTCTTCCCCATGGACAGTCCTAATGTGCCTACGAAGAAAGTATATGTTCTGAAAGCCTAAAAAAGAAATTTGCAAGTTAGAAATGTCTGTGTTATGAAACAAATTAATAAAATATGCATTCATACCTTCATTACAAATCGCACAACGGGGATTCTGATTGTTGTGTCTTTCGACGTGATACTTTAAGTCCTCCTTCCGAAGGTAAAATAAGAAGAATAAAACAAAAATTGCATTAGTAAAGTTTTGAAAGAATAAATTAAATATATTTATTTTATATTGGAAAACCAACCTTTGGAGCAGAGATCACATTTAAAGGTTTTACCCTCATGGCGCATTCGGACGTGGGCTTTTCGTGCTGAACTACAACTGAAGCCTAGAATAAACACAATTTTACATTAATTTAGTTGTAATATTCAAAGGTAAATCAATTTAGTTATCATTATTACTTTTTGGGCAAATTTTGCATTTAAATCGCTTTCCCTGATGGATCTTTTGAATATGGACCCTTAGTGCATCCTTACTAGCGTACACTAAAATAAGATAAAAATTTCACTTGGTCAATTACTTTTAATGATTAATTTTTAAATCTTCTCGTTTTACCACTTGTACAGCCATGACGATAGTAGAAGGGACCTTGGTGGGAGTAACCGTTGTGCTTGGTCAACTTACGGCGCGTAGGGAAATCTGTTGAAATTTGAAAAAAATAAAATTAGGCAATGCTCAAAAAATGTTTGAAACAATATGACAATTTCTCTTACGATTATTACAAGGTCCACAGTAAAAGTTTTGCACATTAGAGTTGCTTTGGATTTCTTTTCCTTTCTTTCCTTCTTTCATCTTCTTCCTTCCTTCTCCATTCTTCTTTTTGTCCACTTTCTTGGGCACCCCTTGGTTTTTGGTCTGCTTCTTGTTGCCATTTTGCAAATTACGCGGAGAACCTCCAGGCTGGTTCACTGGGCTTGGTGGAGTTGGTGGGGGTTCATCCCCTTCTATCCAACATCTTATCGGTGTTCGGAGCACTCAATAAAGCCGGTGGGGCTCCATCTCCGTAACCTGTTGCAGTACTCCCATATCCCTCGGATTGCCACAGAGTTTCTAAAGACAAGAACCATTCCATCAGGCCCTTCATACCTGTTAGCACCACATTTGTGAGAATTTACGAAAAATGTCGCTTGGTCCCCCTTCAAGATTCCGTAACAGTATTTCCCAACTGTTAATAAGTAGGCTGAATACCCCTGTTCAACCAAAGCGATACGAAGGAGGGCTAGCAAGGTCCAGTGTCCGTCAGGGTGCTGCTTCAGTAATCGGAATTAACCGTGCCATCAAACATTCCTGTGGGCTTTCCTTTTCAGGCGTAGTCCCAATTGTAATATAAGGTTCGAAAATGTAACAATTTTCGACCAAAGCCGGGCACCCCAACACCTTATTAAGAACTTTGCTTTTAGCCGCAGTTTTTGCTCCGATGAAGTTTGTTAGCATCGGAAACATGGAAATATTTTCTTTGTGAAACTTAATGAGAACCCAAGTGACGTAGGTCTAGTCGTCAATAACTAGGGTTATAGAAGGATTTTTTGTAAACAAATCAAACTAGATTTTGAACGCTGCTGCTAATCTTTGAAAGATGTCAGTGCGTTTTGATTGGTGTACGTTTTCTAACACAATTTCTGAGCTTTAATTTACCTTACAGTTTTTTGGAATAATGTTAAGTTTGTTGACGGCAGCAGTAATTGAAGTGGAGGGGTCATTCCCAAATTCAAACAAATTCCTCTTTTAGTTTCTGAGGGTATTCATCTTTGCATAATGTCCTTCCGGGAACTTAGGTTTATTTTTTTGTAGGTTCACATCACTGAATTATTTTATATATACTGTCCGGCGCTTGCCCTATTCTACAAAGTGTTTACG
This sequence comes from Entomobrya proxima, assembly GCA_029691765.1. Classification (NCBI taxonomy): domain Eukaryota; kingdom Metazoa; phylum Arthropoda; class Collembola; order Entomobryomorpha; family Entomobryidae; genus Entomobrya; species Entomobrya proxima. The sequence goes on from CM056171.1 coordinate 22,371,223, forward strand.
GCGGCGGCTTAAACCTTTGAACTATTGGCGATATTCTTGAAGTAGGATATAATCCGTTTTGCAAGCGCTTCATCCTCACGGGATTTCATGACGAATCGGTTTTTTTTAGAAAATCAAAAAAATGCATTATATAACCCCCGAAGAATGGGCTATTGCATTATGCATTCGAGTTCTTATCTCTATCCTTAATTTGAATTTCATCTACGTTTGCAATAATGTCTCCCTAACAAGTACGAGCCCATTAGCTATACAATAAGCTCAATTGTATATTTTCAGATTTCAAAAATTTTGATTTTGAAAAAAGATATCGAAAATTGTAACTTTTTTTAAAATGTGGGGTTGCTCAGCATACGTGTCATCTAAAGCTACAGCTTTCAAATAATCAAGCTGAAATTAATGTCAAGAGAAAGTACCACTTATGCCGGTACTTTTCCACATTTTCTTGGACTGATTGGTTGATTGTTGGTCCAGCAACGGGTAGTGCAAATCAAGCATATTCTCAAAACTCTCACAGGTAATTTCAAGTTTTGTCTATATCTTCGTAATTGAAAACTTTTACAAACAGCTTGCTGCTGTGTATCAGCAAGAGCAAGACACTGTTGTAGGTGTACATCATAAATTTGTGACCTTTTAAAACAACCAAAAATGGACACGGTTAGAAGTCAGAAATATTTCTGAATAATTCGTGAAAACTTGAGTAAAACTTTTGTTGGGAAAAATTTCGAATACAATAAGTCGCCATATATGCACAAATTTGTGACTCATATATCCACTCAACTTCACAGAGAAAATCACGCTCGAAAAGCTTTTCAGTTTTGAGAAATTTGAAATTGTTTACGATGAAACCGACCGAACAAAGACTTGGTCACTACTGACGCTATACTTGGTTTAGAGCGCTGAAACTTGGCATGGACCCTTTCCTTGGTACCTACTATCCATAAGTAGTTAAAGTTTAAAAAATTGAGAAAGTTGATTTTTTGGTGATCCCCACGGCAAAAAGTTACTCATTAGACATACAGGTTTTCAAAAAGACATCTTGGTTTAATTTTCGTTTCCTGTTATGGTAGTGGCACCAGTGTTGCCTCATTAAAGTATGTCATGTAGCCTGATCTTCTGAATCTAGATATATATGTAGAAATAGTGTACAAAAAGGTAAAATTGCATTTAGATGCATTTAGAGGCATGCATGCATAGAAAAGCAAATAGTCCAAGATCGAATAGTACAGATTCTGTTCAACAGAATATAGAAGTATATTATGCATCTGTGAAAATAGTCCTGAAAATGAATACTGACTGATGCCTGTCCTTCGACTGAACAACAAGCTGACAGACAAGCAGATAACTTCATATTACTTCCAAAAAGCCAATAATTCCAGGTTAGGTAAATACGCAAGGCAGGCAGACAAAGCAAAGCCAATATAATACAAAGAGGATCTTCTATTTCTCCGTAATATTGTGAAACTTTAATGCAAAAGGATTTAAAAGGATCTACGAACAAAAAACTGGGAAAAGGGGAAAGTTCATTGAAGTTGAAACGATAGATGTTTCTTTGTATTTTCAGTCATATTAAAACTTAACAACATCTATTGATTCAATGTGTAGGTTGTATTCTTTTTCAAAAGTAATACGTATTATCGACTAGTAAATTAAAATTGAAAAGCGGAAAAGCTCCCTTTATTAAGTTAAATACAGTTGGTTATTATTTTACCAGTACAATGAAACTCATGTATCACAAGAGTGTGGAATATCACATAACATTCCTCCACAAAAGAAACCAAAATCCCTTTTATCAGCATAAACAGAGAAGACATTGCATTTCACAAAATAAAAAATCCTTCTGAAACAAGAAATCCCCGTGAGCATCAATGGCCTCCTATATCCAAAGTGTCATAATAACATACACACATAATGCAAAATTCGTCAAAAAATAATGTACCTATGAAATAGCTTTAATTATCAACACTGATAACCATTTTTAGAAACAGGGTGCAAAATGATAATTGAGGCACCACCGAGATTCGAACTCGGGATCTCCTGTTGACTAGTACAACCGTTGCCGTTACAACTAACCGGGTACTACTAGACAGGCGCTTTAACCAACTAAGCCATGGCGCCCTCGTTGAGAGGTGCGGGGCTGGATTTTCCTTGTTGCAGTGAGCACAGCTCAACAGACTGCAAGCTGCATGGGTATACATAAACGCTGTTATATTGTTTCACCTTCAACCATTTGCTCGTCGTTCATAATCAACATGATTTGTGTTAAATAATGTGACTGGCTGCACCAATCAATCATTAAATTAATTTGTACAGAAGTGTATATAACAGTACATAATATATGTCCATCCTTCAAACTATGTGTGGAGCGCGAGCATCAAATAGATAATCCATCACCGTCGAGCATTCATGAATAATTGATTTAAAGGCATTAAGTTAACTGGGTGCGCTGCAGAATTTGCTGAGAAACGACTAATGACATGTTATTTAAGATATCGTACATGTATATACAGTGGATTGGTAGTTTATATATATTATAAACTAGTTTGTTGGCATTAAAAAGCTTCGTGTGTGTTTGCATGAATAAAAATGAAACTTGTTAACAGAGAACCTTATCATGATCGCATATCGTCAAATTGCTATAAATACATAATATTGTTGTTAGTTTTTCATTGCTGCATTGCTTTAGAGGAAATTGAATTTTTTACAAATACAACACAGCAGCTCTTGTTCCTGTCATTTATCTTGTTTCATGTCGTGCGAATTTTAGCGAGTTAAATAAGAAGTCCATTTACTAAACAGCTTTCAGCACGAACCTCTACGATTAAGAGTTTTAAGGGAAGTAAATAAAAGTAATAGAATAGGACGAACAAAAAATTGTTTTGTTTGACATTTATAGTTAAACGTGCCAATCAGCACCTCTGTTTCTTTTATAACAGTTGACGCAAAAATATCAAAAGTTGTAAAAAATTCTAAGTTGTACATTTTTATACAACTTGCAATTGCACCCAACCAAACACCGAATACAATGGGAATTCAGTCAAGCTTTTAAAACATTTTGCCCATATTCAGTATTTAAAGCACGTGCTATCTGATCTGGGTCATGGAATCAAAGAAACAGTTCAAACATTTTATTTATTCAACCAATAATATTTTTGGCAAACGTTTCCTCATCGCTATATGAATCGAATACTCGAAATATTTTTGGTAGCAAGGACGGTCTTTAGTCTTTGGTGATCTGCCACGCTCCAATTGGTGATAACAAAAAATTACACTAGTGTTCATAATTTGTGTCAAATCCAGTTTATTGCCAGCTTGTAAACAATGTTAACAAAATTCCTTGTTTAGAAATAAAACTTTCCTGTACCACTGAGTGCCCCAGAATCAACAATATGAGCATGCAGTCTAAAGGTTCCAAAAATTATTATTATTACATATTGTCAAGGCATATAGAATAGTAAATTGCATATTCTATGAAATTTTCGAATCGGACATTGGTTACTTCTGAAATATAATGCTTTTATGGATCGCTGCCAAAAATCTAGTAAAATGGTGAAATGTGTAATGGTTTGAGTTGATCATTATTACCATACATAAAATGTATGATAGAATATATAAAGTGGGGTTCGCGTATAGATTCAAAATTTGAAACTAGGACAGTCCAGGGCGAAAAAATCAAACTCTGTAATGCTGTAAAGCTGTAATATAGGTACCTTAACTTTACCAATGCGGTTATGTTCTTTTCTCATTTTCCAGAATTTGAATATCATTTTTAAAGACATAATATGAATGCATCCTGATCCTTGCCGTCTGTCTGTAAGCCATTTGCATTGATTGCCACACTATATGTATTCAAATTCAATATTACTAAACCTACTAGTATGAATGTAACTAAATGAACACCAATAGAATCCATGAATAACGCATTTACTAACTTGCTGTGAACACTTAACCTAAATGTGTTTGCGCTAAAATTGTGAGTTCGTGAGTTTAGAGGTTTTATATTTAAGCAGGTATCCAAGCATTCGCCAAGGCTAAGCTGAATGACACTTTTGGTTTGAACCTTACTTTTTTGCTGTAAGAAAAATTGTATTACGCAGTGCAGATGTGAATAAAAATTTGGATTTTTTGCATGCAAATCGCGGAACATGCTGAAAGCCAACTTACAGTTAACACATAGAAGTTCTATGATAGAACAGCAAGCAAGATTTAAGTGCAAGTTACCCATTTGATGTTTGCTCCACTTGAAAAATCAAGGCTGGTTATAAACTTTTCATTTCAATAGCTTATTGGAACGTTACTCTGCAATCTGCAACCGTCTTTTATCGCATGTTCTGAGATTACACCTAGCATACTTCGATTGCTTCTACAGCATTATTCTCAGAATGTACACAATGTTATATATTTTCAAGGGTCAAAACATCATATTGAATTGCCAGGTATAATAACAATGACGATGATATCATCATCCGGTTGCAGTCCTATTCCCATCCAGTAATGACATAGTCCTCGTTTCAATCTATTTCGAAAATGGGAATTACGACGGAAAATAGTTTTCGTATCTTGGAAAGATGATACCAAGAGGTATCCGTTTTGTGTGGAATCCCAATCGCACAACAAGTTTCTCCATTCTCCTACTTAAGGGTTCTATTTTCCTACAGCAATTGGCAACAATAACAAGGAGTGCATCTCCAATTTTCGTATCCGCCAAGTCATGGTCCTTTTTTTCAGTGGTCATATGTATGCGCCCCAGTATGACACTGAAAATAAAATGGATGCCATTAAGACGTTGGTGAAATGAGACAAAGGTAATTTAATGGCTAGACCTTCATCGTTCATTCGATATGCGATAGCATTCATGTCGCATATCCAATCCCTTATTTGATTCTAGAGAATAGTACCCTCACGTGGTGCAATCAAACTTTTCACTAGACGAATGCTACAACGTCTTCTTACCTCTATGTTATATCCTATTAACGTTACGCATGTTTGGGATAAGAACCTTAACTTTATAACTCTTACAACTTTGTATATTATCAAGATTACCTCAAGCTGTTACGGAAAAGCTCTTTTATTTCCTCCTGGCCAGCTAGAGGCAAGCGGAAAATGGAAGAACGAGTAAAACCCTTTACTTTAGCTTTCGCGAATTCTTCAAAGCATTAAAGATGCAAAAATATAATGTGACTATAGTTTGTACAACCGACTTTAGCAGTTACATCAGATTATCAGTTAAACCTCAGTAAAATATCATCACATGCTTTTGGACTGTTCGGAAAACTGCGAAACTTTTTGATGCAACGCAAACATGATTTTTCAATCCCTTTAACTTGTCATCAGCCGATATAACCAACCACCGTTCTATTTCGGTTCAGAAAACGGTTCCGAATTTATAAAATGCAGTAAAATGACTTCCATCACCTTCATTTATATAGGTAGAATGTATGCATGATTCAGCTAACTTCATATTGAGTTAATTTCTGAGAATAATAAAAAATAAGTTACGCTAAAAAAGAATTCTGTCAAATTAAAAATAAAGGTTAGAATTAAATTGTGTGCATGATGAAATGCCAAGTAGTTAAGGGTATGTAAATTAAGTGTGTTCTTTAATTTTGATATTAGCTGGCATTTCCAACGGTTATACTTATGAGTTTTGTTCTGATAATCTACTTTCAGATATATTACTTTCAAGGGACATAATTTTGGAACCAGTAAAACAAAAATATGAGCCTTGTTAAATACTCATACTATAGAACGTGTATTTAACTTTTCACAGAACTAAACCATACCAGCATTCATCTGTCTTTTGCATATTCTAGGGAATTAAATCTCCAGTGGGTCATAAAAGTGCTAGTAGAAAGTAAAAGTGGATTCTAGACTCTGGAAAACAACAACAGTATTTAACGTTATTGGCACTGTTGCAAAAGGGTGTAAATAGTACATGCAAATAGTTGCAAAAGTTTAATTTTCATGTACATTTCGTATTTTTTCTCGTGCAATGAATGTACTACATTATATTATCCCTGAACTTTCATGATCTCCACTTCATTCATTACATACTTGTATTATATGACTTATTACTGTTATTACTAATAACTAATATGACTTGTACATTCATAAATGTTAAAATTTTTTGTCTTTTGTGCTATCTGCATTTTGTTAAATTAGTAGGGACAGAATCTCATAATGCCCCATTAAAACAACATTGATCCCTTGACTTAGAAAATAAACAACAAATCAAAGATTTTTATACTCATACCCAAACGTTTACCTTAAAGTGGACTATGGTACCGTTTTTATTGGCATAAAGCAGTGAGTAAAGTTTAAAACTGTTACACTCATGATAATCGAAAAACATCAGTATTAGTATGTTATATGGACATTTCAAAGAAAACATTTGTTTCATCCAAAGCTATAGTATTGCAAAGCGGTACTAAAACTCATAAAACTTTTTGAGGCAAGGGAATGAACTTTTCAAAAAAAAATCCACATTGAGGAATCTACTAAAGTATTTCGGTGGCAGTAATTTTTAAGCTGAAAGAAGGGTAATCGCTGAACTTAAATGTGATGGGTCAACAGAAATTCCGGTTAGTTTGTGACCTAAACATGTGGTTTATATTTGTATGCGTATAGTCTATTTTTCAAACCTTATAGTTTTCTGTGTCATTTCTTTTTTATATACATAGTCAGCACTGTTTCTTCTCGAGAAATAAGCTTCAAATCTGGTTTTATAAGTGCACATCAATGTTCTCTTTTCATTTCATTCTTCTTTTGAAAGTTCAAAGAATATAGATATCAATTTAATAACAGCAGGATGAAATCTGTGGACATGTCTCCGAGGGTTTCCCAAGGATTTCGCTATACAACTTGCATTGTTGTCATTGTTTGACCCTTCACCTACGCATGCTTGTAAATTGCCATTTCTTTTTGAAGATATAAAATCTGCTAGAAAGCTAAGAGGACAACTTGTTCAACAGTAGTCTTTTATAAAAAATGAAGCGGCTGGAATGCATGTATACCTATGTGAATTGTCGAACGACCGAACATATAAAGAAATCTAATAATAAAACTTTATCCTTAAACGTTGACTCCACTCTGGAGCACCATTCATTTGGAGCGAAATGTGTTCCATTTTTATGGTTTTCTTCGGTTGACATTTAGTACCTATTGCTCTCTACGTGACACGTTTAATAGCTCGCAAATATTGTCCTAGAGAAAACAGGAATCGTTGCCTTCAAGCTATCTGTTGGACATGAACCTGAATAGTGCTTGGTGATTTTCCAGATGGTAAACATGGAACATGATGCTGAAAATCTAGATTTTAACGTAGATATGTGAGACATTTTAAATTATGCTGAATTAATGGATGAATGACACAATCAATTTTTGTTTCAATTTTCTGATAGCTAATCGTTTATATTGCATCAACCAATTATAATGGTTTCCCAATCTGTGAGAAGGTTTCATATTTTTTTCTATGAAATGGAAACAATGAAAAGTTATGCATGAATCCCCCGCTTTATTCGCAACAATTGTAGTTTTAACAAAAGTTTAACTGAATTTTTGTGTCTGTTTTTCAGAGAATACTCCGTCTTCAAGAGTCACGACAGGTGGAAGAAAAGGCTGCAAAAATAAAAGAATGGGTTTCAAACAAACTTCGTGATGTAAGTTTAACTTTTATATTAATCTTATTCAAATTTGGTGGAATTTAAACTTGATACTTGTACAGACCAACAAAATTAATATTTTCTTTTGAATTATATTTAACAGTTGGAAGAGCAAAATGAGCACCTGAGGGAACAAAACCAAAAGTGTGAAACGCAATTGGAACTTCTCCGTTCTCGCCTTACACATTTATCACAGCTCAATAGTCCTCAGTATTCAAAAGCAAAGGATCGACATTCAACAGAGGTATGCTTACTAAAACATGTGCAAACCCTTTCGACCAAAGCTCAAAAATAGCATCTGATTTACATGATTTTCTCTGTTTCGTTGAAAGTATTTTCCCTTGTGAACTTTTTACAAACTAATCATCATGTTGCAATGTTCAAAAGCTACAGTCAAAGCTAGATTACAACACTGCAAAAACTTATATGATTTATTCAGCATTGAATAATATGCTGTTGAATGTGAACAATACCTTATAACTCAAAAATTGGGGTATTGTGAGATTGAATGTAGAAGACATTATCCATATCAGGGTCGAACACAAAAAGAAAATTACTCCCCAACTTTACAAGTCTTCTTGTTAATACAAAAAGTAAATTAACACGATTCTAATTACCCTCATGAGAAATGGAGTTGTTTACGGAAGAGCAAATCTGTAATGTAATGTAGTTACTGCATCTGTGAAAGGAGTACACATATATTTTTGCATTTAATGGAAACAACTCTTTGCACTTGTACACACCAATAAATAATATGCATGCTATTATTATTATCAAGGACTCCTCTCGGGGTAGCTATGAAGGCGACCGACCTCCAAGCGACGAGAGTCCTCCTCCCGACTCGGGAGAAAATGGCCAAAATGGTACGGCAACAGCCACACAAGTCGCAAGACCAATGTCAGCCACTGCTGCATGCCTGGCTGCCATACGAAGACGATCTGGTGCCTTTGATACGCCTGAGGAAAGGAAGCAACGAAGAAAAAGCAATATGTCCAGCGGGTCGACCTCAGGTACTTTAGCAAATAAACATTAAATTTTTAACATCGAGTACGTTTTTTAAAATGCTTACTTTTTTGTACTTACAATAATTTTTAAATTTATGAAGGAACTACAAACTCGCTACGAGATCCTGAGCGAAGATCCCGGGATTCCAGAGGTTCCCGTGTGGACTCTGGTTCAGTGGATATGGATACTCCTCAAAGCTTAAGTCCTCGCAGTCCGTTAGATTCGTTAGAAATTCATGACACGTCAATTCCAGGCGGTGCCAATGGAACTGTCCTGGTACCAAATGGCTCAGTACCGGTTGCTGCCTCCACCACGATAGTTTCGTCCTCTTCCGCATCGCAACATCAAACCGTAACGGTAGCATGCTCCAGTCGCAATCCCGCCACCTCCAGTTGCAGTAGTAGTACGAGTACTGCAAGTTTATACAGCAGTAGTGGTGGAGGGGGCCATCCCGGTTCCAGCGCCAATGTTATCAATAACAACAATAATAATCATGTGATCATCAATAGCCCAGCACCTCATCCAGTTCCTCCGCCAGTACCCGTCCTGGTACCTCAAACTATTACAATAAGCAAGTCCGCTTCGCCAGCAACGCCAGCCAGTGATGTGGTCATGATCGGAGGTTCGGATTCTACACAGTCCCTTCATAGTGATAGACGAGTGCCAATTGTTCCGCCAAGAAGATGCCGTACAAGATCTCCCACACCAAACACAAGTCATGGTAAGAAAAGTTTTTCAAAAGATGCAATCATACCTTTCCCAATTCTTCTATTTCTTTCATGATATCAGTACAATTTTCCAATTTGGTATGAAACTGCACGAGAGATATTTAAAAAAAATTGCATATTCAAGTTTTATAGTCTTGCTCAATAAAAGCCGTGTGTAAAAACTAAGTATGATGAAAATGATGATACGATAGACAAAGCATAGGCCAAGTTTTTGCGCTTCAGCATTTTGCATAATCTCACATACTCATGCTACTAATGTGCTCATTGCTCACTTCATTATCGTTCACCAGAACAGGCTCTGCTAAAATCCAATGTTGTAATCAAATTATCAAATCATGATCCGATTCTTAAGCAATAATATGCATTAAGTATCACTCATGCAAATCTCATACTTTTAATATTTATAAAAAAAACTTGCATTTAGATTAGATGTTGTTGTAAGTTAAGACTGAGACATTTACATTGAATTATGAAAAGTACAAAATTAGTAAGTTAAGAAGAACGAAAAATTCAAGCGTAAAAGACGGTCGCATACCATATAGTAAAAACTGATAATCAGATTTTCGTATCAATATATCCTATCTGATTAGAGCTATCTCAAACATACGGGAAAATGCATACTATGCAACGCAACGCGTTCAGACTGCCAACCATCATGATGAAAAGTAAATTCGTCCATGGATAATTTGTTATCGTTGAGCCATAAGTTTATAGACGATAATTTTAGCATGTAAGCTGGTAAATCTGTTTGGCAGTGAATATGGGTTTCTGCTACTCTGCTTTTTTCCTAGGATAACGTACCTGCACCAATAATGCATTGATATTAATTTCGAAGGATGTTGATGTTTTCATGATCCATGCATTACACATTACGTCACCACATGATTTTATGTACTTCCACGGATCGTCGCACATTACTGTTTTTTTCACTGTGTTGACTCATTCATTGAATATGGTATACTCATTTTAAAGCCGTCTTTGCAAGTTGAGCTGTTTAGCAATTTGATTGCTCCAAACTCTTTTATATTCCATACCACAACAAATTAGCAATAAATGTACATGCTCTAGTTAAACACTTTGTTCACAACAAATAGTAAAGGGTAGGCACGTGTACATAATAAAAATTACAGAATACAAAAGGAAGCAATACAAGTTTTTATAGTAAAACCTCGTACGGACTACGGGCAGACAAAAACTTAGCTCTGAAGCATTCCAGCATGTCGTGATGAATTTTGATATTCTGCGAAAAATCTCCTCTGATAGATTTGGTTAGCATTTGCTCGTACAGTGAATTGAAAATGAATACAAAATTAATTTAGTCGTAATGTGTTTGTGCACAGCGTGATCATGTAATAATTTACGAGAAAAGATGTTTTTCTTAGAATTCTTAATTAAAACAATGAGGGCAAACATGAAGTGGAGTTTGATGGTGTATGTTATTAGTTGTGTCTGACGCGGAGATAAGAATAAGAGATTCGGAGAAAACCCAGTGAACTCAAGTTATGCAAACCAGAAAGTACATAACCTAATAGCATGTAATAATCGGGAAAATATAAACAAATTAATTGTGCTTAGTTAGTAAATGAAGGAAACTATAAAGATGCTGGTTGTTTTTGAATAATAAGAAACAAAGCCATTATTTTTTCAATTATGTGTACTGTCATGATGTGAATATACTTCCTGTTGTGATCTTGCCAGTGTTCTAGTTTTGTGATTGCTTTATTTCATTTTCATAATTAAGAATTATATTCAAAAACAAAAGTTTGCTAGACACCAGAGAAATAGTGATGGATCATGTGGAGATTGGAAACTAGATTTTCTCAGAAAAAAATAACAAGATTGCATTTCGCTTGAGTGGAAATGAAGGACGTAAAGTCACTCGCATCATTTTTCACAATACACTGTGTACAGACTAGAATGGGGAATGTCACACAATCACAAAGCTCACAGGAGACGAAACGAAGCAGTTACGGGAATTTCCTAGAATGTAGTCAGTAGTCACTAGTCACAAACAGATTATTAGAAGTTGTGTATTTTCTACACATGCTCTTCAAACCTATTATAGACCGAATACGGACTAGCTTTCTTCCTCAAAACCTTATTATATTTATGCATGAAGCATGACTTCAAGGGAAAATCCCGTTAGTTGTCTTATGTCGTTGGGTTCTCCTTCTGCTGATTATTATTATGAAAGTCGCTGTGTGTATCTCACTGGAAAACATTGTCAAACACGGAACAGGCGTAATGGTAAGTTCTATGCATATATAGTATTTTTGTTCTTCCATTCACAATCATCATTCCACCTAGTTCACTTTCATTTCCCAGGTTCTGTTTTCCATCGAAAAATGTAATGAAAACAAAACGAGTACACATATAATATCTGTAATGGAACAAGAGAAAGACCTTGTAAAAAATAAGGAAATGGTATTGCTCATGATCACGTTCCATATTTATGATTATGAGGTTGAAACGCCTTTTTCTCCGCTTTTTTAAATAGACTTGATTCCAGGTTTCCTGCATGTAAAATGATTTTCAAGATACAAACTTGGGTAATTTTCAAATAAAATTTTCATTTTGTTTCGTAATGCTCGTGTGGATTTTTTCTAAAGAGTAAGCAGAAATGCACACAATACACAATGCTTCAAGTACAAGCGCAAAACTCATTTTTGTCGACCCAACTTACACTTCACCCACACAATCCTAATTATAATGGCTTCAAGGCTAATGTTATTAACGAGTATACACCATGTGAGATGTGGATGTGCGGCAGTGCAGCGGTAACTCGATAACAGTGCTTGCCGAGGTGCATTATAGTAATCATAAGATGAAACTTTACTGGAATACACCAAAAGATGATGACGCCTTATATAATACCCTACATAGCCAAAGAAAACATCAAAAGCATCTTTGGAGAAAGAGCAAAAACCCCGAAAAAAGTTGAACCACTGATTCCCAAAGGGGTTACTCAGAAATCGGTTTGTTTGGTAGCACTTTCTTGTTGGCTTAGTCTGTCACCAGCTTTTACGTATGGAGAAGTAGAGAGAGAGGATCATGGCAAAAAAGATAGTGATCTATATTGAAAATGGCAAAGTTTACTACGGCTGCGATACTAAAGAATTTGGTGATGCTTGTTTGGTGGAGAGAAAACCGAATCACATTTTCGTGCTCTGCATCATCTTCATATTTAATGGAAAGGAATGTGTATCAGTCGAGGCGAGGGTGGAAAGGAAACTGCTTGACAAACTTTTTTCTGGGAATATCTTTTTGATATATAAAAGATTTGTATGGATAATGGAACTGTATCTAATATTATGTATCCCTATTTTCTGGGATATTAGCTGCCTATTACACCATATATTCTGGGGAATTTCATACCCACAGTGAAAGCATTAGTGAAAGAGAGAAAGTGAATGGGAATAGTACTTTGATTCAGAAGAGATTACTGTCTAGTTTCGCAAGTAGTTTTCTAGTTGTTGTCACCACTGTTCAATAATATTCTGGGTCGTTTCTTCACTTTATGGAATCGAAAAAGTCGAGGGATTGGAAAAAAAGTGGAAGGTAAACGCTGGAAGCAATAGTGATCTCTTCGTCAGTCAGTCGATAGTCATCGCGGAGATCTCAGGTGCTGGTGAATATACCAAAGTCATTGTAGAATTTTGCATTTCTTAAACGAAAATAAGTGGAATTTATCTTTGATAAAAATGAGCACGAACGAAATCATAATTCGGAGTCATTGAAGTAGATTATCAAGTACCTAGTACTGTGACCAAAGTTATTGTGATTGTGACACTTAAAATCATTAAATCATAGAGAAGAAATTGCGGAAAAATTACTTGAGTGTACGGCTTGATTTGTTACAAAAAGTGGTTTTTGAGGTTGTAAAATGTGGCAAAGTTGATTTCATAGAGGTGGTTTCGTGAGTTCATTTTACGATTTTTAATAAATAATTCATCTTAGAATTCATACTACGGAAAAGGCTAAAAGACTTTCCAATGTTTGAGCTTGTAATGCTGTCAAAAATATAGGGTAATGCGTAATTAAATGAGTAATGGTAGTTTGGCACGGTATTTCGTTATTCGTGGATTAAAAATGAATTTTAATTATTTTTCCTGTTGATTGAATTATTGCAGGAACGACACCAGGAACTTGTAGCCCACCGACTGAAGAAGAAGACGCTTCCGTACTTCGAGCAAGGCTTGATGCTGAGTGTCAGCAACTGGCGAGAGACTTACAGGCTGCAGTTCGAGAGCTTGTTCGACCTGAACTGAACTTGAGTGGAGCAGCAAATCACAGTAAAACTAACGGCGGTGTTTGTTCCGGAACTAACGGCATTGTCGTGGGAAATAGTACAGGCGGAGGATCTGCTCGGGCCCGGGCAATGGACGAAATACATGACTACTCAGAAATCTATACGCCTAGTGGTGATAAGCAAGACGGTCTTCCATTTGAACTTTCACAACCTCCTCCACCTCCAATGCACAGGTAAGTAATAACCCAGATTTGAAATCATTTTAAGAAGCCACTCGTTGCAAGCCATAAAATGAAAACACATCAGTTATGCAATTCCGAAATGCTTTTAAATTAAAATTGCATCACAGTTGGACCATTTCAGAAGAGTATTTCACTTTGCCCCTTAGGCCCTTTATGATTTAGCTGGTTTGGTTTAATAGACAGTTGCAAGGCTGACAGAAAAGGTCCCTTCAACCTTGGTTCTACTTTATAGTCCTCGTGACTCTCATTTCATATTATTTACATATTCCTGTAAAATGTATTTATGGAGCCCTAGTGAGTGAATAGAATGAGGTTTTGGAGGTCTTTTGTAGCAAAGTTTTTCTTGACAACAGAAGAGCCAAGGCCAAGAACAAAAACTTCACATTTACCGTTTTTCACATTTGGAATTTATTTTCCTCAAGACACAACAATGCACTTTCCTTGAGCAAAGTCCTTTTGTCTGAGAAATCCCACACTGTATAATCACAATTATACGACGACAGGAAGGACCAGACTAGTTACGCTAGTCACTCGTTTTATGTCAAAGGTTAAAAACTAACTGATGAGTCGAGTTGGTAAAAAATGATGATGATGATAATGATGGTTGTGTGGCTTTTTGGTGCGATGAATAATGGCAAAGTAAAATAAAATCAATGCAGGATTAAAACCACAAAGATTAATGAAGTCAAGAAAAGTTTAGTTATTATTAAAAACTGCTGAAACCACAATTAGCAATTTTTAGTGGTCAGCTTGTCAATTAAAAATGTTACAAAGTAGGAGTTTTACAGCTTCTTTTAATGCTAGAGCTCCATCACACTCGGAGCGTAGATACGGACTGGGCTCAGAGGAATGGGTACACTTTACTTTTATGATATTTTTCTGTGGCTTTTCAAGCTAAAAATTACACATCATTGCCACGTAGGTATTTAGAAAACCATGCTTTACTCTATATAGACACGCCTACAGATCTCTACCAAACAATGTATCACCTTTTCACATTGGCTTACACATTTCAAATTTGTTAGAGTGCATAATATTGGCTTAAAAATACAGATCTATTCATACATTATAATTGGTAGGTAGGTGCACACATTCCCATAAAGTATAAAGATTACACGCAAAAAAATACATCACATAATTTATGAATACACATTTTAGGGCTTATAGGTCAACTACAACTTTACAGATTACAGATAGAATAGCCAAGGTGGCAGCATAAGTCACATTTTTATAAACCGAACAAAGTCACAATAAAATAAGAAAGAACTTGACAAAGGTTCTTTACACTCCCCACCATTGCGTACTAGTAGCAATTAAATTATTACAAAGTAGTGTACTAGAAAACAAGTATTCTAGAAGAGAGACGGATCCACTTCCAACTCCAGGCAGCCCAGGTTTCCCCATGGACCTGACGGAATGCAACACGAACCACCCGACACAACATAACCCTTTCGGTTCTGTTTAAGGTTATTAGCCTCACGCCCTATGGGATTAGCTGGTACAGGAAGTTTGTGAAGATCCCTAGTCCGAGCCGCTGAAGCCAGTTATGAATCCGCTCCAACTACAATACAACAAAAACAGAACAAATTAAGTACACACACATTGAACAGCAAAAATTATTGATCGTTAATTGAAATTAGTGGACTCAGTTTGTTTATGGGCCTCTTTAACTCTCCTCCAACTGTTTTCACCCAAGCAGAACGAACAACACCATCGTCACCAGGACATGTCTTCACTATTCTCCCAAGTTTCCACTTCGTCACTGGAAGTTGGTCATCCATCACAACAACAAGATCACCAGGTTGGGCGTTGTCACGTTTTTGTTTCCACTTGAAGCGTTGCTGGAGGGAAGTCAGGTACTCGTTTTGCCACCGCTTCCAAAAATGCTGTGTCATCTGCTTCACTTGGTCCCACTGCTTCAATCTATTTTCCTTGATGAGCGTCACATCTGGTTCAGGAATTGAAGTCAAGGGCTCACCGATGAGGAAATGACCAGGCGTCAAGGCATCAATGTCACTTGGATCTGGGGACAGTGCACACAAGGGTCTGCTGTTTAAACATGCTTCAATACGGCAAAGCAATGTCTGGAACTGCTCCAGGAAGAGTGTTCGTTGTCCAACCACACGGTTAAAATGAAATTTAACCGATTTCACCCCCGCTTCCCATAAACCACCTTGATGTGGAGCTGAAGGAGGGTTGAAATGCCACGTTGTCCCTTGACTAACAAACTGCTGTTGAATTCTGGAACATTCTTCATTTAAAAATTCCTTCATGAGTCGATCCGCACCCACAAAATTGGTGCCACAATCACTATAAATGTGTGCGGCTACTCCTCTTCTTGCTACAAACCTCTCGTAGCACGCAAGGAAATCTTCACTTGATAAACTTGTCACTGCCTCCAGGTGGACAGCCTTGGAGGACAAACACACAAAAATCGCGAACCACGTTTTAGTCACAGGAAAGTGCCGTCCTTTCCTCACTTTCGTTGAGAAGGGGCCGGCAAAGTCAACTCCCACATGGAGAAATGGCCGATTGGCGGTTACTCTTCCCTTTGGCAGATTTCCCATGAGCTGATGGGTTGTTGCTGCTCTGGCACGCCTACACGTTACACATTTGTTGATGAAATGGCGCACAGTGTCACGAGCACGAAGTATCCAGTACTTTCGCATCAAGATTGACAAGGTCAATTTATAGCCGCTGTGGAGGTGGATATGGTGAGCTTCTGCAATGATGAGTTGAGTGAGCAAATGATTGTGGGGAAGGATGAAAGGGTGACGAGTTTGCAGGGGTAGCTGAGCCTTGTCGATCCTTCCACCGACTCTGAGGACTTCATTCTCGTCAAGATAAGGAGCAAGTGAGCTTAACTTGCTAGATGCAGGCAAATCTTTTCCCCTTTTTAACTGATGAACCTCCGGAAATGCCTCTTTCTGAGCCCATGCAACCAGTCTTCTCTTTGCATTTTCAATTTCTGCTGCACTAACTGCTCCTTTCTTCACAATTGTCTTTTTGCTCACTAGAAATACAACAAATCTGATTAAATAAACAGCACAACGGCATAATTTGCTTAACGATGAAAATTGGGCAAACAGCTGAGCTTGTATGTTGACTTGAGCGTGATGAAAGTAAACAAGCTGCTTTGCTCTTTCTTCCACTTTCATCACCTCCTCATCGTCCTTTTCCTCTGTCATGTTAGGATAAACATCCTGTTGGAGCCATGATGGCCCATGCCACCACAATGATGATTCCGCTAACTGCTTCGTTGTCATTCCTCTAGTTGGAAGATCTGCGGGGTTGTCACCACTGCTTACATGTCGCCATACTTCTGGAGGCGTCAGCTCCTGTATTCTGGCCACTCTGTTGGCCACGAATGTTTTCCATCGTCTCGAATGGGACGATATCCACTTTAATGTGATGGTGGAGTCGCTCCAGCAGTAAAGTTGATGCTCATGAGGAAGGGATTTCTGTATCACTTCCACTGTCTCTGCTAGCAGTTTAGCTCCACACAGCTCTAGTTTAGGTAGGGACACGCTTCTTAATGGTGCAACTTTAGTTTTTGAGGTTATCAGGTTCACTGAACTACCTCCACTTGTATAAGTACACTTCAAATACAGGGCGCAAGCCATCGCCAACTCAGAACTGTCACAGAATGAGTGCAATTCACATTTCACTGGAATGTCTGTTATTACACATCGTGGAATTTTCACTTGTTCCACATCAACCAAGTTTTGCACATAGTCACTCCATTCTTGCTGTAATTGTTCACTGACTGGTGCATCCCACTCATTTCCGGCAATCCACACTTTCTGAAGAAGAAGCTTTGCATTCACTGTCACTGGAGCTAGCCAACCTAGGGGATCAAACGTTTTTGATATTTCGGAGAGGAGGATCCGTTTTGTTGGAGTTGCTGTTGAATTTATGTCCACTTTAAAGACAAACTGGTCACTGGCAGGCTTCCACCGAATCCCCAGCGCCTTGATGTTCCCGTCATCCTTTTCAAAATCCAACACTGCTCCTTTCTCACGTAGCTCCTCAGGAATTGATTCCAGTACACGGGAATCGTTACAACACCACTTTCTAATCTCCATCCCCGCTGCTGCTGTAATCCCCCTCAGCTCCTCCACTAACTTGATTGCTTTCTCCGTTGATCCTGCCGTTCCCAAATAATCATCAACATAAAATGATGACAGTAATGCAGCTGACGCCAATGGAAACTTGTCTTTCTCGTCAATCGCCAACTGGTTAAGGCACCGTGTTGCTGAAAATGGAGCTGATCCTGTTCCATAAGTTACAGTGGTCAGGATGTATTCACTAACAGGCTCTGATGGGTCCTCTCTCCACAAAATCCTTTGGTAATTTTGGTCATCCTCATGCACACCAAAATTTCGGTACATTTTTGCAATATCAGCCTTCAATGCTATTATATTGTAGCGGAATTGAAGGAGAAGGGAAAACAGGTCTGGCTGGACAGTTGCTCCAACCATCAGAGTGTCGTTTAGGGAAACACCACTTGTAGTCTTGGCTGACCCATCAAACACTGTCCGTTGTTTGGTGGTGGTGCTTTCCTCTTTTAGCACAAAATGATGAGGAAGATAGTAGCACTGTTGCACTTTGTTGGGCACTGATGTTGCCTTAATCATATGGCCAAGTTGCTCATATTCACGCATAAACTCAATATAGGCTTGTTTGTACTGGGGCTGGCGTTCAAACCGTTTTTCCAGTGCTCGTAACCGTCGAAAAGCTTGCTCTCTACTACCACCCAGTTGTTCTTTCTTCTCGTTGAAGGGCAGCCTCACTCCATACCTGCCACAAGGAAGCCGATAATGCGTCTTCACAAAATGACGCTCACATTTTTCTTCTTCAATGGTAAGAGAGGGGTAGCTAGGAACCTCCTCCATTTCCCAAAACTTTCTCAGCGTGTTGCTGATTTCACAGGTAAGGGAATTAATCCTAAAAGATTGCTGTTGTGGTGATGGGGCTACTTTTCCACTAAGTACCCACCCAAAAATCGTATCTTGACCTACTGGTGAGGTCTTGTTGAGGATTACTACAGCCTGAAAATTGAGATGTTAATAGGAGGGCAATGGGGGTGTGGAGGAAAAAGGGTAAAAGGTGGGATATATAATTTTAAAATATTAAGGGGGGGGTGGGGAGGGGGGGCAAATTTATATAATATATATATATTAAAAATATATTATATAATTGGGGTGGGGGGGGGGGGGGGGGGGGGGGAAAAAATAATTTTAAATAAATATTGTGTGTTTGTGTAAGGTTTTTGTTTTTTTTTTTTGGGTTTGGGGGGGTTGGTATTTTTTTGGTGGGGGGGGAGGGGGGGGGGGGGGGGGGGGGGGGTGGGGGGGGGGGGGGGGGGGGGGGGGGTATGATAGTTTTGTTTTGGGGATTGGGTGAGTATGGGGGTTTTGAGGGGGGGGTTGTTTTGGGAGGGGAATGGTTGGTGGGGGTAGAATGAGGATGGGGGGGGGAGGAGGGAAATATGGGTTGGAAGGGGGGGGGGGGTGGGTAAGGGGTTGGGGGGGGGGAATTAGGATTATAGAGAATAGGAGGGGTGTGGATTCACTAGGAAGGACTGAGAGTGAAGGCTTATCACTGCTTTCCAGCTCTGCTTTGGCTAATAGGAATGATCTCAACAACCATTCAACCTGACACATCACATACGCTCCGATTTAGTCCCAGAAGTTGTTTTAGCACAGACAACTTAATGAAGACTTCCCATCGCCAGCCTCAACAATAAAGGCTCCACTTTTTTTTTTTTTTTTTTTTTTTTTTTTTAGGAATTGTTTCACGTTCCAACTGTCGTAAACATCCACAATGGATCATGTCCTTGAGCAGAGTAGGGTTCTTTGGCAGAGAAACAGCTGATGTTGTTGATAGCGCAAGGCTGCTGGATGACGATGACGATCTGCGGCGGTGTATCACTACTACTGTGTCAGCACGCTCTGCCGAGCCTGCTGCTGGTGGTGGTGGGGCGGGCTCTATCTTCTGTTCAAAGTCGGACAAAAGAGTGTGATGCTTCTAGGTCACACCAGTACCTTTTGTCAGTCAAGATGAGACCTGACATTACTTTTCACTTCGGTGACCTTTATTATTTTTTTCCCCACCCCCCCCTGAGGACAGTTTGAAACCAGGGACCCGTGGCTTCTCTAACGGCTGCTTACCCCTCTTTCTCCGTATGTCATTCGTCCTTCCAGCATTGGCAACACTGTGACTCAGTCGGCATGTGGGGAGCCCATTGGCAAAGATTGACCAGGAACCTGAATGAAGAATGATGAGTCCCTAATCACTTTATACCACTGTTTGTTTTGTAGTTGCTTATGTTGTATGGTTCACATGGCTTCACAGTTCCTCCTTTGCGTGCAGCGAGCTGGACGTGATGGTTGGTGTGCCGAATGTAAGCTATTCAACTTCTGGATAAATGCGTTGGTGGGATTGAAGCTGCCGCTGGAGCGTCCCTTGCCCTATTCCCGTACCCTTCGGTTGTCCACCTGTCAAAACTTTTCAAATCACTAACACTGGTGTAGATATGTCATCCACACTGGTCTGTAGAGTCGGCCCACACAGACCTTCAGACTCCTCACTGAATCTCGATGAGCACGTCAAATAGTGCATGCAAATCTGTTTGCTCGAATCAAACTTCTAGCGGTAGGCTGAGAAGCAATAGCATATTAACCATTGGTGGAATGGATGATTTCGCCGTTAGATTGGTGTACTGCTGAGTATCTAGGCAATTGTCCAGCGCTTGCTACCGGATAGTTGGACGTCCGTAATGTATAAAATGTATTTTAATCAGGCTAGCAGGCTTCTCCTTTAGTACTAGGCTTTAAATACTGGAGCTTTTGGTGAACCAGAACAGATTATTTGGGGAATGACGAAGTATACGCTGTGGCTCTAGAAAAGAATCTTGCAAAAGATTGGTCCAGTCCTCATACTTTTCGTCAACATCGAGCTTGGGTAAGAGGACATTTATCAGGCAACATTAAACGATGGCTTGAGCCCAGCCAGGGTCCTAACATCACTAGACTAGGCTTCATGTTATACAGCAGAGCGATTTTGATGTCTGTATAGACACTTCTGCATGGGCTCTAATGTTTTGTCTGCTGAGGAGGAGATACTGCGTCATCATCAGGCTGCTAGTTTGCTGAATCAATGAGGTTGTGTAGCAACATCCAACTATTATCCACATTCCTGTCAGGCACTTGCTACCAGATGGGATTTATTTCCTCCAGAAGTTAACTGGTTGTCTGATGCAATTGCTTGTAACGGTCACTAGTACTGTCCCGGCACTTCAGTGACCCGTACCAAGCAGTTTACGTACTACGTACATCATGCCTCTTGTTACAAGAAGTACGAGCACAAAACCACCAATAAGTTAACAGTTAAAAGAGTGATCCAAAAAGTTAAAATCAGGTCACTTACAAGAATGTTTAAAATGTTCAGACACGATGCTTAAAGATCACACAAGGATGTCTCACAAGTTGCACCACAAAATAGTTCACACTATGTTGAACCAATAATGGTTGCACGAAAATGGCAGGGGGGGGGGGGGGGTGGGGGCTAGGGGGGGGGGGGGGGGGGGGGGGGGGGGGGGGGGGGGGGGGGGGGGGGGGCGGGGGAGGGGGGGGGGGGGTCAACTGCTGGGTGAACAAACTCCTTAGGATTCGTCACTGTAATCCTTGGGCTCGAATTAGGACCAAAGAATGTAGGAAGTCCCAATTATAACGACGACAGGAAGAGACCATGACTGGTATAACGCTAGTCCACATCGATTATTGATTGTCAAAGGTTAAAAACGTAACTGATGCAGTCGAAGTGGGGTTAACAAAAATTGATGATGATGATGATAAATGATGGATGTGTGGCTTGTTTTGGTGGCGATGAATAATGGCAAAAGTAAAATAAAATCAATAGCACTGGATTAAAACCGCTGGTGGGGGGGGGGGACAAAGATGTAAAAATGAAAGTCAAGAAAAAGTTAGTATTATTGAAAAATCTGCTGAAGACCACAATTAGACAATTTTTTAAGTGGTCAGGAAACTTGTCAATTAAAAATGTATAACAAAGTAGGAGTTTTACATGCTTCCTATTTTAATGCTAGATGCACTATCACATTCACGCCCACCCCGGCAGCGTAGATACAGGACTGGGCATCAGAGGAATGGGTACAGCTATTAACTTTTATGATTATTATTCTCTGTGGCATTTATCAAAGCTAAAAATTTATACCACATCATATGCCATGCGGGGGGGGGGGGCGTAGGGTAATATTAGAAACCATCGCTTTTACTCTATATTAAGACCACTGACGCCTACAGATCTCTACCAAACAAATGTATCCACCTTTTCACATATGGCTTGAACACATTTTCAAATTTAGTTAGAGAGAGCATAATATTGGTTCTAATAAAAAAAATAGCAGAATCTATTCATACATTAGAAATTGTAGGTAGGTTATGCACACTATTCCCGATCAAAGTATGAAAAGATTAACACGCAAAAAAAT